>JAAKBD010000503.1:0-600000 GCA_012656105.1 Phytophthora syringae | reverse complement strand
ACCTGCTTGTCTGGTCGTCTGAACTGCAGTCGCCGAACACCAGAGATACGAGCGCTGCGAGCGTGTAACGCGGTGGTGCCAGAACGTGGTGCCAGCGGTAGCCTCGAGGGATGGCGCTGCTGGGCGGAGTGAAGCCCGAAAACAGGAACAAGATGGTGCTGAGTAACTACCCCGCTAGTGAGCCAGCGTACGCCAGGAACTGACCCAGATACACTTGCTGCAGAGTGAACAGGGCCACTATAATACGGGCCAGTAGAGAGCCATCGTAGCGACGCCCCAGTTGGCGTCCCCGCCGTCCGTGAACCCCATGATCGTAGCAGAGTGAAGAGGAAGCTGCTGACGATGACGTACGGGATCTCGACCAGTGTGGCGCCCACAAAGTAGCAGAACGCGTTGTAGCTCTGCGCAGATCGCTCGCGGTAGAAGGTCTTGGACAGCTAGAGGCAGCACGCTGTTGATGGCAATGATACCGCAGTCCGACAGAGAGAGGATGATGGCCCCGATACCAGCGTTAATACCTTGGTACGTTGAATAATCGGCCCCGGAGAACATGACACCGATGATCAACCCCAAGCCCAAGGCCAGGAGAAACCGACTCAACGAGTAGCTCGGAGTACGAAATACAGCGTTCGAAAGCGCGCAGTCAGCATTTGCATCCACGAGCTTGCTGCACGTTTCGCGGAGAAGTTTAACGCCATCATTTCCTCGCGACTCTCTTGCTGGTCTCATCATCGTCGCGTGTTGAGTACTGGCCTGGAAGATGCGTGCGAACTCAGTACTTTGGTGGTTCACTTGCGCGACGCCTGCACCAACACACTCCAAGGTCCAGGTGGCAGGATTGTAGCCGTGAGGAAGTGGCCTCGCGCCCGGGAGTGGCTGCGAGTGGGTAGTCTCCTTCAGTTAGCTCGGTGAAAACCTTAGACGACCGAGTTGAGTGGGTGGTCGATCTTTCAACATGGCGTCGGCACTGCGCTCAAGCATGAGCCAAGCGAGCACCATGAAGCCAACGTACGAGACCAGAAGAAATACTGCTGCGAGAGGATCCCACACTTGTGCCGAGGGTACACCAAAGCGTGACAGGTAGTATTCCCCTGCAGTCATGTGTCCGTCGGTGAGTTGGCAGTAGCTAACAGCTCCGTACCGTATTTCGCATGTAGAGCGATACCGCATGTAGAGCGATACACCCTTCCTCTAGCCAATCGTTGCTCAGAACAGCAATCCCAAAAAATCGCATGTTGAGCGACACATGACACTAAACTGAAAACAGTGACACTTGATTTAGAAAATTCACAGCAAAAGTGAATGGCTCGTGTCAAGCCTAAAGGGCGCCCCGGCGCGGCGGCTGTGGCCGCCACGTGCAGCAGTACAAGCTCCATGCGGAATCCATCGACAAGAAGCTAGCGGTTCTGGGGAGACTTCAACGTTCGGGTGATATGAAGGCCACGGTTGCTCATTTCTACCCCAACCTAGCAGATAAGTCGTATCAAAGCAAGCGGGTCCAAATTCTGCGCTGGCGACGTGAGCAAACCAAGCTGGAGGAAGCTGCTTGTGCTCACAAGGGAGCTCACATGAAGCTTCGCGAGGTAGGGACGTCTTCAATTCTATGTAAGGAAACAGAGGAAAGCATTGTAGTGTGGGTCAACCAGCTTCGAGACGAGGGAGTTCCTGTCTCAGTACAGATGCTGACTGTGAAAGCCCGTGAGCTCGCTGAAGCCGCCGACATCAACGACTTCGAAGCGTCCGACAAATGGGTCGGCGGCTTTAAAAACGCCACCGTTTTAGCTTACGCGCTCCAACTCGCCAGGGCCAAGTCTGTCCTCCTGACCTCGCCGCGATTGCAGAAGAATTTTCAGCCCGTGTTGCTGCTACAATGCAAGACCTTGGCATCAAGCGCGTTTACAACGCCGATCAGACTGGTAACGAAGTTTTAGAGTTTATTTTGCCCATTTTACTAATTTTACACGCAATTAACGCTTTCTAACTCTGATTGATGCAGCGGTATTTTTCGAATACGTAGCCAAGAAGACTATTGCCAAGCGCGGGGAAAAGACCGTCTGGGTTCGTTGCAGTGGGGCGTCGAAGGAACGCGTCACGACAATGCTGCTGGGCGACAGCGACGGTAATAAGTACACCCCTTTCGTTGTGATGAAAGCGAAACCATCAAAAAACAAAGCAACCCAAGAAAAAAACATTGAGGAACGCAATGGGTTCGGCGTTCGTATTTGGAATGACATCAAAGTCATTTTAGCGAGCCACGATTTGGCAGTCTACGGTAATACCAAAGGTACGCTGTGGTTGAAGGCTTGTTTTATTTAGTGACTCACCAATATTTATTTTGATACTTTTCAGGGTGGTGGAACCAAGATCTGTCGGTTCTCTTTCTAGAACGCCACTTTGGGCACAGATCCTCCCCAAACGAGCCTATTTTGCTGCTGTGGGATGACTTTAGCGGTCATTGGACCCAACAAGTGGTCGACTACGCTACATCAATCAACGTAGTCCTCATGAAAGTCCCCAAAAGCGCGACGTCTGTCTCCCAGCCAGCTGACGTGGCTTGGAACTTTCCATTGAAGGCACGTCTGCGTCAGCTTTGGCATGCCGACATGCAAGACCAGATCACGAGGCCTCGAGTTGCTGGCACGAAGTTCAAGCTGATTGCCCCAGATAGGGCCAAGATATGCGACTGGATTGAAGGTTCATGGGCCTCTCTGTCTGCCACGATTATTTCCAATGGATTTAGAGGAAGCAAGCTCAAGCCAAGTGCGAGCTGTGTTGCGTTGAGCGAGCTGATAGCGCAACTAGAGAAACTGTCGCTGCTAGAAGGACAATGTGTCGACGAAAGCAGCGACTTCGAGTTCATCATCGAAGAGGCAGTTGTCTAAAGATAGAGATTTTTGTTTATGAACTTTACCAATCTTGAAGCATTGTTTTTGACGGATTACCTACCCTTTTTAACACGAGTGTATCGCTCTACATGCGAAATACGGTACTCACATTTGTTCAGCGACGGCGGCCGGTATACGTTTACAGCAAGTGCACGCAGTGACCAAGCCGACGGGTCGAGCCAACACCCCACACCAGCCATTCAGGAAGCTGGTTCTTGGGCACGATGAAGCCAACAAAATTGTTGAAAGCGATGATAGAGGCCATTGCCAAGGGGAACGCCACGTTGCGGTCCGAGGAGACTGCTGCCACGATGAAAAACCAGGCGATTGATGCGAGCAGAGTCAAGAAAAGTATACCTTTAAACACCAGGAATCGACTTGCTAGTGAGGTTAAGCCGCTTCGTGATGCCAGATTCACTTTGGTGCGAACTCATGCGAGTGTCACTTCCCAATTTGCGACGGGCTGGGCACGACTCTTCGGACGGACCTGCGGGCACAGTCGATAGAAGAACGCGAAAATCCCGGGGGCGCTTTGGAAGGGCGCCGAAACCCCGGGGTATACACAAAACAAGTACAGCAAGGAGAGGAACGCGAAACCACCCGACATAAGCCGCAAGAGCGGCATGCGAGGCGCGAGCACGGAGGGCAGGGGAGCAGCGAAGGGTAACGGTGGAGCTGCACGCAGCGACACTGGGGCCAAGAGCAAGGCTCCACCTGATGAGGATGGGTGGATTACGGCGCAGGCGAAGGGCAAAAACAAGAGTAAGACCACGAATGCGGACAACGATGCAGATGGGCAAGGCAGGGGGCGACGAGGAAGCAGCAAGACCGGAAACAATCGCCAGCTAAGCAGATACCGCTCACGCGCAACCACGGAACGCGGGGAGACAGCGGTGGCAAGAAAGCGGGGACTGACCGAGGTGAAGCGGTGTTCAGTCAGTTCTGGAACTACCTGAAAGGGGGGCTTCAGCGGAATATGTTGCGTTTCTGGCGGAGCGACTGAGTCATCTTGCCAAAGCGAGGCGATTTCGTGCCTACCTGAAGCACCTCCCTAAAGAAGACAAGGAAGGATGAGCAGCTACGAACGGGGTGGACCGACAAAGCACCTGAGTGGCGACAGGAGAAGTACCGCGGCTTGACTAGCACGTGGGACCTGGATCTTAAGGAACATATGGAGAGGCTAGCGAAGCTGCTTTCGGACTGGATGGTCAACGAAAAGCTGCAGCAACGAGAGATCGAAGACCGTATGCAGTTCATGACATTCGTTCACAGTCTTCAACGAACAGCTGGAATCAGCAAGGGGACGGCACATGCGGGAACGTATAAGGAGGCAGTGAGAGGGCAAACAAGACGAGCTGAGGACTCTGGCCTGACCGCGGAACAGCAGAGACTGCGGTTACTATGCCTGACCGATTTCCCGGTGCTATCGGAAATGAGGGCAATGACTGAAGATGAAACCAAGGCGATTGAAATCATACTCAATTATTGAATTTGAAGTCCCGCGAGTGCCCGCCTTCCTTCAGCAAAGCATGAAGGCAGGTGAGCTGGCCTGCTTTACCGACATTTTCATGGACTTGGAATACCCACTCTTCGCGCTCCTGGCGCCTGGTCAACGCTTCTACGACGATATGTCGAAGACTGCCCTGTTGAACTTGATCAGTGTCGGAGATGAGGCCGCTCCAGCCCACAAGACGGATATCAAGATGTTCAAGGCCAGTCTGGCTCGGATCTCAGTCAACATGTCAACTAGACTGTTGACAGTCACCTTCAAAGGCAAAAAGACGGCGGCGCAATGGGTAGGGTGGCAGGTTCCGTTAGCCTCCAGGCTGATTGTCCTCGTGGACTATGAGAGCAAGAGGGACCGTGCCAAGACAACGCACGAACTGGTGTTGATCGACTACTACAGTTTCAAGGTTGAAGCGCGCAAGGGTAGCCCCTCTTTGCCAGCGACAGAGCTTGCGTTCGCTCTCCGCAGCAACCAACATCCCCAAGACCACTCTGATGCGCTACTTGAAGCGCAGCGTCATCCGCAGGAAGGTGTCTCGTGTCCGACCAACGCTCTCGGCTACCCACGAGGTGCGACGCTTGACGTGGGCACTGGCGCATGTGGAGCAACATTTTGGTATCTATTTTGGTTGATGTACTATACAATTATTAATAATCTAACTGATTCCCAAACTATTTTATATTTGGCAATGTTATATTCGCAGGGCAAAAGATGTTTCGAGTCCACCACATGTATGACACCGTTCATCTAGACGAAAAATGGTTTAACCTGTACTAGACAAACTCCAAGTACTACCTAGCGAAGGATGAGGACTTGCCGTACCGTTCGTGCCCTAACAAAAGGTACATCGGAAAGGTAATCTTCTTGGCTGTTGTTGCTAGACCTCGGTATGATTTCCGAAGGAAATGTCATTTCGACGGGAAAATAGGCATTTGGCCCATTGTAGAGAAGGCTATGGCGCAACGAGCATCCAAGAACCGTCCCAAAGGCTCCCCAATCACCAAAAACATCTCCATGACACGGGAAGTTTATACCAAGATGCTGCGAGAACAGGTATTTCCTGCTATTCGGGAGAAATGGCCCGGTAAGTTCCATTGATGTTGATTATGTTGCTATATGATCTTATGTTGATACTATGTTGCTGTATGTTGCAGGTAGAAAATCAATCACGATCAAGGTGCAGCAGGACAACGCGGGCCCTCACGTGAAGGACGGCAACGCTGACATCATGGAAACAGGTCAGGAAGGAGGCTGGGATATTCAAATGGTGATCCAGCCTCCACGATCGCCCAATTTGAATGTTTTGGACCTCGGGTTCTTTCATTCTTTGCAGTCCTTGCAGTACAAGACGCCCACGTTCGACACGGACGGCCTGATTGCAGCCGTGGAGTCTTCGTTCACTAGTGTGAGATCTCGTACACTAGACAAGTGTTTCTTAACACTGCAAAAGTACTAGGTGTAGTTATAGCGTGCAAGGGGGCAATAACTACAGCCTTCCGCGTGTACGCAAGTTCCACATGTCAAAGGGCATCTCGCCGACATCGCTGCCCGTAGAAAGCAGTATAGTTGCAGATGGCTACAGGCATTTAAGCCAATCGCTGCCTCCTGCCTAATTTACTGCAGGGGTAACAATAAATCGTCTCTTAATTCTGTACTGTGCCGTGATTCGTCGACCTTGCCCTTTCTCTTTCTTATCGGCTGCGGTATCGCCAATGCGGAGAGTAAAACCTCAATTCGATTGGATCAATTTCCAAGCCCCCAGAGCACTTTTCGTGCCACGCCTTGGTGCGGCGACGTTCCTAATCCAGTTCGCGAGCTCCTGTAAAAGTGCGACGAATTATCGCTAAATTTTGGTAGAGTTACGACATTTAACCTCGCTGGCTCTCGCAGCTTCCAGGAAAAATCTCTGTTATCATGCGAAAGGAGACCTCGTTCGGAACGGTTGGACCCCTGGGGGCACGCAGCAGGTCATCAGCTTTCTGATGCAGTGCTTGGTGTTTCCAACGGCAGCATAGTTTTGCTACAACATCCTGAATTGTGAATGGGCGATATTACGGTGGACCAGAGAAGTAGGCCTTATAAACGAATAATACGCTCACCTTGACAAAGTTGTATTACTTCTGTAGTTTTTAGTAGTCATTCCGACCAGAACATACATTCCTGTTTGTGATAAGGTTTTCCCTTTTTCAACCAATCAAATTCGCCGAAAGGTGTCTTAAATCATGTCAGGTCGATCCATACACGAAGTCATAGATATGTTGGAGGCCGCTAAAGAAATGTGTCAGAACAACCAGCAACTTAGCAAAGCCCAGGTATTGTTGCTGGACTTTGCCAAAGCATACGACTCTCTGGACCGCAGTTTTCTGCTAGCCAGGCTGCGGGCAAAAGGTTTTCCTCCGAAGTTCTGTCAGATCATACTAACAACGCATGCGGACACTTCATTACGCTTCAAAGTGAATGGACGGCTTTCCGACAAAGTGAGTATGACGAGAGGCATACGACAAGGATGCCCACTGGCCCCCTGCTCTTTATCATCGCTGTGGATCTCATATACGATGTGATTGAGAGTGAGTCGAGGTTGGCAGGGGTTCCGCTCACGAGTGCTTCCGGAACTACGGAGATCAAAATTGCTGGATTTGCGGACGACACGGCGATTTACCTGGAGACTAAAGAGATGCAATCGACGGCCATAGCGGCGTTAACGGAATTTAACTAGCGAGCAGGAAGTGATACGAGTCCCAGATGTGGTGGAAACGGTGTCGAGCACCAGGTACCTCGGCCACATTGCCGGACAAGCATACACCACGGTGGAGGCGTGGGAGCGGGCATTTGTCAGTCTCAGAATCCAATTAGCGATAGCTGAGATGAAAACCAACACGGTCGAACAACGGGCTGACATTGCAGCAGCTATAATAGTTCCAAAGTTACTCTACGTGGCCCACTGCGGACTTGGTCAAGCGCGCGGATCTAGCCATCAGGAACTTTGTCTGGAACTCACATTTCAAAGCTCCGGAGCGAGCGGTGGCGGGATGGGTGCAACGGGACGTAGCAGAACAGCCAAAGCAAAATGGTGGAGTTGGTGTTCCAAACATCCGTACTGAGCTGCTGGCGTCAAGCGCAATGGTCGTGGGTACATGGGCGCTCAGCCAGCGATGAACAGTGCAAATAACAGGAGATATTTTGCAACAGCGGGATACGGGGAGCGCCCAGACTGGTGCCAGGAGCATTCAAGCCAAAACAATATGTGGCCAATACATTCTGGGCTACGGGGTTCCTTGGGCTGCCACCCACTTCGCGGAACAGGGCACCGAGGAAGCGGATACAAAAACATGTTTACCGAAATCAGGAAGGGGCTCAGGAGAAGCAGGGGCATCTGCTCCCGGTGGACGGCACAAGGTCTGGAGATAAAGTGCACAGGAGCTGCACTGGAAATGTTACGGCTTCAACGCAACAAGCGGAAATTGGAGAGAGGCAGGTGTATTACCGGGGCTCTTCCGGCCTGGCCGATAGTCCGAATTGAGCTGTGGGACAATCAAGGCAACAAGCAGAGATGGTGTGAGTACCAGTCAATAGTAACCAAGGTCGAAGGGGTCGCCATCAACGATCTGGTGCAGTTTTCCTGTACCGAGGAAGGAGCAGTAATATTCCGCCCATCAGAGCATGATCTGCCGCTATCTAGTGTCATGGCGCACTGGGATCGTCAAATGGCACTGAACCTACTCACTAACTTTCCTGAAATTGCCTTCAGGGAATGTGAACCCAATCTGCTGCACGTCCACCACAATTTGGACGATGAGCATCACGTCTTCAAAATGAGCCCGTCTCAACCCAGAACCGTCGTGCACTCCTGGGCCTCTCAAACGAACGAGGTGGCCTGGGATGCGGATAATATCACCGTGGATGCTGCTGTCGCATCCTTCCTACAAGTACCGGCGAGGGCAGTGTGGATCACGCCTCATCCCCAGCTAACGAGGATGATACCACTTTGGGTAGGGAAGCGGCGATGGACACAAACAAGGAAACAATACAAGAACCTCATCAACAAGCAAAGGGACAAACGAGCGGGCCAAGCGAGGAAAACATTGGAAGCCAAGATGGCTAAGGACAACGCGGCAGTGGCGGCGGCGCTCCGGACACTGGCCTGGAAGACCGTTCATCGGCTAGAGCGGGTGACGGCATACCAGAAGCAAAATATCGTTAAATTGAAGCTGAACCGGCTACGACTCTGGGTCAGCAAGGAAGAGGGGAATCGTTGTCAGGCCTTGTCCTGTGTGGGAGGCTCGAGGAAGGGTGCTGCCCACATTGCATGGGGTGTCCTGAATCGCAGGTCCTGTGGAAGGCGGCTACTGACCTTTGGGGCATGGTTGAGAGTGCAGATGGAGGCGACCAGGGCACAGGGACATTAGAGACTTTTCGAAGGCAGGTTTGAGTTTACTTTGAGTTTCAGAGCTGTGCCGTTTATGAAAACTGAAAGGAGCTTGTCGTCCATTCAAAAGTGCGTTTCGGGCAGCGAGTTTTTCAGTTTCACTTTAGCTTCGGTGGTAATGGCGACATACGAAGCACACGACCAAGAAGAACAACGTCCTGCTCTCTGCGGGACCAGCGCAGACACGCCTAACGCTGGGCGGAAAAACTTCAATGCGGCCGATGATCTTACCTTGTTGCGTTGTGTGAACTTAGTGCGGCCATGGGAGACGGCTGTGGGCACTGCTAACGGTATCATGAAGGCTTTTGACACGGTTGCTGAGAAGTGCCGAGCTGTAGAAGGGTTTGTTAAGAAGGAAGGTTCTGCGCTGCGTACCCGCTTCGATCGACTAGTACGTGTTTTCCGTGCGGAGCAGCGAGCGTCGCTGCGCTCTTCAGGAACCACCGAAGAACATGAAGAGCGAGACGTCCTGCTTCAAGACATAGTGTGCCGCATGGACAACTGGAAGGAGAAGTCGGAGCAGGAGAAGGCCAAGGAGCGGTCCAAGATCCAAGGCATTGAATCGTCAGGCGAGTTGATGCGTCACCTTGCTATTTAGGAGGTAGAAGACGAGGAGGAGGGTGCTGACCGTGATGACGTTGCAGTTGGTGAAGAGGTTACCGCGCAAGATGAACACCCTCGTGACATCTCAGGGCAAAAACGAGCAGCTTCTGCTGGATTACGTCGAGGAGCGAAGGCAAGAAAACGCGAGAAGCTCGGCGTTGTGCGGGACTCTATTGCACAAGCTATAGAGCAGTCCATCTTGGACTCGTCAGCCAAGTACGAGTATTTGAATCAACGACTGCAGTTTGAGAGGGAAGAGGCCACCAGAAGACTTGAGCTCGAAGAAAAGCGCCTCGTAGCTGAGCGTGAACGTGAAGAACGTCGCCAAGCTGCTGATCAACAACGTGAGCAAGATAATCAAGCTTTTATGATAAGGTTGCTACAGATAGCAATGGGAAAGAACACTGAGAAGTGGAGTAGCTACCAAAACCAAATTAGTTGCTTAGATAATCATCTAACGGTGGCGGTCGCATGCCAAAGTACATGGAGATTTGGTAGCCATGAGGTTGCAAACATGTGTGACAGTTCGTTAGCAGTACTGCTACGAAGAATAATTTCCCAACTGGAGTTTGACGTACCCGCATCTTTTTATCCCAGTTGATGAACGACCAAAGCGTCTTCACCCTACCGAACCCCCACTCAACGGCTTCCCTCACACTGCTCATTCTCGCGTTGAACTCAGCCTCTGGGCTTCCAGGTGCACTCAACGCAAATGGACAGCACAGATAATCTGTGCACCCATAAGCTGGGTCTCCGTAAATAAGCTTGCCTTTAAAATTGTCTTCCGTTGACATGTATTCGAGCAGTCCACTCATGCTCAGCATAGTAGTGTCATGGCGACGTCCTTCGACAGGACCATACAAACTGATAATGAGTCCGTCGGGTGCTGTTACCGCCTGCCAATTCAAGCAGTGACGGCGGATGGCCATTGTATACGGAGCGCTGCAGGTTCTCGAATGGAGAGGAGGGGTTCAGTCTAGCGCTTGGTCGTGCGATGTACTGCTTCGTACCATCTATAAATCCCCAGCACGTCTGGAGCGGAGATCCCTTCGCTGCGACGACGTTGCAGTAAACTTGCAGACGATCTAGTACTGTTGCGCGGGCGAAATAAAGCAGTGTAGCGTGCTTCCGATGTAAGATAGCGATTGTTGCCTTGCAAATGCGGCTGTATGCGGCCGGCGACCGACCAAACTCATTGGCGACGGTAAAGAGCTTTGACGGCTCGGTAAGGCGACGGCAAACCATTGCCAGAGCCTCAGTGCTGGAGACCACGTCTTCCTCGGTAGTCCGCAAATTTGGCTGTGGAAGTTGCAATACTTCCGCCAAGTAGTGAAGCTGCGTTATCGTGAAGTTGTAGCGAACACAGGCAGTGACATCATCTTGCGTACGGTCGAATGTGTTGCTGAAGTTAATTCGTGGCCCGTGCGTAAGGAGACGGAAGCAGTGGTTGGCCATGAGCGAGGACATGATGGCGAGAAAATGTCTCTTCTTGCCTCGCGAAGCAGCCCATACAGCGTAGAGTATCTCCGTCTCTTGGTCTGCGGTGAGTTTGAGGCCGATGAACACCATCCCCACCCCGATTGCTGGAGACTGGCGGCCACTCAAACTCAAAGCTAGTTGAGCTTCGAGGCGGAAAAACTCTACCCTAACACACGATCGAGTTTCGTTTGAGCTCTTCGGAGAGCACGGTACTGCGCCAAGCTGAAACTGAATCTCAAATCGGGTGATTTTTCCGCTTCGAAAAGTCTCTATTCATTCAAGTTATCTTCGGGTTCAGGCTGTTGAGAATACCGTCCTGGATGGTAAAATGGGGAACGAGCGCTGGTCTGGAGGATTGGGAAGAAGCTTTTCACTTCATCAATGAGTTATGGCAACTAACCTGTGCCGTAGTGCTGACTGCAATTTGGAGACGACATGTCGATCGAATCCATCGCACGGAGATGAGACTCCCCAACTTGGAGGGGGCGAGGATCGAGGTGTTGTCACAACTCCGAGAGGCTTATCGGCGCTACAATGGGGGATTATTACCCTTAAGGCCCTGGTTTCTCCGTCGGTGTCTGGGTCTGGGGATAAACGACCGCTTAAATCTCCGACGCCATCCCCAGATAGCTGGTTCTTGATGGTGACCCGCTGCTCTGTATACCCTTTCAAACTCGTTAAGCCCTTCTGAACCATTCAGTGCCGTGGCCGTTTGCCATTTCAGTTGTAAACTTGCCTCGTACCGGGAGATGCAAGCTAGCTTCGTCGATATGCTGCTGTCGTCCGTGCCGGACGCGGCCCTCCACCGCCAGCCGTCCTCACCCTCCCCGTCGATAGCAAGTGTGGGAGATGCTGGCGACAGTAGGGAGCCATCTGGCCTTGCCAGCGGGAACACCGGTGATCAAGGAGCCCTTGTTCAGACGAGAGCCGCGCCTAAGAAGCCGACGAAGCGCGGCCGTCCGTCCAAAAGCGACCCAGAGGTGTGGACGAAGGAGGCGACAGAGACACTGTTCACAGTGCGGTAAGAAATTGTGCTGTGGTTAGATCCAACTGGTCGCTAACTTTGCGACGCATGTGTTTCCTACCTTCAGATACGTGACGGCAAAGGACGAGTTCAAGCGCGCACGCAACCACGTTGAGGTTGGTGCAGCATGGGTTTTGGTGGCCACGCTAGTAAACAAAGCCGAGATGAGAGCCTACACCGTGACCCAGTGCAAGGATAAGGTAAGCTGTTAATGTGCTATCGCTTCTTGCTAATATGTTACTAAATGCAGAAATTGTGTTACGCAGATCAAATGGCTTAAGAAAAATGGTCGATGTATCGCTTGGATCGTGATGCTACTGGCAACGTGCCAAAGATGCCGCCTCCTCCATGCCTGGAGCTGATGCTCGAGCACTGGGCTCCCAATCCAGGCATGCAGAACACATCGCTGTGTGATGCGTCGACTCCGCATGACGATGATTCCGACGCCGCTGAAATGGCATCGAACGAGGATGAGTCAGTCGGGACGGCACGCAGCAAGCGCAAGAAAACGAACGGTGAATGCGTTGAAGAAGGTATTGGTTGTAGCCATCTAGCTGCTGTTATTGTTTGTATTTGTCTAAGTGCGTATTTTTTGTTTGCTTATAGGCTGCGCGCACTGGCTGATGGATGAAGATCGTTGGTGAAGCCATGAAGGAAAAGGCGTCCGCGTCAACTGAAGTGTCGATCACCCGTGAGGTGGTGTCGTCGCTTGCAAGACAAGAAGACGCATTGCAGCAGCAGACCGCCGCCATCAAGGAGCTCATTCAGGCGCTGCGAGGTGGCAATTAACATCTATTTGCTCGAGGGTATAACAGACTAGCTAAATCGTTTCGTTTTGCCTTGCAAATATCACGTCGATCGGTACTCGGCTTCACTTCCAACACAATATCGCTGGGATCATCGTGCTCGTTGCGGCTGATAGTGTCATCGTCTAAATCAATTAGAATGTTGTGCAGGACCATAGCAGCCAGGATGCACCTGACGCAGTTGCCACTCGACTTCTGCTCCAGCTGGCGTCTAATTAACCGGAATCGCTGCTTCAACATTTCGAAAGCGCACTCGATTGCCATACGGGTGGCACTATGGATGTAGTTGTAATAGTCTTGCTGGCGAGAAAGCTCCCCTCCTTCTTCCCGTGGGATATAAGGTGTGAGCAGCTCGCAGCTGAGCGTGTATCCAGCATCACCGATAAAATGACAACCAGGAGGAAGCACAGATTGAACCGAAAGTCCAATTCTAGACGTTTTCCAAGTTTTTGTCGCTGTAAGACCCTGGTCGCATGTCGTAGTTCATGAAACGACGGCGAGAATCACAAATGGCTTGCATGTTTATCGCTGGATAGAAGTCCTTGCAATACCACCCTTCGTACTCTGCAGGTCTTGCTATCTCGAAGAGAGAACCATCCACAGCACCACAGACGTATGGAAACCCGCGGACCGCAGCAAACCCGTCCATCACGTTCCTCCACTCCGCACGACTTGATGGCATGCTATTGTGAACGTCTGCTTGCCCGCAAACAAGCCTCAGCATCTTGTTAATGATGCCAACCGCGTGAGACTTCGAGATGCCTAGCGCCAACCCAGCATCTTTCATGCTTCCAGATGAAGCTAGATACAGTAGTAGTAAGCCCATCTTCTTCTCAAAAGAGTGCTCACGTCCGTTAAGCAGACTGGGTGATGCCTGGGGCCGAAATATCGTGCAGATACACACAAAATTGTTCTGCGAGCAGCGGAGGTGATCGCGAAACCATGCGTCGTAGCGAGGAGATGCCAGCAGCGCGTCGAAGTCCAGGTGGGTCACGGTCAGCAGGTTCTCGTTGGCAGCTCGTAAGCGCGAGGTACTGGCTGCGATAGCGGCAGCACAAAGTGCCACCAGACAAACTAGAATTGCATTATCTTCGTCTTGGCTGTCCATGGCGACCACAGTTTTGACTGCCTTTTTGAATTGATGTCTATCTCGGAATAAATCACCAAACAATCCCACCACCTTGGGGGTGGGAATATTGAGCTCGTCTGGGGATAAATTGCTGGCCAATCAAAATGCTTTCTGAAATCCCCAGACACCGACGGAGAAACCAGGGCCTAACAAGGCACACGGTCGTAGGATTGCGAATTGTAGAGCTCGTCCTACAAGATGGGCGAGGGTTCCTGAAGTGGAAGCGGGGACGACGGCGACAAGGTTACCAGAATTGGCTTTTTCGATGGCGGGTCCGGGGCAACCCGGGACCCGGGGAGGAGGCAGCGTGGTTGTAGAGCTCGCGGAATCGAGCAATTCAGGAACTATAGTTTGGGCAGCGTCGACGGCTTTGGGGCAAACGCACACAACCAACAATTTTGCTGAACTCACGGGCCTACACAGGCTGTTGGAATACGCGGAGCAGAAGAATTGGAAGGGTCTTCACGTGGTTGGAGACAGCAAAATGATTTTGCAAATGATGAGGCAGCGGAGTCAGCCCAAGGCGGCCAAACTGCAACACCTGTACCGAATTGTGAGACGGCTAGCGGATCAGGTTGAGGTCGCGTCGTGGACGCATCATTTCAGGGCCTACAACAAAATGGCGGATTGGTTGGCTAACCTGGCGATGGACACCAAGAAAAGCAACATGACAGCGTTCACTACAGAATTGGAGGGGTAGGCACTCTATAAAGGCTTGCTGAAGCTTTTGGACGGAGACCTGCAGATGTGGAAGCGGAATCAAGAACAGAAGGCGACGGTACAATGAACGACCGAAGCGGGGCTGGCGAAGCAGCCGACAAGACACACTGAGTAGGACGATTTACCCTACGAGGAATGGATATTCGAGTTCACTCCATAGGGAGAAGTAACACAATATACCCACCTTATTATTATTATTAAACTCATGCGAGTGTCCAAGTATTCCGTCATGCGACGATTGCTGGAAGTACTCGCTAAGCTCTGTTGCCAGACGCGGGTGCAGCTCTGACGTTCCTGTAGATATCTCGTCTGCAATTGTTTCGTATCGGAGCTGTTGACTGGTACCGATGTCGAGCACGAAATCCGCGACAGCACGGTCTTGTGGACACTGCAGCCCAATCGCGCCAAAATACTAGCAAACGTCTTCGCGCGGTCCATAGTACACGACTTCCCCGAATGAAGCAGCAACACATCATCAAATAGTGCGAACACCTCGGGTGCAGGCTGAAACAACAACAGCTCGTTTTTGCTCCAACACAAAAGTATGCTTGAGCCGCGAGATGATGTCGAGTGTAGCGGCTGCATCGAGCCCCGTGCTGATTTTATCCAGCAGAAGCACACTCTGGCCACCCAGGATTCCTTCTGCAAGCGTGACGCGCTTCCGCTCGCCCCCAGACACGCCACGCAAGGACGTCTCATCACCGAGAAGCGTGGCTTGACAGTTCTTAAGACCCAACCATTCAGTGACTTGCGCTGGCGCTGGCTGTATCGGAGACCTCATAGCCCCTTTTTCGCCTCCAGCAAACTCGTAGACGAATTGTAGCGTTTCTTTTGACACTCAAAGTCGCGTAATGGTCGTCGTTTTGACCAGTGTACCCGATGAAGCGAGGTAAAGTTTCCAGCATGTCCTTCTGGTAGACTCCGTTGTAAGTGACCTCTCCATCGACTTTTACGCGGTTGCTTCCATCAATGGGTAGCTGTCCCGCCAGGGCCTTGAGCAGAGTAGACTTGCCTGATCCGGGTCGGCCAAGCACGAGCGTCAGTGAGCCAGGCTTGGTGCAGCCGCTGATGTTGCGGAGAAGTGGTTTGGTCTCCGGATGATCCTTTGAGCTCGGCGTATTTGCAAGGATGACGCCGAGTACCGTTGATTATTCTGCGCCTCGTCACATGAAGCACTTCAACCTCAGTTGTCGAATTGTGAAGTTAGCTCGTTTTTGTGAAATCTCGTAAAGAGTTTCGTGACAGAAATCGACCTGTCTCCTTCTCTAACGTGCAAGTCCCCATTTGTTCTTCTCCCGTGTTGAAGCCATGACTACGTCTGTAGATCTCGTCCTGCGCCAATACCCAGCGCTAGGGAGCCTGGAACACAGCACCAGATCCATCGCAGCCTTTCTCGGACCCTCTCCCAGCCTTTCGCTCAGTGAGGCCTGCAAACTCGGACAGGTTCCTCTGCTGGACTTGATTTGGTCTTCCAGCTGCGTCAACGCCGCCGACAGAACTACAGGGTGGTCGTTTGCAAACTACTTGCGGTCGGATCCGCATTACTATCACTGGCAATTCCTGAAATCACTGTACGTCGCTGTCGAACGAGGAGATTTGGAGATGGTGGAGTGGGTGGTTGCACACTTTTCAGGCTGTGAAGCTCCATTTGAGGTGGTAGAAGCTGCTGAGCGTGGTGGTCATCTTCACGTGCTGCGGTTTTTGTGGGGACATCGATCGGGTAACGTGAGGACCGAGAGTTCGAGCACTTCTCCGGAAAACTGTGAGGGTCGAGATGATTTTCGGTGCAACGGAGCGTGCACCGTACAATTTTGGGACCGGACTGCAGATTATTGGGGTGCTCAGATTATCACGAACAGTGTCGAGAATGGACAGCTGAAGGAGTGTCTGGCCTCTGGCATGCGTCTTGGACTGTGCGATAGACGGATCGCGATCAAGCACGCTTTGGATATCGACCAGATTGAATTTGCAGAGTCACTTTTGCCTGAAGGCGGAACTATCCTTGACTACGCTGACGGTTGCCCTCGACTTGAGATCATCGAGAAGATGATTAAAAGTGGGCGCGTGCAGTGGGATGAGAAATACGCCACCTCAGCGTTGAGCAACGTCGCTAAAAGCGGGCGTGTGGAGCTCATGACGCAACTATTGCAACTTCATTCTCCGCTCCGAGGAGAGCACGAGCTTTGGAAAGAGGCTTGGCTTAATGCTTTCACAGAAGCTTGCTCGCATGACAAGTTGGATGTCGTGTAGTGGCTGATGGGCCACTCACTATACCATCAAGTGAGTGGAAAAATGAAGAACGGGTTTAGAACCGGTCACCCCGTTCTATCGGCAATCAGAAGAGGCCACGTCGAAGTCATGCAGTATATTTTCGAGCGTGGATTGTTTCCTAACGTCCACAAATTGTGGGATGCTCGGGATGTCTTTCGTGATAGTCCGTTGACCTCGGTGAAGTGGCTAGCTGGTCTTAGTTGGGTCGATCACCCCGAACACTTTAAGTTCGCTACAGCTCAAGCAGTAAAATTTGGTCGAGTGGACTTACTGGAATTTCTCCAAAACTTGGGTAGTTCACAGGGGTACGAAGCTCTAGGGAACAGACGAAGACGAACGGGTCCAACCTTCTCGTGGCACGCTGATTTACATTACTGGGCCGCAAAAAGTGGCCACGTGACTGTGCTGAAATGGTTGCAGGAAAATCGTCCTGGGGAAAGTGACTACAAGACCATGGACATCGCAGCTTCTAATGGGCATCTTGGCGCTGTCAAATGGTTGCATGCTAATCGATCGGAAGGATGTTCGATCGATTCCACGTACCTTGCAGCGCAAGAAGGCCATTTGGAAATGGTGAAATGGCTGTTCGAAAATCGCCCGGAATCGCGCACATGTGCAGCACTCCTGCGTGCAATAAGGGGCAGCCACTTGCGTGTTGCGTACTGGCTTCGGAAGAAATATCCCGAGTACTTGGTCACCGACGATTCTGTGGAGCCGCACAAAAGGCTGCTTGGTGGTAGCTGGCAATGGAGCAACGCGTTAGACACCCTGCTCTTCCTGCGTGAATTCTATCCTGGCGTGTTCATCGCACGCTTTCTTTGGATCACCCGAGACGATTATTCAAACGGCTACTGCAAGCAAACGCTCTCCGCTGATCTCATTCTGGGCTGGCTCGACAAGAATTATCCCAGTGCAGCAGAAACTACAGACTGATAGCGTTTTGCTCTCATTGAATACATTGCTTCAGTGAAGCTTGTCTTCCCAATGCCAACGTTTTCCCTTTCTTACTCCTTACGCGCTACTCCCGCATGTAGAACTCGAGAAGTGAGTCGAAGTGATAGTGTTCGATGAGCTGATAGAGCCGCGGCAGATTCTGCTTGGCGCTGGTGCCGCGGAACTTGCACAAGTCAACATACAGATCCGTGAGGATCCCTGCGAGATAATTGAGCGCCTTGGGGCTGAGCTTGAACTCCGCCAGGATTTTCTCCGAGTTCTCGAGAATATGCTGGTACTCGGGCGCCATCAAGCTGCAAAGTCCTCTTCGTGCAGCTGCAGTTCCTTGAGACCGTCGATGAGCTTCACTTGAGACGCCAGGGCGTGTTTGGCATCCAGTAGAGGACGCAAGTAGCCCAGCATCACTGACACGCTCTCCTTCTTGATATCCAGCGAGATGTTGAGCGTGGCTTTGCGAGCGGTGGCTTCCTTGGTGATGATCTCCTTCAAGATGGCGATTGCTGAAATGGAGGGTGTCGAGAAGTGAGCTTCCCCTTACTGTAGCGACACACCAGCAAGCTCCCTAGAAACGTGTTTCGGTAGCGCAGCGTCACGTCTTCGCTCTGCAGACGACCAGGGACTTCGGGAAGACACATCGACACCCAGTCGTGGATTTGCACAAGCGAGAAATCGCCACTGAGCTGCAGTGTGCTACACGGCTTTTGCAGCTCCGCTTCGTCCGCCTCGGTGAGTTCATTCACACGGTGGTGCAGCGAGAGCGGCTTGACATAGAACTTGATAGTTTGCGCCGATCGAGGCTGCGTGTTGGCCACAACCGTCGCCTCCACATGGCCGAACTGTCCTTCGATGGTACGCACCTGGAATTCAAGTCGATGGGTCGGCTCCAAGCAGCGGTACGTGGCCAAGAAGTGCGTTCCGTTTGCGGGATCGACCGGAGACTTGCTCACAATGGCCAAGTTACTGTCGTTCTCGAGTAAATCCAATGGCACTGCTGAATGCAGCACGATCATTTGGATGCTCACGGGGATTTCAAGCGACACATCGTACGCACCCAACGCAGCATTGAGCTGGAACTTGCTGTTCACCGCCAAGTCTTCAGCCACTGGAAGATACTCCTTTTCCTTAGACCCGCGCTGCAGACTCATACGCGCGATCTTGTCTTCTAACGCCGCCACTTCCTTGCGTAACTTGACAATTCGAGTTTCACGCTGCACTGTTCCGCGTGATCGGCCGTAGTTGTCGTCGTCGTCAGGCTGGTCAAGTGGCTCCGTGGTGAAACTCAGTACACGACCAGAAAGGTGGTGGCCACAAGCTCCTCAAACCCTGGCGTAGCAACAATCCCGCCCTGGACACAGCGGATACTGTCGCTGTTGGCATGTTCAAACAACTTGATGACATCCCCCGTGCTCGGATTGAACGAGTAGACTTCAACACGTCCGTCATCTCGCCCCACAAGAATTTCTGGATGATCGTCGCGATTGATGTCGAAGCAAGCGATCGAGTTGATAGTAGCCGTAGACCGCGGCAACACTGCATCTCCATTAGCCCCCGACTCAGTGTCAGACGAGAGAGAAACATCCGATGTTTTCCACTTGGTCTTGAGCTTGTCTCCGTTGTAGCTGACGAGTCCAAACCCCCAGCGGCTGTACCATAGAGGATCTGGGCAGGAGCTGAAGACGCTGCACATTTGCCCGTCAACGACGGAACGCGGCATAACGCAGTGACTGGAGCTGCCATGGCCTTCTTGGACACGGTCTTTGAGTCTTTCACGACACGAACGTAGCGGTCTTGACACCCGAGCACTCCATAGAAGTCCTGTTCGTGGATGATAGGCGTCACAAGCGCATCGTTGATGCGGTCCGGACTCACGTACGAGTGCTTGTCAGCGCCGTTGTCGTACTGGTTGAAGGTGAAGTCGGTGCTTGTCCAGAGCTGACTGTCGTACGCGTGGATCTTGCGCATCGGTTCGGCCAAGTTGCTCTGGAACTTGAAAAACTCTTTGCCTTTCTTGTTCAAGCCGTGGACGGTTTGTCCAGTGGCGACGAACGCCTTGTCCTCGGTGCCTTTACTTGTCCCCATTGCGACGCAGGCTATAGGACCGGCCAGTGTCACCGACTTGTACACGTTCTGCGGCTCGCCTTTCTTCATCTGATAGCAGGACACGACGCCATACTCGTCTCCAATGACGAATTTTGCTACACGCCATCAAAACCATTCAAAGTTACATGGACATGGTAGTATCAAGGAGCAAAGAGCAAACCTTTTTCTTCTTCTTGCTGACAGGAAGCAGTCGCAGCGAGTGGTGGCTCGCTATGGGCCCCACTTTGAGCAGCTCTGCCTGCGATAAGGACAGCCCTGCCATGCTTTATCTCTTAGCTGGGGACGTCGCTTCGACCGGCGATTTCTAGATATGGCACGATCCTTCAGCAGCGCCAACGGTTGACTACGACCACCAGAAGCTCACGGAAAAGCTGGTGGAAAGTGATCTGACGTAGTGCCAGTACTTGGGAGGGATGTACAGCATTTCACCTTCTCGCAGGACGCATTCCACGTATTTAGCGCGACGAAACTCGGGGAATTGCTCGTCGTCCGGGTCTTCTACTTGCACTTGACTCGTGTTCGACAACAAACCCTCGATCGGATAGAGCTTCTCACTCTCTTCCGGGGCGTACAGTCTGAGGTACTTGGCGCCGACGACCTGACAGAGCACGTTGTCTTTGGGGTCGAAATGCAGCGGCGACACGGTGCCTCCTGGGCCGAACCAACTGTTGATTGTAATGTCCTCGTCGTCCTCTTCAGCATCGTCTTGCGTTCGCTGCACGGTGCAGTAGTCCGGAGTAATGATGTCACGGCCCAAGGCTGGGATCTGTTCACAACGTCCGCTTCAATTTCAATCCACACGAGTGATAGCTATGCCGACCCACGAACCTGGTCAAAAGTCGGTGCTGTGCCAAGTATCCCAGCTTCTTCGGCGAGACGGGATCCTCTCCAGCGTTGCTTTTCAGCGGCGGGATAATATGTCGATCCAGGAACTCGTTCATCGTCATGAGCTCTTGGCTCCAATCGTCTCCCAAGTAACTTGACCCCATCTACACGACCACAAACAACAACAACGTTAATGCTCTCGCAGGGTAAAATCAGTGTATCAACTGTGTCCACACCTCCACAGGCACCGTTCGTTGCCCAGCCACTCGACGAAGGTATCGCACGTCCTTCCACGCTCGATTGGTTCCCGCAGCACGTCCGAGCGCCGGCCAGAACTCCATCGCGCCAGTGATAAGCACCGGCTCGCTGCCCATAAAATCATCGTCAGCAGCCAAGCCAACACTACTCCACCGCACAAACTACACAGACTTTTGCAGCATCACATTGCGTCGGAATTCGTCGAGCGTCGGCATCTCCAACCTCCGGACAGGGAACGTCAGTGCCGACGCGTCCACATCATCTCCAATGGACTTCTCCACCCGCGGCTTCTACACACATACGAACATGAGTCCGCTACGCTCGACACTTCGTAAACAGCTCCGCGCACCTTGAAGCACCGCTCATCCTGCCACATTGAAGATGGTCGGCCATCGCATGACACGCAACATGTTAAAGCATGAGCCCACCGAACGAATCAAGACCATCCAACTGCAACTTAACGGCAATTCTTACCGGCTGCGTCTCCGCTTGCTCGATGCTTGCAATGAGCGCGTGCGTCTCGCGCGGCGCCAGCGGTCCCGCCATCATAAGACACTGCAGCAATAATGGGATCAGACTCTCACACGTCGCAGATTGGATTGCTCACTAAAAGAAGGCATAAAACCACTAAAACGCACCATGTCCAGCAGGCGCAGGCACTCCGCGGACCGGCCGCGGCCGAGCAAGCAGCGCGCATGCAACACACTGGCGACTCCGAAGGCTTCACGCCACACAGGCGACACGCCCTTCCAGCTGCCGCAGTGCAACTTCTCCCAGCTGCGTTCGTAGGCCTCGCTGGCCAGCGTCTCCAGCTGCAACCCTCGCTCTTGCTGGCGCGCAGCAATAACTCCGCGACCGCAGCGCCGCCCTCTGCGCGTAGACCTAAAACGCAAGACACACGTCATCAGGTCGAGTAAACACCCGCAGAAGAGCGCCGCGCACCCTCCAGCAGCTCCATTTTAGCGCTAATTCGCTCTGTCACTCCCGCTTTAGTGTCCAGCATCCAATCTCGCCGTTTACTTGCCCATCCCCGCATACGAATGCCAAGTCACGTTAAAACCGACGTGAACGGGGTACGGGTTGCACCAAAACCTCGAGCTCATTGCCGAATTTGCGTCCTAGGGCTCACGTCCCCACCTCAGCTCAGCTTCAGACTCAAATGGCGCTGCGCAGAGCGTCCGCGCGCAGCTCCGAGCGCTGGCAGCTGCTGCGCTCGTACACGGCGCTGTCGCTCGCGCAGTTCCGCCAGGCGCCGGCGCCCGCTGCCTTCGCGCGCTGCAACGAGCCGCTGGCCTCGCCCGGCGTTATGTCCACGCCCGCGGGCGCCAACTCGCTGCTGCTGGACAACGCGCGCTTCATGTCGCAGCGCGCCGACATCAACGACCAGGAGGAGCTGGAGAAGCGGAAGGCCGCGTCCACCTCCGCGCACTACGAGGATCTCCTGCAGCGGCTGTACCAGGTGAACCGCTTCTCGGCCGTCAAGCTCGGCCTGGACAACATGCAGAAGCTCAACGCCGCGTTCGGAGACCCAGCCTCGCAGTTCGAGGTTGTCCATGTGGCAGGCACCAACGGCAAAGGGTCCGTGGCGTTTAAAGTGGCCAAGGCGCTCGAGCGCTCCGGACACAAGACGGGCCTGTTCGTGTCCCCGCATGTCGCGTGCTTCCGCGAGCGCGTTCAGGTCAACAACAAGCTCATCACGGAGAGCGAAGTGTGCGAGGCGCTGTCCGAAATCTTCAACATCAGCGCGCAGCTGCGGATCCCCGCGACGTTCTTCGAGATCACCACCATGCTGGCCTTCATGCACTTTGCCAAGCAAGGCGTGGACTGCGTCGTGCTGGAGACGGGCCTCGGTGGCCGACTGGACTCGACGAACATCGTCACGCCGGCGCTGTCCGTGATCACGTCCATTGGCATGGACCACATGCGCATCCTTGGTGATACGCGCGAGGCCATTGCACGCGAGAAGGCGGGCATTATTAAGCCCAATGTGCCGGTCGTGGTGGGCCCCAACACGCCTGTTAACGTGATGATGGAGTTCGCGGCGCGGAATAACGCCCCGCTGGTTAGAGTGCCGCTGCAGGCGGATTTTGACGATGACTACAACGCCGAGAACACGGCCATCGCCCGTGAAGCTTGCGTGCAGCTGAATGCATTGCACGCTCTGAAGACTGGCGGTGTCAGGGATCTTTGTGTGGACTTGACGAGCGAGCGCGTGAACTCGGCGCTCGAGTCGCGGCCGCCGTGCCGGTTCCAGGTGCTGCATGTGATACGTCCGAACTCGAAGGAGCGGAAGGTGACAGTGGTGCTGGACGTGGCGCACAACCCGCAGGCTATCGACCGGCTGGTAGGACTGCTGCACAAGCAGTTCCCCGACAAGAAGTTCCGGTTCGTGTGCGGCTTCTCGGCGGACAAGGCTATCAACAAAGTGCTGGACAAGATCACGGACCTCGTTCGTGAGAGCCACCCAGAGGAGAGCGATGAACAGCTGCAGGAGGGTATCCACTTGGTGAAGGCCGACCACCCTCGCGGGGCCTCGCTTGAAGAGATCAACTTGGCGTTCGCGAACGCCAGCGTTGACGGCGAAGAGAAGCGCAAGTTCGACAGCATCTCCGGTATCAAGGAAGGCGTCGACGTCGCTCTGGCCGCGTCGCGCGCGTCTTCCGACGACGAAGTGGTCGTCGTATGCGGCAGCGTGTTCCTCATGGCCGAAGCGCGCCAGGCACTCGGACTCAAGGAGCCCATCGACAGCCCCGCGTTGAACGCGGTCGCGGGCTCGCACATGTCGACCCCCGAGGGCCGCCTCGCCGCCGCCAAGCAGGAATCCCAAGCTGTCGCCGCAACGTGAACGTGTCCCTGTCCAGTGCCGTTAGTGTAGGAAAGCTCGAGTCAGCTCACTCAATTATTAAGATGGAAATCAACGTTGCAAACATCAACATCCGACAAGTTGCAGTGCACGGTGTCGTTGATGCAATCATTCCCTTGCGACACACTTGCAGAGTGTATGTGCTGAAATTCATCCAATCAACGCACGCGATCCTGCCGCTCCGCCTTGCTCCACGTCACAACCGAAAAAGATCTCAAAGGCGCAAGTGACCCATGGACGCGTACAAGACGACGGTGATTGAGGCGGGCGCGGCGCTGCTCGCGGAGCTGCCGCGGCGCGTGTCGCACGTGCACGGACTCGTGCAGCAGCACGCGGGCGAGCGCTCGCCCTCCGCCGTGCGCGCCAAGTTCGCGCAGGCGGTTCTGGCCGCTCCGGCCGCCGTGGGCTCCAACGGAGACGTGCAGAGCCTGCTGACGGTCGTGGGGGACGAGGTGGCTCGTCTCACGAGCACCATCCAGCAGCTGCAGCTGTGGATCCAGCTGCAGGTGCCCAAGGTCGAGGACGGCAACAACTTTGGCGTGGAAGTGCAGAAGTACGCGTACGTGGCGCTCAAGGAGGCGCTGGACAAGTGGCAGAAGACGTGGGACTCGCTGGCCGACTACAGCGCGGCCAGAGCCGCGGCGGTGGAGAAGCTGAACGCCAAGAAGAGCTCCGAGACGAGCACCACCACCACCGTCACGTCCTCCACGGGCGGCAAGGACGGAGACGAGGAGAAGAGCGTGACGGCCAAGGTGGACAAGCAGAGCAATAACGGCAGCCAGGCGGCCGAAGACGCCGTCGCGGCTGTCGTGGAGATCGACGTCAAGTGGTTTTTCAACTTGGTGCGCGCGCTGGAGGGCGTGCGTGACCAGTACGCGGTCACGGCCGACGTCATCGAGAAGAACAAGGAGAAGATCGAGCTGCCCCGCGGTAAGAACGACCGTGCTGGGTTCAACATGTTCTAGACAAGAGGAGAAAAGCAGCTTCAATGGGCTCGTAACCTTTACACAATACGTCAAGTATGGTGAACAGCGGGCAGAGGTCGGAGCGTCCAGTGCAGATGCAGCGATGAGTTGACTGACGACGCCGCACTGGAGAATAAGGAGACGCCGGCGTTTCAAAGCTAATTGAAGGGTAAGAGCTGCATGTGATGATGACTTTCATTGTTGTTGTCTTTTTCCTATTCTGGTACGTTATTTTTGCTGCCTTTAGGTTGTGCTCCCGTCTTTGGCTGCATTGGTGGCTTTACTGTTGTGATGTCCCTAGCAACTTCACCCAGGAAAGCCAATGCTGGAAGCGGATCGATGCTGCGCCTTCATCCGCGTGGGCCGCCGCCACTGCACATGAGTCATGCCCCACCGCCACCTGGGACCTCTGCTGGATACCCTTACGTTCCAGTACCACATCGCGCACGGATGTCACCTCGACAAGTCAAGTTGCAGCGGATGGAACCATCGCCAACGTACACGATCGCTATCCCTCTGCGTGAACAGGTAGCCACGAACTTCCGCCACGAACTCTTTCATTTCCACCAACTACTGAGAGACGCAATTGAAACCAGCCACCAAGACCACGTGCAGCACGCCGATACCCAACGCCCCGTGATACTTTCTCGAGATCGTCGTCTATTGGAGCTCCTGACAAGTGACCGCGGTGATGCCGTACTGAAAGAGTTTTTTTGCAGTGGCAGCGGTTCCTTAAGACCAAAAGGTTATCAGAGGAACCTCCTGAAGAAGACGATGGAAGTATGCTTTGGGAAGTACTGGAGACTTTCTTTTCTAACCTACCAGTTGTGGTTTCTGAGGTCGAAGCTGGAGGTGCTGGAGGTCCGAAGGAATTCTTACGCTATGTGGACTCAATGAACTCGCTTCGTGACTTACTTCTCGCCTTACTGTTCAGGCCATGTTCGAAGCGTGATGCAAACGATGGATACCACGGTGATAGCGACGATGAAAGCACCTGTGGCTTGCAATCGAGCATTGGACTCGGCTTTGGCTTGAATTTTGGACAGGGAGGCGCTCATAAGTCCCCGCGGTCACCCCGTCGGTCGTCAAACGTTCGATCGGAGCACCGCACCCCATTCTATCTGTACTGTCGACAACTGGAAAATGAGTTGGAGGCGTTGCGTCGTCGAGTACCCCACAGAAGACCGCGCAGTCCCGGTGTCGTAGCTGGAATGCTGGGAGATGTGGGCTTATTGCAAGACAACACGGTCATGCTTCTGTTAGATTTTGGGGACTGCCTCACGAGGAGCGTTTGGCATTTTTCTGCCAAATCGCAAGTCAGGCGAATGAAGAGGACGCCAGTGCGATCTTGCATGTCTTTCTGGACAACTGCACTACGCAAACGTTCCTCCAGATATGGGAAGCTCTGCAGCACTCACCGCAATTCAAGAAGATGTTACGAGAGGCGAAGGTACAGCTTGAACCCCTCATCGACGAGACACCAGCGTCGATGCCTTCTGAGCCTAAACGTGAAAAGGAGAAAGCCGAAATCGAGGATGAAGGAACTGGTCCGGCAAAGCCCATGATTTGGCGTGGATCGCAACGCGGCATGAGGAAACGAGGCCGCCGCTCAACTCGATTCGTGGATCTAAACGGCATCACTGAAGCCTTTGATTTCAACGAAAATGACGGCGATAGCTCCGACGAAAGCGACGACAAGGTCAAAACCTCTCGTCGTGAACCTCACAACGAGTTCCAAAATTTCAAGATACGCGAGCGAGGACGTCTGTCTCTGTCTGATGCGAGTGATCGCGCTGAAGAGAAGACGGACACTAGCAGACGTCCCTCGCTCCATCGTAGCGAACGCAGACGATCTCTCAAACCCCCTCGTGACGCTGAATCTGTGCCATTACTAGATCGGCTTCACGAGAATTTGACCGAGATCATTAAAATGGAGGACGGTCCAGATACGCCTGTCATGGACGCTGTTTGGCAACTGCTTGAAGCAATCGACGGCCATCGATCACATGACTCCAAGAGCGGCTATCATCGCCGTTATGTGCCGCTACCTGCCCCCACAGCAGCCATTCCCGTACAACCACAGCAGGTCGTCAAGCAAAATTCACGGTCTTCATTGCGCACCCCGCTTTCAGCTGAGCAGCAGTTCTTGATGAAACTCGACCAGCTTCAGTCCTTGCTAGTGACGCTTGGCGACGTACGTGTACACGCTATGAGTACGGAGACCATTACCGGGGCCTACCGACGTATACCCATGTTGGCAAAGCTGTTTGCCGCGCTCACAGACACAAGTTTGGGTGCTGCTGGGGTCGATCCAGCGAGTGCGGGTCTGCCAAAGGTGGTCAGTAGCTATGGTAAGGCACAGCATCTCGTGAGGCAAGGAACTTACTCGAAGGAGGATGTTCTGGCTCCACTACCAGCAAGCCCTAGAATGGTGCCGACAACAGCAGGGAATGAGATTCGTGAGGATGTCGAGGCGATGGGGCTCCTGCTGGCCAAGTTCAGCAAGTTTGTCCGCAGTTTGGCGCCAATTGTAGACATCGAAGACTCTGCACCGAGCGGTGTGAGTGCAAGTGACGATGTTTTGGTAGTCATGGACCTTGCTGACAAGCTTGAAAGTGCTGGAGCGCTAGCAGAAGTTCCCGTTGATTTGAAAGGTTTTGGTGGTGGCAAACGTCGTGTCTCGCTTGCAGTTGACCGAGAGCTGCCGATCATTCTTGCGGTTCAATCACTGGCACGCTCCAACGACTTTGATTCGGTCTCGCAGCTCATAGCAGCTGCAATCGAAGCGAAGATGACTCGGGTGAGAATAGCTGCAGCCGAAGAAGCAAGCAACAGTATCAGTGACAACGAAGATGAAGATGGCGACCCAACATCAATTGAAGATGAGGAAGTGATGCGAATTGTCAAGAATATTCGACGGTCATCTGAAAAAGCGCAGGAAGAGGACGAAGTGACGAGAATTGTGAGGAATAGTCGACGGGCAACTGACAAAGCGCAGGAGGCGAAAGATCATCTGACACTTCAGATTCAAAGTGGGGGACTGTCAAGCTCACCAAGCGAAGGCGATACCGCAACGGCCCGCACAGCCAAGGGTGACATTCCTGCACATATTAAAAACGCAGCAGCGCTGCGCGGTGCCAAGCTTTTCAGTGTGGATATCCTTTTGCGCGTCGTCAACCAGGTAAGTTCTGGCTTTAATCACGCTCTGTCAATGCTATCTAATTTGAAGCTCTTCGTGGTCGTTTAGCTGTACCGCGATAACTACGAAGGAATGGTATCAACTCTCCAATATGGCAACCGGCGCATGGAGTTCAGCGAATTCATTTACGACTGGCACATCCGCAAGTACGGACTAAAGACGCTTGCTCAGCGCCACCTGCTGAAGCTCATCCAGTCTCTGCGCAAACATGAGAAGAAAACCTTCCAGTGTCAACTGTACGTTTTCGATTGTGTTTTTAGCTTTGCTTTCCAAAAGGCTCACGGATTTTGTGTTGTGGTACAGCTGCTTACGGTTCATGGGCATTCAGATATCCTCTTTACCAATTACTTGTTCATATTTGCACATTTTTACTTGTTGGGGTGGGTTTGTGAGTTTTCCTTGACAGTATTGACTCGCTTTTTGTTGCCGTCGGTGTTTTTATTTTCTTCACGGGCCATTAGGTTTCCACGAACACAAGTTTGTTTTGGTACGGTGGTGCTGACATAGTGACATTGCAGCTTGAAACACTAACGCAATATTGTCTGGATCAGGGATTACTGAGTCGTTGGTCTCTTGGGACGTTCCTGGGCGGCTCGAAACATCGAGTCGAGATACCGAACCGAGAATTCAAAATTCGCATTACGTTTGCAATCTCCACAGTGCAAGAAGCGCTACGAGAAAGATTTGGAATTTACGCTCGCGGGATGGATGCGTTAGCAGAGCGCATTCGGGCAAAAGCTCGTCCTCGAGATGAAGAGTTTGTACGGGAGAGCGATTTGCTGATACTTTGTGTGGAAGAGTTCGAAGCACAGCGAGCACTGCTGGAAAAAGTGCTTGGGGCTGTGTATCTTGCTGGCGATATCAATGGTGACGGCAGTCTCGAGTTCGACGAGTTTGCTTCGGTGGTTACCCACCTATCGCCCACAGTGGACGATCGATTCCTGCAAAAAGTATTCGAGGCAGCTCATGATTTCACGAAGCCGCATCGTATCTCGTTTGATCGGTTCCTTGACGTCATTTTGCTGGAGCGAGTGCTGAGTCCTGCACCTCTTAGTGCGGCTGCTACGGGGATTGTGCGAGCCAAGAACGCCGCTGCTGCTGCAGCAGGCAGTGCAAATACTGGTGGAACTAGCTCAGTTACGGCACCCCAGCCGTCTACCAGCTCGTTGAAAGCCACTCTTCAGGACGAACAAGAAGAGGATTATCAGTTCGAGCTACTGCGCGAAACGTGGACTCACGATCGCGAAGCTGTGACGCAAGTGCTGCAGACAAGTATCACACACGCGCCAACTGCGAAATCGCTTACGTTCCGTGTAGCGTTCTTGGACCACCTCCTGACTCGCCGTGTGGACGCCAAGACCGCGTGGCTCTGTCATCGACAGATCATGCGCGAAATCGCGCGCTATCAGCACCTGGACGCCGACCAGATCGCCGGGTTACGCCGCAAAGATCAACAGTTCAAGAAAACTGTTCGTGCCATCCGCAACGCTCAGCGCCTGGGCACATTATTCATGATGCCCCCAGTGAGTCGAGAAACTGCTGGAGATGAAGCTGACGCAGGAGAAGCATCAGAATTGGACGCTTCCGAGCTGCCAAGCTACGCAGCGGCAGTGCGGCTCTCCCTCGACGGGGAGACGAGTGGGACACCGAACGAAGCGGACGTGGCAGCATTGGAGAACGAGCTCCGCGAGACCTTCATCGAGAGAGCGGACGAAGGTGCGATCGACGACTACATGGCGGCCATCCAGCACTTGCGTCGCGTGAGCGTCAAACAGCAATCGTTGCAGCTGCAACTCGAGTCGCGAGAAGAACTTTTGATGCTGAGGAATGAAGAAGCGGTGGCTGAGGGCAACGAGGAGACCGACACGGATGACGACGACCAGAGAAAGGGGGACGAGGCAGAGTATGACGCACAGGAGGTGGAAGCGTAAACCCATTACAGCGCATTAATCTGAAGTTGAAGTTGCGATTAAACTGATTAAAAAAGTAGCCATGTCTCGTCTCAGGAAAGACAAGTGCAACCTGAACTAAGATCAACACTAATTCCAACGTGAAGCATCCTTCATATTTGTTATTACTACGGTAGTTTTGTCGTGTTTTCTGCATGCATCGGAGGCACGTGGAGTGATCATGAAATGAAAATGAAGAGACGAGGGATCCTTGACAAGCCAGACCGCGCCTACGCGAAGGAGGGAGAGCGGATCTTCTGCGCGGCGCGGCTGACCACAGGCTTATCCGACTGCGCGAAGTTGGCCATGCGGCACATGTAGTCGCCCTCGAACGTGGCCTGCGTGTGGCCGCCCTTGCGCTTGTACAGCAGGTCGTCGTCGATCTTGACCATGTCCTCGGCGAACATGTTTTCTTGGACGACTCGAGCGCGTTGCGCTCCGTGTAGACGCTCACCGAGTACTTGGCGGGACGGAAGCAGCGCAGCACGTTCTTGAGCAGCGACTGGTACGAGCGCAGCCGCGCGTTGGTCTCGAAGCTCACGTAGCTGCAGTCGCTCTCTGGCGTGATGTGGATGGTGTAGTACGCGTCGAACAAGATGCCGTTCATCGAGTACCCACACGGATCGAAAGCAAAGTCGTCAATCACCGCGCCCGGCACAAGGTCGCGGATGCCACTCTCAATGGTCATGCGACGCGACGTCATCGTGCTGTCGCTGCTCTTGAAAAACTGCTTGGCGATGCTCGGGTGCATGTCCTGCATCAGCACGTGCAGCGTGCTCTCGTTCTGAGCCGGTTCTTTCGTCGGGTAGGTGAGGTTGACGTTCTCGCCGTGGATGTCGGCGTCCCAAGCGTAAATGTACCAGTGGTCGTGGTTCAGCGGTCCAAGAACGTGCGCCGAGCCGTCCGGAAAGTAGGAGCTCAGGAAGGCCACCTCCGTCTGGAAGCTCGTGTGCGGGTACTTTTGCTCCTCCGGGAACGTGTAGTTCTTGCGGGAGTAGTTGACCCACTCGATCTCGAGCCCCAGTCTCTCCGAGAAGCTCTTGACGAAGGGCAGACACTTGAGCAGCGTCGTCGTGCCGCACGTCTTGAGCACCACTTTGTGCGCGTACACGAACAAGGAGCTCTCGGACAGCACGTAGGCGTCGATGTGCTCGTTGCTGGTGCGCGAGAGGATCTGGCACTGCCCGGCCTCGAGCATCTCGTCCAGGTCGGAGCGCGGCACTTCACGGAAGCCGCGCGAGTGGCCAATTCCCAGCTTGAAGTCGATCTCGAGGTTCTTCTCGGGGCCCTCGAACGTGTTGGGCACGGCGTCCGAGGCCTCGGATTGCGTCGAGCTCGTCTCGTCGTCGTGGAGCTTAATGGGTTCGGGGAACGTGTGCGTCATCTTCCGGATTGCGTTATCGGCAACTAGGTCTGGGGGTTGGGTGACCGTTTCTGAAGTTGGTGATGTTTGCGGTGTTAGGCGGGGTCGTCGCACGCGCCAATGTAGAAGAAGCCCGTGAAGATGGTGGTGGGGTCAACAATGTCGTCGCTGCTGGTAAAGAGCGGGTCGACCAACAGCATGAACAACGTGGACGTCTGGCGAGGTTGGGGGTCCCTGGCGGCAAGAAGAGGGCGGGGGCGGGCGCTCTTTTCTTGCGGGTGCTGGAAGGGGCGAAGGCGAGGGCGGAAACACGAGCGAGCGAGTGCGCGGCTGGGGGCAACTTGCAGAATGACGGAACGGGTGGAGCCCGGCGGATCCGCCACCCAAATCACAAAAACGGGACACAAATCGCTGGACGCCACACGATTTGGTCTCTGCGGCAGCCACAAGTCGCACTCACTTGCTTTTAGTATGCCGATTTGTGTTTTTAACACGCGGGACGCAAACGGCGGGATGGGACCAAAGAGCTCTTCCGAAAGCCAAACAAGATCTGGAGACCAAAATATGCGCGATCTTCGTAACGGCCGCCACGTGTGTCAACAAGCGGTTTCGCACTTGTCATTTTGGACTTTTGCGCTTTTGCGCTTACTTCGCTACTCATCCGCCACAGGGACGCAGTGCAAAATCTCGGCATGCGTGTCGCTCTTCTGCTCGTCGTTGATGAAGTGCGGGTGGTCGCACAGCACGGGGGACGACACTTTGACCGTGTAGCTGCACGTCTGCGTCTCTTTGACGGTCAGAATGTGGTGGCTGGTGCCGCCCTGGCTGCAGTAGTAGAACACTTTGGCCTTGCGTGGCGCGCGACTCTCAAACTCTTTGCAGAACGTGCCGTGGTCGTACAACTCCAAGTACGCGGGTCGAGACACGTCGTGCGTGGCGTCAATGTGCTCGGACACGAGGGCGGAGCCCGATTTCTCCAGCTCGCGGTTGCCTGCGGCGTCGAACGAGCCGAGCGAGAAGTCGGCCGTAATCCGACCGTCTCCGTCTCGGTGGTACTGTCTCAGCGAGCGGCCGAAGCAGAACTCGTACGTCCACCAGCCTTCGTTGCGCGTCACACACGTGCGCGCGTCTTGCAACGGCAGCAAAAGCGACCGCACCGTGAAAAGATCGTCGTCGTCGGCGTCCGAATGTTGCGGGTCGCAAAACACGCGCGAGCCGACCAAAAAGGCCGCAACTTCGCGCCCTCCGCCTTGAGGCGAGTCGTCTTTCCATTTGACAGCGGAAATTGCGTCGTCCCGAGCGGTGGCACTGCAAATGTACTGCACTTGGATTTGGTGGTCATCGGTGCCAAAATTTTGCGTAAACAGCGGTTTGCGGTGGTTCTTGACTCGGTCTTGGGTCTCGGGCATCGCGAATTGGTCATAGTCGAGCGCTGGCTGGCTGGAATCCGATGCAAAAGAGCCCAATTCGTCCACTTCGTGAGTAGGGTTCGCAGTTGCGCCAGTTGCAGCCACTTGCACCTCCTCTATTTGCACACTCACGCGACGTACCAAAGGCCAGCGCACACTTCGTAGACCCATTCCGTCTCCTTGTCTTGGTATTGGACGCATTTGGGGCGCACTTTTGGGCCGCCGCGCGCCAAAGGCCAGAAACGCAGCTGCCTGCTCTTTTGCCCCCTTCTGTGTTGCAGTCAGCGAAGTTGCGTCCAAATAGTCCTGCGCAACGTCTTCTTTTGGGTCCTCCTCGCGCTCTAATGCGGGCAAAAAGCACTCAAATTGCTGCCCCGACTCGGTCGTCATGAGTTGCGAGCGCAGCTTTGCGCCGTCCTCGGGTGGGGCGACGGCGTCTCGAGTCGCGTGCAGCTGCACCACGTACGAGGCGTCCAGAGAGGAGGCGAAGGGCGCCGCAGACGCAGACGCCGTCAGAACGCCCAGCGCCGCCAGGAAGCGCCGCGTCAGCACCATTTTGATGTGCACAAAAGTGCGCACTTAGCACAAAAGTGCGAACTTAATGAATATAGCCATGTTCATGTAAGTACGAATAAAGGCAACTTCAACGTGTTTGCGCTAAATGGCATGCCGCTCCGTAGATCGCAATAGCGCGTGGTATTTGCTTGTCGTTGGCAGCCATCGGAGTTATACGCGACGAGGAGAGCGCATTGCGGTTGCCCTAAAGTTGGCGCAACGTGCGAAACGCCCCAGCTCAGTCCGTAGCGCCACTGCAGTCCAGCAAAACTGACCAGGAAGGAGAGAGGCCCTCAATTGCAGAGGATGGACCGGTCTTCGTCGTGGACGAACGCCGAGCGCAATGCCGAGTACACTCCTCCGAGTCGCGTGGCTAGGATGGCCATCCCCAGCCCCCGACCGCCTCCAGGGGTACAGCAGAAGCCGTAGCAACAGCTCGACGTGCTGAACACGGTACTGGTGGGAGCATTCTCCCTGTCCTTCCGTCTGCTAGTGCCAACGCTTCCAAGCGCAGCAGCTGGACGACACCTCGTTCGCCCAGCGAGAGCCACGAAGACGACAACGAGTACCAACCCAGCAACGAAAGCTTCGCACCTCCTCCACGACGCGCCGAGGCGGCGGCCATGGCAGCTGCACGACGACCCGAAGCTGTTCGCCAGTCTGACAGGTTGTTCGCGACCGAGATGGAGCAAGCGCAACTCGCGTACATGGAGCAAATGTACGGCACCATCAGCCTGCTAAATGCCGAACTGGAGAGCGAGCGACGTAGCCGAGCAGCTCTCGAGGCGACAGCAGCACGAGCATCGTCCGAGTCTTTTCCCTTTGAAGAGGACGAGGTGCAGGACCCCAAAGCACGGTCATTTGTGTCTGTAGCGCCTTCCTATTCACCTCGGAAGCTGCGAGCATCGCCATCTCCGCCGTCACAGCCGCCCACGACTCAGCACCGAGTTGCTCGACCCCCGACATCGCCCCGATCAGTTGTCAAAGTGCAGGACGGAGAGCTTTGCGCTTCGCTTGGCAAGAACGCAGAGCTCCGCATCCGATCGCGAGACATGGAGCGCAGCGTGGAGAAGACGGAGCTCGAGCTCGAACTTGCTCGCAAGCAGCTGAAAACGGCCGAGCGGCGTGCCGAGAACCGCGAAGAGAAGCTGCGCGCACTGCTGAAGGAGAAGCTCAACTGGCACAAAGAGCTCAAGGCTACGCGGGCGCAAGTGGTGGAGGAGAAAATGCGGCAGGTGGACTTGTTCCGCGAGGTTGAGGCGGCCAAGCGCCATTTCTCAGCGGAGCTTGACGCAATCGACCAGGAACTGCGAACTGCTCAGGAAGAGAACGCTCAACTTCGCGCGTACAGTGGCGAGATGAAGGCGCAACTGCATTTGCAAGCTCGCAGAATGGACGAGATGGCTCGTCAAGCGCAGGACGAGAAGACTCGTTTCGTGGCGATGATCGAGGACACTCGACATCGGTTCCGCGAGTGGAAAGAAGGCGAAGCGGAAGCTCTACAAGCGGCTCACGAACAAGCTGGTCGGACCCTCAGGACCGAGTACGAGTTGAAACTGGAGCGCCACCAGGACGAGAAGCAAAAGCTTCGCGACAAAGTGAACGACCTGGAAGTGTCGATGCGGCTACTGCAAAAGGACCGCGCGCTGTCACCACTTGAGCTGAGCCTACGCAAAGCGGCCATTCTCGGTAGCAAGGAGGGCACCGGCACCGTCGAAGCGGAGAAAATCGAGACCCAGTCGCGGGTCCTGGAGCTCGAGAACCTGTTGGCGCACTCGTTAGAGTACCAGACTCGACAAGAAAGCATCATCAAGTTGTCCGAGGCTACGATTTCGCGGCTCATGCAAGAGCGGGAGGTGACAGCGTTGGAGAACTTGAGTCTACACCCGTTCGGCGTCGAGCAGCAGCTACCACGAAGCGAAGATTTGTCGTACGAGACGCAACTGATGGCCGCGTCAAGTCCTGTAAGGCGAATGTCTTCACCAAGAACACCATCTCGGAACCACCAACCGCCTACCAAAGATGGTCGTTCGCCAAAGTCCAGACCGCAAACTCCAAGACGAATCGCCTTAGCGCAAGAGCAGGATAGTGCAACGACCAAGTCCGCAAGTATTCCAAGTTCAAAAGAGCAGAACTTGCAAGAGGAGCTGGTGCAGTTGCGCAAAGAGCTAGCAGAAGCCAAGGCGAAAGCTGTGGAGGTGCCAGTCCCGTCAGATAACAGTGAACAGGACAAGAGAACTGAGGTGACAGCGGTTGATTTGCCGGAGGTCCACGAAGTTGTTACCGGGGAGAGTTCTGTCAACGTCGCTATGGAAACAGATAACACAGTGACGGTGCCCAGTGCCGAGGAAGAGGAAGTGGCAGACGAGAGTCCGAGAATTTCCACTACCGGCGACTGCATTGAGAAGGTGCCATGCGAATCACTCACTCGGTCGGATGAAAGTTTAGCGCAGGATGACGAGCGACATGCTGACAGCCTTGTGCAAGATGCTATTGTGTCTGCAGACGAAATTGACGCGACCAGCTCTCTGGACGTGCAGCCACCTGAGACCGAACCAAGCAAGTCGGACGCGTGTGAAATTCTGACTGAGGAGACTAATGACCCAATCGAGGAGGATTCAGGAGAAGTACCGATGGACGAGTCGAGTGATGCAGCTCGAGATGCAATCATCGCGCAAGAATCCGAGCCAGTACAAGTCTCGAGCCCCGAGGACACTTCAAGTGATGATCTGGCTGGCGAAAAGTTACTTGCTGAAGTTGAGATCACCGAAGTTGTCACCGAAAAAGCTGTCGATGCTGTAGCTGCTCAGGAATCGATATCTTTGCTAAGTGAGACCGCTGCAGAGGAACCTCATCCTGCTACAGATGCTGATGTCCATCCAGATGCCACCGTAAATGGCGAAACACTTGCGTTTGAAGGCGGCAAAGATCACTTCGAGGCTGATTCTACTTCACAGGATGATGATAGCTCAACCGCCAATGACCAACAAGAACTCAGCGTGAAGGACGTTGCGGATGAATCTCTCGAAGTGCAAAACAGCTTCCCTGAATCACCTGCTCCATCTTCGCAAGAAGTCATTCCCGACGAATTGACGGAGGAACCCCTTCCGTACCAAGTAAATCTACCATCGGGGGTTAGCGTCTCGAATGGATCGGACGACAATGACAAGGCTGAAGTGCAGCACTTTGATACCGAGATGATTCAAGCAGAGACAACGGAATTGCAGTCGAGTGACGTCGAGGCAGCTGATGAACCTGAATTGGTCCGTCCTTCAGAGTCGGAAGCGAAGGAAGTCGATATCAAAGACGGAGAACTTCTTGTTGACGACATTGAAAAAGTTCCAGGTGAACGAGAACTGAGCAAATTTGTTGATGTCCTGGGAGAGGAATTCAAAGACGACAACCCCGAAACGAGCAGTTTGCCCCACTCCAGCTCTGAAATAATAGAAATCCCCAAAGACATCGTCGATGTTGGTGATGATATTTTACGAGAGGTGATGCAGGAACTTTCAGCTGCTCATGTACCGGTGGACGCTGATGAGAAAGAGACCGTTTCTACTGAAATTGATCTGGCCAAGAATGATATTGTGCATTCAGACAGAGTGGAGATGCCTAGTTCAGCTGACACTATCGAGTTTATGGATGTGACTGAAATGGAGCAGACTGCTGCACCGACGGACCAAGTCGAGAAGTTTGACGACATTCACGCTTCTGAGACCGATATCACCAGTGAGCTACAAGAAGAAACTGTAGAGTCACAGCCCGAGCGTTTGTTCCCAGAACGTGGAGAGGTAACTCCAGTATCTCCGTCTCCGGAAACTATCGCGGCTGAAGCACTCGTTGTTCTCGTGGAGTGTATCGCAATTTCACTGGTGAGCGTACGCCGGAAAAGCAACGAGAGCAACGACGGTGCCTTAACCTGCTCTTCACTTGACAATAGCGAAGATGCAATTGCTTCAACAGCGAGTGAAGAGGTCGCTATTGATTCTGCAGAGACCATGGACTCAACGCCAATATTGAATTCGCCAAGTGTTGAATTGATGAGCTGCGAGCAAGTCACCAACACTGCCAACCCAATTGCTGTTTTGGACGACGTTAAGGATACGAGAACTGTAATTGAAGACCCCGTCTCGGAAAAGGAAAAGTTAGTGGCGGTTGTGACGAAAGAGGTTGCGAGCAATTTCGTGAAAGAAGTGATCGAGATGTTTGATTCTGCCCCAGTAAGCAGTGAAAACCAGGAGGGCGACAATGTCATTGAAGAAAGAGTAAGCACAAAAGTTGCTGAAGATATCATAGTAGCTACAGTTGAGGATGAGGATAACACCGCAGAAATATCTACTACCGACGCTACCGAGACCACTGCTGAAGCACAGCCGACAGCTACTGTTATACCGGAGAGAAGCATAGTTGAAGCAGCAAATGTTTCGCCAGTAGACGAGGAAGGCGATGATACGACCGCTTGTTCGAAGCCAGAGATCCCTGTTCAGGATCTGACGGTAGAATCACCGGCGGACACTTTTGTCGTGGCGAGAGACTTTGTTGACGCAGTTGAAAGAGAAGCGTTGTCTGCAGTTCTCGAGTCGTTGCAAGATGTAAATTATTCGGGTCGTTTTCAAGCCGACAGTGAGCACGAACACGAGGAAAGGGAATCGAATTCTACCCGCAGCATCATTGAAAGCTGCAACTTATCATCGGAAGAGCAAGAGGAGTACGATACCGTCGTTGGGTCTGAATTGGACGTGGAGGCTGCAGCTCAGGTATCGACAGCCGATGTCGTGGATGAAGTTCCCCAAGCAGTCTTTGATCCTGAAGCAGAACAAGGCTCCAACGACGAGCTGGCAGAATTTGAACAGATTCTCGAGTCCTGCACAGCAACCGTAGAAAGTGAGGTGGTAGCGAATCTCTTTGATATTCAGGAGCCGATTGTGAGCGAGTTTTCAGCTCAAGAGATCATATCGGACGTGGCCTGCCATTTCGCGTCTGAAGTGATTACAGCAGTGCTGACAAAACAACTAGAGTCTTGTGGTGAAGATGAGAACATGGCTGCTGCTCAGCAGACCAACGAGGTTGTGTCAGTCTTTGAAGAAAACCACAGCTCCCAACAAGAAACTTCACCTGCGGAGAGCGATTCAGCAACGGCTGAAGTGGATGTAGAGGCATTCACTGTGGAATCGGATCAAGAATCGCGCGAGGTATCACAGTCTGCTGAGGCGGAGGAAGTGAGTGGTATGCACACTTTATCGATGGAAACAGCAGAAGCAACTCAAACTACAGACGATAACGTCATGGTACAGTCGGATGATGCTAGCACGCCAACAGTGCTCGTAGAAGCCCAACCAGAAGAGTTTGTGCAAGCCAGCGAACCGGAGCCTGTCGAAGCAAGTGAAACTGCGCCGTTGTTGAATGTGGAGACTATTCTAGCAGCAGATGCCGCTGATCTACAAAGTGAAGAGGATGGCAATGCTGTCAAGCTGTTGCTGGATGAAATGACTGCCAACATCGAAGACGTGGCAAGTTTTACTGAGTTGGATCAGTGCGTGTCCTCTTCTGCAAGCCATGAGAACCCCGACAATGCGCCAAGCTCTTCTGTAGACCGCGCTAATGATTTGCTTGCCGGTGAGGCAGGTATTCCAGTTCATGACCAGGTCGAAGAAGATTGCAGTTTGCCAAGTGGCTGTGAAAGCGATCAGATATCCGACGCCACCGACGAGAAACATGAAATCGACGACGTTGAGACCATTGCTTCGGTGGTGACGAGTATTGTCGACTCTATCTGCTACCCAGTTGAGCTGGGGACTGCATCGTGTAAAATGGAAAAATCGCAGACTGTTGACAAGAAAGATGAAGATTTGGCTGTCGAGGATTTCAGCGAGCTTATCGACAATACGTCGGTAGAAGCACCTGCTTCAACTAGAGAGAAGCCCAGCAGTGGGTTGGCCACTGAAGGAACGATTGAAGGCAACGAAGTATCGCCATTGGGAGCAGAGACTAGCGAATCCCTAGATACAGATGCACGGGTTCAAGACCCAGACAAACACGGTGACATTATGCCTTACGCTGCGACTTCTGTTGGTTTTACACTTGACGGCGATGAAGCTGTAGCTCACTTTCCTTTGGAAAACCTTGTGGACAGAGTTACAGGAGGTGACGACACGCTTCGCTCCATTGACGAAGCCGAGCTGCCGCTAGATGATTTCAATACCTCTTTGGACGCTGCTGTAAATTATGAAGTGGCGAAGGTGGTCACAGCTCTGTGCATATATGTGGAAAAGAAAGTAGCTCCAAAGCACCGCTCTCGATCTGTGCACTTCACCCGTGATACCAGAGTTGACCAATCTGGTCGCCAACATCAAGCACGACGTTCGGTTCTGTCGTGGCAGGCGCCAGTTGACACCGCATTCACGAAGGAAACCGTACAAAACGCTGCGAAACAAAGAGCTATCAGAAGGAGGACGTCGCGACGCACTATTGGTGATCTGCTCGCATTCCCCACCGAGTTGGCCAGATTTACTGCGAGCGACACCACATTACTAGCATACGATGCTCGACATGAACAAGGTCAACAGCCATGCTCACTACTCGACTACAGCATTCTCAACATCAATCCAGAGTGCCGACACATTCATCTGGACGACCAAGACGAGAGAACTGAGAGCAAAATCGTCGGTAAACGCAAAACTTTGATGCAGGAATTGCACTCCAAGAACTTGGCGCTGCGTCAGATTCCGCGATTCAACTACATGCCGATGCGTATCAAGTTCCAGTGGTCCGATTTCGTCGTTGCAACTCCCGTGCGGCCTAGTAACACTACGTGTAGGTATGGTGAGGGCCACATTTCCAAGTCACCAGTGGAGCCACTACGTCTTTTGCAGAAGAAGGGGTCAAGTTACCATGTGGAACGTACGTTATCGTCTCCGCCTTCATCCGCCCGCTCGAGGATGGAAACGAAAATCTGCGTGTACAGATTTACGAGGCGGAGCGTGTTGAGGAATTCCAATTCGACTTTTCCGAGGACATTATGAAGAAATACCACTTGGAATCGACAGAGATGGAAGCTCAGTCGCTCGAGTTCCTCGGACACCTGGAATTCCGCTCGGATGAAGACACGATTATCATCAAACTACCCGAGAAAAAGGCAGGAGGTGGAGGCAAAACGGAAGGGGATCGAATTCACAGTGAACGCACAATGGTTGGAGGTGGAGATCCCAGGAAACGAGTAGCAAAGCCAAGGAGGATGAGTGCGTACCATCAAAACCGCCCAGCATCCTTGCCGGCTATGGCAGCCGAGTTTTCATCCTCATCTTCAAGTTTACCATCGAGGACTGGTACTCAAATGCCTCCCAGTGAATCGTCTCCGACACAAGTGTAGCCCTGAAGTCCTCCAGCAGTTGTCAACTTTACTTTCATCATTTTTTTATCGGTGTCGGGTGAGATCTGGTGACGAACACAAGAAGCGCTACAATGCCTTTGGCCTATCTATTACTACGCTGCTAGCGCTGCCTTTTGCTGCCACTCACCAGCCGAATACCGCGTCAATGCAGTCATAGAGGGAATCCAACTCAACAGGCCCGACGAGGGCTGCTCCGGTCGCAAGCGCCGGGTAGCGTAAACTTTGGTGACTCGGCATTGCCTAGACGGACGCAACAAAATTCTTTGGCGAGCCGTCAAGCCACTGCCGCAGCTGAGGGCTCTTGAGCGTGGGCGTAATGGAGTGATCGAAGTCGAACGTTTCCTGCACGTCGATTGTCGGTGGCAACCGCTTGTGAGGCGACGGCTGGCGGCCGATGCCGAAGGTGGACGCGTTCGCGTGTGGGAAGGCGACCGACACGTCTGTACGCAGTCGTGGGGAGCGACGAAGCACCTGGCCACTTTCACTGGAGATTTCCTGTACATAGCAGCACAAAGCACGGTCATTAATACAAAAAGGTGACAACCAGTGCTTGTGAAAAACAAATCAACTTACGAACTCAAGCGTGTTCGAATCCAGCTCCGTCGGGAAGTCCAAGTCGTCGAACGAGAACTTGGTGCCGTCTGCCTTCATGAAGCCCGCAGGTGACATGAACCGAGGCGAGCGACGTAAACTGTGCGGGGTTGCAGTCCTTGAGGTGTCGGCATACTGAAGAACTCTGCAACCTGCTACAAAAGGACATCAACAAATGGTGCAATTAATACATCACGGATTACGACCTCTGGATAACGCTGGAATTTGTCACGCACCTCGTTGAAGTCGATATCGAGATGCTCGAAGGCGTGGAAGGAGGAGCCGTCCATGTCGTTGAGCGAATGTTCGCTCAGCTCAGCGAGTGCAGCGCCAAACCCGCCGTTCTTCTTCCCGCGCTTCTTGCTCTTATTTGTGGCGCTTGCGACCGTGATGATGGCACTGCTAAAGTCTTCTTCGCCCGTGTTCAAGAGCTGAAGTAGCAGCTGCGTGTGCAGTACACGTCGAGGCGTGTCGGGCAAGAACATGCCGCCGTTCTCCGCCACCGATACGCTGCCCGTGCAAATGCGCAAATCTTTGCGTTTGCGCTTCGAGCTGAGCTTCTTGCTTGCCCGTTGGCCGTTCTTTACGTCTTCGGCCTGCTTGATCAGGGCGTTGTAGCAGTCCTTGTAGATGGAGGCCTGCGTGGACGACATGCCTTGCGTCTGGTGGCGTAAGGTATTGCCGGCGTTCATGGCGTCTCGAGCCAACTCCACCATAGACCCACCAGAAGTGGACGAGGCAGTGAACTTGGCCGATTTGTTACTCCCCACACCCCCTCGAACCGCTTGGCCCAGCGTTTTGTTCTGCTGCTTCGCCATGCGACGCATTGTGCGCCTCATGGACGAGTACCAGTGGTTCTTGATAGCATTGTCCGTTCTGCAAACGTCACAAACCACGTTAGCATGACATATTTGAAGCAAAAAAACTAAAAAAGCTAAAAATAAAATACCACTATCCCGAAACCCTAACCTAAGTCTGAACAAGAGTAAAGTGGGGTATCGTACCTTCCAGGTAGAAGTTTGGAGATCTCGGCCCACTTGTTCCCGAGCCGCGTCTGGGCGTCCTCGATCACCTGCTCCTCTTCCGCCGTCCACGGGTCCTTCTTGATGGTCGGGTCGAGGTGGTTGAGCCAGCGGGTGCGGCACTGCTTGCCCGTGCGCTCCGTGCCGTGGTTCTCTCCGTTCAGGTGGTCCGAGATGACGCTCCAGCGCTTGGTGCCGTACTCCTCCACCAAGCGGATGATGGCGTCGTCCTCTTTGCGCGTCCAGGCGCGACGCTCGTACGTGGAGCCGCCGCCGCCGTTCTTGCCCGATTTCGCCATTTTCTCTTGTGCAGCACTGGGCGAAAGCGGATCTGCGAATCTTTCAGCAAAAGCGAAACCAACGGCCGATTGCAAAGTGAAGCAGCAGGTCGTTCCAGCGGCATTCTCCTGCGAAAATACCGTTGGCGGCCTTTCGAGGGCCGTTTTCGCCGCCCAATCGGTGGATTTATATGGGTGGCATCGCTGCATACTGAAATCTAGTCTAAATGTTCGCAAATTTGCACATGCAGCTAAACCGTATACATCCAGCTCAGAACCCATGCGACCCTTGCTAAATGTATCAGCTACATACTACAACACCGTAAAAATGTTGGCAAATTATCCGCTCGAGAGACATGAGCTGGAATTATGCGCAGAAATCTTCTACATTATCCAAGCGAAAAGCACGATCTTTGCTCACGAAGAGGCGCAGAATGACATGGCTACTCTGGCTCTTCGGGTGCGAAAGGTTGTCGCCGAGATCAGGTTGGTCGTTCATGCCCGCTTGTAGTGCCAAACACCACATGCCTGGAATTGAAAGTGGCCGTGCAATGGCGACTACGATTGCATGATGCAATTGCAGCGCAGCCGATCCGATCCGATCCGATCCGATGATAAGCCCAACATGTTGATCTGTAGGCAGCACGCAGCGTGCAATGCACCCGCAGCGCTAGCAAAAGGAGGCACGTACAGGAGCCCGTCGTTCGGCGACGAAACAGCAAAGTCGGTAACGTCGTGGGCTGAACATTCGGAGAGCCATTCGCTTGTTGCGTCAGCACGAGTTGATACAGGGGAAGACTCGATCCGCTAAAAATGCAGTTTTACGGTGAGGACTACCGCAGCGTGCTGGCGCTGCTCGAAGACGGTACGAACCGATCCGACCCGTACGCTGTTCGACGAGCATTGGCCGAGCTCAAGCGCTTGGTGCTGCACCGCAATGCCGTCCGCCATACGATGGCGGAGGAAGGACGATTGCTTCCGGTGCTGGTGGCAATCGTGGCAAACCACGTGGAAGAGCAACAAGGGGCAGTGCTGGCGGACTGCTGCCAGTTCTTCCAACGACTCATCTCGCACAAGCGTAAGGAGCATCAATACTGTCACCGGTATTCGGATCTCACTGCATGCTGACCCCTGCTTCCACTGCGACAGAACCCACGGAGCTGGACATCCAGTCGAAGATCACCGAGGCTGGAGCTCTTGGACTCATGCTCAAGGGACTTGTAGCGCATCCGAGTGCAGACCGCTTGTACATTGAAGTGTGTAGGTTGATAGCGCTGCTGTGCTTCGACACCGTAAATACCCCCACGGTATGCTGCTATGCTTTCATTTCCTTTATGATTCGAGTCCAATTCAGTTCTTGGTTTGATTTTGCTCGCACTACACAGCCGACAACCAGGTAGATATCGCCAATGCAGGACTCTTTGCTGCCATTTGTGAACGTCTCGAGAGTGCCGACATATCCGAAGAGGAAGCTTCAGCAGGCTGCGCTGCCATTTCAGCGCTTACCTACGAGAATGGTACGATGAATCAACTGTCTCAAGTGGTTTAGTATTGACTGTGAAATGATACCTAGACAGCAATGGTGTGACTGCGATCCATACATTTCACATTTTGATCAAGTTCTCCACCTTGCTGAGAACGTTTCCGAAGTCCTTGCACATTGCTCATTGCGTCTTTCAAACTCTGTTTCAACGCATGACGATGGACGGTGCGTTCCCTGTACTAATGGTGCAATTGCCTTCTAAACTAACGTGGCTTCGGTGAAATGTGTTGTAGCTAGTCTGTCAGATGATGTGGTTGATACTGGACTGATGCAGCAAGGCGTCGAGCTGCTGAACAGTAGTTCGCTCATGCAAGAATACCGTGGTGCTGCAAGCTTCATGGCTCACTGGCATATCGCCAAGTTCTTGGAAGTCTGCATTCGTGAGAATGGTACATTGAGTGTGTCATTTTGCAATGTGCCCATCTAATACTACCCCCCTCCTACTATATATTTGAAGAAAGTGCGAAGGAAGCTTTCTGTAGCTGCTCAGGACCCGCAGTGGTCGTGAATGCGATGATTCGACGCACACAAGAGCCTCGACACATTGACAGCATCGACCCATGGGCACTCCAGTACATTTCATGCATGCTGCTCTGTCGTATCGCGACAGTGTCCGGAGATTCTCGTGGCAAGCTGCAAAATAGTTGTGTATTTCTGCTCTGGAGTACTAACGTGCCAATCTTTTTGCAGTGGTCGACAAGGCCCGAGCGGAACAGCTCGTGCAGTCGAGTGCGCACCAATTGGCTCTGGATATTCTGCGGAGTGTGGGCATCGCGCGACTCGCAAATACCAGCGAAGCCAGTCGCACCAACTTCTGGGCAAGTGTCGAACAAGCCGTGCGCTTGCTGGAGCTCATCGCTGCACCTGGTATTAAAATACGCCCTCCATCTTTATTCTTTATATTACGCTTTTTTCGTACTGACAGTTGTATTTTACCCTTAGAAACCAACCGCGTGCCGCTCACTCGCCTCGGAGCCTCCCGCCAAGTCAAACTCATCTACAACAACCCTGACGTGGCCACTCAGTCAGGCCTCCTCCTATTGTGCGAACGCGCTGTTGCGAATATTGAAGGCACTTGAAGGCAAAATTGTTGTACTTGAACAATTATTGTTGATCAAGTGCCTTCAATAAAATCAGCAATTATTGTTGATTTGCGTCAAACTTGAAATTTTATCGCGATTATTGACTTTTCGCCTCTCTCGTCATATTTACAATTGCGTCCTGAATCCTGATGACGTCGCTCGGCCCTCGCTGGTCGCCCAAGGAGCTGCGCACGTTCTACATCCTGCTCAAGGCGCACGGCCAGCAGTGGGACAGGCTGGGGAGCGCCTGCCGCTGCGCTCCGAGGCGATGGTGCGCGCGCTGTTCGAGATGCATCGCGGCTATTTGTCGCTCGCCGAGGCGTCGGTCGAGGGCTTCTGCGCCATCATGACGGACCACTACAAGGCGCAGGACGAGCGGCCAGGACCAAATTCCGTTAAGTACGAGCAGCAGGACGCGGAGGAGCCGCGCAGGCGCAAAAGCGGCGCCTGGAGAAGCTCCTGGCCTCGGACCAATTGGCGACGCTAAATTTGGACGCGCCAAAGGACGAGGCGCAAAGACTAAATACCAAAAAGGGAAGGAAAAGTGCGACCCCGGGAGGTAGGGTCCGGCTGCCAAAAGGGGATGGGCTGGAAGCAGAAAGGTTTAACCTTCCATGGAGCCACTGGTTTTACTCGTTCGTGGACGTGGATTTCTTCCGCCACAACGAGTTCATCGAGTGCCTGAGGGAATGGGGCTCGGAAAGGTACGAAAATGAAGAATTGGGGTGAAATTTATTTTATTTAGGATACAAATGGTATTTTTCTTTGGTAGATTACGGCGGCGGCGAGACCGATCTGGTCGTCGGTGAGAGCGTCCATGGGGCGGCCGCGACGTCTTAGTCCGCTGTTTTTCACCCAAGAGAAGGAGAAACTGGAAGCCTATCGGCAGGTGAAGAGAAGATTGGTCCCGACTCAAGTGGTGAGAAGCAGAAGGAGAAGACAAAGGGGTGGCTCTGAGAATGCTGACTGGTTACCTTTTTTTACTTGTTGTCGCAGCCGACGGACAGGACGTGGCCGTATCGGTGTCCGGCCCCATTGGACCGTGGAGTTGCCGTCATGGGTAAGTACCTTTTCGTTTTAAAGTATTTGTATCGATGATGTAGATGGGCTGATAACTTGCTTGTTCTTGTGACAGTCTGGGTGCCGTCCGAGCGGCGTTTTCAACTAGCTACAGCTGCTGCTTTCTGTCCGAGCGACGGAACGTGTAAGGTGTTTCTCTGTGGTAATAGTTCGCGCGTGGAAGCGGTGTCGTGCAGTCTGGACAACGTGATGGTGTTGGACTTCCCGCCGTGGTCGGGACAGAGTGAAGCTCACTCGACGGAGCCAAAGCTGACAGCAACGACGCTGCTTCGACGTGAACGCACGACTCATGGAGCTGTTGTTCCGGTTGCCTCACCAAGTCCAACATCCTCTTCAGCACATGACCGATTCCGCGAAGAGAAGATCCGTGCTGTTCTCGCCGTGAAGAGTCTACTGCACCGGAAAGAAACAATCATTTCATCGATTGCAGAGTTGAACGAGAGAGTTGCTGAAGAACAAATTCGGCTGCAAGAGAAGAATGCGATGAAATCCAGCTTGTGGACGACCCCCACAGCGTTCTCATCTGCAGCTGTGAAAGACCTGGCGTGGTCCGACTCGCGCGAAAAGATCAGTTGCAGAAGCAACACGCTTGGCTCGCTGCAAATTTGGAGGCTACCAACTCGTACTTGAAGACAGCACTGCTGAGTCTCCAGTCCTTTTCGTCAATTGACCCACCTGAGGCAAGCGGAAGCTTCATGCTGGGCCCTACTTACTCGTCGGATGCAGCACCCTGGGAAGGTGATTCCAGCACGACCCCAACCGAGACGTTGACAGAGGACCAGATGCGCTGGGCCATCGACTTCTTGGCTGCAAGTCAGCAGAAAGCAGCTACTGTGGTCGCGGAGTCGGCTCTACACATCGTTAAGGAGGACCAGGAGCTGGCGAGCTTAACCGCTCCAAGTGACGATGTTCGCCTCAGAAACGTGCTGCCAGATACGATGCAGCTGGTCGCCAACTGCGTCACCTTGATGAGCGTCCTCCACCGTCACGTTGCAGCTTCACCGGATGTGCCTCAAGTTGTCACTCAAAAGCTTGTGGAACGTGTACTGGAGCTGGTAAAACCCTCAAACGAGGCGAATATGGACCTGTACACAGAACTCCGTGCAGCTGCAGAGGCTGCACACGCTCAAATGGCGCTGCAGGCAACAAATGGAACCGACTAAGCGTCTTGCTACATCTCAAAAGGTGACAAAGTCGTATATGCGTGTATTTGTACGAAGAACAACCTTTTAGTTCTACTCCTGGAGCTGCTTCTTGTCGGAGATCATTGGTGAGCGCAAGGTGGACTCACGCGGCAGACTCATCAGCGAGCTCCAGCCACTGCGACCAGCCGAGTGCTTGTAGCCGTAGCTGAAGTAGAAAACGACACTAGCTGCCAGCCACGCGATGCTCGCATAGATGCCCGTGTAGTTGATCTGTGCAGCCAGATAGAAGTTGGCCAGCACGGAAAGCGTGGGAATGAACGGTACGAACGGAGACGCAAAGCTGTCGGCGCTCGGGTGGTCTTGAGGACACTTGAAGAACATCGCGAAGCAAGCGACGATCGTGACTATGACGAAGATAATACCGAGCACAAGACACCACACGTGACCCTCGTTCGAGTACCCGATCTGGTAGAAGAAAGCTGCCAACCACGCGGATCCGACCATGAGACCGATGAGCTTCGGCGCCAGCGTCGGTGAATGACGACGCATACGAATCATGAGCAGCGACGAGTTTGTCATGTTGAAGGACAGCAGGATGCCGAAGCTCACAACGTCCCACAACGTCTCGAACGGCACCAGGAACGCGACGACGGTGAATACAACACCCGTGATAAGGGTGTTCTCGAACAAATTGCCCTTCTTGTCGACCTTGGCGAAGATACGCGGCATCAAACCGTCACACGACAGCGCGTAGTTAAGCCGCGGCTGAGCCAGGAAACTCACCAGCACCACCAAAGGCATTGTGCACGTCTCGCCCGCTCGGACGATCTGCGCAGCCCAGTCCTGTCCTGCATACTCGAAACCCGCACCAAAGCTCGTAGCTTTGCTGTACGGCACCAATCCGGACAGCGCCAGCGAAGCGAAGGAGGACAGGAACATGATGCCAAGGACGACTCCGATGACAGCTTGCGGCATGATCTTCTTGGGGTTCTTGGCCTCCGCAGCCAGACAACAGACCTCATCGAAGCCAACGTACCCGAAGAAAGCGGACGAAGCCCCGGTGATGACCCCTGGACACCGAAGGCCATGGTACCGTCAACGCTGTGGCGTTCAGGTACAAACGGTGACAGGTTGTCCGCGTCAATGTAGGCAAACCCCGCGATAATGATGAACAGCACCACGAACACCTTGATCGTCGTGAATACGTTGATGAACCACTTGCTGAAGCGGATGCCCATGAGCAACACCAAGACACAAAGGGCCATCATGACGGCACCCAGAAGGTTCGTATAGTCCTCATTCATCCACTGGTACGAGTTGGTGGGGTGTTCCTCCTCCAGCCACTCCTGCACTTTGGTGGCCCAACTGCGAGCCACGCCGGATCCAGACACCCCGTACTCGAGTGAGACGAGCCAGGCTGCCACGACAGCAGGCAGCTCACCAAGAGCGTAGAACGAGTAGGCGTAGGTACTTCCCGAAGACGGTACTTGAGTCACCATTTCCATATACGCGAGAGCGTTGATACAGCAAACGACTCCAGCAATGATCCAGCTCACGAATGCTGCCGGACCGGCCGTGACCGAGATGATATCACCCGTCGTGGAGAAGATTCCGCTGCCGACAGAGGCAGAAATCCCAATACACAACAGGTCATAAAGCCCCATTTGGCGAGGTAGTTCCTCTGCTGCTTCCTCGGCCTGCAAAAGGACATGCAGCGTTAGAAGACAGTAGTTTTACACAATTCGAGGCTGCGTGCACACCTTGATGACAGCGAGTGGCTTGGTGCGCAGGATGTTCTGCATGAAAGTGGGGCTGCTCTCCATGGTGAACACTTGAGCCAGACGATAGAAGTAGCTGAAATGAGCGTCTCGGTTGGTGGCGCGACTCCGACGCAAATTGAGGAATGACGACAAACCGAAGGCTGTTTTGGCCGACGATGCAAGACACCGCCTCGGCTGCACCAGTCGCTAAACCAGCCAACGGACCTTCGTCCGGCTTTGGCGAACAGCTCGTTTGTGCCTTTACCTTCTGCTACTTCGTATGAAGGTTCTGAAGGGTGAGACGCTCCGGTGTCGCGATTGAAGCATGAAAGCTGCCTTCAGAGTCGGGCCAGTCGCGCACAGCAGTGATCATCGTCCGGATTGGTTCTTGGGATGAACACGACGTTTCTTTGGTCGCAAGCCAAGAGAAAACGTGGTGGCATTTCCTCCGCTACGCAGCACAGCACTCGGCTATTGTACATGTATTGGGTACTTCTATGTATATGCAGTGCACTGCTGTTTGGAGTACGAGAGAAACGCAGGCGACAACAAGCTCCAATGCACCCGAGCATTGGCTCCAGTGGGTAATATGCGCTCACATGCGGTGAGGTCGCCTTCAGCTTCCCGGGATGTGTCTTCGTTCCTTCAGCAAAATGCCTCCAAAATGCAGGGTAGTTCCCGCTGAGCATCTTCAGTGACTAACTGCTGCCTGTAGACGAATGGCAGCGGTACTCGTAGACGAAGAGGGATGGACAGGGAATACCAGAACTAACTTCGAATACCAAATCTATTGTGGTTTTCATGTTGTACAGTACGGTCGCCGGTAGTAGTGTTGGATGTGCGCGTTCCGAATGCTCGGAACAGTTCCGAGCAGTTCGGAAATAATTCGGAACTGCTCCAAGTTGATACTAGTACCGAAAAAACACCCTCACGAAATAAACATTGGACATGTACATCCCCGTTTGTCATATCCAGGCGGGATGGATGGCAAGGGCCTTCGAATCCTGACAAAAGCCAAAAAGTATGAAGTGCCTTGGGGAATCGAAACCATGAATTCCAAAGGAAACACATGATGAAACGGTCGGTCTCTTTGGAAAGGAGCAGCCTTGGCCTAGCCTAACAACGGGATGCAGTTTAAAAAGTTGCGGCCGATTTCTCGATTCCCAGGCATCAAAATGGCACTTTTAATCGGGTCGTTTCGCACTTGGTTTCACCGCCCCCTGCCTTCCTTTGCTAACCCTACCCCACCCTTCACAATGCAAAATGATTTGCATCTACAGCTCCGAAAACTACACTTGCTGATACCGCTTGATACCGCTTTGCGGTATCAGCAGACCATTTCGCAAGCAACACTGCCGCGCTTTCGACGTCCAAGGTTCCCATACGGTAGCCGCATCTGTGCATCGCCCATCCGTTTTACGGATTGGAAGATTTTCGCGCGCTGCAGTACAGGCTGTGTCGCATCGAGACTCCGGATCTCTATCACACACACAAGCTGCCACCACACATGTGCCGGTTTACAATTGCAGTGCAACCCCAAGTCAAAACTCAACAGTCCCGCTCCAGCAGCTTTCGGATCGTCTTCATGGCTTGATCCAAGCGGGTGGGCAAGCTCATCTGGATTCCCCGTGCCAAGCTCGACTTCACCGTCAATGTTGTTCATTGCGTCGAAGTCTTCCTTAGACATCTTGAGGATGCCATTGCGTCTCTGCAAGCCACCGACCTCCCGTTCCAGCTCATCGACACGCTGCTGCAGAAACTCAAGATCGCGCTCGTTGGTGCTCGCTTTACAAAATGCCTTGTTGAGAAAGGTTTTGATTGAAATGAACAGGTCTCGTTGGGAAAGACTACAGCAATTAGTGCAGTGGTGTATACTTTTACGGTCTACCTACTCCTGGAGCTGCTTCTTGTCGGGGAAAGCATGGGTGAGCGCAACGAAGACTCGCGCGGCAGACTCATCACTGCGCTCCAGCCGGTCCGGCCAGCAGAGCGCTTATAACCGTAGCAGAAGTAGAAGACAACACTAGCCGCCAGCCACCCGAAGCTTGTGTAGATACCCGTGTAGCTCAACTGGGCGGACAGGTAGAAGTTGGCCAGAACGGCCACGGTGGGGAGGAACGGCACGAACGGCGCCGTGAAATTATCGCCATTTTGCGCCTCCTGCGGACACTTGAAGTGCATGACGAAGCACGTAATGACCGTCACCACCAGGAAAACAATGCTCAATACAAGACACCAAATGTGGCCTTCGTTCGAGTAGCCGATCTGGTACAAGAACGCTGCCAGACACGCCGAAGCAACCATGACACACACGAGTCTGGGGGCCATTGTAGGCGATTCCTTGCGCATTCGCACCATCAGCAACGAGGCCATTGACATGTTGAAGGAAAGCAGCATACCGAAGCTCACAATGTCCCACAGCGTATCGAACGGCACCACAAAAGCCACCACCGTGAAGAACGCTCCAGAAATGAGCGTGTTCTCGAATAGGTTGCCATTCTTGTCCACTTTGGAGAAGATGCGCGGCATCAAACCATCGCACGACAGCGCGTAATTCAGACGCGGCTGGGCCAAGAAGCAAACCAGCACCACCACGGGCATCGTGCAGGTCTCACCAGCACGCACGATTTGAGCAGCCCAGTTTTGGCCCTGGTTGGCGAATCCAGACCCGAAGCTTTCAGCCTCCAAGTACGGGATCATACCCGACAGAGCGAGCGACGCAAAAGCAGAGAGGAACATGGTTCCAGTCACCACGCCCATCACAGCAAGCGGCATGATCCTCTTAGGGTCTCTTGCCTCTGCAGCTAGACAGCACACCTCGTCGAAGCCCGCATAGCCGAAGAACGCAGACGATGCACCGCTGATGATACCTTGAACTCCGAACGCCTTGGTGCCGTCCAAGTCTTGACGCGGCGGCACAAACGGCGAGAAGTTGCTCGAGTCCGTGAAGTAGAAGCCCACAATGATGATGAACATGACGACGAAGACCTTGATGGTCGTGATGGTGTTGACAAACCACTTACCGAAGCGCAACCCCACGAGGAGAACCCCACGCAGATGGCCATCAACACGGCACCCAACAGGTTCGTGTAGTCCTCGTTCAACCACTGGTACGTGTGCTCCGGGTGCTCCTCCACGAGCCATTCCTGCACTTTGGTAGCCCAACTACGAGCCACACCGGAGCCAGAGATACCGTACTCGAGTGTCAACAGCCAAGCTGCAATCACAGCCGGCAGCTCGCCGAGTGCGTGGAACGAGTAGGCGTAGGTACTACCCGAGGACGGGATGCGTGTCACCAGCTCCATGAAGGCCAAAGCATTGATGCAGCACACGACTCCGGCGATGATCCAGCTGATGAACGCTGCCGGACCGGCAGTTGTGGAGATGATCTCGCCCGCGGTGGAGAAGATGCCGCTGCCGACGGTGGAGCCGATTCCAATGGACAACAAGTCAAATAAACTCAAGTGGCGAGGTAGTGCCTCGGCCGTCTCCTCTGCCTGAAGGGTTAATTAAAGGTTAATATAAAGGGTTAATGCAGGTGTTCGAATCTACTCGCGTACTTTGATGACAGCGAGCGGCTTGCGACGCAGGATGTTCTCCATGAACGTGGGTTGGCGCTCCATTGTGACTTGGTGTTAGGGCGAGGGCTTGACTTGACTTGGAAGTGACTCGGTTGAGTGACCCCACGGCAGCTTCGACGTAAATTGCAGAATGACTCGACTCGGAGCTGCTCGGGACTCGGAGGTCGGACGACTGGAGGCTGTTTGGTCCGTACGCTGTGACGAAGCAGTGGCGCTTCTCTACCAAGCAACTCGTGTCAAGTGCCGGGCGACATTTTCTCCTGGCTGAGGATGTCACTCGAGTCGTGCGTGACTCACAACCGCGTGAGAAGAGAAGGAGGCATTGCAGCGAACGAATGGCTGCGCTGCTTTCCGGTGCAAAACGTTGCCCAGGAATTGAGCGCACAAACTAACTTTTAGAAGTGAAATTTATTAATAGAAACACATTGCTGTTTTAACTGTAAAACAATTTTTAAAAGCAAATTGATACAACCCAATTATGGTTATTACCGGTATGTCATTTTTAGGGCATTTTTATAATATTGCTTTTACTCTCCAAGAGGATCCTAGCGTTGGCGGTTTGTCTTAGAATAAGACTCACCGCTCCAAATCGGCCTTAACGGAAGAAGTCCCCTGCGTGGGGCCGAGACTGCGAGAGGGGTATTCCTGTGCGCCGAGCACGAACGTAGCACCGTGTTTGGCGATTGCCATCAAGATTAACTACAAGCTGCAGCATGCGGGGACTGGTGACCCTCGTGTGTAGTGTTCAAGATCAACACCAAGTTGCGGCGGACCCGGCGGACCCCTCGCATCCACGAAGATTACATCGCCAAGGCGCCCGAGGACTCGGTACCCCTCGAAGCGCTTAACAAGCAACAAGTACTAAGACGTGAGGACGTGGTGATCCCTCGCGATCGAGACGTTCAAGCACCAAGGTACGGGGGCTGGCGACCCTTCGTGCTCGACAAGATCGCGTCCTAGATGACACATCGCCAAGGCGCGCCGAGGACCTGGTGACCCTCGAAGCACTCACGACAACCAACTACCAAGGCACGAGGACATGGTGAACCCCGCGTCACAGCTCAACAACACCAAAACACGGAGGACATGGTGACCCCAACGTGTTCAAGATCACACACCAAGACGCACCGGGCCTGGTGACCCCCTGCGTTTCTGTTCAAGCACCAAAGCAGAGAGTTGGGAATCTCTTTGCTCATGATATCCCCTCCCCAGAGTGAAACACAGCTGCCAAAATACGAAATTCGTGAAGGACGCCAGAACGACTGACAAGTCTACGTAACCCGCGATCTTCGTGACCCGCTGTAACGGGTTCTGGTACATCCTGAAGGAACAGAAAGATACTCACTTGGCGTGAAGACCCAGATCGACCGAACATGGCCCCTCAGAGAGAGACCCACTGTAACGGATTTGGTACACCCACCATATGCAAGCTGAAGGAAACAGACCGAGGTGAAAATCTTCGCGGAAGACAAACAACTCTTTTGGGAGTTGCTTAAGACACTGAGGCTCCATAGAAACTTAAAAACCAAATGGAAGGCCGAAATTAATCATCATCTCTTGGCATCCGATCGCACTTCCATCGCCGTCGCTTGGGCAATCGGCTGGCGAACGTGTATGTGTGGGGTACGATGTTGTAAAGCCACACGTATCCACGAGGAATGGAGGCAATGGGAGGAGTGAAGCCAGCAAACAGTCCGCATATCGTGCGCATCACCACGGCGAAGGTCGCAGCCACGTCCACGCTGGGTAAAGTGTACGCTAACAATAGTTCTTCATGGTGACCTCCATCGCCAGGCTAACCCAATACCGGTACGTCAAGAAGTTGCCCCCCTCCAGGAATCCTGACATCGGATAGAGGATGACCATGAAGCAGTCGAGACGAAGCCATACAGAATCTCAGCGAGCATGCAACCAACAAAGTTCCAGAAAGCATTGTACGTTTGCGCAGCGCGTTCACGGTAGAATGACGCGCGCTCTTGGAAGGAAATCGGCAAGACTCCGCTGAACGTGATGAACGAGAGGTACATCGTCGGAACATATGCCATGCCCAAGCCCGAGTTGATGCCTTGGTACGAAGTGTAGTTGGCATCGATGCACGTGATTCCAAAGATGAGAACGACCGAGATGGCGTAAGGGTGTAAGACGCAGTTCTCCAGTATTGGTCAGAAAATATGCTTGTGTCCAGTTAGATGGTCGCAGCACATTTGCGGTCGAATTCCAAGCTTGGCAATGATTGTGATGGGCGAGTGACATCCTTGCAGTTCAACCCTGGCGACGTGCTTCAGCATTGGATTTTGAAATAATGTCAAGAGAAGAAGATCGCAGCCTCAGGATTGAGCGCCAGGCACGTTATGAGAATTCTAGCAGCTCAAAACCAAGTGATCAAGTTGCTCGCCCACTTTCATCAAGTGCTAACAAAGCAGTGGATACTGCAGCATGAACGGTGGTGCTAGCGTTTCAACTTAACAACCAACGTATTTGGGAACAAATTGTGAGGCGTACGTTCCTGAACCTTGGCCCTTTCAGGTCGTCAGTCGCGGGCGTCCTGTCCTATGGATGGATTTCTTGGGTTCACTCTCGTCGGTCTCAATGCATCGAGCTCGCTCTTAGATGTCGCGGTCCACGCGGGTCGAGCACACGACGCCCTTCTCCGCCATCCGCGCTGTCGTCTCCGCGTTGAAGTACTCGCCGTCCGTTGACTTTATTCGGAATTTAACTGCAAAAACAGTGAAACAAGTCAGACTACCATCTGCAAACGACATATTCTCACCATTCAGAAACACGTACATCTATGGGTTTCGCCCAGGGTGTTGAGCTTCGTGAACACTGCACGGACTTCTTGCACATTGTCCTTCACCAGAAACAGCATTAGATACGACCGACCACACGAGCGTAAACAACAGGCAGAAAAACTTACTGGGTGCACCATGTCGAGGAAGCTCGTCTGCCCTGGCACAATCTGGTGGTTCTGGTAGCCGAGCACGCGTGTACGCCGCGCTCGAGAACAGAAACACCGCCGAGGCCTCGGCCGCCACGAGCGCGATGCAGTCCATGCACTGCTCGCAGATCTGCTGGTACACTTGCAGCTGGCCCACCTCGTGCTTGAGCGACTCGACGAACTCTTTCTTGCGCAAACGGGACTTGCGCGAGTGGTCGCGGTTGCGCTCGCGACTCTTCTCCTCCTTGATGAGCGCCTGCTTCTCGTCTTCGCTCAGGTTGTCAAAGTTGTGGCTCGGGTTGTTCTTGATCATGGCCGAGATGAACTCGGGCGGGAGCGTCTGCGAGCCCACCATGTCTTGCGGGGGCATCATCCCGGGCCGCACCTGGGGCCCTTGTGGAACGGGATGGGCGGGTTCTGGCCGGGGAAGCCCGCCGACGGGTCGTAGAGCCGCGAAGACCCGTCCTGGAAGGCCAGCTCCGAGTTGGGGTTGTACACTTGCGGCGTGGGGGCCATAGGGCCCGCCATGAACCCGTTCATGCCGCTGCCGAGGCCCGCGGGCAGCGTCATGGACGTCACGTTGTTGCCGTCGTCCATGGCGTCGTTGCGGTCGCGGCTGATGAGGTTCTCGAAGTACGCGGCGTTGGCCTGGATCTTGGCGATGTCGTTGGGGGCCCGAAGGCGTTGGCGTTCGGGTCGTCGTTCTCCACTTTGATGCCCATGAGGCGCGCGTACTCTTCCATGGCGTCTCCCTGTTGCGGCTGCTCCATGGGGTTCAGCCCAGGCACGTACACGCCCGGGAAGACGGACTGCGGGTCGGGGATGCCCTGCGGGTGGTGCGGGGGCAGCGGGCGCTGGCCCTGCTGCGGGTGGCCGTACTGCATGTTGGCGTTCAGCATCGAGTCATCGTGCATCATGTCCACGTCGGACTCATTGGGCGACGTGAAGTCCATGGGGCGCCGCGGCGGAACGCACCGATTGTCTTGGGTATGGGAGTGACAGTCGAGAAGTAGCGCCAAGAGAGTACCGGGGAGACGCAACAAGGCGGAGATGGGGTGCGACACGTAGAATTCGGGGATAACCAGGATTCAGCCTGCGGTAAGCGTGTTTTTCGGCCGGGGAGGCATCCTGAAGTGGGGTGCTGGACTGTATTTTCGGCGAGGAGTGTTGCGCACGGTTACGTCGTCCTCTCGGAGAAAAAATAATTCGGATTTTTCCGATTCTTGGCTCCGGATCGACGAGAAGTAGCGCTATGAAGTGCAGCAGACGGCCGCGAGGTGAGACGACTGCAGAAGTGCAGTCAGGTAAGTAGTGCTGCAATTGAACTGGATCGGAGCTTGAATGCAAGCAAGTTGAGACACCGATCTTGGCTCGCTCGGCCTGTCCTTGGCTTGGAAAGGCGGCGTTGATACCGGTACATGCGGACGAGCCTCGTCACACATATTATCAGCCCTCGGGCCCCGTGACGGGGTCGTGGCCCTCGGCAGCTCGCATTGGGTTGCTCAAGTTGAAGATGACGAGCTTAGCGCGCTTTGGTGCTCGCAGGCGCGCTAAGCTCGCCATCTTCTGCCTGTCGCGCGAATAAGATGCCGATCTTAGTTGCACGTTACGTGTTTCCGTGTCGAAGTCTTCCGGCCAGTCGAAATCTGAACTTCGCTTGCGACTACTTCACAGCTCGCAGCACTGCCCTGGAAGTTCCAGTGGAACGGACATTGCTGATTAAACAATGCGCTACATGTAGACTCTACAGTACTTACATCCTCTGTCGGAACTCGATGGGTTCTTGTCTATGTTGAGCGCGTTGCCCAGAATGTGTTCTTACCGGCGACAGTGAACACGTTGCACAGATAGTATCTTTACTACTGGGCAGCTAGGGCGAGAATAGGGCAGTGAGAGGCAAAGTAGCGAGCTGGAGAAAGCTCGCATTGAATATCAGTTCTCAATTTCCACTACTCCACCCAAGTCGAATCCAATTCTACAGGTTATGAGCCCAAGTCGTTCCGATCAAGGTGGCTCCGACGCTGAAGGCCAGGGAGAGCTGACCCAAGACGGCGGTACGCAAGAACGGGTGCACGAAGCAGCCGAGGCGACCGAGTTCCATGATGCCCACGAACGTGGCGGTCGGACCTCTGAGCCGAGTGGAAAAGGTCGAGGAAGGCTGGAAGAACTCCTCGAAGGACTTCTGCAAGGGCTGGCGCCGAGGAAGGCTGGAAGAACTCCTCGAAGGACTTCTGCAAGGGCTGGCGCAAGACCGACTGGATCGCTCCAGGAACCGTCAGTTTCAGCAGCAAGCACCCTCCGAGCCATCGGTCGCATTGACGGCCTTTAGTAACTTCATACGGGCGCACCGCATGAGGATCGACTCCCTCGACGAGTCCATGGGGGCCGAGTGGCAGTCACCACCACAGAGAGCGATACCTACGCCGGCACCAAGTCCAGCGCCATGGAACCAGCCGCAGCAACATGTTCGCGAGCCAACGTTACACCCGCAACCGCAAGTGCATGCGCACCACCAGGCACCTGCCCAACCGCAGGGACACTTTCTCCCGCCGCAGGGGTACGGCCTCAAGATGCCATCGCACAAGGACATGAAACTACACATCAACAAGTTCAGTGGCAAAGAAGTGTATGCTGGACTTGGGCCAGGCTTCCGAGCTTGGGGGCTAAAGTTCCTGGACGAGCTACACGCAAGCGATTAGTGTGGGACAATGGCCAGAAGAAGTTAAAGTTCGAGTTTTCAACCACCATCTGGAGGGTGCGGCCCTGACGTTCTTCGACCTGCAGAAGGACGACACTTGAGCACTTGATGAACTGCATCCTGGAACCGTTCGAGAGAGCTATTACGCTCAAGGAGGCGACGGACCTGATGAGGGAACGCAAACGGTCTGACCGGACATGGTCGGAACACTACCAGTATTTAGTGGCAGTCGCGAATGCGGCACAGTGTTCGTACGAGATGGTGGTTATTTACATCATTCAATCTGCACCACCGAGAATGCGGGACGCCATGGAGACTCGCTGGAACAAATATAGGCCAGATCACCTAAAACAGGCGTGGGAGATGGCAGACTTTGCTCAGACGTACGAGCGCAGTCGGCAAGATAATGGTGGCCGTGGAGGTCACGGTGGCCGAGGAGGTCGTACGGACTATGGGGGACGCGGTCATTTCGCTCGTGGGGACAATATCGTGGCTCACGTTGAAGCTCCAGTCGAAACAAGAGCGTGCTACAAATGCGGCAAGACAGGTCACCTTAAAAGAAACTGCACGAGGAAGAACAGTTCACGGAAAAGCGACGACATCGTGCTGGTGGTGAACGAGGCGGACGCAGAATCTGACAACACGTGGGCACTCGACTCGGGGTCCAGCATGCACTTGGTTTGCAACGAGAAACTGCTGAGTGATACTGTGGACTGTGCTAGTGAGTGCAACCAAAGCCGACGGCCAAGCACTCAAGATCACTATGCGAGGCACCGTGAATTTTCAAATCCGCGTAGACGGCAAGGAGCGGCATGTCACCATCAAAGACGTGGGATATTCTCCGCAACTCGCGAGTAATCTCATCTCGCTCGGCAAGCTGGAACGCAAAGGGTATGTTGTGGCCTACTCCGGTGGAAAGCGATATTTGATGAGGAAGTCTGACGGTGATCGGATATTTGAGGTACAGAAGAGAAACGATATGTGGGTGGTCGACACGGTCGAACCACATACACCAGAGATGCGTCGTGGAGTGGTGTTGGCGGCACTGCAAGGTGTCCGTGGTTACGATGCTGGCAAAGGCATCACGGAGACGACACTCATGCAGCTACACGCTCGGCTCGGTCGCCTTGCTTTTGACACCGTGGAGAAAATGGCCGATGAACCGACGTCTGGTATCAAACTGACTGACCGATCACGCACAACTTGCTTCACATGTGCCCAAGGCAAACCGTCGAAGAATTCGCAATCGAAACGAGATACTGGGGTCAATTCTCCAATTGACCGCATTGAGGGCGTTATCTGTAGCGACCTGAAAGGTCCTATGACTCCCGCGGACATGGACGGCCATCGGTACATGATCAACTTCATTGATCATCACAGCAATTATGTACGAGTCTTCACTGCAAAACCAAGGATCAAGCTGCAAAACAATTCGAGAATTTCTTGGCGTATTTCGAGCGACGTTTTAACTGCAAGATTCACGTCCTAAGAACCGATGGAGGCGGTGAATATCGCAACGTCGACCTATTCTGCAAGTCGACAGGAGTTGCTCGTCAGGTCAGTGAAGAAAGTAATCAAGCTTCCAACGGCAAAGCGGAACGTATGCACAGGACTATCACCAATATGGCCAGGTGCATGATCTTCGCCTCGGGGCTGGCACTTTATTTCTGGGGTGATGCTGTGGAGTATGCAGCGTACATCCTAAATCGCAGTCCATCAAGAGGAAGTCAGGGCCGAGCTTCGCCTTTAGAAGTTCTCACTAGCCTGAAGCCGAATCTGACTGATATCGTGACTTTCGGCAGCCCGTGCACTGCTTTTCGTGACCCAGGGAAGAACACGTGGAAACCGCGCGCCGAGGTTGGTATGATCGTTGGTCGCAGTGAAGAAACCAAACACTGAATGCTGAAGGTAATCAGCAACTTCAAAGATAGCTTCAGCTTGAGGATCCCAGTTTGGGAAAAGCGATTGCGGAGCGTGAAGAGGCTGCTCAACGGGGGAGACGGCACAGCGACCGAGACGAAACAAGGGTCGGAAGGTGAAGTCGAAAAGAAACAAGTCAAAATCCCAGACATCCCGAGTAGGAGATATTTCCGGGTCGGAAGGAGCTCACTGTGCCGATGATGAACCACTACCTGTTGAGCAACCTCCACAAGAACGCATGCAGACCCGCAATATGGGGAAGAAGCATGTGACCGTTAATCACGCAAACGCGGTGACAATAGCGGACCCGAAGAATTACCGAGCGGCAATGAAGGACAAACACGCAAAGGAGTGGCTGCAAGCCATGCAGCAAGAACTTGATGCGCTTGAGGACAACGGTACCTGGGAGTTGGTCGTGAAGCCACCAGGTGCCAAGATCCTACATACGAAATGGGTCTACAAGACAAAAACGCACGCAAATGGAAGTCTCGAGCGCCGCAAGGGAAGAATTGTTGCGTGTGGTAATGAACAAGACTACGGTGTAAACTTCACGCTGACATTTTCTGCAGTTCTCGACATGACGACTGGCAAGGTGATTTTTGCACTGGCTGTGTTCCCGTACGGCACGGTGACGTACCAAACGCCTACGTAAAGGCAAACACTGAGGAAGGTGTGGTAATTCTGCTTCACATTCCCCAGGGGATGGAGATTTCTGAGGAACAACTTCGCAGTCTAGGAGTGAAGAGCAAAGGAGAGCTGGCGTTGTTGCTCAAGAAAAGTCTCTACGGATTAAAGCAGGCTGGGCGACTGTGGAACCAGCTTCTTCATTCAACATTGACCAATTTGGGGTATGAACAGTGCTACACAGATTCGTGTCTGTATTTCAAACGCACAGGCAGTGAGATTACTCTCGTCGGGGTCTACGTAGATGATTTGCTGGTTACGGCCACGAGTGCAGCAAGAATCGACGATTTCTTCGTCGAGATGCAGATTCTGCAACTAATAGACCTTGGACGCGTAAGCAAGTTCCTCGGCATGCACTTTGACTACGACGAAGACGAGGGATGGTGCATTGACCAAGAACATGCTATCAGCGATTTGCTGGTGAAGTTTCAACTGGATACGGCCGCTGCAGTCCGAGTACCAATCGGAAGCGAGCAGGAAGATGAAGCTGAAGGAGAATTACTTCGAAGTGGTGGAGAAGGCACACCAGCGCACCCAACCATTCGCACCTTTCAGTCTCTCGTTGGGAGTTTGCTCTGGATTGCCAGATGCACGCGACCAGATATCGCATTTGCGGTCCACCGAGCAACACGCCGAGCTCACGCGCCACGTCAATCGGACTGGCGACTGGCAAAAAGGATTGGCAAATATCTCAAAGGCACCGCCGGCTTCAAGTTGTATATGCGCGGCAAGATAGCCGAGATGAACAAGGACGGGATACATCTCGAGGGTTTTAGCGATGCTGATTATGCGGCTGATCACAGTGATCGCAAGTCTGTTAGTGGCGGAGTTCTCTGCGTGGGTGGTATGGTCGTTGGCTGGCTTTGCAAAAACAAGCGAGTGTGTCGCTTTCCACCATGGAAGCGGAATACGTGGCGGGGTCCCAAGTCGCAAGTGAACTACTCGTTATTCGCGAGTTGTTGAGTGAAATTGGCGTTCCGGTTCAAGAAACGATGGTGATGCAAATCGACAATCAAGCAGCGATCAAGAAAATCGAAGGAGAAGATACGTCCGGTCGAGCCAAGCACATTGCCGTGCGTTACAAGTTTATTAAAGATTACGTCAAGAAAAAGGTGATTGCAGTGAAGTACTGCGAGTCCAAAGCCATGCGAGCAGACATGAAAGCAGTCCCAGCGCCGCGACTCCAGGAATTACGCCCTCTGGTCATGCTCCACGAATGAATGCTCGGGAAGGAGTGTTGGAACTCGATGGGTTCTTGTCTGCGATGTTGAGCGCGTTGCACAGAATGTGTTCTTACCGGCGACAGTGAACACGTTGCACAGATAGTATCTTTACTGCTGGGCAGCTAGGGCGAGAATAGGGCAGTGAGAGGCGAAGTAGCGAGCTGGAGAAAGCTCGCATTGAATATCAGTTCTCAATTTCCACTACTCCACCCAAGTCGAATCCAATTCTACATCCTCTACGTGAAGCAATAGCGAATCACCCCTCGATGGTATGAACGACTCGAGATGGGGAGTTCGGTACGTAAACTGATGAGCTGAACTGCGATACATGTAGCAATCTGACCAACAAATATCACGAGACACCAGATTCCAGTGGTGCTGCAGTCGGGTGGACACTGCCATCAACAGCCTGTTCGCGCTTCCAGGTCTCCGCAGCGACCCGTGAGGCTCTGGTCCGGGGGTCCTGTCACATCAAGTTGAAACTGCAGCGGGGCTGCCGTAGACTGTAGCGTAGAGGAAGACTTAGTCAGACTCAGTGAGTCTCTTAAGCAGGTAGTTTACCTTAGCGTTCTTATACGAAGAACAGGGACGAGCGTAAGACAGAAGCTTACAGGCTCCAAGAGACAACGGTCTATACAAGACACTGGAACTCTTAAGGTTAAAGGTGAACTGAATGTATTATTGCTATCGGCGGCAGAGCCGCCCTGGTGTAAATCTATAGGTCTCACTATCTAACATAGTAGAGCCTAGTCTAATGCATATCTATTGGCTGTGAAGCCACCTACTGATATCTTGTTAACTTTCACGTACTGAGTACTGTTTTAGGGAGAGTGTGGTCGCACCAAATAGGGTGACCTACATCATCGTAACTCTTTGCGTAACCCCGTTACAGAGACTCAACCGCACACAATACCACAAGTTGCACCACCTTCACGAAGGAAACTAAGCTTTTAAGCTTAGTACAGTGCTTACAGTAGTTAGTCTGACTTCAAAATTAGTCTGCGTTCAAAATTAGTCTATGCCAGGCTAATTCATGTGTGCCAGGAAAAACGAATTCATAATTAGTCTGAGCAAATTATTCAAAATTAGTCTGCATGAAAAATGGGCTCGTCTTGGCAAAGTGGTTTGTCTCGCCCGCTCCATATCCAATATTCGAGGTGTCGATAGCAAATATGCCGCTCTATATATCGCTCTCACCCACCCCAAAGACGTTTTCGTGCAAGTTTCAACAATATGATATATTATGGAGCCGAGCGATTATTAGTACATGGTTGCAGTGTGTTCGCGACGGAGACGCTCCAGTCTGCCCACCGTCCCGCCAGCTTCAAAGTCGACCTCGATACTGCTAAGTCGATCAGACACGTAAGTTAGCAGTTGAAGGACTTCCATACGCGTAGTCGTCGCGGCCGCAGTCGCAGGTGACGAAGTCGCTGGAATTGGACTCCCGTACGCGTAGTCGTCGATTCCGCAGCCGCAGGTGTCGAAGTAACTGGAGCAGGTACCGCGTCCTGAAGCGTCCTGGCGGCATCCACCTTGGCCTCGTACTCAGCTGCAAGCCTGTGCATTAGCAAGTAGTTAGTCAATTTTCAACACACATAAATCAATCAATACAAGCAGCTTCAAACAAACCTAGCCGTATCTTCCGGAAGCTCGTCTAAGTTGAAGAAATCTCGGTGTTTCTTCTTGAGATGTTCTCCGATGCTACCCGTCCATCGCCTCGCCAGCGCGTACATCTTGTTGCATCTTCTGCAATAAAATGTGGTTGCGTCGCAGACTCGCCATAGCAAACCAGGTGGGGGGCGACTCCTGTTCAAGTGGATACAGGAGCCGCTGAACGCCCAAAACAGCTCCTTTCTCCCCTCTCGGGCGGAATTGGTTGGTCAGGATCGTAGCTTGAGGTATGCCGGTATCAATGTCTCTCGACATCACCATGGCAAAGTGGAAATGGTGTTTCTCAAACCACCATTTCCACTTTGCCCGCCTGAAGATGGCACCAGCAAGAGAGAAAGCCGTTTTAATTTTTGGTTGATTCTATTCCTCTTGATTGTTGGTTGATCTATTCATCTTGGCCAGTATGGCCTTCGACGCATCACTATGGTGTCCATGTTGGACACTGTCCACCATCATCTTTGGTTGGTTTGGCCCAATTAATTAATTTATCCCCATTTATGTTTTTCGTTACCCATTTTAGCACCCATATTCTCTAGAATAGGGCTCAAATTTCTTTCTTTACCAAGCTCGGATGTTGCCCTTGACAGACTACAGCCAGTGTACTAAGACAAAACGCCTTTGGAAGCATTTCACTATTCATTTGAAACAACGTTCCCACGAGGGGTTGTTTGTATGCTGAGTACCAGAGCAACGTCCTAGTTGTGTCCAGATTAATTATGAACATTAAAAATAGTCTGTGTTCAAAATTAGTCTATGTGGAGTCTCGCTAGACTATTTTGTGTTAGGTCGCTGAAAATGTGCTTACATAAATTAGTCTCACTCAGACTAATTACTGTAACCACTGTACTTAAAAGTGGATCAGGAATCGCTTCAGGAAGGAATGAAAGTTGAATAGCGTTAACTAGACCTGATTCCATAGCTAACTTTCATAGCAGCACCACCTTCAGCTACGCATGACAGTACCGTGTTCACGGGTCCTTCTCCACCGCTTGGCGTCGCGACGCTCTTGCGGTTATCCTCCACGACCTGCTTGATTTCCAAGGGCTGCTAATTAATTTCTGTTGCCCAGATGCTAAACGCCTGTTGTCTGTGTAATCTGCTGAATTCCTGTTGCGTACCAGGGAACTTCTGCTGCGAACCTAACGCAACAGGAATCCATTGCTGAAGTGCTGCCCATCGCTAATTCAGAGCACCGGTATTGAAAATGTGTTGAGCTATTCCAATGCTCAGAGATAATCAGATACCAGGTAGCAGCAAGACGTGCACGAAGCATTGGATTAAGATAAAGGCGTGTAGATATCGGTGCAGTTTGCGTTGGTGTTTGCCGACGTCCAGTTCTACATTGTACCAAGGTGGTGAGCTCGACGAATTGCATGGACCAGCTCCTCCACCTTGTACTCCACTTGGCCACCGTCGACAAACGCGGCGGTCCAAATGTAAACGCCATCTTGCGCTGAGAGTCGGCATGCGGCTACCTGCCCAACACGGTAGTCGGGTACGTTCACACCGCCGTCGTCCACGTCAAACTCATCTACCACTGGCCATTTCAGGGGTCCGCCCGGCTGTTGCATGAATAGTTTCACGAGGCGATCTACGTCGTACATAGTTGTTGGTACATCTTGCTGCAGAGTACCTCCTAGCATGCGAGGTCTTCCCGGTTGGCCGTGCATTAGAATCGACTCAATTGCTCGGTCGATGTTCGCAAATGCAGAGAGGCCACTACGTGGGAGCACCCCCGGAGTTCATGAACCTCTTGCACGTGCAGACAAGAGCGCTACGAACAGAGCGAATCTGGAGTTGCCAAGTTAGTATCATAATTCTGCAAAGTGTAGGTATGACTGCGGCGCACCTCAGCTAGTTGACATCGCGCTCGAAATGGCAGGGGTTCCATTTGAGTCAGCAAACAGTCATTGACTGTCACTTGATGCAGTGACAGGAAAACGAACTGTATGTCTACGATCGGGGTAGTATCGCCGAGCCACCCACGCAAGGAGCGCTGAAATCTATGCGGAAACACACATCTAGTAAGCCTCGTTGCAGATTTATCTCGAACTGATTTCGGCGTACCTCTCAGCTCGTCGTCACAGCTGCCGCCGCCGGGTTCTTGACGTGAACCACTGATTTGGAATCCAGGAAGATGCAGCTCTCCTCTAGCTGTATCTGGACGTAGTGAATGAGGAGTAGAAGAATGCATCCGTTTATGGCATCCGTGCTGTCGCCCGCAATTTCCCTGCTCGCTGATGTACGTAGTACTCCCTCGTCTCCAACGCCAACGCTTTCATCGCGACCGGCTTGTACACCAATAGCTTCACTTCGACCATCTCCGACAACATCTACTTCACCACGGGTATTATCAGCACTAACACCTTCAAGGCCGCTGTCGTGGCCGCCAGCACCTTCGTGGCAGCTATCGCCACCCCCAACATCTTCTCTGCCGCCGTCTCCACTGACAACTCCGTCACCGCCGCTAGCTCCGTCAACGCTGCCCTCTCCGTCAGAGTATTCTAACACAACAGTAGAGTCGCTCTCGTGGACGACCAAGAATTTGACGACGACGGCGTCCACTACTCGCACAGCAGCGCAGACTCCACGACGCAGTTCCTGACGTTGGCTGATGAGCCGGAGAATATCATTCGGTTCATGGGCGCACTCACAGAGGCAGGTTTCCAGATACTGGAGACGCAGACGTGCGGCCCCGTGTTCTTGGATACGTACGCTGGACCCGGAGAGCGCCTTCTCATTTAGGCGCAAGGTGGCGTCGGAACTGGAGAATCTGCTGGTCGTACTTGGAATCAACAACGGGTACTCTCCGGGCGGCTGAGAATCGGCTTCCATTCTTCGTGGCAAGATGAGATCTGTGCGAGGGCGCTGCCTGGGAAGTGCGAACTTGTCTACTGACCTAGCCCTCTCGATTCAGAAACCAACTGCTGGACTTTGATTGGTGAGCGATTCAGCACTGATTATCTGTTGGGGAAGGGCGGCAACAGAAGTTCCCTGGCACGCAACAGGAATTCAGCAGATTACACAGGCAACAGGCGTTCAGCATCTGGGCAACAGAAATTAATATTGTTCCATTTCCAAGAGAGTCATCGCGCGGGTGGTAACGAACCCACGGTGACAGTAGTTTTCTCACTGGCACCCTGTGAATGAGTCCGCCCCACTGTGTAGTTCTAACGTTAGTAGAGGCTGCAAGTCAAAAGTGCTAACTGAACTGTATAACTGTACGATTAAAAGCGGGGCTCTACTCCTGGAGCTGCTTCTTTTCCGAGATCATGGGCGAACGCATGGTGGAGTCCCGCGGCAGACTCATTAGTGCACTCCAGCCCGTGCGTCCGGCCGAGTGCTGGTAGCCATAGCCGAAGTAGAAGACGACGCTAGCCGCCAGCCACGCACAACTCGTGTAGATGCCTGTGTAGCTGATCTGCGCAGCCAGGTAGAAGTTGGCCAGCACGGCAATGGTCGGGATGAACGGGACGAGCGGCGCGGTGAAGTTCTCACTGCTCTGAGCCTCCTGCGGGCACTTGAAGTACATGACAAAGCACGTAATGACCGTGATCACGAGGAAAACAATGGCCACAACGAGACACCATGTGTGGCCCTCGTTCGAGTACCCGATCTGGTACAAGAAGGCCGCGAGCCAAGCCGATCCCACCATGAGACCGATAAGCTTGGGGGCCAGCGACGGCGACTCCGTGCGCATGCGAACCATGAGCAGCGACGACATGGACATGTTGAAGGACAGCAGAATGCCGAAGCTCACAATGTCCCACAGCGTGTCGAACGGCACCACGAACGCCACCGCCGTGAAGAACATACCGGAGATCAGCGTGTTGGCGAACAGGTTGCCCTTGTCGTCCACCTTGGCGAAGATGCGCGGCATGAGACCGTCGCACGATAGCGCGTAGTTGAGACGCGGCTGAGCCAGGAAACTCACCAGCACCACCACGGGCATCGTGCACGTCTCGCCCGCTCGGACAAACTGCGCAGCCCAGTTCTGGCCCTGGTAGTCGAAGCCATCACCGAAGCTGGCAGCCTCCGTGTACGGGATCATGCCCGCCAGAGCGAGCGACGCAAAGCAGGACAGGAACATGGTGATGAGCACCACCAGCACCACAGCGCGGGGCATGGTCTTCTTGGGGTCCTTCGCCTCAGCAGCCAGACAGCAGACCTCGTCGAAGCCAATGTAGCCGAAGAAAGCCGATGACGCCCCCGTAATGATACCTTGAGTACCGAAGGCCATCGTACCGTCCACATCCTGACGAGGAGGCACGAAAGGCGAGAGGTTGTCGGAGTCCATGAGGGAGAAGCCGGCGATGATGATGAACAGCACCACGACCACCTTGATGGTCGTAATAGTGTTGACGAACCACTTTCCGAAACGCACCCCCATGAGCAGAACACCCACGCAAAGGGCCATCATGACGGCGCCCAGCAGGTTCGTGTAGTCCTCGTTCAGCCACTGGTACGTGTGTTCCGGGTGCTCCTCCACGAGCCAGTCCTGCACTTTGGTGGCCCAACTGCGAGCCACCCCGGAGCCGGAGATGCCGTACTCGAGTGTCAACAGCCACGCGGCCACGACAGCTGGCAGCTCACCAAGAGCGTAGAACGAGTAGGCGTACGTACTCCCCGAAGACGGGACACGAGTCACCAGCTCCATGTAAGCCAGGGCGTTGATGCAGACGACGACTCCGGCGATGATCCAGCTCACGAAAGCGGCCGGACCGGCCGTGCCCGAGATGATCTCGCCAGTCGTGGAGAAGACGCCGCTGCCGACGGTTCCACCCACGCCAATGCACACCAAATCGAAGAGACTGAGCTGGCGAGGTAGCTCCTCTGCTGCTTCTTCGGCCTGAAGGGTTAATTAAAGGTTAATATAAAGGGTTAATACAGGTGCTCGAAGCTGCGTGCGCACCTTGATGACAGCGAGCGGCTTGGTGCGCAGGATGTTCTGCATGAAAGTAGGTTTGCTCTCCATGGCTGCGACGATGGGACTTGACTTGGCTTGGAGTGAGTCGACGGAGTGTCCCCACTGCGGCTTCCACGGCGAAATGAAGAATGAGCGGATGTTGAAAGGAGACCGAGGCCGGGTGGGCTGCTGAGCGGCTCCGTTGGACGCGTTTTTCTCCCAAGGAGATGGACAAACAGAGAGCTGACGAAGGGAGTCGCAGCAAACGAGAGCAGGTTTGGCTTTTTTGTTCGGGGCGACAACTCGAGTCGGGGACCAGGTGACCGGACCGTCAGGCGCCCTGGCTGCAAATTGATCTCGATGAGAAGCATTTCGCTCACCGCTTGCTCGTATCCAGCCCCGCTGTATTGTCGGTTGCGTGCTACTTCGAAGGGCATAGTACACGAGCGACGCCACGCTGCATACCGGAGCTCGTTGATACGGTTCCGAAAAAGCTCGCGAATCAGTGCAACACTGAAGTTGTTTTACGGACCGTAAATTACGGTATAAGTCCATAAAAACCAGAAAAGAGACCGTCATTCGAGTGTCGAATGTTTTTCGTGACGTTTAAAGGCGATTGATTGTCTTGGGCAGTGCGGCAAGGGCTTGCATATTGAAGGCCGCCAGCAGCTACATGCACAAAGTTTGTTGTAGCCTTCGGTAGTAACCGCGACTACTACCGAAAGCAGGTCGCCGTGGCAGCAAAGGATTTGTCATCTGCATGTCGGTCGTGGCATCCTGCCGAACGGGAGATGCTCGCTTGTCGACGAACCCAGGCCCCTGCAGCTCTATCCTCGTTTGAGTTGCCTTGTTGAGCTGCCTTTTGTATGCTGACCTGCTTTTTTATTTAAATTCGCTCGACCAGGGAGGCCGCCGCGTTGTGCGCGGATTTCTTCCTGCCGCCCGAGTCGATTGACAACCTACGCGTAAGTCCCTCGGGCACCAATCTTCTCGTCGGCGTCATGAGCTTGTTCTATTGTGTGGTACAGATACCGCTGAGAAACTGAAAGGGGTGGACCTTCCAACCTCTGAAAGGTTATACATAGCGTGCAGGAAATTGGTTATCGCAGGTACATATAGAGGCGTCTATTAAAAGTCGTCATAAAATTTGAAAGTGATGCATCTGACCTTAACGATTTGGGCAGGGTATTATCTGTAAGTGCATTTCAGTTTCTCAGCGGTATCTGCACAGTACATGTACCGCACAGCCAGCGGCGGTACCAGGATGCTTTGGGCCAGCGCATCCTCCTTTTCGGGCCGAATGTATCGGATGAGAAGGGCGCAGGCGATTCCCTTGACGTGGTGCTGCCAACGCACCGGCACGCCGTTCTGTTGTAAAATTGGCAGCGGCAGACGCGAGGAAGGCGTCGTGTATCTGTTGCCGCAAAGCGCTTGTCGATTGCCGTTGGCGTTGCGGAGGTGGCCATGGAGATCGATCCATCCATTCCTCCGGTGGCCATTTCGCTAGGTGCGCTGATGAAGACGGGCGCTCCGGCTCTCGCTGGACGATTACCGTGACAGATGCCGACGTGGGCGAATCAGATGCCGCGAGTACAGTACAGGTACTGGCACAGATATGGCTTCGGTCTCAAAATAAGTTGAGCTCGGCGCCGATCTCGAAATGGAGGGCCTGCTTGGTCACCGCCTCGTCACCTTGGAGCATCTCCCGTGGCGAGAGTCTGTCCGATCAGCATCATTCGTTCGCAGTCCGTTGTCCGCCTTGGCAAGCCGCTGCTTTCGCGACGGTCCTCGCGCTGCCAACCAGCAAGTTGCTGGCAGCAACGAGACCAATACCGGTGCAAAAGCTGTCGTCGCTTATAGGGAGCGAGGCACAGCAGCAGTCCAATGTTTGCTTACATGTTTGCCTGGAAAAAGCGATGGTGTCAGTGGTTGTAGCGCTTCAAGTATGCTTCACCCAGACGATGTCTATGATGTACATGATAAGTCTCCATTTGTGCGCAACAAAGCATCTATACGGATAGTTTAGAGAGCACCGCAGCAACTCCAAAAATACGTCAGGCCGAGTTGCTTTGAACACGCCAAGTTGAAGTGTGCCTTCCAGCACTCGTGTCCGCCACACAACCCCTACCCCTACTCGCATCCAGCAGCTCAAATGGAGAAGAAGCTGCAGCTCCCCAAGCTTCCGCCGGGCGTCGTGAGTCCCCCGTCCTCTCCGGAGCCGGAACCGCTTTGGCAATCGTCGCAGGTGTCGCCGCCGTCATGGGAGTGTCTGCTTTACACAAGCGCGCGGCTGCCAGCGCCGACGCTTCAAGCCAAAGGACTCGACTGTCCACGTCGGTCTCCTGCGCATGCACGTGCCCCAGAACTTCCGCGACCTGGTGAAGAACGACGTCTTATTGGAGAAGGCAGCCGAGTTCGTGTCCCACACGCTGCTAATCTTCGTGTCGGGCAGAGACAAGCACGAGGTGGTCAACTACATCAGCCAGCTCTACGGGATGACCTGGGACGTCTCCTGCGCATTGGACAAGCCCTCCCTGGACATCCGGTAAGCTATCAATAGCTCAATGCTATTTATAGGGGGCTATTTTTAGCGGCACTAAACTATTTGCTGCAATGACAGCATTGTGGGCGGTGGAGTGAATAAGACATGGGAGGAGCTGGTGCTACTGCCAGAGCTGAACGCTGTGTTCGGAGAGGATGCGCTGGTGGATGTGCAGCGTCTGAACGCGCAGCGCTTTGAGCGCGACGGACTGTTTGCAGTCACGTACCACCCGCTGGCGATGCATGTGGAGCGGAGGCTGGCGGCCGACGTCAACTACTTTGAGAACGAGCACGCGGACCTTTCGCCACATGAGCTGGTGATTCTGGGGGCACATTCGACCACCTGCACAACGGACACAAGAAGCTTTTGTCTCTGGCTGTGAGTATTTGTGCGAAACGCATCTTGGTGGGGGTCACAGCGGACAAAATGCTGACGAGAAAGTCGCGTGCGGACCTGGTGGAACCTTTGGAGAAGAGGAAAAGTGCCGTGCGAGAGTATATTGCGTTCCTCAACCCGCACATAATTGCCGATATCGTGACGATTGCCGACCCCTTTGGCCCAGCTATTGTGGTACCGGAACCGGCAGCCATGGTGGTGTCCACGGAGACGCTTCCGGGTGCTGCTAAGATTAACAGCATTCGCGAGGAGCGCGGACTGCCAAAGCTGCACATCTTTGCGTGTCGACGAACGGAGAGCAGCACCCTCAGCTCTAGCTGCATTCGTGAGAAGATAGCGTCTTCGCGGAACCGCTAGACGAGGTGTCAAGTGAGTTGAGTGAGTATCCAAACGCAGCTCGGCAAAGCAAAAGCTATTCTCAATAAACAATAGTAGTACTCAAAAACTGAACCTACCTGTAGGATAAGAACCCCCTGCACTGCTCCTGCTACTAACACTGTTCGTTTGCCTACTTGTTGCAGTATTCAACCTCCTGTCTGCACCCAAAATCCGTCCATTGCTTCGCTCTCATGTCTGGAGGGGCGATCCACTGCGTATCCTATTATAAATGCGAGGTGGGATCCAGGCCGCTCCCAGGCGCATCCGAGGATGGTTGTAGTAGCCCGAGACTCCGTTTCAGTGCGTTGATGTCGACCTCAAGTGGCACCACAAACCCATTGATCCGGAACGGGATCGTGTGGAACACTGGATCCTCCGGGGAGCCATCCAGTTGCAGCTCCGTCGTCGTAGCAGCCGCCTGCTTCCCGCGCGCGACCTTCCTGGGTCGGTCGTTGCTTTGAATCTCGTCGCGCACTCCGTTCTTGTGGCTCATCGTTCTCCCGACAGCCTTCCCGACGCTACCTCCGGGCGTGAGTGCTCCGTCAATGCTCATATCAGCGTAACTCTGGATGAGCGGGAAGCCGGCCGAGGTCGGCTGGTTGAACGCCATGAACGTCGGGTTGGGCGACGCCGCAGCCGACGCGCCGTTCGTCACGATCTCCCCGCCGTCCGCCAGTTGCTGTTGCTGCTGCTGGAACATCTTCATGCTCAGCCGTTTCTTCTCCTTCTTGGTCGTCATGTCCACAAAGTAGCAGAAGACCTCGTACTTGAGCTCCACCTTCATGCTGCGAGCCACTTTCCAGCGCACCCTCAGCAGCGGGTCGAAGTTCTCCTTGGTCAGCTGCACGTACTTGGACTGCGTGGCATTGCTGGACGGCTTGAGGTAAATGGCGCGGCGCTCCTGCACGTAGTTGGGGCCCAGCTTGGTGTAGTGGCGCTCCACTTTGCTCTGGAAGACGCCGAAGCCCTCGTCCGGCACGAAGGCGATGGGTATCTCGTCGTGCAGCTTCTTGCGCACGGCCATGAGCGGTTCTCCGCACTTCAGGGTCAGCACGGCCACGCACTCGTCGTGCAGCGGGAAGGCGTCGGCCTCGTCCGCGCGCTCCGTCACGAACTTGAGCTCCGAGGCGTCCGCGGACATCGGCGGCTCGCTGCTGTCTAGGCCGGAAGCCGCGTGCATGGTCGAGAGGGGGCGGAGGGTTAATGGAGCGCCGAGCGGAGGCAGGGCGCGGATCAACGTTTATTGGTCCAATACTGTGCGCGGGAGCTTTGGGGGCCGAGACATATTTTTGAAACGAGGTGGTGTGCGCCACATTACGCGTGTTTTTGTGACCGGTACACTGTACTGTACTGGGTGAGATCCGTCGTTCAGGTTGGCGAGCCTGGATCTCGCACGATTGCGCTGGGAAACACGGCGAGTTTATTCTGCCGTAAGAGTCCTGCAGTCCATTCGGACGAATCGCTCGACAACGAAACGTTAGCTTGCTTCTCGTCTCGTAATGTTTCACTTCCGACTACAGTACTTCCTGTAGGAAGCTCGTCTTCACATGATTGTCTTGATGCAAGGGGCTTGGCTGTTCACACTGCCTGCATCGGGTAGCATCGCCCGCCAAATGATGTCGTCGCAAAGGCTTTATTTGCAGGTTATCGCCGTTCGCCGGTGGAATTGCAGCTTACAACAACGCGTTTGAGACTCCGCCGGCATCATATAAGTGAGCCCTGAACGAATGGCCCCAGAGTGAGCAGCGTTGTGCCAATGAACATTGAAAAATTGATTGAGATGGGCAGTCTCGCGTCAATGTTAATTGTTCAATGTAAGCATTGTATTGTAACCGAGGTCATCAGTTCATTAGTGTTGCACTACCTCTTTACCATAGACTCCTGTTAGCCTTGAGCAAAACGAGCATCTCTAGCGTCATTGCAGCTTCACTTGCGAGTAAAGTATCTGCGCACCAGATACTTTTCTGCATCTGATGTTTGATGTTGGGGCAATGATGTCGGTATTTATATAGCCTTTGCTTGCTGCTACTGCGGCACGGCGACGCTTGAGAGGCTACTTGGCGAACGACGTCTTTGATGCCTTGTGCTGCTGTTATCTGCCTCAGCCGCTACTCGATCCTCAGGCACCTGAAGCCTGGTGCTCACTGCCTTCTCCGTTGGTGACAGCTTTCTCCCTGACTGCAACGTGCGTGACCACAGCACGTTCGAATACGGTGTTATTTATGACGGACGCACTTGCACTTTGATACATCTTCGTAAACGGATAACGTTCAATGACAAGTCGCGAACCTCCAACGTGATCAGCGTCTCCTTTGAAGTTCGACCGTCATACTGTCCAGTTTCTCCAAGTACTTCAGCAGTCCACTGCTTCCGTCACCGTCAGCATCAGCATTTAACTGCGGTCGTTGTGCTCATTTGGCGTAGAGCGGGGATAAGCTTGTTGCAACGCTTCATTGTGCTGCTGCACGTGGTGGTGTTCTTATAATCTAGGTGCATGCCACTTTACTGGTCAAACAATACAATTATCACATTGAGCTCAATTTAAAATTGTCAGTCATTGAGACCGACAATTTTCTCAATGAATTTATTGCAATTAAAATTGGCACAACGCTGAGAGTGAGTCACCCCCATGTATCCTTCGTCACGCTAGCATGCGCAGCTTCAGCCGCCGCAACCATGTGCACCGTGTCTTCGCAGTTGATGACCACGAGCTTCGCACACTCAAGAGTAGGACCGCTTGATTTCACGTGCCACGACTTCAATCGCTGACTACCATCTGGCACGAGAAAAGGGAGCGATAGCCAAAACGCTTTGCTTGTTTTAACAGGTTAAAAACTACAGTGCACACCCGAGTCAGCAACCGAAGGCAAAAGCGTCGCACCGCCTTGCTTGAGCAAGGATTTGCAGCCGCGCAGTTGAGTTCACGTCGGCAGGCACGCAATGTATCTTCGGCTTCAGCAGACGAGCTCCATATCGCTGAGCAACACGGGAGCAGAAGATTCATGGCATTGCTGAGTCAGCCTGAAGCCAGCGTACAGGTAGGCGTCGAAACTGCGCTGGAAGACAGCTGCGGTTGCTCTCTCCTGGCAACGTAGAGGAGTGAGCAAAATTCTGCCATCCAACACTAAGAGCACTTCAAGAAGATCGCCAGGTGCTGTGGAACGGCAATGCCTCGACAAGATCGCCTTCTCTCGGCTGCATCTTGGCCGTCCGACATCCACGTCATCGCCTCAAACTCCTTTTTCTATGGCACGAAAGGAAGCGCGTTCAAAGTGCTTTTACACCCGACAACCAACCAGCCAGCCGGATAATCCTGGCGGCCATCGTCCGCCACCCACTCGCGCGAGCAAAGTCGCATTGAATTAACTTTTTCAACACTGGCACGCATGCCTCGTGGTGCAACGTTTTGCTCGCGTGCAGCGATCACGGCTCTCAACTGCTCCACAGCAAACAAAGCTCCATAGTTTACGGTCTTCAACTTCTCCCGGATAACATTGCAGATAGGGCGCTAGGCAGCACGAAATACTGTCTCGCCTTCACTATGATGTCGTGCATTAAGCTGCCTCCCAAACGTGCCAGCCTGCATTACCAAGCGTGCTCCCCCTCGAGGCATCTGCCTCAAGTCCCCCGCAGCATTACGCTAGACCATCTGCGAAGCGATTCTATCCCAGATTGCAGCAGCATACAAACCCCAAGTCCAACCAAGATGCTGCACAACCATCCAAGTGTTTTTCCCCGTTCAAAAGCTCGTCAATCCAACCTGCTCTTACGCCGTCGTCCCATCGCCATTGAGGAGCTCAGTTTGCAACTGGCCTCGTCGGGCTCAGATCAAGAATGATGTTCCCTCTGCCGCTGGACTTCTTCCCGCCGCTGCGCCTCAGCAAGCAGGAGGCGCAGTCGTTCCTCCAGTGGGGGGACTCGCTGCTGCAGCAGACCATCGACGCGTACCACCGCGAGCAGTTCGACACGCAGGAGACGCGCGAGCGCAAGTGGAAGCCCATCAAGCACAAGCGCGACCTGGCGGTGTACCGGCGGCGGAAGGTGAAGGACGACAGCGAGTACAAGTACCTGTGCACAGGGCGCATCGACGGGACGCTGGACGAGGTCGTCATGGGTCGCTACGCCGACAACACGCCCGATTTCCGCCGCATCTCGGGCGTCTACCGGGAAGACATCGTGGACTGCGCCGTCCTGGGCGTCATCAAGAAGCGCAGCGTGGACGACCCGTTCTTCCTCTCGTGCTTCAAGTGGATGACGGTCGCGTCGCCGGGCAAAGGACTCGTCAAGAACCGAGACGTCTGCTGGTACGAGCAGGTGGGGATGACGCGCGACCGCAACGGCAAGGAGATCGGCTACACGCTCACCGAGTCGGTGGAACTGCCCACGTGTCCCACGTTCAGCGAGTGCGTGCGCGCCAAGTTCTCCATCTGCTACTTGTACAAACGCAACAAGAGCGGCGGAGTGAAGGTCTACATGCGCGGCAAGAACGATGCCGGCGGCAAAGTGGTGGACTGGGTGGCGGACATCAAGTCGGCGGAGCTCTGGCTGCGTATTGAGCAGGCTATGAGCGTGGCGCATGCGGTCGTGGCCACGGCGCTCGTGGAGGCTGGCAAGCACGCGGTTCGGCCCTTCATCACGCATGGAAAGTGCGAGGTGTGCCACGCCAAAGCTTCCGGCTTCTTGAGCTCGGCCAAGCAGTGCTCGGTGTGTCACCGTCTCACGTGCTCCAATTGCGTGGCTAAAGTGCGGGTGCTGAGCTTCCATGACTTCCGAGTGCCCCACCATGAACTGTTCTGCAAGAAGTGCATTCGACTGATTCACCAAGTGGACTTACGCGCCCCGGAGAGTGTGCAGAATCTTGTCGAGTATGCGGCTGCGTCGTTGACCGGACCGGAGAGCTCACAGGACAGCTTTATGAACTCCACGCGCAGCAGAGCGGCGACGGATGACAGTGGTGAAGCTGAAGACCGAGTGCGTCGCAATGCAGAGTCTGCCACCAGCAGCCACAGTAGCAGCAGTGGGTCCTGTCGCGCTCTTCCGCAGCCCGTTATCAGTATGAACGGCCTGGAACAGGATGATGACCCACAAGTGGGTCCGGCACCCCTTCCGATGCACCCTGGTAAACCATCGCACAACAACCACGTGAAGCCCGGTTCGTCCTCGATGCCTGCTGTGCCCGTGACAATTTACGATGAACCTGTATCGCAGAAAGCAAGTCGCAGCATGGAGGCCTATCCGAGGCAAAAGCACACCAACGTCATGCAGCGCCGGCACACGCACTCCCCTTCTGACAGCAAGGACGAATCGTATGAAAGCCGGGAATCAGAGATTCCTTATAGTCGACAGCAGATTGTGCCCCGATCGCGGAACCAGACTACCAGCTCCTTCAGAACTAGTTTCAGCGGCCCCAATGTCTACCAGCGTAATGCCCCTCCTGACCCGACTACAGACTCGTTGATGTCCCAGATCATCAAGATGAACCTCATCGCCGAGCAGTCCAGGCAGCAGATCCAGGATAACCTCAAGATGGCGCGTCAGCTCAGCAGCACTCGCACATGAGCTGGAATATTTTTAAGCACAGCACGGATTGGAGCGAGCGTGTACATACGAAGAAACCAAGTTCCATGCGTCATTTATTTCGCTCGTGAGAGCACTATCAGCCAAATAACACCACAAAAGTACTTTACGATGTCCTCGTTTTCATGGAGAGTTTTTAACTCAAGCTGTACGTAGCAGACTGTAGCCACCCCGCCCGATGAACCTGCTTGACTCGGTGCTCTGTGAGAAGTTTCTGGAGGTGCTTGTCGATCGCCTTTCTCGCTGAGAGACGCAGTATGTACGGCAGTGGCTCATAAACTTTCTCCACAATATCTGACGACGACAAATTGTTGTGCTTCTCCAGCACCTGCAGCACCTCATCCTCGCGCTGTTGGCGGTGGGTGATATACTCGAGGATCTTACCAGGTGCGTCCTTCACCACCGGTCCATGTCCCGGGTAGATTGTACCTGCACCACACGCCTTCAGCTTGTTCAGAGACGTCATGAGGGCAGACAGCGAGTCGAACACACAGCTACCGAAGCCCAGCACGCAGTCTCCCGAGAACAACACGGGCGCTTCCAGCTGCTCCCCTCCAGCACGAAGCAAACATGATCGTTGCAGTGTCCTGGAGTGTACACCGTCTTCAACATGCCCGCACCTTCCCCGGCACTTGGAACACCTGTCCTTCTACCAGGCTCTGAATGCCCAGTCGTCGACTCTCGTCGTTGCTCAGCTTGAGTCGTCGATCTCCACCCCCATCACCTTCTCTGCTTGTTTCTGGCAGGTATTTCCACACCTTCATCGCTGGGAACTTCTTCTTCAATTGCAAGAGCCCTCCCACGTGGTCCAAATGCCCGTGCGTCACCAGCAGATCCGAGAGCTCCCGCACGCCATGAGTTTCACAAACTTCCATCAACTTTCGCACGAAAACTCCGTTCCCGTCGCTGCAATCGACCAGCAACCTCCTCTCCCCATCCCCCACTAGGTACACATTGGTGCCGCCAAGCGTCATGCGACTGGGATTGCTGCCCAGCACGCGCAAGACGTTTCCAGGCAGTCCCTCGACGTTCGGGAGCGTCGGGAGATCGCGGGGGCGCCAGAAACCCACAGCACCAGCGACTGGAGACGCACCGACAGGCTGAAACGCAGCAGCGTCAATGCCGGCACGTGCGAGAGTCCGTCCCGTCCATAATACAGCGCCACAGGCTGCAGCAGCCACGCGCCAAGCGCGGAGCCTCCGAGTAGCAACCACATCCGGATCTGCGACGTGTGGCGAGGATGATATCATGTCAGTAAAGTAGTCACTATAACGGGTAATACGACCGAATATGCGACGTGTGACGAGGAGCTCCTGTCACTAACGAGTCACTCTCACGAGGTTCCCTTTTCAGCCAGTCAAAAAGCGTCCACGAAGTAGCGGACGGTCCACTAAGCAAGTGGACGCCACTTGCAACGACGACGCTGTCTCGCACACTGCTCAGCGCGCTGCGCCAGTCTGTCATGGGTCGTGGAGGAGGACGGAGAGGTGGAGGACGTCGTGGAGGTCGTGGTGGACGTGGGCGAGGCGGACGCGGAGGGTTCCGTCGTGACGGCCCGGACTTCCGCCAAGCCGGCTACAACGACGGCGTCCCCTGCAGTGTGGACGAGCGTACAGTGGGGATCCAGCGCTTCCTCGTGCCAGAAGTGGGCGGTTTCCACGGTGCCACCAAGCAGCGCTACTCGGACTTTGTGGTGCGTGAGGTGGCGCTAACCGGCCAAGTGGTGACGCTCACGGACGTGACGCGCTGGGCTCCGGCCGCCAAGCCGCCGAAAATGAAAATGAGTGAAGTCTTCAAGCACAAAGTGTTTGCCATGCTGAACGACGCGGCCAATGACAAGATGGACATCCCGCAGCCGGTGCACACGCTGGTGGGCAAACTGGCAGGCAGGTTGTTGGGCATGTTCAATGCCAACAAGAGGGCGAGGGCGTTGAAAGAGGAGAAGGAGGACGTGGAGAAGCTCAGGGTCGCAGTTGCAGAAGTGTGTGGAGAAGACACCGCAAAGAAGCTAGAGGAGTTTATGAAGAGGTTGGTGGACGCTCAGGTGCAGGAGGACGAGGCCAAGAGACTCGCTAACAACGTCAGCAAGAACAGTGGAGAGAAGGTAGAGAAGAAGGAGGAGGGGACGGCTGAGGAGAAGAAGGCGGCGGAGACAGCCTTCTTCTTCCCGCCGATCGACGTGAAAGAGACGCGAGCGGCGGTGCACGAGGTGCTGCGTAAGTTTGGCAGCGGTACGGTCGTCTCGGACACGACAACCAACAGTGACGGCGTGTCGGTGATCCGTGTGCGTCGTGTCATGGTGGGCGGCAAGAAGCGCAAGGATATGGACCAGCGCGGAGCAACCAAAACGTGGCCGAAGAACCGCCCCAACTACTTGCAGTTTGTGCTGCACAAGCGCAACATGGAGACCAACAGCGTCATGATGCAGCTCGCCAAGGCCATGAACACGAACGTGTCCACCTTCACGTACGCGGGCACCAAGGACAAGCGAGGGATCACTACGCAGCTCTGCACGATCTATCGCGGCTCGAAGGAGCGGCTGGAGATGCTCAACCGCGCTGGCCGCGAGTTGGACTCGTTCAACTTCCTTGTGGGCAACGCTGCGTACGTGTCTGGACGACTGAACCTTGGCGACCTGCGTGGCAACCGCTTCTCGCTAGCTATTCGCGACCTGCCTGATGATGCGACCATTTCGGACGACCAGATTCACGACGCGGTTCGCAGCTGGAGCGAGAACGGCTTCATTAACTACTTCGGCCTGCAACGTTTTGGTACCAAGTCGATCGCCACCCACGAGATCGGACGAGCTATCCTCCAGCGTGATCACAAGCGCGTTGTGGACTTGCTGCTCTCTCCTCAAGAAGGTGACGCTACCAAGATCCGTGAGGCTCGCCAGGCTTTCCAGGACAACCAGGACGTGAGTGAGGCGTTGAAGGCGCTGCCTCCGTATCTGATTGCCGAGCGTGCAGTGCTGCAAGGACTTCGTGCGCATGGCTTGACGTCGTACGCCACTGCTATCCAAAGTATCCCGCGCCACCTGCGCATGATGTACACGCACGCCTACCAGAGCTTTGTGTGGAATACTGTCGCCAGCGAGCGCTTGACGCATTTCTCTCGAGACGCACCAGTGGTCGGAGACCTCGTGATCCCGCACAACAAGATGACCGAGGAGTACGTTGATGAAAACGAAGATGGTGCAGTGGACGGTGAGGAAGATGCTGCCCCTGCTACCAAAAAGGCTCGCACGACGGCTGAAGCTTCACGCGCGGACTCGGATGTTACGGTTGTCACTGCCGACAACTTGAACCAGTACAGCATCCACGACGTCGTCCTTCCGCTGCCAGGCTACAGTATCAAATACCCGGAAAACGCACTGAAGCAGCGATTTGAGGAGATCATGAAGGCCGACAACGTGGACTTCCAGTCTCTGGAGCGTGCGACGAACTCGGAGTATCATTTGCCGGGATCGTACCGCCACGTACTCAGGAAGCCTGTGGATGTGGAGCACGAACTCAAGAGATATAACGATCCTACCGTGCCGCTGTTGGAAACGGACGTCGGTCGCCTTGAGGGTTGCACTGCTCAAGCCTCCATCCCCAACGGTAAGTCCCGCGCCTTGTGCTTGGAGTTTCAGCTGGGTCCATCGTCGTACGCGACCATGGCAGTTCGCGAACTGCTCAAACAGAGCAGCAACCTCGACGTGCAGCTTCAGCTGAAGCAAAAACTCGATGCTAAAGCAAACAAGGCATAAAGGCTAGATAGTGTCGTTAGATGATTAACCAAGATGTCGGCTAATGGCGAACGCTTTGTTGAGACGGAAAGTAAATAAGGAAAGCATTGCAACGCGAGGGAAACTAGATGCCGTCCTCCCACTCGTGTCGTTCGATCTTGCTGACAAAGCGATTGCCACCACTACGAACACAGACAAAAAACAGGTCAGAAAGAAAGCAACAAGCAAGAGTTGCCTTGAGTAGAACCGTACATGTCCTCTCTCGAAATGCGCCAATAGAACTCGGGACGCGTGCCTTCCATGGCTTGCGTACGGCTGAGCATTTGCACGAACTCTTCGTCGTGCGTGATGCAGACAAGCTGGAAGTTTTGCTGCTGCGAGCGCGCGTTCAAAATGCTGTGGTACAAGGTCTGTTAGAGGGCGACAATGCGAATCATACAGCAGATAAACGTACTCTGTGATCGCCTGCGCGAGGCCGAACTTGTTCTCCGTGTCGAGATTGGTCGTGGGTTCGTCCAGCGCCAAGATGCCGCAATTTAGACAGAAGGTTTCAGCCAGAGCCAAACGAATGACTAGCGCTGCTAACACCTTCTGCCCTGCACTGCAGCGCCCTCGCATGTCAATTGTAGCCCCCGCCTTCTTCATCACAACGCGGTAGTCATACGAACGCGCCGCTTTCGAAGCCACACCAGCCTCCTGGCCGCTCACCAACTCGATCGTGTCGATATCCTGCCCCTTGTACGTGATCTGCCACAACGAACGGATGATCGTGTTGATCTCGTCCACTTTTTCGAGTGATACTGCAATAAGGACTCGTCCAGCGCCTTAAAGTAACGATCCAAGTCGGCCACCGCTAGCTGCGTCGTCTCAAATTGGATCAGTTTGTGCCGATACTTCTCCTCGACGTCCTTCAGGTTTGGCACGCGGAGCTCCACCTTATGCTCGCGAATAGCCTGGTTCAGCTGCTGCCTTTTTCCCATGATCATTCCTTCAGAGTGCTTCGCACTGTCCACCGCGGCTCTGGCAGATGCCACTCGATCGCTGACATCGTGTAGTGGTGGCAGTTTTTCAATTTGCGCCTTGAGGCCGTCAACTTCGGCCCGCATCTTCTCGACCTCCCTCTGAAGAGCACGGTAATCCAAGTTATCCTGGATGTGCCGCTTCACGATTTCGTTCTCGCTCAGGTTCTTCTCGGCACTCTTCATTTGAGGAGACAAATCCGCTAAGGCTTGACTGGCAGCGTCCTCCCGCTGCTTCGTTTTCGCAATGTTGTCGCACAGTACCTGAAGCTCGTGCTCAAGCTTTTCTAGTTCTCCGCTCTGAATCTGCTTGCACTTGTTGCTGAAAACACTGAAATCTTCTTGGCGTTCCTGGAGCTCCAACCGCAAGGAGCGCATCTGAGTTCTTGCCTCTGCGCGGCGGGTGTCACGCTCACTTGTTTTCATACGAACTTCCCGTTCTAGCTCGGGCTCAGACTTTTCAGCTTTGAACAGGCATCTTTCAAAGCCTTCTCTTGCTCGCGCAATCTGTGTTGCTCCTTGACAGCATCGTCGTATTCCCTGCGCTGGGTCTCCATGCGAAGCTTCTCTTCCTTTCGGCTATGCAAGTCATTCTGTAGCTGTTGCAGCATTACATTGATGTTGTCAAGGTCTCCCTGCTTGCGCTGAAGCTGGTAGTTCAGATCCTGGAGCTCCGCTTGCTTTGCATCCTTCTCTGCCTCCGCATCGGATAACGATCGAGCATTTGCCCCATGGCTGCCTCCCATTGAGGAGCTCATCCTCTCTTCTTCCTTCTTGATAGCCAAGGCGTAGCGCTCCAGCTCATCGGCCATTTTGCTGAGGCTCTCCATCTCCGGTTTTGCGCTCCTAGTTTCTTCAAACTGCTCCTGCGCCGAATCATAGGCGATTTTCTTGTCTTGCACATCGATTTCTAGCGCTTTCTGAGCCGCAAAAATCTTCTCAAGCTCACTGACCTTTTCAGGGATAGTCGTTTCCAGCTCCATCCACTTGCGCCAGCTCGGCATTTTCTGTTTAATTTCCGTCAGGTTCTGATAAGACTCCTGCTCGAGGTCTTCGGCCTTTTTGATTTTGTCTGCAACCTTCCTGTCGTCTGTCTTGTCACTCAGAATGGCTTGGAAAGTCTGCTCCTCTTCGGGACTCATGTCGCGCTCACACAACGGGCAGCAATGTTCTTTCACTCCTTTCTTTTTGTAGATGTTGAGGAACATGACCATGTTCTTTCGACGCACAACCTTGTCCTTAGCATCTGCGTACGCTTGCTCCGCCTTTTGCAACCCGAGCTCAGCATCTTCCGGGCCACGACCGGGAACAACCTTTTCAAGCAACGCTTTCAAGCCAGTGATGTGTTGCCTCTCAAGCTCGTTTTTCTTTTGACGCAACGCGGTTAGCTCCTTTTCGGCAAGCTTGGATGATGTTGCATTTTGCATCAGACGCTTCTCGGCCGTTGCAAGCTGGTTCTTCTTCACGCCGCAGCTATTCCTCTGTTCAACTACACGACTGTCAATATGACGGATCGCTGACAACAAGGACGCTCGATCTGTGGGCTTTTCGCCACCCTCAAAGATATCTTCCAAGTCTGCCACCTTTTCGCTTAGGTTGGCCTTGAACGTATCCTCCTTTTGAGGTACTCGTTGCGCTTGAACTCAATTTCAGCATTCTTTTGCGCGTGAACACGTAGCTGACTGACCTGCAATGTCAAACTGTTGATCACGCCGCTGATGTTCTTCATCTCCCGGTTCAAGCCTTGGATCTCGTTTTTCAGAGCCATTGTGTCGTATTTCGTCTTGTAGTCCTCCAGCATTCTTTCCGCATCGGCAACCTGATTGCTCATTTCTTCTGCGTCTCGCTGCGAGTGCTGGCCAGCTCCACCAAGTTCTCTCAGTCGATTCGCGACGACTCGTTTCTCCTGATTGAGCGCTTCGAGACCCCGGTTCTTTTCATTCAGGTCGTCTCTCAACCGCTTCACCTGCGAGGTTAGCTCCGACAGCTCCGTGGTCATTTTATCCGCTTCCTGTCGGTGCTTCCCCTCCATGCTGTTCACCTCCTCTTGCTTGTCCTTCACAACGTTTCTGAACTCCCCACAAACGCCGAGATGTCATCCTGCTGCGACGACAGCGGGTTCAAATGGAATCGATACTTGGTGCTCAGCTTCGAGGCCGAGTCAATCAACTCCGCCACCATTCTCTGGTACGTGTCAATATTCGCCTCGGCGCGGCCTTTGGAGGCCCTCAACGTCGCGTACTCCTCCTTAACCTTATTCTGCTCCGCTTGCAGTCGCGCCTCCTGTTCCTGCAGCCTCGAGAACGCCTTGCGGTGGTCCTCAATAATCGTATCATAGTCGTTCAAGAACCCTTGCAGCTCCGCGTCCGTGTCGCTCATGACGTTCTCAATCTTCCCGTACGCATAGCGCACACTCGCCTCCTTCTGTTCCACATCCTCCCGTCTTCTCTCCAGCTGGTCATGCAGCTTCTTCACCTCCTGCTGCAACTGCTGCAGCTCCTCCAGCGTCTCCTCGGCCTGCGCAATTCTCTCCGCCGCCTCTTCTCCCTCCTCCGTGGCCTCCTCAATCTCTGCTGCGCAATGTCAATTTTCTCGCTAATGTTCTCCGCCGTCTTGACATTCACCGTCAGCACGTCCAGGTCTCGCTTGTAGTCTTTGCTGTTGTCCAGCCGCGCCTTCTTGAGCTTCCGGATGGCCTCCAGCGCCTTCGTGTACCTCGCCGACTCGAATATATTATCAAAGCGTTTCTTAAGCTCTGCGCCTTCTCTAAGGGGCCAATTGGAGTCTTCTTGGTGGCAGAAGACGACGCTCTCCAGGATGGCCTTGGACACGCCCAGCATGTCGGGGATGTGCTGGTCCAATTCGCCGCACTTGTGGTTGAGCGACACCTTCTCCCCCAGCTCATTCACCACGCGGATGACGCCGTCCAGGGCCTTGAACTGCAGGTTCTTCTTCGTCTGGCGCACCTGGTACGTTCTCTGCACCACCATGGCCTTGCCCGCGCGGTTGCGGAAGCGCAGGCGGATGCTGGCCTTCACCTCGTTCGTGCCGGCGATCTTGGGGTCGTGGATGAGGCTGTGGCCGCTGCGAGCGCCAGGCGGGAGGCCCCCGTGCACGCGAGCTTGAGGCACTCGATGACCGTCGTCTTGCCGCAGCCGTTGTCGCCAAGCAGCACCGTGAGCGGGTGGTAGAACTCGAGCGTCTGCTCCCGGTTCGGGCTGAAGCTGCGGATGCCGCGGATCGACAGCTTCTCGATGCTTGACATGACCTTTTTGCGGTTTTGACTGGAGAAGGAGTGCTCGACAGTGTTTCTGCCGAGAGTTGACTGGAGAAGGAGTCAAATTAGTGGATATTTGCTGGGTGTTTGCTTATTAAAATTGACACACGTCACAGACGGAAGTGGACTTCAACTAGTGTTAGGGACGTGAGCGCTGTTATCCTCGCTATTATAGACTGTGAGTCGAGTGGTTTTGTTAATTGTTGCGGTTTAGATAGCTGCCTACACTCGAAGACGCGCTCGGAGCTGCGAACACCAAAATGCGGGATTGCGGTCCAGGAGCAGAAGCTCTTACCGTATCTGTAGCGCGCTAGTTAATTTCGACAGCAAGTGACTTGGGTGATGTTATTGCAGGGCAACTCTGCTAGTTGGAGAATTCTGCAAGTGATACCTAACGGATCTGGGACAAGGATGCAATGCACTTACCTCTCACTTTCGTTCAGTTGGCAAGAAGAGCAATATGCAGACGCTTTCCTGCGCGGTGGCGGGTACCAGTGGCATTAATGAGGTTTCCATCGACATTCCAAGTCATTCGTCGGTGAGAGACGTAGCGCGTATAGTGAAGCAGCACTGCCCGCGTGAATTTCGCGACATCAACACCGCCAACATCAGATTGTTTTTAACATCTGAGCAGGGCAAGTACATTCCAAGCTCGTCGTTTGAATTGGGGCTATTGCCCGAGTTTCTGGAGGCTGGAGAATACAAATACGCTCGAGAGTCCATTCTCGACGCCTGGCTGGATTTGAAACCGGAGGATATGCTGGAGAATGTTTTTCCACCCACCACTACTCGCCACGCGCCTGACAGTATTCAAATTGTGGCCTTGATTCCACCGAAGAAGCTCACTCTGATGTTTGGGCGGGATGTCTTCCGGATCAGTATCAACAAGAGCGCGCTGGTCGGAGAGCTCAAGAATGAAGTCAAGAACATGAAGTCGGAGATGATTAAACTTGTGGAAGCAAAAGTGGGGAACGAGCGCTTACACCGTGACGACGTCGCGGGGCGACGCAGTCAACAAATGGCGGATTTCATGCGTGCGATAACAGCACAAGACGAGATCGATTTATCTCGCACGGTCATTTCCGTGTTTGGAGATGGCGGCCATGACACCATTGACGCCGTTGTTGTGCCCACCCAAACTATCGCAGACCAACAGCAACCATCTTCAACGAGAGAAGGACGCAGTACGCCGCCGCAGAATCCACAGAAGACGGAAGCGGCGAATGGTAGTGTAGGTTGTCATCTTGATGGTGGTTAATTAATGTGGCCTTCTATTTGGTAATTACGTTTTCGCCAGACGCTTTGTATTGACATGTCAGAGTTTGTAGTCCAGGCGGTTCTGATGGCGAACGACCTGTAGCGACGTATCCATACGTGTAAGTTTGCTGGAGACTCTTACAGCGTAGGGGTGGGAAATGACCTTACTCGAACACTTCTTTTCAGCGGAACATGTCTTCAAACAGGCCGCAAAGGTGCTTCTTCCGTGCACTCTCCACATAGAATCCAAGTGCGGACATGTGAACACTTCCGTCCCGCAATCCGGAATATAGTTGGATTCCTTAGCACGAACCACAGCCAACTTTCGGGCGTTAATTGCTGTGTGAACGCAATGCAAGTTGAAGTGAGCATAAGGTTCGACAGGTCATCTCATCAAATATCATTTGCTGAAGGACCTAAAACAACGAATAACCCATGGAAACGGCTGTCTCATTGCACTTCAACAAGAGCCCATCCCAGTGTGTATAATCCTGTATAATCGAGTATTGTTAAGTATTTTAAAATTTCCTCCTGGGTACAAAACGGATTCACATTTTCTTACGCTTCCGGGCCTGAGCGCGGCAGTGACCGCCCGCATGAACAACCAACTTGTTTATCTTCCCGGCGTCTGCGGTACTGTCGCTTCGTCTATGTCTGCGGTACCCGCTAAGAAAAATCGTCCTCCGAAAAATACAACCGCCTGATATCCTTGAACCCCTTGCCCTATTTTAAACGTTACGTACACCACACCAACCAGCCAGTGAGACCAGAGGCCAAGGGGAGAGAATCGAGTGAGCAGCTCCGTTCTGTTGCATTCCCCTTCGTACAGAATGCAAACCCCCACGCCGCCCGGTGCGTCCCCTCTCGCCCACCCTCCGTCCCCTCAGCTGTCCACTAACGTCCCCTCTCTCTGTACCCACTTAGGCTCGGCCGATGGCTCCTCGCCCGTCCGCTCGCACAGCAAGAAGCCGTCGCCCGCCGACTTTATGTTCGGCGTGACGCTGGGCGAAGGAGCGTACGCACGCGTGCGTACAGTTTTTATTTCGTCGTACAGGGTTACGCTGTGGGGTTATTAATGAGGTTACACTTGGGGTTACACAGGTGGTCCACGCCCGCATGAAGGACTCGGGCGTGGAGTACGCAGTGAAGATCATGGAGAAGCGCTTTATCCGCAAGGAGAAGAAGGTCAAGTTCGTCATGATGGAGCGCAAGGTCTTCTCAAGATCTCGCACGACCGCGTGGTCAAACTCTTCTTCACCTTCCAGGTACAGCAAGTTTTTATCTACAATGGGGCGATAGGAACCTCTCAAACTGAGATTGTGGTGACTATTTGTAGGACAACAACTACCTGTATATGGTGATGGAGCTGTGTCGTGGAGGAGAACTGCTGGACGTGATCACGTACGTCGTTCAGGACATTGTTGCACCTCTAGTGGCGGGTATTTTATTTTGATTTCCGTGTTTTTTGACGAATTTGTTAGGAAGAAGCACAAGGAGCAGACTGCGGCGGGATACACGGACCGTGCGTGCTCGTTGGAGCTCACCAAGTTCTATATTGCGGAGGTGGTGGTGGCGCTGGAGTATCTGCACAAAAACGGCGTGATTCACCGCGACTTGAAGCCCGAGAATATCCTACTTAGCGATGAAGGCCACCTCAAGGTCACGGATTTCGGCACGGCCAAGGACGAGACGGAGGAGAGCCGCCACAACACGTTCTGTGGTACCGCCGAGTACGTGTCGCCTGAAGTTCTTCGCGATCAGGAAGCCTCCCGCGGCTGTGATCTGTGGGCGGTGGCTTGTATGGTGTTTCAGATGCTTGTGGGCCGACCCATCTTCCGCGCGGAGAACGAATACCTTACGTTCCAGCAGATCCTGAACCACCCCGCCGAGGACTTTGTGTACCCGCCGGGGTTCCCGCCAGTGGCGAAGGATCTGATCGATCGAATTCTCCTGCAGGAACCGAATGAGCGCCTTGGCGCTGGATCGGATGAAGACGGAAACGGATACATTGCGTTGAAGTCGCACCCGTTCTTTGAAGGAATCGACTGGGAATCGGTCGGCTACACGCAACCGCCCTACCTCCCGGAGATTGGTCGACTGCCTCCCACCGAATACGTACGCTTCGTCTGTCAGGCGTTGGTATTCGACTTCAATTACTGACGATACGTGAATTGCTGCTGACAGGATGGTGCGACCGAGGACTGGCTGTTTGCCGGTGTTGCAACGGAGCTGCAGGTTTCATCGGGACTTACGCTGGACCCCATGCCTTCTCCGTACGTGCTGCCTCTGCAAAATCGAAGGTCTATCAAATGCTTAGTTGCTAACGAACACCGCGCGTATTGTGAATTTAGCAGGGCGGAACATGTTAACGTAGTGGAAGTAGCCCGTCAAAAGGCGGCAATACCGCCGCCTATGCGGCGTACAAGCTCGCTCTGGAACCGATTTTTGCTGGATGACGAGCTGATTAAGATGGGCGGGCTTATTAGCAAGCGTAAAGGCCTTTTCTCGAAGAAGCGACAAGTACGTTTCAGCTACCGTAGCTATCACTGCGCTGGCCGACGGCAAATGTGCTAACCTCTTCATCTTGTTCCGTCGTGTCATTCGCAGTTGATTCTGACGTCGAAGCCCCGTTTGATCTACATTGACCCGATTAGAATGAAGCAAAAGGGAGAGATTCCGTGGTCGGACAACCTCTACGTGAATTCAAAGAGCGCGACTGCCTTTGACGTTGTGACGGTACGCAATCTTCTTGCATCCGTTGTCTTTTCATGATAAGTTGAGTCACTGACTCGCGTTTTTGATTGATGTGTCAGCCGAACCGGGTGTACCATCTAAACGACCTCGTCAACGGGTCGAAGAAGTGGATCGAGGCCATCAACGCGGCGCTTGTGCGTAGAATGTAACGAAGCGACCGACCCAGCTCCCATCAGGGTAAATACGTTTGCGAAATGGATTACATGTTGAGGAGGCTAGTTTGACAATTAATGGAAGTTCAAGCGTATAGATGAAGCCATTATGCGGTACCGGTACGCACTTTGAGTCAGGGCCGGGTTTGTGAGTACAACAAAGCAGAAAGCGTAGGTGACGGACTTCGCTTTCAAGTCGCGCCTTGTCCTCGTATTCCGCTGAGGTTTTGGCGTTGCTCAATTGGCTGGCGCCCTGGACCAACAGGTGGTTGTCCTCAGGTGGGTGTTGCAACCGCGTGAAGAACGGGTTCTGTGTGACAGGAGACGAAGATAACCGTACCATCGTGTCGCTGGTGCTAGCAGTAGCGCCAGCGTCCTCCGCTTCCTCCGCTTCGTCGTCCAAAACCCCGAGATGTCGGACAGCACGACCAACCAGCCGTGGATCTTTGCACGAGTATATAGTTTCTGGTTTGGCAAGGAGATAGCTTGCTCCGTTCCAGGACGCCATTATCCGATCTGCCAACCGCACGAAGGCGACACCCCGTTAAGTATGCCTTCCACGTCGGCACCGGAGGGCGGACGTCCCCAAACCGGAGCTGTCAAGCGCACCGCCAACTACCCGTCTTCTGTGATGAGCTCCACGGCGCTCAAGACCGGGTTACCGGCGTCCCTGGCCGCCCTAAAGGCATCTGACGTACAGCGACGAGAGCCTGCGACGCCGAAAACGCTGAAAACGAGCTCACCGTAATGGGGCTTCGCCAATCAATCAGTAGTTGGCATTTGGCGTATGATAAGTGACATTGGGGCAAAGCCAAGTGCAACTACGAGCATAGGCATCGTCGTCGCTGTGTGGACATGCTAAAACCTACTACTGTAGTAAGTCGAGGACGAGTTACAGTGTCCAGCAAAGCTCATCTTGTCCATCGATGCTGGTAAAGAAATTGTAACAAGCAGTCTTTAAACAATAGATTTTGTACTTGTTGTCTGCTGCTAGCTACTTCTTCCCCTTCTTCTTGCCGCCCTTCTTGCCTTTCTTGTCTGATTCGGAAGCTTTCCGCTTCTCCTCCTTCTTGGCGAAGTGAGCACGGTAGGCGACCTGGATGATCCTGGCAGCCGTGTTTTGCGCCTTCAGCTCTTCCTTGCGCAACGCCTCGAGCTCCGACAACCTCTGACGTTCGTCTTCCTTTTGTTTGATGGTCGTCATCTCCTCCTGCCATCGCTTCTCGAAGTTGTCGAGTCGCTGGGCGTTCGCTGCCTTGCGTTCCTGGAGTTCTTGCAGCTGAGCCTGTTTCGCTTGTGTGTCTTGTTGATACTTGGCATTCCATTCCGCCAATTCGGTCTGAAGCTGGTCGTGACGGTCCTTGAGGAAGTGCACGGTCTCGTCGTGCACCTTCGTTTCTGTATTGCACTTACCCTGTAGATCCTTGATGCGGTCGTGCTGTTCCTCCATAAGCTGGTGATACATCCGGGCCGTACTGCTTCGTTTGGCTTTGGCTTCGTTCCGAGCGTAGCGAATGTCGATCTGCGTCTTGGACTTCACTGCGAGTATCTGCTCTTTCAAGCGGAGAATCGCAGCCTTGTGCTCCGTCACCTCCTTCTGATGTTCCAGCTTCTCCCGCGCGAGCTCCGCTCCAAGTCTTTTCACTTCATCCACAGCTTCTCGTTCCTTTTGAGGATCTCATGAGCTTTCTCCTGCGTGCTCTTGCCATCCGCCACAAAGGTTAGCAGCGTCTCGAACGTCCCGTGCTTCTTCATCTCCGTCAACGTGTGGCCGAGCAACTCGAGCAAACCTTCGCGTTCCTGCTGAATTTTGAGCAGGTTCCCGCAAAGTTGGGGTTCTCCTTCAGGTTGCGACACAAACTCTTGGTGGACTCTCGAAGCAGTCGACTGACCTCCTGGATCTCTCGCTGGTTGTCCTTGAACTTGGATTTGTTGGCCAGGCCTTTGAGCACCGCTCGCTGGGCGATGAGCTTCTCGTACTTGCCCTCGAGCTGTCGCTGCTCTTGGATGATGCGGGAGATCTCCTCGCCCACAACCTGCGAGAGCTCCTCGCGATGCTGCAGAATGTCGGGTGTGATGCTGCCCAGGAAGCTCATCTTCTCGAGAGATTCCTCCAAGACTCCACAGGCGCGGAGGCCCTCGGTGGGCGTGAGCTTGAAGGCCATGATGCTATATAGCAATCGCCCAGCGACCAGCTTTAGGCTCGCGTCGCTTCGAGTCCCGCGTGACAAGAGGACTCCATCCACGCTCGACCTAAAATAGAGGCGCGTACACTTGCCTTTTCGTCTTCTGAGAATCCACCACTGCAACAACGCAATTGCAGTCGGTCGTTGGCATGGAGTGCCGCTTTCGGCTGGTCGTCGGCGCAATCCAGTGAACGCTTAAACAGCGATCCTCATCTGGTCGACGAGCTAGTGCTCTTGCCATATAGGTACAAACACATGGCTACAATTTTATCAGGGCAATTTTGATGGACGGACGCTGCCAAAATGGATAATCACCATCAACCCTCACTTCAGTGACACATACAAACGCCCCATGTATCCGAAACAGTGCCTTCTGCTTGGCATTCTTTTACATTCGCGTTCACAATTCCCATACGCACTTCAAGACACCAGAGTGCATTTGTAGCCAAGACCCGATGATCGAGCTGCTCCTCGAGTGGATCGTGGCCCCTGCGGACGACGCGGCCGAGCTGCGCGTGTCTGTGCTCCACGTCTTCCGCTTCATGACGAGCTCATCGCCGAGCACGTGGCGAGTCCCGAGCGCAGTCGCCTGCGCAAGTTCCTGCCCAGGCTCACGAAGCTCTTCCTGCCGCTGCGCCTAACCCGCGTCGCGCTCGAGTACGACGCCAGCACGCACTTCCTGGCGCGCAAGCGGGTGCCGCCCACGTTCGAGGAGGTCCTGAACCTGGCCACGACCAACGCCATCGCGGGCAAACTGAAGCTCGTGACGTTCGACGCCGACGACACCATCTACGAAGACGGCGGCAGCATCAGCAAGAGCTCCAGGCCTCCTCACGGCCGCGGGGTATCCCGGCAATCCGGGGCGGTCGTCTTCGCGGCATTTTAGACGCTCTGGAGGACTTGAGTGTAGAGGAGCGCGCCCGGTTCCTAGTTATGGGTGGAGAGTGCAATCACCTCTTCGAGACGCACACGGACAAGGCCTCGGGTCGTGTGGGTTTGCGTGAGATTGACGGCGCTGCCTGGAAGGACGGACGAGGCGAACGCTGGCCACAAGAGGACGTGACGGCCTTGCTGGATGCTGCGGAAGGTGTTCTGCAGCAGACGGTGAAGGCGCTGCACCTCCCGACTAGGATTTTGCGCAAAGAGAGAGAGCGATCAGCATCATCAACACGTCCGACCATCTTGTACGAGGATTTGGAGGAGCTGCCCCACTTTCGGGTGCCGTTCTGCGCCTTTAACGGTGGCAATGATGTGTGGATGGATATCGGCCACAAGGCGCTGGGGATTATGGCGCTGCAGAAGTACGTGTTCCGGTTTCTGCCCAAGGAGATGAGGGATAGCGAGGAGTTGACCAGTATTCAGGGCCAGGAGTGTCTGCACGTGGGATACTAGGACGGGCAACGACACGTGGTCGCGCGATGCCCAACGACCATTTGGATCTCCAATCCGCAGGAGATTCTGCACATCATGACGGTGCTGCTGCTGGACCAAGTGCGGGAGCAGAAGAAGGAGCGCAGAGAGGAGAGAGAAAAGGAGAAGAAGGTGAAGGCTCTGGCTGCTGCTGCTGAAACAGTATTGGCCCCCAGTGACGACGGTAGCGACATCACGGCCGACATCTCAGACACGAACGTTTCTAGCGACGGCGAGAGCGGGGGCAGTGGCGACGAACGAGAGAGCACTGTGAAGGCCGCGATCCAGGCTGCTACAACGGCGTCGCTGGACGAGTAAAGTAGTGTGCTAATAAACATAACTTGTGCTACTGTCCTTGGAAGATGTTGCAGCTCGTTTGGCCAAACGATACGAAAGCTTGACAGAGTAGACGCCGTTTGTGCAGTTGGTGTTCATCAGCACAATCACATCAACAAACTTTACCACATCACTCTCACACTTTACCACACCACTCTTAAACTTTACGTTACCATAGTCCCCAAAACATCAAAACCTAATAACAAACCAAACAATTCGATCAAAAGATTCTCCGTTCCAAACGAATCTGCATTAACCGTTCAAGTTCGATGAGTTTGCTAGTCTAGAAGCGACTGGTTTACTCGTCGTCCTCGTCGGCGTCGTTGCCCGCATCGTGGATGTTGAAGTAACGCAGCTCGTACGTGTTCTTGTCCGAGGCGATCACGTGCAGGTAGTCACGCAGCTGCTGCTTCTTCAGGTACTTCTTAGTCAGGTACTTGAGGTAGCGCTTGCTGAACGGGGGCACAGCCACCACCTGGAGCTTGGTCTGCTCACGGGTGATCTTGACGGCCTCGCCGAGGACGCCCGTCTTGCCGCCCACCTTGATGCGGTCGTGCAGGAACTTCTCGAACGACGCCGGGTCCAGCACCTTGTCGTCCACGGGGATCTTGCAGTCGATCGTGAACTTGAGCATGTTCTTCTTGCTGACCTTCTTTCCCTTGTGCTGTTTTGGACATTAATACATTAGCCACTGGCCAATTTAATTGTCGTTTTGTCGTGGCGAGTGGCTGAAGTTGCGTTGTCTGTAGAGTCTGCTCTCCGCTCGTGTTACTGGCTTAAAAACAGGTTTCATTTCGTCCAATCCATATGCGTGGTGACCGACGGGTTAAGGCCGACCGCCCACAGAGAAGAGAACTCTGTTTGCCCGAGCAGAGAAGGAGACTCTGCAGCTTAGCAACTCATACACTCGCCCCGAGCGAGAGAGAACGTACAGTAGGAGCCATGGTGTCTGAGATCGAGTTACTACGGAGTCGTTCGGAGAATGCCTGCCTTTGGTGGGGCTCAATAGACTGGCCTCGTCGTGATTGGCTGGAAAAGAGCGGTGCAAAACCACTGGACGTGGGCCGCTCGCACCAACCGCCCTACCCCTATCAACCTCTTATTGGACGAAAGTCGACTCCCACTCTCTTATACAGAGAGAAGCGCGTTCTTGTACAGGAACCTCGCAGCGGTTGGTCTCCGTGCTGCATTTTCGCCACCCTTGCAAGTCGAGCGCCATCTTGTATCTGGTAGACTCCAAGAAACCTTAAAGTGATTCAAGGTGCGTGCGGTGCCGCTTATTGGCCTATGGAAGAGCTGCAAAAATGACTGACTGGTGCTCCTTCTTTTGCCACACAGATGCGTTACATTGCTGCTTACCTGCTCGCCGTCCTGGGAGGCCACACGACCCCCACGGAGAACGACATCGTGCGCATCCTGCACTCGTGCAGCGTCGAGACCGACGAGAAGCGCATCCAGGCCGTCATTAAGGCCATGGAGGGCAAGTCCGTCGAGGAGGTCATCGCTGCCGGACAGGGCAAGCTGGCCTCGTTCGGCTCGGCCGCTGCGGCGCCCGCTGCTGGCGGTGCTGCTGCTGCTGGCGGTGAGGCCGCCAAGGTGGAGGAGAAGGTCGTGGAGGAGGAAGAAGAGGTCGACATGGGCGGCGGCATGGACATGTTCGGCGGAGGCGATGAGGACTACTAAGTATCCACTCGACGTTTTTGACGAATGGCAGCAAAGGAGACGTATACCTACCGGAGTAACACATTTAATGAACACTTTGTGAAGGTATTTTGGGTTTGAAATGTCTGGTGCTGGTGCTTATGGAGCGCAGGCGTGTCAGAAGTTGCAGCTATTGGAGGACGCACTTGGAGTTGGGAGGGGTGCGGGTGTCGGGCGTCTTGACCTCGGGGTCGTGCTGCTCGTGGTTGACGATCTGCGCCTTGAGGATGGGCGCGTCCATTTCCAAATCCGACTTGGTGAGAGGGATCCCGGCCAAGTCGGCGGCCACTTGACGGAACGCTGCGTTCACTTGGTCGCCCGTCTTGGCGGACACGAAGAAGCTCTTGAGATCGTTCTCTTCCGTGAACTGCTTGTGCTTGGCGACTTTGACGGCGCGCAGGTGGTTCATATCCGCTGTTGAAAGAAACAGCAAAAGTTAGTGGAAGTACCATCGGGTGCTTCCACCGATAAGTAACGCTTACTCTTGTTGCCGACGAGCGCCACGTACGGCATCCGCTCGTCAAAGGTGCGACGGACCAGTCGGTACCAATCCTCGAGGTTCTGAAAGCTCTCATAGTTGGTGATGTCGTACACCAACAACACTCCCTGACGTTACCATCAAGTCACAACACCGGAACATCAACTCACAATTCCCGTTTTTTCAGGATCGTCCAAGCTGAGCACGCACCTGCGCCCCATAAATATAATTCTTGAGCATTTTGCCCCCGATGCTCTGGCCACCGATGTCCCAAATCTGCAGCGTCACCTGCGTGTCACCTGGGGAAAAATTGTCATTTCAGTTAGAAGAGAGACCCCACTCTACAATAGCGACTATTGTACTGCACGTACTTGGCAGCGCCAGGCGTTTGAGGAAAAGTCTAAGCCGATTGTTTGCTTGTACGTCGCGGAGAAATTGTCCTCTGTGTGCCGCATAGCGATGGACGTCTTGCCCACGGCGCCATCCCCCAGGATAATCACCTGTCCACCAGTAAAGAAAGAAACAGGAAAAAGTGTGAAGGATAACGACATTCTCACGCAACAACCACTGCAGCTGACCTTATACTGGAGCTGCTGCGGCTCCGAATCGCTGTCCGTCTCCTTGGACATGGTGCTTTGCAGTGGATCGAGATCGGTGAAAACAAACACCTTTTCAAGATCGCGTCGTTTCGGGACTGTCAATCAAAAACTGTAGCATTTTATATGCTTTTGACCATTTCACGAACTGGGGACTCCATTTTAGTCAAGAACAAGGAAGTTGAAGCTTGAAAAGCATTGACAACGCTCGGTTGGGCAGAACTTTTGTTTGGTGATGTTCCGAATATTCAGTATCCGATACTTTTCAATATCGTCGATACAGCGTTCATATTCAAGAGTAGTCGAGTTATCTGAAAATTAAATTCCGCGTCGATGCTGTCCTTGAAAGAAGAACAGATTGAGTTGGATAGTAGCTCCTTAGGTGACTTGCGTACCTCAGCTAATGTCGGATCGGCACATCGGGCACGAGTCACTTTGGCGTAGCCAACTGGAGAGGCATGTCCTGCAGAATTCGTGATCGCATTCGGTTGTCGTCGACTCGGTCGGAATCATGTGACATATTGGACAAGTTTGATACGCGTCGGCCAGAACATCAGCCAGGACTTCATCACGCAGTTTTGCAACTACATCGGCTCGAATTTCAGCACGAATCATCTCTCGAAACTTGGCTTCTTCGTCAACGCGAATTTGGTTTTCAAGAGCACGAATTTTCGTTTCCATCTCGGCCCGAATTCTCGTTTTCTCCTCCTCTCGAAGTTTGCTTCTTCTTCTGCGCGGATCCTATCTTCCTCCTGGCGGATAAGAGCTTGAATTTTAGTACGCAGGGAAGATTCTTCAGCTTGACGTAGTAAAGCAATTTGCTCCGGCAAACCATTGCGCACCATCCGTTCATATTCTTCTTCGAGCGCACGTCGGCAATCTCGGTGCTGGAGCAGGAATTCGACAACGGAGCGATGTATGTTTAATCGTGCTCTGGTTATCGGCTCTGCCGTGCAGGGTTCAGCGAGGTGACTGTGCAAGTACTTGACGACTTGAAGGTAACCGTTTTCTGCGGCGGCGGAGATTGCGGCGTTTGTTGCTTGTTGTTTCAGGTTGACGAGAAGGAATTGTACAATTGCCAGATATCCTCGCGCAGCAGCATTTGTCATCGCCACAGCCGTGCAGCCTTTATCATACCACGGAACACAGTACAGATACCGTACAACATTGAGATGACCATTACTGGCTGCAGCATCCATAACCGCTGAAGTGCAGACTCCGCCATTTCGATGCAGTCGTAGCAGCATAGCAACATCGCCGTTAGCAGCTGCAATATCCATGGTTGTCCGCGACACGAGAAATGAGCAAAACGAAGAGAACAACTAAGTCAAAAGCAGTCAAAACGATGTCAAGTGACCAAGAAAACCGTTGCTTGAATTTCACACCAACAAATGAGACGCGGGCGCTGCTTCATTCCAGGAAACACGACAACAAACTTCAGTTGATGCCCAAGAACATGTAAGTCACTTCATTTAATCCTTACAATCAGCAGCACGAGAGACATCCCAAAAAATGGTAAAGTCTTGCCACAATCTACTACTAAGAGGTTTTGGTTAATTTCCTGCAGGTAGCGAAGAAACCACGATCTCTTGTTGTCTTGCTACGCCTTCGAAAAGGGACCAGCAGAACATTGCTCAGAACAATGTTCGCGAAGATACTTCGCAATGTGTAGGTGGTCATTATTCGTTGCGGCTGCAATCGCTTCTTTGGAGGGTTTCTGGTCCAGGTGCGTATGCAGGAATTGGACCACCCTCTCGTGCCCATTTGAGGCAGCGTTAACCATCGCAGCGGAACTGCAGCCTTCCGAACGGTTCTGGCTCAACCACTTGATCGCGTCGAGACGTCCTTGGCTTGCTGCTATGTCCATTGCTGCCGCAGTGCAACCTTCCGAGCGGTGATCACGTAGCCAACGAACCACATTCGCATGCGCGTTTGTGACGGCGCCATCCATAGCCAATGTTGTACAGCGATAATAGTTCTCATGAAGGAATTTGACGACATCGAGATACCCATTGGTCGCAGCCTCATCCATGGCTGCAGTAGTGCATTTGATCACATTCAGACTCCCTTGGCTTGCAGCTCCATCCATTGCAGCAGTTGTGCACCCCTCCGAGCAATTCTTGTGCAGCCATTTGACGACTTCTAAATATCCACTGCTTGCAGCTCCATTCATCGCAGCAGTGGAGCACCGTTCAGATCTGTGTTTATCCAGCCACCGAACAACATGGAGATGTCCATTGGTTGCAGCGCCCCATTGCCGGGGTCGTACAAGCTTTGCGACGACTTGGAAGAAGCCACTCAGCAAATCCACTCATCCCACGACTAGCAGCAGCTCGTTTGAGCTCCTCGTCTTCGTTTTGGCCGCCACGGTAGTTCTTGTGAAGCCATTTGACGACTTGGAGGTGTCCGTTCCTCGCTGCTCCGTCCATTGCTGCGGAAGTACACCCTTCCTTGCGATTCTTGTGCAGCCACATCACAACTGGTAGATGGCCATTCCTCGCAGCGCCGTCCATGGCTGCAATTGTGCATCCTTCACTCCGATTCTCGTGTAACCATTTCACAATGGCCAAATGACCTGCAGATGCAGCACCATCCATCGCTGCAGTCGTACAACCTTCGTAGCGATTTTTGTTCAGCCACTCGACAACTGTGAGGTATCCTCCACTGGCGGCATCGTCCATTGCAGCTGTCGTACACCCTGCGGAGCTGTTCTTGTGGAGCCACATCAGCGTATCAAATTTTCCATTTCTAGCTGCAATGTCCATCGCGTCCGAGGTCAACTCAGCCTCGCAGTTGGCGTGCAGCCATTTCAAAGACGCCAACCACCCCGTTCTGCAGTAATGTTCCTTCACTCGCTTGCACAACTTGTTGGGCTCGTGCTTCTCGCGATGCCAGTCCAAAAGGGAGGTTCGTCCATTCTGGACACGTTCGCCATTCGCCAGCGTTGACATGCCACCTTCGACGTCTGCTGAGACAACACACCAACACACCAACTCCAGCTCCACAGCACAAACGCATTTCCAAGAAAGGCTCGATTTGTCAGCGAGGAGTTGTTTGCTGCTGCGACAGGAATGCGAGTCGGCGCAGGGAAAGAGAAAAGAAAAGCTCAGCAGCTACGAAAACCGTTGTCGTCACCGCTAGCATCATCGTCCACGTTGGATCCTACAATTGGTACAATTTGGTGAATTGGTGAACATGGTATGACAGACAACGGTTTGCAAAAGCGTAGTGACGTACGATCTTGCAGTGCTTTGACGTCTCATCCAAGCTGTGGAAGTAGTAGCGAGAGCAGTCTGGGTCTGCAGTGGAATATTGTAAGTATGTAACCAAAGCTGCTCAAACGGCAGCAAGTCCAGTATTTTATCGTACCTTGGCAAGCGTTAAGATTTTTCACGTATTCTTGGTGACCTCTGCATGAAGTTGGTTGCAGACATGGCACAGCAGCTTGTTGGTTATCTGCTGCTCTCACCGCCGAGGGCTTCGCAATTCCAGTTCGTTTGGTGATTCCATTGAAAACGACAGACCCCAAGGCATTAAGTACCATCGTCCCAAAACCGATGGGAGTGTCGATCATGTTGTACACAGGAATCCCAATGGCCCCGTGTAGTCGCTGGAGACGCGCAACTTCTGCAGCTGTGGTCGTTGGTGCAGCGAAGGCAGCAGTTCCTCTTTGAAGCATGGAAGTGGATCGCTGAATACAGACTTTGGTCGAGTTCTCCTCTTTCCCCAAAGACGACTCAGATAGTTGAGGTAGAACGAGCGATTGCAAAGGAAGAATCACCTGCACGCCGCTGAATGATAATGAGAATAGCAGGTCAGGGAGTGCTGAGGCTGGGCCTGCGACTTCCGAGAGACCCAATTTCGAGTCGACCTTCAGTCCAATCCAACCTGCCAACTACATGTAGAACAGCGTTAGAAGAGTTCGTTTTCAGCACAAGAGCTGCGAACGCACAGCGTCGTAAAACTCGTTCGGAAGCTCGAGACACGGTCCGTTAAAGTCTACGACAACGTCCCAACTACTTGAATACTCTCCAAAAAGTTGGACTGACTCGGTAGAAGTCTTCGTAGCACTTGTACTTGTACTTTCCATTGTGGGCTGACACGAGAACGAAGCTTCGTGGACTATATCGACAACAAGCACATGGTAAAATGTGTTAGTAAATAAATACGATCAATTGTCAGGAACCCCTTCTCCGCTTGGACTCGTACTTGGAAAGGAAATTCCTTGTGAGTTGGAGATTCCATCGGCGCTTTCGCCCAGTGATACAAACGACTCGCTCCACACGTAGTTTTCGCGGTCAAAAGTGTCCGCATCTTCGGTGCTCTTGGCTAGATTTATCTCGCTAATGTGGACGAGTTCCTCCTCTTTCTTCTTCGAGTGGTCGTGGCCGCGATACATGTAGCCGTGCGAGTCCAAGATCGTTTCCCAAAGTGGTGACTCGTTCGGACGAAAAGCAAAACCAGCTCCAATGAAGCCGTCGGCTTGTAGACTGCCCAGATAAAAGCTACTGCAGCCATGCGCATCTCCTGGTTCTCGAGGGTGAAGAACCCGACATCGATTCGCCCGCTAAAACCTAACGCAGGAACCTCAACTTCCTGCTCTCTGATCTCTGGGGAAACCCAGTGCAACTCATAACGTAGTCGTTTTCGAGCAGTATCTGCGTATGAAAAGTGGTGAGATCTAAGCTACGAACGTAAAAAGAGAGCCGTACCGAATTCCAAGTCGGTCATGAGCCAGTCACGACGGGAGTTGCTGGCATCTTCACACACGACAATTCCTTCCCGGTCTGCAATTTCATTCAACAACTTTGTTACGACTCGATTTCAAGTCATTCCGCTTGGGAATATGCAAGCTTTACAGTAGGCACCTGTGGTAAGAATGAGTCTGAAGGGGGTCCCATCGACTACCATTGTGAGCACCGGGTTGCTGTTGACCATCTTTACAGGTGGTGGGGTAGGAGACGAGATGGTTGTGGTCCCCAAAACACACTGAAGGGCTAAAGAGATGAAGGTGATCAATACGAGCACCAGAGATCGAAGCCCCTGCATTCTGCCGCTCTTGATCGTGTGAAGCGACGCGATCTTCAATAGACGTGCAAATGGCAAGTGAAAGGGACGTACGTCTGGAATACTTTGTGACGAATACTTTGGAAAAAACAATGTTTTCCAAGAAGAACCACTGCATGCCAAACTCAATTCATTTCTAAGCTAAACGGAACGTCAACGGGTGATACTTCACGTCGTCCGTACTTCTTGGATCAATCAGCCCAGTCCCAGGCTAGATCAAGCACGATCGACACATGGGGCACAACGTGTGACCTCCCTGGCGCCACTTTGACAAACAACCAGAGCAAAACGTGTGACTGCACGCGGTCGTGACGGGGTCGTCAACTCGGCCAAAGCAAATCGTGCACGGCTGCGCTCTCTTTTCCGCCAGCAGCTCAGCTCGGATCTCCGTCCGCATCTTCTCCTCCACTTCCGCCTGAATTTCAGCTCGAATCCGTAAACGCAGCAGAACTTCTTCTTGCTCAGCTCGAATCGTGGCTTCGACTTCAGCTCGGATCCTCGACGCTTCTTCCGTACGAATCTTCGCCTCAACATCAGCACGAATTCGAGCTTCCAGTTGAGCTGGAGCTTCTTCATCCGCATTTGCAACCGACTCGACCACTTTGTCGTGAATACCTTGATCTACGCTTTTGTTGCGAGGAGTTGATTCATCCAGTGTTTGTGTAGTAGCAAGCGCTTGGACTTCACTGTCATCGGATTCCATCGTGAACCGACTTTCTTGGTACGCACGACGGCATTCTTCGTGCACCAGCAAGAAGGAAACTACAGCACTGTGTCCATTTCTTTTCGCTTGGGTGATGGCGCCTGCCGTACAGCGTTCCGAGTGATTTTGGTGCAGAAATTCCACGACCGAAAGGTGGCCATTTCCCGCTGCAGCAATAATTGCGGCATTCGTGGCTGGTTGCCCGAGGTTCGTGTGCAGGCACTTGACGATTTCCAGTGATCCTTTGGCCGCGGCATTGACCATCGCAGCGGAAGTGCATCCTTCCACCCGATTCTTGTTTAGCCATTCGACTACGCGGCGATAACCCCTGCTGGCAGCTCCATCAATTGCCGCCGACGTGCATCCCTCGCTACGGTTGCAATGGAGCCACAAAAGCACACTGAAGTACCCGTTCTCTGCAGCTCCGTCCATCGCCAATGTTGTGCACCCTTCCAATCTGTTCTTGTGCAGCCATTTGACGACACTGAGATGCCCATTCATTGCAGCGCCGTCCATCGCCGCAGTCGTACACTTTTCGGAAGCGTGCCAACCCCACAACTGCGAAGTACTCCTCCTAGAAGAAACTTCATGAAGCCACTTTACTACATCAAGATGGCCATTTGTTGCAGCACCATCCATCGCTTCGGCTGTAAAATCAGCATCGCAGTTCTCGTGCATCCACTTACAGTTATCGAAATTGCCTTCTTTGGCGTAGTAGTTCTTCATCCGTGTGCAGAAATCGTCGGAGTGTTTTTCGTCATGCCATATAGCAGGATGCTGAGAAGTATACTCGTATTCCTCGGGTGATGAATTTTCCATGGCGGTAAGTTTCTTGAATTCCGCCAAAACGAAAATGAAGAAGGGTGCATACTTGAAGCAAAGAGTGGTTGAGATTCGGGTGGTTCTAGGAGAATTCTATGAATTGAGCCAGGAACTATACTAAGTCTTGCGCTGTTTGTTAGGACAATCCGCAGAGTAATCTTCGCTTTCTCCATGCATTCGTCGCTGAGTTCCCAAGTTTTAGGGGATACATTTCACGTTTCTTGACCACGTGCTTTCAATCAACCATCATGGCATTCTGCATCAACCTCAAGGCAAAGACCGATCGTTTGTGCCTATTTTTCGTAGAAAGCGGTGTGAAACATAGCCGTTCACTCATGGACTTGAACTCACTTTTGTTTTGGAAAACTTTCTGCCACTCGACAAACTACTCCGATGCTGGCATCTACTGAAGAAGAGCGTGAATATGGGTCTCGCGATCCACGCACGTGGCACGACAAGAAACACGGCTGCGATGGTTTTTGCACGAGGATGAAAAATTTCTACGGCAGTCAAAGCAAATTGGAGCACTTCAAATGGATGCTTGCCAACTGCGATGAACCATTGACCACCGACGCAATGGATGGAGCGGCTAGCAATGGAAACTGCGCAAATGTTATTTGGTTTCACAATAACCGGTTCGAAGGGTGCACGACTGCGGCCATGGATGGTGCTGCAAGTATTAATGACCTCCGCGTTTTGAAGTGGTTGCACTCAAATCGCCCCGAGGGCTGCACGACGGCAGCGATGGATGGAGCTGCGTCAAATGGACGTTTCGACGCGGTCTTGTGGTTGCATAAGAATCGTTCCGAAGGCTGTACCACCGCAGCGATGGATGGAGCAGCAACCAATGGTTATCTCGAAATGGTCAAGTTCCTCCATGATAACCGCCCAGAAGGCTGTACAACCGCAGCGATGGATGGCGCAGTGGGTAATAGCCATGTTGGGGTCGCACGCTGGTTGCATGAAAAGCGCTCTGAAGGATGTACGACAGCGGCGATGGATAATGCTGCTGGCCAAGGAAACCTGGCTGCCATCAAGTGGTTGAATGAGAATCGGTCGGAAGGCTGCACTCCTGCAGCGATGATCAACGCTGCGTCGAAAGGCTACGTGCATATTGTCAAGTACTTGCACGAAAATGTGAACCAGCAAGTCACGAATGCTGCCATCATTGCTGCCGCGGAGAATGGCCACCTTCAGGTTGTGGAATATCTTGACGCAAACCGATCGGAACCCTGCGGAGCTGACGCTGTTGTCTGTGCGAGGAAGAATGGACATTTGAAAGTTGTCGAATTTCTGCTGCAACACGAAGATTGCCGAGTTGCGTACGAGGTGGAGCATGCCAAGTGGCTTGCTGAAGAGAGGGCTGCAACGCATGCCAAGATGGGAAACTTAGTGCGGCTGGTACTTGCGGCTTTCCGCTTTCTGTCGCAGCTTCTGGTTGGCCTTTTCCTTCCAGATGGAGATCGTCAAGGCCTTGGGAACGTCTCTGGAGGTAGACCGCGTGAGACTGCAGACCGCGCTCGTGATGAAATGGAAGCACGGATCCGAGCTGAGGAGGAGGATAATATTCGCTGCAAGGAAGAAGCGAGGATTCGAGCTGAAGTGGAGGCAAGGATTCGCGTCGAAGCAAAGACGAAGGCCCTGGCTGAGAAAGAAGAACAACAGCGCAATGAACAACAAGAGGAGGAAATACGTGCGCGAATTCGCTCGGAGATCCTCGATGCCGTGGAGAGAAAGATGCGCGAAGAGATTCGAGCTGAGCTGCTTGGTGAGGGTCTGAAGCAAGAAAACGAAGCAGGCAGCTTGTAAATGCACATTTGAAGAGAGGCAATGCCGTTGATAGGAAGGGTGACGAGTTCATACGGCGATGGCATCCTGCAGCATTTTTTGGGGAAGCTATGTCGGGTTTGTTTACCACTGATACAAGCTCCTTAGCTCTTCAATTTGAAGAACAAACATTTGATGGTAATTCATTCAAGCACCGAACGATCTACTTTTGCTCGCTGATATCGCGTTGGGTAACAAACATTTCCTGAATTACAAAACTGTTGAACAACGAGCGAGCCTGTGATAGTACTTCCACCGGATCTAAAAATTACCGACATTTGACTTTAATCAAACCGGTAGTAGCACACGCACACGGTGATGGTCCACACCGTCTCATGGAGAAAGTGAAGAACTATCTGCGGATTGATGCTAACAACGATTATATATCGGCGCAAGTTCAGAGAATTCTTCAAGAACCTCCTAAGTCTCAACCATCAATTGTTCAGGATTCACGATCCCCTTCTTCATTTTCGTTTTGGCGGAATTCAAGAAACTTACCGCCATGGAAAATTCATCACCCGAGGAATACGAGTATACTTCTCAGCATCCTGCTATATGGCATGACGAAAAACACTCCGACGATTTCTGCACACGGATGAAGAACTACTACGCCAAAGAAGGCAATTTCGATAACTGTAAGTGGATGCACGAGAACTGCGATGCTGATTTTACAGCCGAAGCGATGGATGGTGCTGCAACAAATGGCCATCTTGATGTAGTAAAGTGGCTTCATGAAGTTTCTTCTAGGAGGAGTACTTCGCAGTTGTGGGGTTGGCACGCTTCCGAAAAGTGTACGACTGCGGCGATGGACGGCGCTGCAATGAATGGGCATCTCAGTGTCGTCAAATGGCTGCACAAGAACAGATTGGAAGGGTGCACAACATTGGCGATGGACGGAGCTGCAGAGAACGGGTACTTCAGTGTGCTTTTGTGGCTCCATTGCAACCGTAGCGAGGGATGCACGTCGGCGGCAATTGATGGAGCTGCCAGCAGGGTTATCTCCGCGTAGTCGAATGGCTAAACAAGAATCGGGTGGAAGGATGCACTTCCGCTGCGATGGTCAATGCCGCGGCCAAAGGATCACTGGAAATCGTCAAGTGCCTGCACACGAACCTCGGGCAACCAGCCACGAATGCCGCAATTATTGCTGCAGCGGGAAATGGCCACCTTTCGGTCGTGGAATTTCTGCACCAAAATCACTCGGAACGCTGTACGGCAGGCGCCATCACCCAAGCGAAAAGAAATGGACACAGTGCTGTAGTTTCCTTCTTGCTGGTGCACGAAGAATGCCGTCGTGCGTACCAAGAAAGTCGGTTCACGATGGAATCCGATGACAGTGAAGTCCAAGCGCTTGCTACTACACAAACACTGGATGAATCAACTCCTCGCAACAAAAGCGTAGATCAAGGTATTCACGACAAAGTGGTCGAGTCGGTTGCAAATGCGGATGAAGAAGCTCCAGCTCAACTGGAAGCTCGAATTCGTGCTGATGTTGAGGCGAAGATTCGTACGGAAGAAGCGTCGAGGATCCGAGCTGAAGTCGAAGCCACGATTCGAGCTGAGCAAGAAGAAGTTCTGCTGCGTTTACGGATTCGAGCTGAAATTCAGGCGGAAGTGGAGGAGAAGATGCGGACGGAGATCCGAGCTGAGCTGCTGGCGGAAAAGAGAGCGCAGCCGTGCACGATTTGCTTTGGCCGAGTTGACGACCCCGTCACGACCGCGTGCAGTCACACGTTTTGCTCTGGTTGTTTGTCAAAGTGGCGCCAGGGAGGTCACACGTTGTGCCCCATGTGTCGATCGTGCTTGATCTAGCCTGGGACTGGGCTGATTGATCCAAGAAGTACGGACGACGTGAAGTATCACCCGTTGACGTTCCGTTTAGCTTAGAAATGAATTGAGTTTGGCATGCAGTGGTTCTTCTTGGAAAACATTGTTTTTTCCAAAGTATTCGTCACAAAGTATTCCAGACGTACGTCCCTTTCACTTGCCATTTGCACGTCTATTGAAGATCGCGTCGCTTCACACGATCAAGAGCGGCAGAATGCAGGGGCTTCGATCTCTGGTGCTCGTATTGATCACCTTCATCTCTTTAGCCCTTCAGTGTGTTTTGGGGACCACAACCATCTCGTCTCCTACCCCACCACCTGTAAAGATGGTCAACAGCAACCCGGTGCTCACAATGGTAGTCGATGGGACCCCTTCAGACTCATTCTTACCACAGGTGCCTACTGTAAAGCTTGCATATTCCCAAGCGGAATGACTTGAAATCGAGTCGTAACAAAGTTGTTGAATGAAATTGCAGACCGGGAAGGAATTGTCGTGTGTGAAGATGCCAGCAACTCCCGTCGTGACTGGCTCATGACCGACTTGGAATTCGGTACGGCTCTCTTTTTACGTTCGTAGCTTAGATCTCACCACTTTTCATACGCAGATACTGCTCGAAAACGACTACGTTATGAGTTGCACTGGGTTTCCCCAGAGATCAGAGAGCAGGAAGTTGAGGTTCCTGCGTTAGGTTTTAGCGGGCGAATCGATGTCGGGTTCTTCACCCTCGAGAACCAGGAGATGCGCATGGCTGCAGTAGCTTTTTATCTGGGCAGTCTACAAGCCGACGGCTTCATTGGAGCTGGTTTTGCTTTTCGTCCGAACGAGTCACCACTTTGGGAAACGATCTTGGACTCGCACGGCTACATGTATCGCGGCCACGACCACTCGAAGAAGAAAGAGGAGGAACTCGTCCACATTAGCGAGATAAATCTAGCCAAGAGCACCGAAGATGCGGACACTTTTGACCGCGAAAACTACGTGTGGAGCGAGTCGTTTGTATCACTGGGCGAAAGCGCCGATGGAATCTCCAACTCACAAGGAATTTCCTTCCCAAGTACGAGTCCAAGCGGAAAAGGGTACAGGAAAAAAGACCTTTCCTAGAGAGGCTCGATTTGTCAGCGAGGAGTTGTTTGCTGCTGCGACAGGAATGCGAGTCGGCGCAGGGAAAGAGAAAAGAAAAGCTCAGCAGCTACGAAAACCGTTGTCGTCACCGCTAGCATCATCGTCCACGTTGAATCCTACAATTGGTACAATCTTGGTGAACATGGAATGCTAACGGTGCAGAATCGTAGTGACGTACGATCTTGCAGTGCTTTGACGTCTCATCCAAGCTGTGGAAGTAGTAGCGAGAGCAGTCCGGGTCTGCAGTGGAATATTGTAAGTATGTAACCATAGCGGCTGATATGATAGGAAGTCCAGTATTTTATCGTACCTTGGCAAGCGTTGAGATTTTTCACGTATTCTTGGTGACCTCTGCATGAAGTTGGTTGCAGACATGGCACAGCAGCTTGTTGGTTATCTGCCGCTCTCACCGCCGAGGGCTTCGCAATTCCAGTTCGTTTGGTGATTCCATTGAAAACGACAGACCCCAAGGCATCAAGTACCATCGTCCCAAAACCGATGGGAGTGTCGATCATGTTGTACACAGGAATCCCAATGGCCCCCGTGTAGTCGCTGGAGACGCGCAACTTCTGCAGCTGTGGTCGTTGGTGCAGCGAAGGCAGCAGTTCCTCTTTGAAGCATGGAAGTGGATCGCTGAATACAGACTTTGGTCGAGTTCTCCTCTTTCCCCAAAGACGACTCAGATAGTTGAGGTAGAACGAGCGATTGCAAAGGAAGAATCACCTGCACGCCGCTGAATGATAATGAGAATAGCAGGTCAGGGAGTGCTGAGGCTGGGCCTGCGACTTCCGAGAGACCCAATTTCGAGTCGACCTTCAGTCCAATCCAACCTGCCAACTACATGTAGAACAGCGTTAGAAGAGTTCGTTTTCAGCACAAGAGCTGCGAACGCACAGCGTCGTAAAACTCGTTCGGAAGCTCGAGACACGGTCCGTTAAAGTCTACGACAACGTCCCAACTACTTGAATACTCTCCAAAAAGTTGGACTGACTCGGTAGAAGTCTTCGTAGCACTTGTACTTGTACTTTCCATTGTGGGCTGACACGAGAACGAAGCTTCGTGGACTATATCGACAACAAGCACATGGTAAAATGTGTTAGTAAATACGATCAATTGCCAGGTAGTCACCCCCGTTCAAACCACTAAACTAACTATCACTCACATCTTGATTTACCAACGAAGCGCGATGACAACTTTGAGGCGCGGAGAAGAAGCAATCTATGGCTGTCAACATCCAAGTGTGTGGCATCACGAAAAGCATGACCCCAACGGTTTCTGCAAGAGGAAGAAAATCTACTACTGCCACCGTGACAGTCTGACAAACTTTGAATGGATGCAAATGCATTGCGAGTCGGAGTTGACAACGGAAGTAGTGGATGCTGCAGCTGTGGCTAGGGGCGTGGAAATCATGAGTTGGATTCACACGAAGACTCGGGTGGGGTTTTCTACGGCAGCAATAAATGGAGCGGCCGCTCAAGGCTGCAGATAACCTATTTTCCGGGTCATATACGGGTCAGTTCTAAGATAGGTCTTGCGACCTAAACGACGACCTGCTGGAAAGACGAGAGCTCGCGCGCAGTTCGAACGTGCACCTAGGTGTGACCTAGAAAAGGGCACGGGGTACTTTTTCCAAATGGGCATTGTTTTTAGAAGTCGCCCCCAACTGTGCCAAACCTTATGTGATTCGCTGTTCCAACACTACCAGGTACCAGATATACAGTATCAGTTCATTCAGAGTATTTAGTAGGACACTAGCGCGTTGGCGCTCTTCTGCGGACTTATAGCCGTGGGCCCGCCCTCTCTTCGCTCGCTTTGCTCGCTCGGGGGCGCGCTGCGCGGCCTGCCCCACCCCGGCCTCTAAGTCCTCGACTCAGCCAGGCGCTGTGTCTGGGATTAGAAACTAACTCCGAGCCAGTGTTGCCAATGCCACGTGCTAAAGCTTAGTCTTTTCCAGTAATTCTTGCCTGCAATTGTCAAATATGGAATGTGTCCTGCCCAGCATCCTTATTCTTAGCATTTAGTCCTGCAAATGTGCAGGACATTTTGTCTGGTTTAGGACGTATTTTCTGACTGCATCCCACAATGCACTAGCAGGCTTCCCTTGAAGTTAGGCTCATTCCCCAAAATGGGTGTACCTCTGAGGGCTCAACAAGATACCCTTTTACGAACCATTCGTCGTCATTTTTTGTGTTTCACGCGTAAAGCGGCAGTATGGCATTTGCGTCTTGGCAGTGAGTGAATAAACTGCCACAACTGGTAATTGTGTTGTTTTCATGTTTCCTGGAATGAAGCAGGGCCCACGTCCCATTTCTTGGTGTAAAGATCCTGACGTCACAGCACTATTGTAAAAGTCACTTGACATCGTTTTGCCTGTTTTTGACTTGGTTGTTCTCTTTGCGTGCGCATTTCTCATTTCGCCGACAGACATGGATATCACGGATATTGCAGCAGCTGATGGCGATCTAGCTATGCTGATACGATTGCATCGAATTGGTGGAGTCTGCACTTCAGCTGCTATGGTAGAATAGCATTAAAGCTCGGACATGTTCGTTTTGATGTACGCAAACATAGGCACAAATATAACCAATCGGCAGTAGCTTAAGTTTTATAATAGCCAATGGGAAAGCCGCATAATTTTGCTGAAAAGATCGGACAAGTTCGGAAATATTTTGTCCGAACGTATTTGCGATATGTGCTATGAGCATAATCAACTCAAGTCAATGGAATATCGTAAAAATACCGTTACATATCGGACACAACATCGATTTTGACGGGGTTCTGCAGCACCATTCGTCAGTCACGAATCGTCACGAGATGTCGACGAAGGAACTTGTCCCTGGGAACTCTCAGCGGGCTCGTCTGACGGCTCTGAATGCGTTCAACCGCTTTGCAGAGGCCGAGAAGATGTGTACCAAGCAAGTATGCGAATTTATAGCGGCCGATGTCACAGGCGATATGCTCTACATCTTGCTCGATAAGTTTGCATACTACCTTGCGTTTAAGGAAAGCTCAAAGGCGACATTATTGTCCAAAACCTCGGTTGCCAGCTACTTTGGTAACGTGAAAAATCACTTACTTGAGATGTATCCAGCTCTCAACGCAGTCTCAACTCGACGTCTGCAAAAATTGGGTCGATACTCGACAAATACTGTGCCAAACGCGGTATTGACTTCACGCAACAGGCCCCGCCATGCACAAAGCGCGACCTGCGAGTCATCGCAACTTTGATGTACAAGAATGCCGCTGTCTCTGAGGACTACAAGGATGCCGCACTAATAAATTTGCTGTGGTATTTGCTGGGACGCGCGTCTGACACGATGTATTTGCTGAAGAGCCAGGTGGCGGTCTATCCTGGTAAGTACTACGCGTCTTGCATTAAATACTGAATTGCTGGAACGTTATTGACCTATTTTAATTCTGTAGGTGGCTGTCTTTACATCAACTTCAAGCGGCTGAAATCTGCTGCGTGCCAAGGGGCTTCTCTTTTCATGACCTCGACAACTTTGCTACCTGTCCAGTACATGCATTGGCAGTAGCTACTGTAATGGAGTCGTCGCCAAGTGAGTTTTTGCTAGATCACCTACCCAAGAGCTCCAACATGTTGAAGCGTCAGCAATCCCGCTTCAGGAGCTTCTCGACGGGCGGCTGCAGAATCCTGAAGGTGACCCGGCATCGAACACCTTAGACAATGGAGGGACCAAAATGGTTAGTGTGCCTGGCATACATGCCTACGCCAATCGCGTTCTTCAGAAGTGGACCAAAATAAGCGACTCACAAAACTCGGGCCTCACAAACGGGCTCTCTTCACATTCATTTCGGCGCGGCGCAGCTCAAAATGCTAACGGAGACAGCACCATCAGCACGCCATGGATCCTAGACAGAGGAGGATGGAGCCTCACGTCTGTTAGCAAGGCGTTCAATTACATTGTTAGCACTACACATGAAGATCAGCGAGTTGGCAAAGTACTAGCGGGATGGAAAACGGAAGCAAAACCTCGCCTACCGTCTCTCGGGGTGTTTGACTCGGCAGTTGGGCACACGATTCAGCAACTCCAGAACCTTCTCTTCGCGCATGCGTTTGGATTTCCTGAACATCTCAACCTGCGTGATGATGTCTTAGAAGTTTTCATGGCTGTCATCATCTTGCATTTTCACGACGTACGCAAGTTGGCTCCAAACGCTCCCTACATCAGTCGTGTACAGCGTGCAATTGCACAATTGAGTGTTAGTGAAGACGAAGTTGCAGCATGGGCCGTGGCAATCCACACCAACCTGTTGGAAGCCGATAACAAGACGACCACCACTCCATCCAGCCCACCGAGGTCCTCGGTGGAGTCCGAGCTTCTTCGCAAACAAACGAATCTGATTGAGCAGCAAACACAAATGATCAGTAACTTGGCCGCTCAGATTAAAACACTGCACAATCGGGTCGCTCACCTCGAAGGCGCAGACAACCAGACAACTCGTGGCGTCGCTGTAGCATCGTGTCCAGTGCCACGTCCTGCCGGAAACCTCGCGTCAAGCAACCGACGCAACTCATCTGCAAAGTCGCTCTCGTCTCTCTGGTACGAGTGGTTCAATGACATGTCTGCATACGAAACGATGAATCGCCGACGTTACCATGAAGCCAAGTTGACAATTGCCTTTATGAGGTTGTTCTTACCAGACGGGTACGATGTCACGGGCTCGAGCGACAACTCTAAAGTGCGTATTTTGAATGCAGGTCGAGAAGCAGAAGCAAACCTCTTGGCCTTCTTGCGCTCCGGAAGTGCCACAGCAAAATCGTGCGGGACGGTCGTCAAAGTCCTGAAACGCATGCATTCGGAAGGTAAGCTAAACGATCACATTGGTCGCTACCAAACATTAAAAGAGAGAGCGGTGCTGTTCTGGATGACTCACCCGCCCGAGCAACTCACGAGTTCAAACCCTGTAATCCTGATACAAGATATATTTTCTTCTTGTATGTTTCAAGATCAGGGAAAATCTTCCGTTGAAGGTCTTCTGGTGGATCGACACAGGCTCGCTCCAGAAAGTAGATACGGGACCGTGCAGGGTGACCTGATAAGGCGCGCATTGCTTCCCGAGCGAGCGGGGCTGAGTATACACCCTCTATTGTATCCTGGCCCCATCTGCCATGTGTACGAGTTTGGGAGCTGTCTACATCGCAGCGCTCAAGCTGCCGGACACCCTGCTGTCTGTTGATGTGCGTTTTCTTATTAAACGTCAATCCGAGATGGTTGAACACACTCTCGTAACTTTTCTTGTGGATGTTGTACGAAATTGACTTCGTACGATTGCGACCACGCAAAAACTTGACGTCATACCAATCGTTAGCCGTACGAAAGAAAGGAAAGGGCTCCAAATCGATATGAAAGCGCTCGAATAGGTAAAACGCAACTGCAACAACATGACATAAGTGCACATCTTTGTTGCGAATGTAGCCGACATGCTGAAGCTTCCCGTACGTGTTCGTCTTTCCGTGCTGGATTAGTATAACCAGAGCGATACAGGTCTGGAATCCTTCCTCATCCAGCGCCTGGGAGAACATATCTGCCAGCTCGAGATCGCGTACGTTCTCCCCGCGTAGCAACCCAAAGTGCGATACCAGAAACGCCGCACGTCGCCGCAGATCGCCCAAAAGAAAAAAGGTGTCACAAATTTGTCGGAATTGCGTCTCAGAGTGATACCCATCGAGCAACGAACCAACACCACGATCTTGGTAGTTCTTTTCCGTGTTTCTGTTGCTTGGGCTCGTACATTCTTTATCAGCTGCTTGACTTGAGCAGATCGAGGATGGGCATTCGAATTAATCTTTAACACTACTTGTTGATTGTAGAGGTCGACGACCGCATTCACGTAGCCGCAAACAGTCGATCCGCCGACGAACGTGCCCTTCTTCTTTTTGGATTCTCGGCCTACAACCCGCTCCGACAGGAAAAGGTGAAGCTTTCCTTTGTGACAGTAGCTCCATCGCAGAACTGCGTTTCGCTGCACCAACTCTTAAACTCGGTCTGATAGCTTCCATACTTTCTCTTCGTGTTGATCGGACGAGTATCTAGAGTCGCTTGTAGGGTAGCCCGTTCGCTCGCTTCTATCTGCATCTGCACCGCACTGTCATCGGACTGCTGCCCCTGCCCCGAAGCTGCCGTTGCTGCCGCATAGAAGCGGATCGAGACGCCGACTTCCTCCCCATATTGAAATCTTCTGCGTTGCCCCGAATGTGTTCAAGTAAGGCAAATGGCCAGTTTAGAGGCCTCGAGAACGATCAACACAAAGGTGCTGATAACTTTGAGATAAATGATCGGATTGAAGAGTTTCTTGTGCCAACGGAAAGAGGAGATCCGGTACGCGTTTTGTGTTTTTCACATATAGATTAATGCGGGTTTGCGGTGTCTGTATGACCGAAGGTGTGCCACATCGGATTGACGCTACTACCAGTTTAGTAGCCTTTTAAACCTGCTTTCGCTATGAGTCGCTGCTCGGCCGAACCAACTCTACTCGCCTTAGGGATAGGGAAATGAAAACCTCTCTCAGATCATATAGATTGGGTCACACCCCTTTCGCGGGTTTATCAACTACTAGAGTCTACACCCACGCATCCTGCACCACCTCCGCCGCCTCGACCACCAACGCTGCCTGCACTGCTGCCTGCACCACCCCCGCCACCGCCTCGACCACAAACTCTGTCTGCACTGCTGCCAGCGGCTGTGCGGAAGCTTGTTTCCCTTTCTTGGTACGCTTGCTCGACTCTGCTTCCTCCTCGATAAGCTTGCGGGTCAGGATTTTACCGCCTGTATTCTTACGCTTCCGCTTGAGTTTTTAGATGTATGTGCGGGTAGGACAAGGAGCTCTTCCCGCACAATATCCGATACCTTCAGCCAGGCCGCTTGTCGATGTGCAGCAGGGAGTCCGTTGCGCTCAAAGTTTGCAAGCTTTGCGTGCATATTCACGCGTGAGAGCGGGAAGATTCCGCAACTGCTGAAGCCAGCCCTAAGATTTCTACCCAAGCCAGAGTAGTTCCAAGCCAATGCTGTAGTGTTGGTTGCGAACGGGTTCGGAATGCTCGCAAATCTGCTCGGAATGATCAGATTAGTTCCGATCACTTGAAAGTGCTCGGAATGACACATGGCTACATTCGCAGTTATCTATTAAGTTCGCATATTATTTGGGCCACCAAGTTGGCGCACCGCAGCATCCTCCACGGCATGGAGTCAATGGAACCTGTATATAATACGTAGCGTAGACGACTAACATCTAGTCTTCGATGTTGACATCGATATCTTGGTCTTCGGCTTCGGGATACGTCTGCAGGCGAGCTTAGATCAAGCTTGTGATCGGGTTTCCTGCCGCTATTGATGTAGACGTATGCCATAAGCTCGACCTTTTCCGTCGAAAGACGATTACGCATTTTCGTGTTAATAAAATCAAAAATGCTCCATGCCCTCTCGCTCGATGCAGACGATGTTGGGATGCTGAACACAAGATCTGCGAGATGGAAGAGAGCTTCATTTGCCTCGCTGTCCGCTCGATGCAAGTCCCACCAGTGCCGTGGTGCCACACCAGCGTTTTTTTCTTTGTCTTCTTCAGTCCAACGTTTCTTAGTGCTAGCAAAAGCGCACAGACAGCCACTCAACTGCTCATGTGTGATGTTGCGACGCTCCAACATCTTTGATCTTTGTGCAAATTTGCAAGCCTGGGCAATGCTGTCGGCTTCGTCTGTCTCGACGAATCCCGTGGGTCGGTGTTGGGGTCCAACAGATACGCGATACCAATGTCATTTGTGTGCACGAACCCCCAGCGTGCATCAACAAGCTTTCTAAACTCCGCACGGACGCGTTTCCTTAGCGCTTGTGAAAGACGCCCTCCATTTCTACCCTGATTTGCCCGCGGCTCCCAACAGGTTCGCCAAATCGATAAGAGGCCAGCCCTGTTGTATCGTCGCTTGTCGATGGGCTAGAATATCCTTCTCGTAGCCACTTGAATCGCTCGTATACACGAGACGTAGGGACGTCATCTGTCTCTAGCTCTCGCAACGCCTCTATGATAGGATCAACCAGAGCGACAGCATAGGTGAGGTTTCTCCAAAATGTTGGAGACCCTACGATCTCTTTGACTTTCCGGAGATTTAATAGCACAGCAGCAGGTGTCTCGTAGCGTTCCAGCAGTCGTGAATAACGAGAAGATTGAAAGATGTCCTCCAGTATAGTTCGATTACTGAGAACACTTCTGAGGCATGCGTGCATCGTGTACCACCGCGTAGGAACAGGAGTTACTAGTGCACGGCGTACTTGGCCGGCCGGAATATCCGTCCGTTGCATGCTACGAAACTGGTCGAGCAAGGTGTAGTGTTCTCGAACGAAGCGTACAACCGCAAGTGCTTCATCTTTCACCAACTTGATAAAGCCAATCTTAGAAAAAACGTCCTCCATTAGCAAGTTCAGCACATGAGCCGCACAACCGCCCCCAAACACCGGCAACTTGCTCTCCAACATCCCCATGCGGCTGACATGCTCGGGGCATTATCAGTCAAAACACCGGCGACAACAGCAGTCATCTCTCCCCGAACTTCATTGATCACCCGCTCAAGCTCCCGCGCCATGAACGCTGCTGTGTGCTTCTCTGTTCCAGTCGCAAGTGACGACCAGAAAATTGACCGCATCCCGGGAGCCACCACCATAAAATTTACGATACTGCAACCGTTCACGTCGGTCCATCCATCCGTCACAATAGATACTGTCCCTTGACGATTAATGGTTCGAACCACCTCCGCTTTGTACTCATCTCTGATTCGTATTAAAAGTTGCCCTGAGAGCTTTGCCCTTGTAGACAATCTTAGATACGGAACCAGCGTCATGAACAGCACGCGGAACACAGGGGCTTCGATCAATGCCAGCGGCAGCGCGCAGCAAAAGAATAAGCGAGCCACCATCAGCTCGAACGTGTCCTGATCCAAAAGGCTTCCGTGCCCCGTCTCACCTATGACGCGGTCGCTGGAGGAAGGCGCCTCGTGAGGCTCATGTTGAGCACTCCCAGGGACAGGCACGTTGTATGCATTTCGTAGATAATGCTTATCCATTTGCAGCAGCTGCGTACATGCAAGGGCATGCGGTAGCATGTTTCGTCGCGGACAGCGCTGTTAATGACTTCGTCGCAGTGCTTGCACTGGACCTGGGGGTGCGTCTTTGTATTGAGCTTGATGAAGTGGCGCCATATCGACCCATCTTTGCGTCCCGTCCTCGCCTTCTCCTGCTGCGAGGATGCCACGCTAGAACCGACCGATGAGCCTCGAGTCGAGGCTTGAACTCCAGCCGCCGTACGCGGCCATCTCTGCGAGCGGGAAGTACGCCGCACCGGCGTTGGCGACGCAGCACTTGGTGATCTCGATCGGGGTGTGGGTGACCGCGAGCGCCAAGTTGGCAACTCGCTTCGCGATTGCGAGGTACCTGGTGACAAGCGAAGAGAGCGTCTTGTCGCCGATGCAGGTGCCGAAGGCGGGGTCGCCTGGGCTAGATGAATCTGCGTTCCTTGGCTTGATTCAAGTGTCTGCAGAGTAGGTGTAAGGGACGGCCCCGGCACAAGAGGCGATGGAGTAGGGCAAGATGACGGTGAGGGTGGCAGCTGTCCGCTGGTTCTCATGCTGAGGGGGCGATGATTTTTACTATGAGAGAGGGAACAGCGACAATTCCGAACTGAAAGGCGATGGTTATTACTATGGGAAAAGAACAGCCGGAGTTCCGAGCATTCCGAACTAATTTCGAACTGTTCCGAACACATCCGAACATTCCGAACTCGATTGCGCGCAACCAACACTACAATGCTGCAACGCTCTGTCTGCTTGTCTACGCTGCCCCCACCAATACTTGGCAGCATCTTGTCGAGAAGCATCTTGAGACTGGACTTGAACGGGGAGAACACGGCCACGGCCAGAGGCTGCAGGAGATGGGTCCCGTTAGGCGGCAGGCATACCAAAATAATTCCGAGACTCTCGGCGGTTAAACAATTGACAGCGATATGTGCGAGGAGCAGTTATCCGTCACAAGAAGGGGCCTTTTAATAGGCGTTGGAACTGCGTCCGCAAAAAGTGTAGCCATCGAGAAAAAAGAGATGCAATAATGAATGCCTTCTCCGTTGTAGCCACACCCGCACCAGGGATGTCACACTTGTCGAAAATGTCAGCGTTGACACTCTTCCCCGGTAGGATGAAGAGAGGGGGACGACGAACCCATTCGCAGCTCCACAAGCCACAAAACTTAGATGGAAACTTGTCTTCACGTCCTTGTGCCACACATTCTTGGAACCTTTTGCTGCAATAACCTTCTTGTGCTCCCTGCTAGTCTCAATCGCACTGTCGTCTACATTAAAGACGCGAGCTGAACCCATGTTGTGCTGTATCATGACCTTCGCCAACGTCGAAAACAGCCCCGACAGATCCTCCTCTTCGACCTCATTACGACAATTGGAAACAGACTGAGAGGTTCGCGTAGTAAGATATGGATAGCGCCCCAGGAATCGACGCAGCCACCCCTCTCCAACCGACACCACACACGAGCTGTGCGATCTGCTGTCCCTTCTCAGTAATACCACGACGACCGACAGGATGACCCACCTGCTGTCGCCCGAGCACCCAGTTGCGAATGCTGTCTTCCGCATCTCGTGGGAGTAGTAGTGGCGGTCCACGGCGCTTTGGCTCGCGTGGGAGACCTTTCCGTGCAGCAGCCACATACTTCTTGAGCGTGCTGCTCGGGATTTTGGTCTTGCCACTGATTGTCTTGGCGCGAGCCCCAGCCAGTACGTCTTCAACGGCTGCATCCAGCTCTGCTTCGCTTGTACTTGGCGCGAACCTGTCCCATTGCGTGGCTTGAAAATGGCGCGAAACTTGCTGCGCCAGATATCAAGTGCTTGAGGTTTTCAGTCAAACCCATGCTTTTGTTTTGACGAATCAAACGTACACGATAATTGGTGTCGAAAACAGAGAGGCTACTAACTGGCAGAGGCCACTAAACTGACCATTTGACTTAAAAAAGAAAAGTATACCATGGTTAGGTCCCAAATCTTTTTTACCGTCGGTCGGTCGTGGCGGAGCACTTGCAACCGGATGCCGGACGCGATTGCTGCGCATTTTGCCTTCAGTATTGAGTGGCGGTTGCGCGCCCGTGAGGCGGCCCAAGCTCGAACATACACGTTTCAAGATAATTTCGCTCACGGTTCAAAACCCAAAAATCCATTTCGTCCGTGCCATGACCGCTCGTACGTGGCCGAGTGTGAAGCTCCCCATTAAACATCGTAGACTGAATATCCTAGCCTCTGACACAAAGTCAATCAGAATGGAAAGTCATCACCTAAAAACACTAGCTTGCTGGATGCACCAGTGGTGGAGCTTAAAAGAGGAATGGTAGCTCGTTCAGTTGACGTCCGTACCTCAGAAAATGGCGGATCGACACAAGGGGCACGAGTGACTTTGGAATAGCCACATGGCCAAGCATTTCTTGCAAAACTTGTGACCGCATTCAGTAGTTGTGGACTCGGTCGGAATTGTGTGGCATATTGGACGACTGAAATGCGTCGGCCAGAAACTCCGCCAGGACTTCATGACGCAGTTTTGCAACTACCTCGGCGCGAGTTTCAGCACGAATCATCTCGCGAAACTTGGTTTCTTCTTCGGCTCGAATTTGTTTTTCCACAGCACAAATCTTCGTTTTCATCTCGGCACGAATTCTTGCTCTCTCCTCCTCTCGGATAATAGTTTCTTCTTCTTCACGGGTCGTATCTTCTTGCTCACGCATGGCAGCTTGCACTTTAGCACGCAGAGAAAATTCTTCCGCCTCGCTTAGAGAAATCGAGAGCTGCCCCGGCACCTCATTTATTTCGATACGAAAAGGTTGCACCACTCGTTCGTATTCTTCTTCGAGTGCGTCTCGACAATCTTGTATTTGAGCAGAAAGTCGACAATGAAGTGATGTCCTTTTAATCGTGCTCGGTTGATCGGCTCTGCCCTACAAGGCCCAGCACGGTGACTGTGCAAGTACTTCACGACTTGAAGATGACCGTTTTCTGCGGCGGCGGAGATTGCAGCGTTTGTTGCTTGTTGTTTCAGTTTGACGCGCAAGAATTGTACGATTTTCAGATACCCGCCTGAGGCAGCATTTGTCATCGCCAGAGCCGTGCATCCTTTGTCATGCCACTGAACACTGTACAGATATTTCACCATGGCGAGATGTCCATTACTGGCTGCAGCATCCATACCGTGCAGGTTCGGACAAGCGGACATTTCGGACAAACAGTTTTTATTGTGGTCCACATGTATTTGTGGTCTGTCCACACCATTAAAAATCCGCGGGCCAGTGCAGAATCGGCGAGTGCAGCAGAGCGAGAGCAGCAGCGACAACGCGAGTGAGTCGATGGCCGCCGTGTGGCCACTTGCGAGAGCAGGGTGAAGACGACGACCAGCGCGAGAGAAGCAGCGGCACGGGGACGTGATGCCCCTCGAGGGAAGTGATGACCCCGCCGTGTTACGCCGAACGAGGATCTGGTGGAGAACCTAAGCGACGGCGGGAGCGAAGAGCAGGGTAACCAGAGCGAGGGCTACGACAACGACTAGGGCGGGTGCAGGGAGGGGTCAGAGGATCACGGGCGAGAGCAGGAGACAGGGTGATGACCAGAGGGAGGGCGACCGGCGCATATTTATTTTTATATTTAAAATATTTATTTATTGAAAAATAATACGAAATTATAAAAAGATAAAAAAAGGTAATTAAAATTATTAAAAACATTATATTTTGGATTCGAACCGTCATTAAAGGATTTGCAGTCCTGGCATTGCCGAGTAGCTAAATTTATTTGGGATAATAAAATAATTCGTTGACTTCTAAAAGAAAAAATTGTAGTTATGAAACAATTAGAAAAAAGATTCTGCAATACGTTATATTGTTGTCGTGTAGGTTCTTCTGCTCAAATTAAAGCTATGAAACAACAAATTTTTGAAATATATATATTTTTATTTATTTTTTAAAAGATATTTTACTCTAAATTTTATTTGTTTTAAATTTTTAAAATATTATATCTACCTAATCCAGTAACGTAAAGATTTTCCATTAAGTGGTTTTTTGGAAGTATTTTATAATGAATTAAAAAAAGGTATGCATGAAAGTGTATTAAAATTTTTAATATCGAAATATATAAATATATTTGAAAGTTTGAATTAAAATATAATTTTTTTATAAATTTAATTAGCTTTTTTATCTTTTTATAATTTCGTAATATTTTTCAGATCAATTAATAAAAAAATTCTTCTTGGTTCAAATCCATACAACCTAATAAACCTATAGATAACATTGTGGAAATTTTATCAATTTTTATTAAATTAATAGCGCGTGAGAGCAGCAGCAGCACGGGGGACGTGATGCCCGTCGAGGGAGGCATGATCCCCGCCTTTTCCGCCAGCCGATTACGAGGACCAGGACCAGGATAAGGACCAGCGCGAGGGCCGTGACGATGGTTGAGACGAGAGTCAGGTTGACGGCTTGGGCGACAAGCTGCCACGCAGTGTGTTCAACAAAAAGTAAGTAAGAGCAATGCCAAAAAATGTATATATTGTGAACCCCTGAGGAATGGTTAAAGCTAACTGAGTGGGAACAAAATTTGGCGGCACGTGGATTTATCGAGCTGTTGGAGTACTTACGGATCGTCGTGTTTGAGGACGCTGCGTTCCTGTACGAGCTCCTCCCCGCCAATGTTCAACAGCACGAAATATTTGGTGAACAGTTCCAGCAATACCGCTCTGAGGCACTTTCCAAGGCCAACTCGATGGAGCACCCCGTGGAAATGCAACTACGGGCTGCGATGCCTTTACTCGCGCAGCAACTGAGTACACAACACGCTACAGTTATGGATACGATGGCGTCAGGTCACCAGCAACTATTGAACTTGGTGGAACACTCACAGCAACAACTTACCTCGTTTCTCCAGGGCGAGGTTACTTTCCGTTTGCAACCTGTTCCAGACTCTGCAGGTAGGCTCAACAGCCAGACAGTCCCAGGTGATGACAGAGCTGAGCGCTCAGTTGATACCCAGCAGCAGCAACAACTCATCCCGCCTCTCAGTTCATCGGCAGTACCGCAATGCAGCATGAGTCGTCAAACATCGACGGTAAAAGAGCTGTGGGTTGAATGGCACCAAGGCTTGGTCGACCGACATTCGGGACAAAATGGAGATCATCCGCAAAGGAAGCTAAATTTTTCTCGAGGCGGTTGTACGTCATCAAGCACGTACGCAAGTTGATCAAGGAGGGGATGACAGCCGATGTAGCCATCACCAAAGCTGACACTGAACGGGGACGGCGATGCTTAGATGGATTCTCGAAGTTACTGCGCACCAAACACGTAATTTAGTACCGTTAGTGTAGCATAACTTCATACTAATAAAACAACGTCTTACTTGACAGGCGGCTCGAATGCTTTACTTCAAGCGTCAACGGCTTCTTTCGTCCTCTCGTGCCCATGCCACTGAATCATGTTCTGCATGAGTTAGCCTCGAATTAATATTTGCCCGACATTAGAGGACCACTAAACGCAGCCACTTACATGTTGTGCTGCGCGCAGGGCTTACTCCAGCGGCTCGGTCTCCTATAGGCTCAACACCACAAGGTAGCTGTGCGCATACAAAAGTAGGAGGCTCGAGGGCACGCCCAGCCACACGCTCCTGGATACGTCTACACACCATTGAGCTTGCTTGTCCTGCAGCTGGCGGTCGAGAGGAAGCAAGTCCAAAGCTGCTGCAGCACCTGCACGAGGCGCTCTGCAAGCTTTCTTTCACGCACAGCGACTGAAACACGAGGAGCCCAGGAGTACAGTGTGTACATCACGCTGAGTTGAACCGCCTTCTTGCGTGGCTGCCGCAGTCGCTCAGTGGGCAGCTATTGCCCGCGCGTCGGAGCTCGTGATCTATATGACAGTGCCTCTAGCAAAATGCGATAGGTTAGAATCATCACTACGTCTACGAAGAGAGCATGCATGTGCAGCAACTCACCGTTCGCAGCGGGCGTCGTACAGAGACTTGACGGCGGCAGCGTCGCGGAGTCGACTGGTTTTTCGAGTTTTTCCTCGGTAAAACGCGAATGCTGAGCCAATCGAAACGCAGCAATTAGGCCATGACCTGGTTGTGATATTTTCCAGGAAACACGGGGTTAAGTGATGATACCTACGAATATCATGTGTCTGGGTCATGACCTAGTCGTGACTTGGCTGCTGATACTTCACGATAGCATGATGGCGAATTCTTCGCAGAACACGAATACCAGGCTATTTTGTTATGTTGAAGCCTGATATGTATTGAGACGAGACGATGTCTTGTGTCTTTCGAGTGTTGCGGTGCCGAGTGTCTTATGAAGTCGTTGATTGCGCTGGTGCTGAGGTCGTTCATATCAATCGTCTGGGTTTTCCCCAAAGTTGCGAGGAACTTCGCGGCTTTGAGCCTCGCTTGCGATGATTGCTCCCATACTAATCCAAATATATTATTCACGTTCTTGCGGAGATCCTCCAAAGTGATGTCCCCATTGTCTAGGGTTTTCCTGATTTTCTTGTCCAATGTGTTGACACGCAGAAACGCCAGGTACTTCACTTTATATATATTCTTGGCTAACACATACGGTATGTCACAGGGATGTTCATCGCGACAGTCTAGAGCTATCGACGGTCATTCTTGAACGACTTCCTGTCACGCGGATCCACGATTTATCCGCTCGTGAGCTGCAAATGATGAACTCGTTTAAGCTCACGACGGTCATCGTGCGTGCAATTTCTTTTTGCAGCCCGCAGTTCGTCAGATTCAAGACCAAGAGAATGCTGGGTCTAAAGATTGCTGGGTGCGGATTTTTCTCGAGTACAAATCGGATGCTTTCCGAGTTCAGCCATTATTGAGATGCATTGCGAGTGCATTTGCCAATACAAATTGTACTCGGATGCTTATTTTACTCGGATGGTTTGAGTGGCACATGTCAGTGGTATAGAGACAGCCAAGTACATAACGCTCTTGTCGATTGTCTTCTACATAGGGCTATATTGCGCTAATCTATTGGTCTACAGTTGCCCATTTGCTGTTTCATTGACGATGGCCGAGGAGCTGGTACCTTTGCTAGATGAAGACGACGAAGAAGACATCGACGACCAAGTACAGCAACAGAGACAGTATGAGGAGATTTCGGAGCACGCTTCAACGGGTGCTGCGTTGGCGGCCATGCAGCATTACGACGGCTACACCTACCGGTATTTGTACAACCAGGGCTCGCGGTCTTCGACTGCGTTGTACGAGTGCACCACGCACGTCGAGTGCACCAAGCGCATCCGTCTTGTGACAATAGTCATTGATGACGGGGAATGTGCTGTCTCCCTTCAGCAAGACAACTACGACCACGCAGTGAACAGGACCGACGGTACAACTACGGCTAGCGTGAACACAAAGAGAGGTATTTCAGCCATTTTCAAAGACGAGGTCGATGCAATGCTAAGTGGAGGGGCCGGGCCCAAAAATGCCGACTCATGTTGATGAGAAAGTACAAGAAAAACCCAAGAATGACAGCACTCATGCCGAATGAGTTGCAGCTCAAGAATCGAAAGGCCGTACTAAAGAAACAGAAGTCAGGTGGGGAAGTTCTTAAACCTACAACCGCGGTTGGATTTACTTCTAATGCTTATGTATGTAGGTGGTTGGCACATTCAGTCCAAAGGTGCACTACTCGAGTGGGCAAGCGATAAGATGTGCGAAACATCAACTGATTTCTATGGGTGCACGGAGCCCACGACTGGATCAACGGAGCGTTCTTTTCACTCATCGTTGACTACCGCGATGGATGAAATGATTGTGCTTCGAGTGTTTCCTGACCCAGCCAACAATTCATTTGGTATGATTTTTTCAAGTCGCCAAGTATTTCTCAACTTGAAAAAGTCAATGGACGAACAAGGCAGCGCTGTATTTGCATCCAGTGATGGCACGTACAAACTTCATGAAGGTGGATGGACATTAGTCAACTTTGGCACCTACATGACACGGTACACACGTGGAAAGTTCTAAAAAAGTACGTTCCTTGGTGCTTTATGTTCACCAAAAGTGAGAGCGCATTGGCGTACCGGGAGCTCTTCGCAACTACACGCAAGTTTGGAGCTTTTCTGTTTGGCAAAGACTTGCAAGTCAAGTTTGGATCTCTGGATCATTGCGCAGCAATTGCAAGCGCCTTCCAAGCCGAATGGCCGGGTGTACTTCTACTCAACTGCTGGCCACATGTAGCGCGTAAAACGCGAGAGCAACGATCGCGTCTTTCCGATACTTCATACTTTGACGACGTCGTTTATCCACACATAAAGTGGATGCACGAGTGCCGCACATACGATCAATTTCGTGCACTGGGGCGCAAATGTATCGACAAGTGGGTTGAAGATGGTGAAACATCTTACGCAGTTTGGTTTGAGGAGGTATACTTTACGGCTCCGTGGGATGGGTGGTTTGTCGGGGCTGCTGGAAGTGTTTTTGGCATCTTGCCCAACCAAAACACTACAGAATCTTTTCATCTGACCCTGAAGAACGCAATCCCAAATCTACGCGCAAGTACACCTTGTGTCCTGAATGATAATTTTCCAGTCCTTCTCCTTCTCGTAGGAAAGGATTTTCGGAGCTCTGAACTTAGCGATAAGGAATTTCATCACTATGCTCAAGGTAACGTGTAGCTGACTTGTTTATATGATTTGTGCGCTCACTACTATATTTATGAACAATATGGACACAGGTCCTATTCCGGCTGATCAGTTCGTCCGAGCTCGCATCCTCTTAGCGGATAAGCACAATTACATGCAGATGACCCTCCCAAATGGGTCTGCTGTCCGTGCGATCATATTCAACGCAACGCATCTCGTTAACTCCCCACCAACGTCCAAAAGGGCTTGAATGTCACGGCCACCAGAGTGAAACGCTACTCGGAAGGGCTTGCCGGAAACATCGATGATCGGAAACCAATCACGGACGTTCATCTCCTGTATATGTCCCTTCACAAGGTGTCCGTGCGCGTCGAGCCTCATGCGTCTCTGCTGAATCGTCCGATTTGGAAATCTAACGAGGTACGTACCAAACCACCGAACGTGACTTTTGAGTAAGACTAATACCAATGGATGTGTGCTGTAGATTGAGATGATTCGGGATGCCTATTCATGTGACTGCAAGACTGCTCGACAGAGCGGATGGATATGTGAACACGTTGTAGCTACGATGGCGTTGTTGAAACGCATCGATCTTGACGATGTTCTGCGCGCCATTCCAGCTCGCCGAAAACCCGGCCGTCCTCGAAAAAGTCGCGGAGGACTCGAGCGAGATGTGAATGATTCCAATTTCTTTGGCACGTCCAACTTGATCAAGCTTCTGACGGAGACACCCGGTTACATCTTTCACTGGTCAGTGATGAAAGAGTTTCTTCTGACTCGGCATGGTAATGTTGCAAAGGAATTCATTGCAGGCAGAATCACTGGATGGAAAATGAACCGAGGTCGATTCGCTTGGTCTGTGCGCTTTACAGACGGTAACGTCAGATGCAGTGCGAGGAGATGGCAGAATTGCTTTCGGCCAGCTATGCTCACGGATTGAATGTTAACGGTCTCCCTTTAGCCAGCGATGAAGGGGATGCTTTGGACAGCTAGAAGGACTCCACACGTCTGCAAGATACAGAGAAGTACGACGAAGACTTCGAAGAACAATGCATAGATCAGATCTATATACAAATGAACGTTGCATATGACTCCACAATCTTGGTGACCGCGTCCCATATTTTAGTTGTCCACCGCCGCGTCTCATATTGTCCACCGTTGTCCACCGCCGCGTCCCATATTGTCTACAGTTGTCCACCGTCGCGTCCCATACACCGAAAATGGGAGAGCAGTTCGCCGACCGCTTTAATACTGTAGTTGGGACACGACGCTACCCCAATAATATTATCAATATTGACATGTTTTTACTGCACTCGCAATACCCCCTTTTAAGCGTCCGTACTCTCAATACAGCCAATAATATTATTGTACTCGCAATGCATCTCAATAACAGGCGTACTCGACAAAAATCCGATTTGTACTCGCTGATAATCTTTTTCCCCGAACATTGCCTCATGTGCATGAAAATGCAATCGTTGACTGCCCGATTTGTCTTGATACTGCCAACATTCCAATCCCAACAGCGTGCGGCCACATATTCTGCTCCGGTTGTCTGCGGGAATGGCTCAAGGATAACGATACGTGCCCAATTTGCCGGGAGCACATACTATAACATCAACTGAAGTAAAAATGCAAGCTTCGTTACGAAGTACTTCGAAGTGCAGGCTAAGAAAAATGTTCAGTCCTGGGGCTTCCCTTCTTGAGCAAATCGTGCTTCTTGCTGCACAGCAACTTCACCTACCTACAGCCACAGCTCGCGCCCTTTGCAGCAGCATGTTCAATACTGACTGGATCACACCGGCTTCGTAGTAGCTGGATCACATCGCAGTTGCCTTCGAGCGCTGCGACTCGATGGCATATGAAATAGCGGTCGACTAGCTATTATCCATGAGCACTTCGATCAATGTAGTATCAAACATATAGTGACGAGTGCTGCCAGGAGAGCACTCTGAAAAATCGCAGTCAATGCAAGCTCATCAAGTTCACATTTCACAGTTGGATATTTTACAGAAATCGGTGTTTTAAGTACGATTGTACAACCTGAGTGTGCAAACATCCAGCTTGCACAAACACTTAGGTTGTACAATCAGATTTAGGATAGTTGCACAGTCAAAATACATAGATGGTACGCGACTTTCTCCCGCTTCGATAGAAACTTTTCAAAAACCAGATTTTGTGGCAATGGCATCTCTGACTGCTGCAGAGGAGAGAGACTTTGGGTCGCACGCTCCTTCCGAATGGCACGGTCTCCACCACAAGATGGACGACTTTTGTAGTCGGATGAAGGACCATTACGCCACTTGGGGCAGTCTGGACCACTTGAAGTGGCTCGACTTCAACTGCCAAGAAGAATGCACCACGCGAGCAATGGACGGGGCTGCCACGAACGGCCACCTGCCAGTTGTCCAGTGGCTGCACAAACACCGCCGTGAAGGCTGCACGACTGGGGCAATGGACGGGGCCGCTCGCAATGGGCATCTACAAATTGTCAAGTGGTTGTTCCAGAATCGGTCCGAGGGGTGCACCGCTGGGGCAGTGGTCAAAGCTGGAACGGAAGGACACTCGAAAGTTTTTAACTTTCTGTACTCCAAGTACGACCACATCCGGTCGAATCCGGCCAATGAAGTCGCGGTTCGGGCGGAAATTCAGACACGAATCCGTTGTGAGGAGAAGACCCGAATCCGAGAAGAGCAAGAACGGTTTCGAGCTGAAGAGGAACAACGGATCCGAGAAGAGGAAAAGGACAAGATTCGAGCTGAAGAACGAGCCAAGCTGTGGGCTGAAGAACAGGACACGTTCATCGCACATGAAGAAGCCAGAGTCCGTGCGACGATTCGAGCGGAGGAGACTGCGTGGGTCCGAGAGAGAATCCGAGCTGAGATTCGAGCGGAGGTGAAGGAGAAAATGCGTGCCGAGATCCGAGCTGAGCTGATGGAGGACGCGGAGCAAGTTTGCTCCATTTGCCTCCTTGATCCGTGTGATCGGGAGACAACCTCATGTGGCCACACTTATTGCTCCGGGTGCCTAGCAGTCTGGCTACAGCAGAACAGCTCGTGCCCAATTTGCAGGTCGGTCCTGTAAGACGGTGTTGCATTTCATTGCATGTGCTTCTTATCGGTGACGTTTTTGAATGAAAGTTCGTGTGTCATTTGCACTTGTTTCTTCTGTGTATTTTTTTCAAGTGTGTGAATCTATTGCTAACTAACATGTCAACGTTGCAGCTAACTTCGAGTTCCGATTCCAAAACTGTTGCTGACAGCCAAGAGCAGTTTACGACCGACCAAGACTAAAGCCTGGGCGGCCGATGGCCACTTGGGTCTTCTTCTGAGCCTTAATGACCTTGCGACTGTCACCACGCCCAGACTTTTCACCTGCGAATTGGATGCTCCAGCTCTAGAACCGCTGGACGAAGATTCACCAACTCTGGAGAAGTCTGCAGGTTTTGCTGCTTCACCGCTTGGTACTTCAGAGTTCTGAGTTTGCCAATTCACGTGCGCGCTGCTGCTTTGCTTCATCAGCTCCCGAATAGCGATAGTAGCGTCGCAATTGTAGTCCAGGTCGAACTCAAGAACCAACGCACGGTGCGATGCCTTTGCTGTGTCCTGCTTCGTCGCGTCCTCCGTTGTGCTTTCAGGTACAGAGCCATTTTGAGACAGCCCGGGAGAGCACGCAAGCAGCGCGTCGACATCGTTTGGAATCAGCGGCTTCGTCGAATCCTCGTAGCGCTCAAATCGGAACGACACGCGCTGTGGCCTCCTCACCAAGTGGCGGTACGAGCCATCCAACAAATAGGCCTGACTGCCATCGGGCCCAAAGTGAGCATTCATATCGATTCCGTCCGTCGTGAGCATTTTCCGATATGATGCACCGATTTCGTTAGTCGGGTACTTGATAGCGTGTCCTGGTAATGGTAGCACCACATCTTCGATCGAGTACTGATCCACATTGTCTTCGGTGAGCACCATGACTTCAGGTATCGACTGCCTCCTTGTGCTCTTTCCAGTCCTCTGCCGCTTCCTCGAGGGCTCGGCATCTGCATCTGCCCGCTTCATCACCTTCGAGTTGTCATTGGGAGCAAGTACGAGATCACCCACTGCAGCCGCTGTGGATGAGAACTTGGAAACGCGCATGCTTGCCATCTCATTGTACACAAAGTCTTGGTATGCTTCTACAAATGCAGAGCGCAGTTGCTGCGGAACGGCATTGAACGCTAGTTCGTGCGATTCAATGCCGTGCTGCTGAAGGCCTTCTAGAACTGCCCGCTCTGGTACGAGGAAGGGTGGTAGCATGCGAAGTGCCGCAGCTACATCCTTGTGCTGACGGAAGTGTTCCCTTGCCGAACGGATTTTGCTGGCCTCGCCTTCTTGTGGCCGAAGCAGCAATAGCACAGCCAACTTGTAGTCCTTACGCAGCATTGCGCGGCCAAGCAAGTGATAAGAAGTGCTCGTGTTGCCGAAACGCTGCAGCCCAAAAAAGTTGATAAATCCACGCGTCCCCCAAGCCTTCACCGCCTTCCGTATGTCCACCTCATTCTCGTCCTCAGGCAGAGAACGCACTACCACAGCGATACGGTTACCAGCACAGTCCCCGAGCTCCAGTTTCCGCGACACGTAGCGCAGGTCCCCCACAAGATACTGCTGGTCTTCCAGTTTCTTCGACCCTCCTGGCCGAAACACAACCTGAGCTCGATCCTTGGGCACCCGGTACACAGTACAGAGCTGCGTCGTAATTCCACGCTTGTCCTTCGCATCAGCGTAAGAAAAAGCGTCGGCGAAATCTTAAGCATCGACGCCAACTGATTAATCACTGCTGACGTCTCCTTATTCCGCTTGTAAAGCGTAAACTGCATGTAATCCGCTACAAAATCAATCCAAACATACCAAACCATCAGTATAAAATCCCTCAACAGACCCACACAGAAACACAAAACTTACGTTGTCCAACCGGCCAGTCCCTCCTGCTATCCCTCTCTCCAGGCAGCAACTTGACTGCAAATTGCGGTCTCACTCTAATCACAGCCGTCTCACTGCCGATGTTCAGCGTATCTGCCACAATCCTCGACTTGCCGTATCTCCTCATCGTTTCATGGATGAAAACCCTATCGGCCTTGTCGTTCAGCCCTCCCAGGTAGAAACTCAGTCCGTCCACGGCTGCCAGGGCCGCATTGGCGCCAGTCTCTGCCCCCGTCTCCTTCTTCCTGGCTTTGAACTCGGTTCTAGCGACCTCCACCTTCTCCAGAAACTGCTCGAACTCTTTTCCCTTCTTCGCTCCGATCTCGTGCGTGACCAGCACCACCAGCTGCTTCAAGTGGTACACTTCTTGGGCTGCTTGGCCCATCTTCATTTGCACGGCCGCCCTTTGCTGCAGCTTGCGCGAGAGCTGCCGCACGCAGCCGATCAGCGCGTCCCTGGCCGGCGTTTTGTCCTGCTTGAAGCCTAAAAGCAGGTCCAGCACCTTCTCCTGGAACACCAGCGGCGCGTTCTTCGGCTTCTTGGCCACGTTCGTCAGCTGCACGGGCTGGCGCGAGTGACGCGCTAGCTCGTGCACCACAAAGTCGGCGTAGCGCTGCTTGACGACGCCCTTGAAGCCGCGCTGACTGGGCGCCAGGAAGCCCGAAATACCCGCCACTTCCTCGGCGATGCTCACGCTCTCGTGGTCGTTGTAGCCCTCGCCCTTGAACCAGACGGGGACGGTCCACGCCCACCGCCGCGACGAGGCTTGCGCCCGCCATAGCTCCCCCGCGTCCGCGCCGAGCGTCCATGTGCGTCCTAGCGAGCAAAATGCGCAATGAGCTTTGGCTGGCTGGTTGAGCGGATTCGGCGACTCGACAGAGTGACGTGGCAGTCGGACGAGGTCACTCGCACCTAGCACGAATTATACCGTATACGTATATTCCGTAATGATGTATACTGTATACGGTATACACTCATGTCTCACATTAAGTGCGAAGGACGTCAGTGACCATTGACCAATAAAGAGGACCGCCAAGTCAGATACTGAAGTGATGAGCGGAGCGGAAGCGGATAAGACGCGCGCCGAGGCGCTGCTGCTGCAGACGATTGCGGCCGACGGTTCCGTGGCTGACACGTACGAGTTCGCGCTGGCCAATGGGCTGTCGCACGAGCTGGTGGTGGGCGTCATGAAGTCGCTGCTGGTGGACGCGTTCGTGGCCGAGGCGGAGAAGGCCACGTCCTTCTACGTGCTGAAAGACGAGGCCCAGCTCTTTCTGGAGCAGGGCTCGCCCGAGATTCAGGTGTTCCACGCCATCCCGTCCGACGGCATCGACCGCAAGGCGCTGGAGGCGGCTGTGGGCTCGGCTACACTTAAAGTGGGCCAGGGCGCGTGCATGAAGAACAAGTGGATCCGCATGGACAAGAGCGACGGAAAGTTCTACCGCAACGTGGAGGAGGTCAGAGACGACGTGTCGGACATGCTGAGACGTGTGCAGGAGGCCGACGGCTCGCTGGAAGCTGCGAGCAAGGACGAGGCCAACATCCTCAAGCGCCGCAAACTGGCGGAAGTGCGTACGCGCAAGGCGTACACGCTCACCAAGGGAGCCAACTTTGCGGTGCAGAGGAAGAGGCAGGCTGCGGGGTTGACCAAGGAGATGCTGGAAGGGGAAGCGTGGAAGAAGGAGACGTTCAAGCCCTACAACTTCAAGTCGATGGGCCTGAGCGTGGGTGGTGGACACCTGCACCCGCTCATGAAGGTCCGCGCTGAGTTCCGTCGCGTGCTTATGGACATGGGGTGAGTTTGATGGATTGGTGAATGGGTGAGAGCTTGGGCTTAACGTGGTGTGTTGATGAGTGCAGATTCCAGGAGATGCCTACGAACCGCTATGTTGAGAGCAGCTTCTGGAACTTCGACTCGCTGTTCCAGCCTCAGTCGCACCCGGCGCGTGATGCCCATGACACGTTCTTCCTCAGCCGTACGTTCAGCGTTGTTAAAGTGATGCATTTTTAGTGAGGATCTGACTCTGGGGCCCTACTTGTGTTGCAGAGCCCAAGCACTGCCTGACTGTGCCGGAAGAGTACTACAAGCGCGTCCACGACATGCACGAGCACGGCGGCTTCGACTCCATCGGGTACGAAAGTGCGTTGTGAAGCTTGAGATTGCTGAAACTCACCTTGATGTGTCGGTTTAATTGCAGTCACGGCCGTGGTGCCTTCAAGCGCGAGACGTCCATGACGAACATCCTGCGTACGCACACGACGGCCATCTCGGCTCAGATGCTGTACAAACTCGCGAACCAGCCCGGAGGCTTCACTCCTCAGAAGTACTTCTCCATCGACCGTGTGTTCCGTAACGAGAGCATGGACGCTACTCACTTGGCCGAGTTCCACCAGGTGGAGGGTGTCATTGCCGACTACGACTTGTCGCTCGGTGACCTCATCGGCATCATCAAGGCTTTCTTCCTCAAGATCGGCATCACGCAGATGCGCTTCAAGCCGGCGTACAATCCGTACACGGAGCCAAGCATGGAGATCTTCGCTTTCCACCCTGACCTGAAGAAGTGGACGGAGATCGGTAACTCGGGCGTGTTCCGCCCAGAGATGCTGCGTCCCATGGGTCTGCCCGAGAACGTGCGTGTCATTGCCTGGGGTCTGTCGCTGGAGCGCCCGACGATGATTAAGCACCGCATCAACAACATCCGCGACCTTTTCGGCCACAAGATCGACCTCGAGCAGACGCGAGCGGCTAAGCTTTACCGCAACTAGACCAGCACCTAGGTTCTGGCTGCGGTAAATGCCCCAGTTAGTTAGTCTGTGGGGATGGGTACGATTGGCATCCGCTGACTCAATAAAGATGGAGGCTTCGTGTGTGAGTGTCCTGGTGTCCTGAGCGTGAGGTTGAACATGAGCAAGTTTAGGTTATCTGCATACGTCTATCTAAGCTTCGGTGCACATTAGTATCCGAGCTCGGCGGCAAATTTCTTCGCCTCCTCCCAGAAGAGGAACGTGAAAATGGTGTGTGGGCCTAGCCGCATGTAGTGTGCGGTCCAGCCCTTGTAGAAGCCGCACAGACCCTCGCTCTTCATGGTCTTCATCATGCAGTCCATCACGCCCGAGTACAAAGTTCCCTTGCCGTTCACCACCTTCTGACTGTAAATCCGTGTGGACACCACATCCATCGGGTTCATCGCCGTCGTCACCACCAGCCCCGTCAAAATACTCGCTGCCAAACATACCCAACCAACACCATTAACCTTGTCCACCAACATCCACTAAAAACACTTACAGCCCAAGTGAACCTGCACGCCGTCTTCAAACCCAGCCGCAATCACCAGCGTCTTGGCCTGTGTGTACGTCGCCAATTGCGTTCCCGATCCAATCTACACCACCAAACGCATCAGCACCGACCTATCCACACACCCACACAAACCTCCACAACGTACGGCCACACGCGGAATCGAAGCGGTAGCTCCACGGTACAGCCCCGTCAAGCCGTCCGCCTTGACAATCTGACGGAACCCGTCCATCTACCACAACAAAAGTCAGTCTCTCTCGCCTTCAGTCTCCAAATCTTTTCTTTTCCTCACCATTCCGTTGTACGCATACTGCGAATTGATTTTGCCAGCCGAACTAGCCGCTTGGATACGCGCCTTGACCAGGAAGAAGGGGCTGCCAATGAACGCTCCGATCATCCCCGAGGTGGCAGCAGCGCACACGTTGCGCACTGGGAAGGACAGCGCCGTAGGGTCCGTAGCGCCAAAGACCTTCTGCATGGGCTCGAACAGCCCCAGCCTGGGCCCGTTCATGAAGATCTGGTACGAGATGCCCGGCCCCAAGCCGCGCTGGATGCCGCGCAGCCCTTCCGTGCGCCCGATGGTGTAGAAGGCGTGTGCGAAGTTGCGGTACTGCACCACGGGCGCCGCACCGCGCGTCACGTTGTGCGCCAGCTCGCCCTGCAGCTGCATGCGCGTCTTGATGACCTCCATGGGGTTGGACACGACGCACGCGCCGCTGGTGGCCACGCTGGCCAGCATAAAGTCCATGAGGATGCCACGCTCGCCCATAACGATGACGAGGTAAGAACGGTTGTGAGAGTTGGCTGTGACGTTTAACAGGTCGTGTGGACCACACTATGTGATTGAGCAAACACAAATCTTTGGTAACTTGATAGACTGTCATTGAGCATACAGGGATGGAACACATTACCTTACAAAATGCACCGACATCGTATGAACCTTCTGTACGTCATGTTGACAAGGATGCTGAAAGCGAGCAAACAGCGGTACTGTATGGCGCGCAATATGGCTACACGGGTTTGCTCGCACAAGTCGCAGGTCACAGGGGCCATGGTGATCTACATCTGCGCAACTTGGTCGCTGTCATCGTCCTGCAGCTCTAGGTGGATGTCCGCTTCAGCAATGTACGGGATGGCTTCGATGGCTCTGTTGGACATGCAAACAATGCACAGTGAGTACGTTGGGGCTGCAAAAAGTAGGCCAGGCGCCATACCTCCTCGCTTTCTTCGCGACGGCGTGGGCTCCGCCCACCTTCAGGTCTGGCTGAACGATGATTGCGACATCGACAACGGTGCCTTGGCCGTTTAAATGCGGCAGCCAGTGTGTGTTGATGTGTGTCGTCCCGATGATTTCGGGGATGGGGGTTAATGCCGTGCAGATATCGCTCTTGATTTCCTTGTACGGACGAATATCCTTTTCACTCACGTCCGCTGCGCCTACGCCAAATTGATCTGGAGCACGCATGCATAGCAAATTAGGCGTGGAGCAAAAGGGCGTATCTGCGTTGTAGCGTCAGAGATTCGCACCGATTTGAACGTCGATGTGGACCAGCACCTCGGATACGTCTGGGACCTCCTCCAAAATATGCGATCGCACGCGTTTCGAAATCTATGAAAGCAACGAGATTAGTATTCGACGGACGTCTTCGACCGAGTTGCACAACGGTGCGTTATTACCTGCTGTGCCATTGAAATACTTGTCCGTGCATCAAGCTGTTACATGAGACAGCAGAAATGAGTCTGAGTGGAAACCAAGAAAGCTCCCTGAGAACGTACATGAACACGCAAGTCCACCAAAGTGTAGGGTCCCATACGACGAGCCCGAACTTGAGATACGTGTAGCACGTCGTCGACACTAGCGGACTGTCGGCACGTTCAACGTTTAGTACATGTAGACCTCCCACGTTATCCATCTATTTAGTTGCCACGCACCACTTCTTGCAACGTTTCGAGCACTTCCGCCTCGACTGTGTTATCTGTGAGTTCCTGTACACTGTATGCCGACTTGATTAGCAACTGGAACTTCACCGCGCTACAACTACCTACCGTACCTGTCAAGGCAAATCTCGCCGCCGGTCTTGACGATCATTGCAGCGACAGCCATGCCCGCAACTGCGAACCACAGACACAATATAATCAGCAAGAGCACTGTTAAATCGATGATGATGACAACGCACCTGGGTCAAGGAGAGGCACTCCGGCCATTGAGCCAACAATTCCGCCTAGTGCGACAACCGACGAAATCGCATCTGTGCGGTGATGCCACGCGTTGGCAATCAGCACCTTGCTGTTTGCCTGCTTGCCGATTTTTACGGTGGCATGATACAGCGCCTCTTTGGCAGCAATCGATACTCCTGCAGCTCCAGCGGCAAGCGCCCATTGCGTGCTTGAACTGAGCTCTGTCCAAAGACACACGAATCAACATCATTTCACCCTCCCATCAACACCACAATACACAAAACCAACCTGAAAGGAACGGCAAGTTGTACTCCGGTACTCCTGTAGCAGCAGCGCCACTCCAAACCTCTTGCAGCACCTGAAGCCCATCCGCACCGATACCAAGTCCACACAGCACCAATATCGCTCCTACCGACAGTGACCCCACCGCCTCATACTTGCCGTAGCCTGACACAAACCAGCATTAGTTCTCACACTCACGACTGGCAACAAATGACAATACCCCACGGTACCGTAAGGGTGTTTCGGGTCAGGCGGCAGTCGCGCCACCTTGACACTCCAGAGCGTCACCACATCGGACAGCAAGTCCGACAGCGAGTGCGCCGCGTCGGCCACCAATGCGCTCGAGTGGATGGCCACTCCTACGACGCCCTAGACCAGTTTCATAGCCCCCAAAGCGTCAAGAGGGTGCAATTCTCCCCAGTTTCCTTAACAGAATCGCAGCGCACCTTGGCCGCCGCCATGGCCACGTTCACGTACATCCCCACGCGCGTGATCCTCATGGCCTCGTCGCCCTGGTTGAAGCGCTTCGCTTCCTCTTCTTGCACCTGCTGGCGACCTGCTGGCTCGAGCTGAAGTTGGCCAGCTGCTGCCAGGAGCGACAGTCGGTCCGGCGTCTTTGCCATTGCCTTGCGGTGTTGGGAGGGGCGGGGCGGGGCTTGAGCGACGCCAGGACACTCCGCGCACGCGCCACATTTTGACCTCTAGGCGCTAGAGTGTTAAACGAAAAGTGAGGCGGTCGTCACTCAAAATCGAAAACCCGTTGAAACCGATCAGGAGATAGCCGATTCTTGATGTTGCCAAATGAGCATGCAAGTTTGTAACAGTGGAAGTGAGGAGTACAGTAACCGGTACCGCAGAAATGAGGTTGCGTTGCAGAAGCTGCGCGGCCATCGGGCCTCCGTCACCACAGGCTGGTCAGCTCCAGTTGCGGTGGAGGTGCTACCGTGCGGACGGAAAACGCGCTCGACACGGCAACCTAGGGACCATCACTCTGCTTGTGTTCCACCACACCAGGCAGCTGCGCGTTACGCCACGTGGTGGAAGACAATCTGCAATCGACGGCGCCCTTCGAAGGAAGCCCGTGTAATATTCGCTGACCGCCGGTCAGTGTGGTGTTTGCCACCGATTCCATCTTGCTGTGTGATACAAGAGGGGGCCCCAACGGATTGGCTCTCGGGTTCAGGTTGATGGGCCGGCGCGCTTGCATCGAAGATGCGATGGTAAAGGTGCTCAAAATTGACTTGTGCCCAGCAGCAGCACCGGTTTATACGGTTTAGACTAAGAGCAGCCCAAACGGTCGGTGTTCGCGTTCAGCACGTTACACTTGCTGGTCGCCGACCTGTTGCAAGGTGCAACCACTGCCCAGACGGCGACTCGTCGAGAGCATGCGACGCGCGTGATTGGCTAACATGCGTGTACGTCCGTCACGCCCGTCACGCTAGCCACGAACCGTCGCTGCACCTGCTTCAATTTGCCATGAGGTTGGTACTATCATCCGCGAGTTGCTTGCGAGAACTCGTAGCAGGTAGTTCACTCACTACCGTACCAACACGCTTGACCTGCAATACGTTTTATCAGACAGCGCTGCAGGTCTCAATGAACGGTGTAGGCAGGGAGATAGTACCGCTCCAGAGAATGACCGAAGGCACCCTCGCAGCGTCCAACCCGTCGAATAAAAGGGTGTGCCATGTCCTAAATTCATTGCTGCTGTCGTTCCGGCCAGAGCATGTTCAAGAATAGGTTCCTGCGTTTCGCATCCACTGCCGGTGTCGTCACGCGAGTGCACACCGCCTCTCTAGCCAACATCCCTCCTCATGGCATTCTCCGATCACATTCTTCACTGTAAGCAAACGTTTCAGGCTTTTTGGTCACTTGCAGTAGCTGATAGCTGGAAGTTTGCCAACATTCTGTGTGGATACTGAAACTAAGTACGATCATCATCTGTCTTCGATAGTACCATCATCTGTCATTGGTGCAAGCTCGGGCTTCTCCCTCTCCCTGTCGCTCCGAACGCTGGGGAGAGAGGGGAGGCTCCCCGCCCACCATCAAATCAGCGCAGTAGACAAACAGACGGCTATCGCGCAAGTCGAAAGGAAAAGAGCAGCGGAAACCCCGAGCGACGAGCGGGTTCCAAATTCGAATCAGGAGGAACCCCCCGTGCACTCCCACACTTGACAGCATGGCCACCCCCAAAATGGAGGAGAACAGCACGGTACGTCATGAGTGAACGTCTCTTTCTGTTCCGCCTAGAGTGATGGTCTAACATGGCTACACCGACGTTCCTTCTTGCAGCTTGGGCGCCAGCTCTCGGCCGCGAACGAGGAAGCGTGGCTCTCCCTGGGCCGCATCGCCGAGATGATGGGCGACGACGAGAACACGATGCTCGCGTACGAGAAGGTGCTGTCGCACAACCGGCTGAACGCAACGGCGCTCTTCGCCATCGGCTGCTGCTACGAGAAGGTGGAGGACTTCACCAAGGCCGCCGACTGCTTCCGCGGCCTCGTGTCGCTCAACGAGCAGAACTCGGACGCGTGGGGCCACTTGGGCTACTGCTGCCTCATGATGAACGACCTCACGAGTGCGCACACGGCCTACCAGTACGCCATGTACAACAACCCCATGAGCCAGAAGGATCCCAACATGTGGTACGGCATCGGCCAGCTCTACGAACGCCTGGGCTCGCTCGACCACGCGCAGGAGTCCTTCGAGGCTGTGCTGCGCTTCGAGCCCAACTTTAACATGGCGCTGGAGGTCAAGTTCCGGCTCGGAATCATCGCCAAGCAGCGCGGAGACTACGACGGGGCGCTCGAGCGGCTCAAGTCGGTGCTACACGACGTGCAGGCCAACGTGCAGACCACGGAGATGGCCAGCGACATTTGGACGCAGATTGGCCACGTGTACGAGCTGAAAGACGAGATCCAGCTGGCCAAGTCCAGCTACCTCAAGGTGGCGGACCTCAACCCCAACAACGCCAAGCCGCTGCAGCAGCTCGGGTGGTTGTGCCTGAAGCACAGCGAGCACCCGCCCGCTATTGACTACCTCAAGAAAGCGGTGGTTATCGACCCGCAGGACGGCAAGGGGTGGTACCTCTTGGGACGATGCTACATGGCTGTGCAGGAGTTTGAGGAGGCCTATGACTCGTACAAGCACGCTGTGACGACGGACTCGCAGAATCCGAACGTGTGGTGCTCGCTTGGAGTGCTTTTCTACCAGCTGAATCAGCACCTGGACGCTCTCGACGCGTACTCGCGCGCTATCAACATCAACCCCAACATTTGTGAGGTCTGGTACAACGTCGGCACGCTGTACGATACCTGCAACCAGACGAGTGACGCCCGTGACGCTTACCAGAAGGCTGCCGAGCTTGGCGCTGATGCACAATTTATCCGCGAGCGATTGGAGCTCCTTCGTGTCAGGGAAACTGGACAGTCCACCATCGGTATGGCTGGTGCCAACTCCGCACCAGGCCCCTCGGAGCCGCCCACGACGTCCCCGATGCCGACTTTCTCGTCACGACCCACGGCCGAGACTCAGTACCAGGCTCAGCAGCAGGGTGCCCCCGCTCAAGGAGGTGTCATTCCACAGAACGGCGCCCCACCTGTAAGTCAGGGTGCGCCGATGGCACACATGCTTCGTGGCGGTGAGGCCCCAATGAGTATGAGCATGGGTAGCGCACCGACGTCCAACTCCATGAGTGTCAGCGGGCCGGAGACCAGCAGCAGCATGGCACGCGGAATGCCTGTAGGCAGTGCCGGTATGAACATGATCCGTGGGATGGGCCGTAGTGGCCCAATGAACGGCAATGGTCTAATTTCTCGCGGCGTTATGGGCGGCGGTATGGTCCCTGGTATGCAGCATCCGCAGCAGGCCCAGCAGATGCAGTCACAACACCCACAGGCTCAGGCGCACGCTCAGGCACAGGCTCACGCCCACGCACAAGCGCAAGCACAAGCTCAAGCAGCACAGGCACACCACCACGCGCAGATTCAAGCTCAGATGCAGGCCCAACAGCAGCAACAGCAGCAACAACACGCGCAGGCCGTGCACATGCAGCAGGACGGTCGTCGTGGAATGCCCGGCCGGCCTATTAAGGAGGAGAGCAAGGTTGGAGGCATGCGCTACGCGATGGACGGCGGTGACCGGAAACTTCAGGCGCCGCCGCAACGTCTGGCTGGATTGAACCCGAAGAACCTGGGTGGTCCCGCTGGTGTTCCACAGGGTGGCCGCCGTGATCGCTTCCCGATCCCCATGAACGACCCGAAGCAGCACCAGCACCCATCGCTCCAGCCGCCCCCGGGTAGACGGTGAAGCGAGCGCTAGTGCTGGCGATCGCCTAGCGCTGCTTCTTCATCTTTTGCGTATTTGAGCTCTGGGGCTCGACAAGTAGGCTAACGTAGGCTAGTTTAGTTTAGCGTGTGTGTTGGAGAAATGGTACCAAGGCACCGAACCTGATGAATCAAAGAGTGACATGGAAACTGTAAATTGTGGACGCCTCCGTCAATCATTGCCAATGCGCATCAACCGTACGCGTGCATGAGGAATGAGATCTAGTAGAAAGGCAGAACAACACTGGTAGCTGCTGCCACGAATAAGGTTCTGCTGACAAAGTTGGTTTAGAAGCGTGTCTTACTTCTTCGGCTGACGTTGGCGGATGACCTGGCCCTTGGGGGTCTTGGCACCAGGCCGCAAGAAACGGTTCTTCTTGTCTGAAGCTGCCACCTCCGACGGCTTCTGCACCTTCTTGACCTGGGTGGGGTTCGGTTTGTTCTTGTCAGAGAACATGTACGCGTCAGGCTCCTCTCCAACCTCTTGACGGTAGTACTCGACGTCGTCCACTTCCGAGTCATCGTCCTTTGCCACCTTGGCAGTAGTTTCGTCGTACTCGTCATCCTCACCCGCTTCACGTTTACGCTTGCGCTCAGCCTTGCGTTCCTTCTTAGCGTCCTTAACCTCCTGCTTCTTGGCCACGTTCGACTCCTGCTCTTCACGACGCTGTTTCTTAAGAGCCACCGCAGCTTCGTGTTTGGCCTTGGCCAGAGCAGCCTCCTCCGGCGTCTTGGACATGTACGAGTGATACAGCACGTCACCCTCGCAGATGCCGCGCTCCACCTTGGTCAGACTCAGTGTAAGGCGCGGTCCGATCTCCGTCAGACGCACGGCGCTCTTCTCTGCTTTGCGGTTACCGCGACCACGGAACGAGTCGGGCAGCGTTACGTGGGACACCTCGTCGTCCACTTCACTATCCGACGCCGACCCGATGCCAGCTCCATTGCCCAGAACGTACTCGCTGATATCCTCCAGTTTGTTCAGATTCGGCACCTTGGCCTTCACAATCGTCTTGACACTGCGCGAGAGTCCCAGCGGCGCGGCACGGATCACGTACTGGCGGAACTCCACCGTGTCCGCCTCCTTCTCGTAGTTAAACAGCACCACGCGTCTGCACTCCGCGAGCGCCACAGTCTGCACGTCAATAGCCGGGAACATGTTCTGGAACGTCACGTTCATCAGCTTAATGTGGTCATCAGGAGCCGTAAAGTTGTTAAGCACCACCAGCGGCTTGGATTTAAGCGCCTGTGACGCGTCGACGGGACGTTTCACCACCAGGTGCATCTGGCTCATGAGCGAGTACTTGGTCACCTTGAACGACAGTGTGGGACCACGAGGAATACGAGCGATCTTGAGGTTGGTGCCAGCTTCGGTATTGGTAAAGAAGATGAAGTGCGTGATCCCCAGAGGAGCTCCCACGTGCACAAAGTCCTTGAGCGTGTTCTTGCGCTTCTCACGCAGCTTGTCGGCCGTGTACGGGGCCATGACGCGCCGCATGTCCTGGACGAGGGTGCTCACCACCCCAGGCACTTTGCCCATCTTGAACACGAAGCTCATGGGCGTGTCATCCTTCTCCACGGTGGGGGCTTCCACCACGTGCGTGCGGGTCTTCCTCTGTAGTAGAAAATACCATTATGAACACAAAATGAGTATCAATGAAATGTGGTAATAGGCGATTTTGCAGCTTGTAAACAGCGTCGAGGGCTGCTAGTTGCATGGAAAGATGCAGAAGAGAGAGGCAAAGGTGGTGGCACGTACGCGTTTGCCTCCTTTGCGCGGCATGTTGAACAATCTGCAGCTGAATCGACGAGCTCACTTCCACTCGACTGAATGGCCACTGACTGGTGGTGGCGCTTGAAAATCGATTATGTACTCAACCCAAATATACGTACCAAACGCCGTTTACGTGGTCCACTTCCATGCGTGTCAAACGTGACATGGCTACATTAGGTTTGTCAAACGGCGCAGCAGCCATTCGTCACCGCGTCAGGCGGAAATGCCAACCCCGGTCCAATGCAACCCGACAGAACAAGGTGTCAACAACTGGTAGTTCTCGAAGCAGCAGATCAACGTCTGAGACTCAGTGTGAGAAAGATGACAATTGTACGGAGAAACGGGGACAAAATCGTCGAAGTCGGAGGGAGTTGTTGGAGAGGAAAGTGATGTTCCCAGACGAGTTCACGAGATCAATGCAGATAAACTATGGACCCAATGGACCGATGAGTGTTGGCCAGCAGCTGAAGCCAATCGCAATTGTGCTGAGACCAAACGAGTCGCTCGATCGGTACGAAGATAACTTCAGGAATTGGCTCGAGAAGAGATCACTGTCCCTTTCAGAGCTGCGTGATGATCCTGAAGAAGAGCGTCGCCATCGACAAGCATTCGCATACGTTCGGGCGACCACCGCCGAAAGAAAGTCTTGGGATGACGTAGACGTACATCATTCGGTGTTGCAATCACGATCGCGTCCACGTTCGCGTAGCCGAAGTCGAAGTCGAAGTCGCCCGAGAAGTACTGGGAAGAGAAGAGCGCCAGATGAAAATGATGAAAGCAAGTTGAAGCGGTCGCGGATTGGGTCTGATCGCGACCGTGCGAAGACGTTGGACAGCGAAGTGCTTGGGAAGCCTCATCAACGCGCTAGCTCTGCAACGGAAGCTGAAAGTGTGGTTTTGCAATTGAAGCAGATGAACGATCGCATTCGAGAGCTTGAGAGAAAAGTGGAGCGTTTGAGCAACCAAAATCAAGCTGGAACTGGAACTGTCTCTGATATTCGAGACGCACAGGCGCCTGAAAAACGCTCGTCAGCTGGTTTGTTGCAGGCTCAATCTGTTGAAGTTTTCCCTATCGTCGAAAATGAAAGAGTTCACCAGCACAACGCTGATATCCACGTATTAGTGGCGGAGGTTCTCAAGAAAGCTGCACAAGTGAACGCTGATCCAGCGAACAAGCGGTTAGTCAAGGATTATACTCGCTCAAGCAACCAGATCTTGCAAAACGAGAGAGCGTTGGAGGATTCGTTGGCGTACGTTAAACTGCTCCAAACTGATGGTGCATGTAAAGTGGATCCCCATAACCAGATCGAGAAAGTCACAGACTCTATCAACAGTGAAAAGCAGCGCCGTGATACTGCTCTTGCTGCTGTAGTTGCTCAGGAGTGGAGAGGAAGACGAGAAGAACTCGAGTATCTCGTTGGACAGGTGGATTTGGTTGACACACCCTGTGCAACACACGAGCAATTGACAACTGTCTACAGTCAGCTTGGTCGAAATGGCGAAGAGGTGGTAAGCTGGCAATCAAAGCTGAAGAAAGGACTTGGCTGCAATACTGCAGATGGCATCGGTAGAAACACCAATTTCAAGGAATTGCAAGTGCTGTCAAGCAAGTTGCAAGCAGTTTTAAGTGAACGGACTGCGCTGGAGGATCAACGCAAGTTTCTCTGCGTAGCGGTGCTGAGATCAAACGCTGCAATCTACAAACTGTCGATGGAGTTGATTGATGAAGCTCATCTTTGGTTAGTGTAGCTGAATGCTACTACCCATTGTAATGCACTCGATTCATTTGAAGATCGTTCACAATCTCTTCTTTGGACGTCGAAGCTGCTTACAACTGCTGCAGAGATATCCGAAGAGCGTCGATATTGACTGAAGTACACGTTCGATGAGATCTTACGGTTTCGAGCGATTGCATTCCCGTTTGCTGCTACGAAAGTGAAGCTGTCGGAACTGGGTTGCTTCCTTTGTGTACTTTATACGAACATGTCTGCTAAAGCTTTGAGGTCGACGTATCCTTTCACCTAGATTTATTCACCGCGGACGCTCAACCACATTTCACTGAACGAAAAGATGGCAACATACAGGTATGGACGGCATTAAGCTAGTAGCACTTCTACTGGGAAAAGGTTGCACGTACCGGCACGCGAAGCTCTGTTAACAACGGCTTTCTTCAGCATTTTCAACAAGTATACTACTTTTTGTTTGCTTCATTTTCGCTCGACCGGACCGTGAACTCGATTTAGGGTGATCTGTTCAACTCAATCTCGCTTCGGTATCCGAGCGTCTGTGTCGACTGGCGCATCGACTGACGGAGGCAATGGTGGCGCGATCTCGTTGACGGTTGGCAGTGGTACGGGTGGCGCCGGTGGTAATGTGGATGTTGCTGCTGGAGGTACAGCCGCTGCTTTCAGCGCGGGTGGGTCGGGTGACATCGCGAGTGGATCGTCGTCTACGTCGAGCAGTGCTGCATCTGGTATGGTGACGGTGAATTCCAGGCGAGGTACTAGCGGCGTATCTGGGTTGGTGTTGGCGGTAGTACTGGAGGCATTGATGATCGGAAGCGGCAAGGCGTCGACGGGTGTCAGCGGATCTATCGCGCTGAGCACTGGCAATGGCGTGGCGGCGACAAGCTTCAGTGGTGCTATCACGGTAGCGTCTAGTCTGATATCCATCTTGGAACATATTGAGCCAACGGGATGGTCTTTGACGATCGAAACCGCGAATTTCGTAAGTTGCATACTTCGAAGTACTTGGGAAGTCGACGTTCACCGGATTGTTCGTCTTTTGCCGTAGCCGTTCTCACCATATTCTGCAGTGGCCAACTTAACACGCTCCGGGTCAGAGCCTTCCCCGTTGCATTTTTGAAGAACATAATATGTTCTTCAACAGTCTTTCAATATTATTGAAATCAATGTAATCAATCCGCAAAAATGAATTCGGGTGGAAAGTCCCAAATCCTGGAAACGCAGAGCTTCCGTGATGGAAGGGGTTTCTGAGTTACCACCATAACTGTACATAGGTCGCTCTTGTGACTGGATATTGGAGAACCATCGCACTGGATCGAGAAGAAACCTCAATGCGACGCAACCTTTACGACTACGAAGTCTCGCAATGTACAGTTGGAACTAAAATGGAAGAGAAAAAGTCAAAATAATATTCAGGAAATTGGATTTTTAAAATGTACTGCTTTTTCGATAACAATGGAGCCCCGAATTAGTGACATAAATCTTTCCGCCAAGAATCGATAACGACAAAATGAGGGACGAGGAATATATCTCGTATGGAGACCGCTATTGCGATCTTTTGGCGACTCGGACCATGACATTGGACGAGTTTCTCCACTCAGAAAAGCAAACGGCACTTTACGGAGAAGGAGACAGCGCGATCCCCGTGCTGCTCCTCCCTGGAGAAACAACTAAGAAATACGAACACAAGTTTGAGTTATGGCTACTAAGGAGAAATGTGACGATGGGCTCTCTACGTGGAGATCCCGAGGTGGAGCGTCGATTTCGACTGGATTTTGCCAACTCGAGGGGTTGGGAACTGCGTCGGCAACAGATTCTGAGGAAACATGAGGATAAAATCCGAAATTACCCGGAAAGACAAATTAGTCGTTCTCGTCGTGAACTCTTAGCAACAGAAGTGGTTTCGGCCAACATGTTGCTGGAAATCAACGAGTACGAAGGGCTGAATGGCCGGTTAAAATTGGGGGAGAAGTTGAGGCCGATTCCCATTGTGCTGAATCGAATCGAGACAAGTGGAGACTATGAGGACAACTTTAAACGTTGGTTGAACACCAGACGCGTGACGCTTGCTATGCTTGATAACAATGCGGAGGAGGAACGACGGTACCGACAATGCTTTGCTTATGTCAGGGCGAGTCAGCAGACACGCGTCGTTCGGGGGCGTGAACAACGAAGACGCGAGCACTCGAACAGATTTCGATCACCTACGAGTAGCTCGAGGTCAAGAAGGAGCCGAAAGAGAAGTACATCGAGAGAGTTTGAAAAGGATCAAAAGGAGAAACGCCCTCGACTTGACTCTGACAATCTCAAAACAGTCTCATCGCCTGGTGACGAGGTGGAATTGCTGAAGTCATCGCCACGGTTGTTTTTGCAGAATAAAATGAACGGTGCAGAAGATGAGGTCAGTTGCGAGCCTGTTAAAAGGGCAAATGATTGTCATAACGATATCTTCCGGGAGGCAAGAAAGCTCGTTGGCGAGGCAACGCAAGTGGATTATAGTCGAACAAATATGGATTTGATCAGTGATTATACAAGTCTCAGCGAGCAGATTGCGCTAAATGATGCGGTGATGAAAGATGCCTGGACGTGTGCAAATTTGGGCTCGAGTATTGCTGGAGTGAACGCAAGGGATCAGATGAGTGACATTAAGGAGTTGGCAGAGCTAGTTGCCCAAGCGAAGCAGCGCCGTGATGCTTCTCTTGCCGCAATTATCGCAGAAGAATGGGGAGGACGACGACATGAACTGGAAATGCTGAGGGAGGATTCGTCTGCATCGCAGTCATCTCACGAGATGTTAGCGTCGATTTACAGTAAATTAAAGGAGAGCGGTGTCGCGATCCAGCGATTACAGGTAAAGCTCTCCAACCGTCTAAGCTGGATCCCTGCAGCAGGTACCAGCAGCCAGAGTCAGCTTGAGGAGATAGAAAAACTTACACACAATTTGGAAGAAGCGTTGACACTGAGTGCTTCGCTGACAGAGCAACGAAAAATGGTGATTATCGATCTGCTTCGGTCGAATGAGGAGCTGCAAATGCTGACCACCGAGTTGATTGAAGAAGCCGAGCACATATGGGAGTAATTTCGGACGCGCCAAACATTTTATCATACATGTGCAACGGTGTGTCTTGTCCGAAGCTGGTTCTTCAAATCCCCCAGTCTCATTCATTTCTGGTTGGCACGGAGGTGGTCGCCGTGTCAACATCCGCCACATAAACTATTGGCAGACCCCATGGTGATACTGGAAGAATGCACACGTGGAGAAGAACAAATTGTATTAGACGGCGGAGTATCGAGCCTAATCCCTGTGCTGCTACTTCCTCATGAAACCTTAAAAGTGTACGAACAAAGATTCGAGTTGTGGCTGTTTGAGAGGAGCGTGTCGTTAGAATTACTGCGAAGTGTCGAACGTCTCTAGCGACTGGACTTCGCAGATTCCAGAGCCACCTGGGAACAAAGAATCCAGAACAACTCGAGACGTGGAAACCAGGAATTATTATCTTGGATCTCGATGTCGCGAAGAATTGCTCGCAACTGGTGTCACCTCGTTGCAAGAATTTGAAAGATTAACAAAAGACTACGGCCTCAATGGGTCAATGCGTGTAGGCAAGAGGTTGAAACGAACTCCAGTATTATTGAGACCCGCGAAATGCATATCCAAAGGTGGTTGGCTAGCAATAAGGTGACCTTAGCAATGCTGAAAGACGATCTAGAAGAGGGCGTCGCTACCTCCAAGGGTGCGCGTATACTAACGCAAACAAGGAGCGGGATCGTTAAACAGGGTTTCGTCAACGCTCGCGCAGCCGGAATAGAAGCCGAAGGAGAAGTTTGCACACAACTACTGCTGATTTCCAAGCCAGAAACGCCCAAGACTTGATTCTCGATCCGATGATGATAGCATGTCGCTTGCGAATTCTTCCGAGCGCTCCCGTGTGTCACCATGTATGTAAATTCAAACATGAGAGCTCAAATCTGAAGCTAATGGACCGGATTTTCGTAAAATATCTGAGCCAAGTGACAACTTTAGCCAAAGGTTCACTGATCTACGAGTAATAATGCATGTCGCGGGCATTGCTAGTGTGCATTCTATGGGCTACAGATGAGCGTCAAGTTGGTTTTGCCGTGATTTTAGCCGCTGTCTTGGCTGTATCTATGGTGCCAGAAATACTCGACCTCATTTAGCCTCTGTTCATCTTTTACGGATTGCTGCAACGGACCAAGCAAGTCGAGAGCGATGGGTTATGTCGTGATGTCAACAATCCGTCAAACGCTTCGTATATCTCCGGAGACGAATCGAAAGCAAGGTTCAGGCGTACTACAAGACTTGACGGATGCAGGTACTCGAACATACATCATCTCGGAAACGAGACACACAACACCAGCAGCTCGAGAGCTATTGGTTGCGCTGTACCACTGGACTATGTGTCTCTTCATTTCAGCGCTTGTGCTCGCTCAGATATTTGGCGCTGTCTGGAATACCGTCCAGACAACGCGGATCGTTGAATATGGGCGAGATCCACTTCATGGGGGTTACCAAATCGTAGGGACGAACGACATTCCGTACGCCGATCGAGTGGTTGCTTGTGTACGAAAAGGTAAATTCTACGAACCAAGGCTTGTAGGTTCGTTATTGGCGTCAGGAGGCGACGAAGTTTTCTTGGAAGATGAAACGGGAGCTGCACGGCATGGGTATCGGCTCGTACAGCGTCGTAATGGTTCATCCTCCGACTCTCTCGACTCAACCGTGTATGAATCGTATCGAGGGATATGTAACCTGATCTCCAGCACACTTGATGAGATCTTGGGGGCCTGTTCAGCATTAGGCTACTCCAATTTTACCGTTGACGGCCTCCGAGTAGTGGGTAGTGCTAACAGTACTCGTTTATTCAGATTAACCGACTCGTTGCCAGTGCTCATCATGCCGTACTGGGACAACACAGAGCTGGCAAGACACGCAATCCCAACTTGGAATGGAGACGCTTGTGTATTTCGTCTGGAGGATGCATATTTTGGAAACTCCGCTGCTAACTCGTCAAGAGCAAGCTTTCGAGGTATTAATCAATCCATTCGCCATGATCGCACTATTGAATGGTTAGATCGCCCTGGGGGCGTTTGGAGAAATGGTTGGTACGAGGATTTGCAAGGCGATCGCTGGTATTCCGACGTGATGAGCTCGAACCCAGGGCCACCGTACTATATGGCGTACCGGATGTACGACATGTTGACGGGGCTGGAGATGAATTGCTCCAAGCAAGAGGAATGTCTGGCGTCACCTCGATTGAATCACTGGGGGTCAAAGTTTACCACGTTTAGCTATACACGAGATATCGATTCCATTACAATTTTGAATGGATCAGCATTCGGAGTGTTCCACTTCAAAGCAAACCAAGTTACGACTGCGCGAATCGCGTATGACTGGGAAACTTTACTCTCGAATACTTTAGTTGGATTGGTCTTGGTACGGTGGATAATGACTCTGCTAGCTCTGCACATTGGAACCATAGAAGGAGGTCTTCCCTGCTTTGGCGGGGAATTGGCTGTCTATCTGGCTCCAGTAATTTTTCCTTCTTGGTCTTCTCCATGTTACCTCAACTACGAATGACATTGGCAGCGTTTTGGACCGTCGGCTGTCGCTTCCAAGGCCAGCAAGCTGCGTTGGCCAACGCTTGGTTTACGATGTACCCAGCCATTGCACAATGTATGATCTGGTACTTTAGCCTCATTAATGTGCTAGCGAAGATCACTCGACGGCGTGTATCTGACGCTTTGTTTGGACCGAGTGTGGTGCTTCTGTGCTTACTTCATTATTACTGCAGCGATCTAGCAGCTTCTGGGTTGTTAGAAGGGGTTGATGGCCGAATTCCGACTCTTGTGCTTTCCGACGAGGTCAAGACAATGAAACTTCATCAGTTTTTCACGTCCGACCTAGCGTGGAGAATGAATGGGCGGGTCAAGTTGGTGTTTTATGCCAAAGTGGCTGTACTGGGGGCTAACTTGATACCGTTGATTATCGTCCGCCCATTTATTGTTCCTAAGAGAGGAGCTCTACGCGGTCTTCAGGGCATTGAGAAAGCTTTGGCTTTACATATAACTCAAGTTGGAGGAATGGGACTTTCACCAATGTATTTAATTACCCAGTTGGACATGGTCTCAAATTCCAGCAAGAACTCAATTTTGCCGTCTAACCCACAACGAACCCTGACCAGCACTTCACCCAGAATCTATCTAAACAGCTTCGAGTTGGTCCGTCTGGGTTATCTCGTGTTTGGAAACAAGTTTTTGATCAGCTTCGACACGTGGGACCTCCTGTCAGCCATGGCACCTCTCCGTTCCTACTGTTACCTCTGGAATCACCGAGTTTGCGTATGGAGTTTGAACGAAGTAGGGACATCCGACGGCATAGTGGTAACAGGGTTCCGCACACTACAGAATCTTCAGCCTGAAATGTGGAGAATGGATGACGATCGACTGAAGAGAATTCCGTGGTGGAAAGTGTCGTCATGTGCCATTCAATGCTGAAGAAAGAACCGAAGAAATGTGAAGTTGCGTTCGTAAAGTGGTGTGTCCAAGAGAGACGTGAATTTCGAAGCGTTGCGGCCGGAGGTTGAACGGCGATTGCGACTCGACTTTGCTGACTCGAGAGCTTGGGAACTAAGTCGTCACAAAGCTGCAATACCGCTGAAAGGCAAGGAAAACGAGAAGGCGAAGACAAATCTGCCAAAGACGAAGCTTTCGAGTGGTGACAAGGAGGAAAAAGAGAAAAACTACAGAATTCGCAGTCGTAAGACAGTGCTGGAGACGATGAAAATGTCACCAAAGGAGTTTTTGACGATGATGGAGAACTACGGGCCGAATGGGCCTATGATTGCGTGATGGAGGTTGAGGCCAATCGCTGTGATCCGGAGACCAAACGAAGCCAGGAGTTTCTTTGAGGTGAATTTTGAACGTTGGCTGGGAACGAAGAAAGTGACGCTGGAATCATTGAGGGACGACCCGGAGGAAGAGCGACGGTACCGACAAGCGTTTGCATACACTAGAACGAAAGAGAATGGGCATAGGATGCGCGAAGGGCTTATCCATACGGCTTCAAGGCAACACCCGTCTTCACACTCCTGTGACAGGAGTACAAGTCGAGGAAGATGGGTTCGTACACAGAAGAGAAGTCCCAGTGGTGATCGTCGTTACCGTTCTACCAGCAGAAGCCCAACGAGCGATTCCGGCCGCTATCGATACGAGAAACGTTATCGCCGTGACGCTGGTATTGTCCACGACTTCTTGATAATGCTCTCAAGCCGGTGGTGAAGGAGAACGATAAAATGAATTGAGGGTGCAATTTCATGCAATCAAGCGGAAAAAGTGGCTGGGCATCATTAATCAAGGGATCATTGCCATCGGCTGCTTCCTGGTATGCGGCAGACACGCCACAATCTGACAAGATCTCGGCCCCAACAAGTCCACTGCTCTTGGGCAACGAGACAGTCTATGACGAGTTTGGACCTGCAACTAACATTTATTCGACGATGTTATCCAGTCACGAGACAAACCAGAGCACTGGAGAGATGTGAATTCTGAGCGTCATGAGGATGTCGTTTACCCAACACAGATTCTGGAGAAAGCGAAGATGGTCAAGTCCGATCCGACAAGACGAACTATTGGCTACTGTAGATGCTGCGGACGGACAATGAGAGAGAATTTGGAGCGATTCAATTGTGATATCGATGCGAAGCCGAATTTTCCAGTTGCAAGTGAGACGTGAATGCGTCTCCGCTGGTTTCCATTTTGGTTAGAAGCAGCCATGGCCAGTCAACTCGCACAATTGACTTTACGCGCTTTGCCAGTGGACCATTCGCCTCTTTATTAGCGTGCTTGTGCTGGCTCGAACTATTTGAAGCTGTCAGGAACGCAACCACTATAACACGGCACTTTGACCCCGTAAGGATACCGGAACAAGGCCCATTTCAAATGGTGGGTCGAACGATGTTCCATACGCCGACCGCGTAGTCGCGCGCTTACGCTATGGGAAGAAATACGAGCCAAGGCTCTTGAGTTCGCTACTTGCGGCTATGCTGTTCTGGAAGACAATACTGGGACAGCGCGACATGGATACCGTCTCGTTCAAAGACGTCTGGGCTCGATCTCCGATGAACTCGCTTCATCCGCGCATGATTCGTGCTGAGAAGTATGCAGCTTGATGTCCGAGACCATCGATTCAATTTTGGGGCTTGTTCAGCGTTAAGCTACTCGAATCTCACCACTGACAGCCCCCGAGTCATCGAAAGTGCCGACAGCAAACGAATGTTTAGGATTCCATTCTCGCTACCAGTATTAATCATGCCGTTCTGGGATAACACAGCACATGGTCGTTATGCAGTACCATCTTGGAATGGAGACGCCTGTATGTTTCGTCTTCAAGGTGCCAGTACTATTGACAGTTCTAAGGTGGGCTTTCGTGGGGTTAACCGAACAGTACGTTGAACGGACAATGCAGTGGCTGAATCGTGTCGAAAATTATGTGGTATCGAATGTTTGATATATCGAAATGAACTGCTCCAAACAGGAGGTCTGTTTGGCAACACGTGGGGTCATAAATTGACTACCAACGAGCACCCGAAAGATTTGAACTCCATTACGATTTTGAACGGAACCTCATTTTGGGCTTTTTTACGAAACGAATCAGGACAGTACGGTTGAAATTTTGTCATAACACTCGTCTCAAACGTATCTGTTGGGCTTGTACTGATACGTTGGGTCATGGTTCGGAAGCCCTCTCTGTTTCTGTGGAGGAATTGGTTTTGTATCCGGCTACCGAAATATCGACTTGCTCCTCAGCTGAAGATGGCATTACCTACGTTTGGGACTGTCGGGTGTCGCTTTGAGGGTCAACAGGCCGGCCTCTCAGAGGCGTGGTTTATTGTATATCCGGCGATTGCACAGTTCATGCTAATGTACTTCAGTCTGCTCACCGCATTGGCCAAAGTTACTCGACGACGGACGGATGTCTGATGCTCTGTTCGGGCCGTCCGTGGTATTTCTGTGCGCAATTAATTCTTTTCGCGGTGACCTAGCAGCTTCTCAACTGTTGACGGTCGGGCCAGTGCTGTAAGGGGTTAAAGCCAAGAGAAACAAATACAAATTAAGGAAAGAAAGCGTTCGTAAAGTAATTGTCGACGTTCCACCTCCGGCCGATCCGACACCGAACGAATCCAGATTTTGAGCGTTGGCTGGGAACGGAGAAAGGGATGCGACCCGGAGGAAGAGCGACAGTACCGACAAGCGTTTGCATAGACTAGGACGAGAGAGAATCCTGTGCAGTAAAGTACTCGGCTCTTTTATTTCCGACTAAGTACGAGTTGAAGTTGAATCAGAGTGATGGTCATTCGAGGGATCTGGCGGCATTGCGAGAGAAGCTCATTCCGCATTCTTCCGTCTCGAGCAACAATGGATGACGACATGTTGCTCTCCCTTCTGTTTTTGCTGGAGAGACGATGGAGCGATACGAAGCCAAGTTTCAGGTCTGGCTGCACGAGAGGGACGTCACGATGAGAGACAAACAGGAGGTTGAGCAGCTGTTCCGACGCGACTTCGCAACGTTAAGAGCCTGGGAGCTGCAGCACAAGACTTCAACTGTGGAATCTGAGGACGATCTGTCTGGTAGTGAGGAAGAAGGAGAAATCAGAGAAGATAAACCTACAAGTTCCTCCGTTCCTGCTTCAAGGGCTCAAATTACAGAGAAGAGTGACCTGGAGAACTCTCAGTGTCAACGATTTCGTGGCCGCGACGAACTGCTGAAGACGCGGATCATGTCCGTGGACGAGTTCGTTAAGGACGTCGGCCGCCACGGGCCAAACGGCTACGTGACCCCTCTGACAGGCTTCTGCCCATTGCAATCGTACTGAGACTTGACGAGAGTGTTGCCAAGTATGAGTATGTTTTCAAGAAGTGGCTGCAATTTAAAGGCATGACATTGGAGGAGTTGAAGGATGATCCGGAGGAGGAGCGCCGCTATCGACAATGCTACGCCTACACTCGGGTTCAGCAGCAGAAGTGGAAGGCTGGACTTCGTGCTGCAGCGAAGAAGCCTTCGCGTAGCAGAAGCCCAAGTCAGATCAGACGTCGGAGCGCAAAGAGTTGGCGCAAAAGACGAACATCAGTCGAGCGTGAGCGTTGGGACGCCAAGTGTGAACACTACGAACCTTATGGACTTCCCCGAAATGGGAAGCAGCCACGGTTTTCCTACGACAACGCCATAGATCGCCGTCTATCGACTGTGGCACCTACTGAAGCAAGACAAGAGGGCCTAACACGGCTTAAATCCGAGGAAACGGAGCCAATTGCTCACGTCGTGAAGGTCGAGGAGTGCCGCGGAGTTGCTGAACGAGGTGATGTGGTGAACACGCTCCGTGGGGGAAAAGCTGTGATGCCTGACTGTGGCAGTCTATCGCTTACCGAATTCTCATACGGATGTAAGGAACATGCAGGCACGATGAAGGAGCTACTCGGTTGCAAATCTGAGACCAGACCCGCAACAAACGCTTCGGCCGCTGATCAACCACTGGCAACAAGCAGCAATATTCAACCTGATGAAGCTCCAAACGTGAAAGTAGAAACTTGTTCTCCTCAAAGCACCCCAACCACGTTGATTCAAGCTAACAGGGCAAGACAGCGGAAAGATTATGCTGAAATTGTTCAAGCAGCAACGGACATTTTCTCACAAGCAGATCAAGTCGGTGTTGACCAGGCCATTCAGCACTTGATCGATGACTACATTCGTTTCACCGACCAAATTGCGGTAAACGAGACGGCTGTCAGCGATTTAATCATCCACGTTAAGGGGGTTGAGAACGTTGACAAGATCGAGTTGACAGAGGAAATGGATTTGATCGCGGAGGAGATGGCACTTATCAGTGAAGTGAAAGCAAGGCGTCACACCGTTTTATACGAAATCGTCACTCAACAGTGGACACAAGGTCAAGGGGAGCTGGAGCGAGCGTTGCAGTTTCCAGCTGGGGTTGGTCTTCTTTCAGCATCACACGAGCACTTGGCATCGGTGTACAGCAAAATGAAGCAGAACGACGAAAAATAATGGCCTTGAAAGTCACCTTGGAATGCAGACTTTCCTTATTTCAGGAGGGGGTCGCTTGCCAAGGAGATGCAGACATGGACATGCTACAGCTCTGCATCTGCAATTTATCCGCCGAGTCAACTGCAAAGACGCTGCTAGAAGATCAGAGTCGAAGGCTCGCCTTGAATTTGCTACGGTCTACTGGAGTATGGTAAACACAAGACCCTCACAACTGCTTCTTATTCACAGCTTCCCAACTAGCTGGGTCGTGGTCGCTTCGCAGTGACAGTCAAGGAACTAACATTTTTCTTTTAATTGAAGCACTTCAATCGGTTAGCAGCGCTGACAAATCAATTGTTCGATCGTTGATTCACTGTCAACATTGAAGCTAAGCGAGAGTGAAGTCAAGAGCTCATTGTGCACTTTCCGTTCGGTCCTGTTCACTCGTTTTCGCCCAATATCATCTCGATCTCGGCGAAAAATGATGCATGACACTTGCACCATGACCCCGGAGCAGATCAAATGGAGAAAGTAACTCAGCTGTCAAGCCCATTCCCGTGATGGTTGGAGTGACTGCAGAGCAGTACGGGGTGAAGTTCAAGTACTGGCTGAGCAGTGGCCATGGGGCTACGCTTGAGTGCGAGCAGAAGTAGAGCGGCGTTTTTGACTGGCCATTGCAGATCCAGAGCGTGGAAATTTCACCGACGGAGCTTGGTCATGCCCTCAACAACACTATTACCAGGAGTATCGAGGAATTCAAAGTCCAAATGAGCTACTGGTAGCCCAAGTCATATCTGTAGGAAGTTTACGGTTGAAAGGAAGAAGTTGGGGCCGAACGGATATAGGCGATGACACGCGAGAAGAAATCGCGTTATCAATCGCGGAGCAGACGTCAAATCCGGAACCAAAGTTGAAGTAGGAGGGACGATCGCATTCGGAGTCCCAACTATTATAGTAGTTCGGGTAGTTCGAGGCATAGCTGTCGCCGGTTTGTACATTTTGTACCTGGGAAGTAAGCACACCAAGGAAGGTCGATGGCCGGAAATTTAAAGAGAAGAACACCAACTAAAGTTTGTCAAGGAAATTGCTATCAAAGTGTCGACGTCGTGATCCCGAAGATAAAGCATGTCATTCCCCAATATTGCGAAGTGATATGAGGATTGACAGCTAAACGCTGCCCTACGAAAATTACGGTGAAGAAATTCAACCTGAAACACGACAAAGTCACCCACTCGATGACTTGAAAATGATGACAGCTCATCCACCTGTTCGGAATTGACAGTCTGTCAATGACAGATATACCGGAACCTGTCAAGTACTCTGAAGAAGATCATTGCCTTGTTATTGGCAGCACAGATGATAAACAACAGGATGCAGCACAAGACCCACTAAACGCAGATACAACGAAGACAATTTTCCTGTTTCCGGTTTTGATCGTTGGTGAGGCTCCAGAAATTCCGAGAATGGCGGAAACTTGGTCAAAACCCGATACTGAATGAAGTGACAGCGGTCGTCTCGGTGCGAATCGTCGAGAGATGTTGAACTTGCAAGTGAAACTTCAAAACCGGCTGAAAGCGGCAGGGCATTCAGTTCAAGGAGCTCCAAGAATTATCTAGCAAGCTGGAATCCAGGTTGACTGCAAGGTCTATGCTAGAGAATCAACGTCAAGAGTTGAGCATGGAGCTCTAACAGTGTGACTATGGAAATCGTACGCTGTCGTGATTGAAGAAGCCACGTTTACTTCTGCGAACAGCTTTCACAAAGAGCCATCTGTACGCGTATCGCTCCCTAAAGGACTGGCCGGGTACACTTGCAATCCTTCTTCTCCAGAGCTTACGGTCCGTCTTCGTCATGATGAAAAGCGTGAGCCTTCATAGGTACACGGATAGCAACTGATGCTAAAGTGGACTGGTTGGTCACCAACCTGACACGTGAATCCTGCGTGTATCCATGGTGCTCATATCCCATGCCATCTGGGATCGAAAACGCTGGAGTTCTAAAATCCCAATCCTGCGTGCACGAGCAAACCCGAGCCATTACTTGGATGGCCATCGTCTTGTCTTATGCCTCGCCAAGGCGAAGAACTTCCGGAAACAATAGTATCCGAAGTGTTGTGCATCAACCTCAACGCCAAGTGCTGAGATCGTCGGGCTTTTCCGATGGCGTCGTGGCCTGTCTTGACGCCTTAGTGTCCATAGTGTAAGCGACGAGACCATGGGCATGGGAAGGCCGATCATCGATCAGGTTTCCTGGTTCCAAAAGCCTCATCCGCTGGTCGTGTCGGCGACCATTTCAGTGGGCAGGGCACTTCTCTTTTCTCCATTGAGGGCCGCCTTGCTTCACGATGAGGACGAAACAGCTCTTGTCGTCATTTCTGGTGGTGACCGCGCAGATTTTCAGCCACGGAGCGGCCTCAGGCTCGAGTCACGGCAGTCGAGGGTATACGTCCAATACTTCAACGGTGGACGTCGGTGGCAGCGATCTCGGTGCTTCGATTTCAGGCTCAGACTCGTCCTCTTCATCCGTCACGTTCCCAGAGTCGACGCTAGTAGTCGGTTCATCGGTAACCGAGCAACCTTCAATCACGGCACGAACACCAACACAGACGCCCACTCCAGCGCCTCCAGCATCGAACTCTTCTACTGCAGCTCCCATTGTCATCGAGTACGACGACTCCAGCAGCTCTCAACTCGAGTCCAGCGCTGCAACTGAATCCTCCAGCTCCAGCAGTTTTCGGTCTGACGAGTCCATCGTTGCAACAACAGACACGGCGCAATCGGCACCGGTGACCAGTGCTCCCATTTTCTTAAGAGCAATCTCGGGATCCAGCTCGGACAGCACAACCGGTAATAACGGAGCTTCAGCTTCGACTGATACCAGCGATAGCGATACTGAGAGTGAAGCTTCCTTCGCGAAACCAAGTTCAGACTCATCAACCTTCCAGACAGTTGAAAGCCAAGAGTGCAGCGCCACCGAGGTGGACAACGTCTACACGTTGTACTCGAACTGCCGCTCTGCTTTCGACTTGTGCGTCTCCGCTTCGGACTACCAGATCTTCCCGTACCAAGGCGATCAACCGACCCAAGCGCAAATCCAAGATATGGCCGAGTCGGATGCATGTACCGCCGTGTTTGTCATTGTCATTGAGGCCAATTTCTCGGCTTGCACGATTGGTGGCATGCCGCTCGTCAGCGCCGTCGAGACGTTGCTGAAAATTAGTGTGGATCTCCAAGAAGGACTCGAGAACGAGGCTCCATCTGCCGGTGTCTTTCAGGAGCTTTTGGCTTGGCGGTATCAAGTGGATCTCGCCAAGGCTGCAAATGTACCGTATGATGGCAGCTCGCAGTTTTACGCCGAGTTTGAAGCCAACTTGGACGCAGCATTGAAGAACACAAGTATCCGCGTGAACGAGGACCGGACGGTGGACGTTCGGTTAGCCAACGGCTCGTACGATACGTTCGAAGACGCGATTGATCTCGTTGTCACAGATGCCAGTGCGGCCGATTTGATGCCAGGATACGTTGTAGCAAGCAGCCAGGCTGACGCATCAACCTCGTCAAATGCCATCGCGATCGAGTCGTCGAGAGCAACGTACTGCACGCCAAATCTCGGGAGTGTAGTCGTTGTAGTTGTAGTCGCCGCGTTCATTCTTGTTGAAGGCCGGATTGTATGATACATGTTCATGGTAATTGTTCCGCCACATTAGTACACGTCAATGTCGGTGCAACGCACCACTGTAGTCTACAGTACCGGTATTGACAACCACTGGTTGTCAACCAGTCATGCGAGCGATGCGTTTGGAATAGTCGACCGAGGCCCGTACTCTACCGGTGCCAACGAGACTTCTACTTGTCGGCAGGTTACCGGTAACGACCAACGGATCACACTTGAGCTGGGGAAACGAGAAGAGTTGATCTTGGCCTGGTGACTCTGTTGCTGGGGCTAAACCCTAAGGAAGCAATGCTGGTGTAGTGAAGATAAAGTAACTCTGAAGCACGAAGACCATTGAAAAGCTGGTCATGCTGGTCATTGTGCGCGGTCTCATGGACACTGTCGCGCAGCTAACGGCTTCAACTGAGTTAAAGCCGGGCGATGTATCGCTCTCTCTTCTCCCAATAATTATCCACATCCGATCATTAAACGTCCACTTACTTTCTAATATATCGTTGTCTTACAATTCAAATATACCTGCTATCTTCTATAACAACTATATGCATGCGAACAGGTTTTGCTGACTTCCTGCTATCCAGTTGCGAGTCATGCGTGTCAATCTTTTCAACGGTCTCACTTCCTCTCTCTGGTCGGGTGCTCTGGTCTCGTCAGCATTTCGCTTTCTTCACTGGCGTCCACACTCCGCAAGTTGTGCGTCCACTCCAATGGCCACCTCTCCAATCCTCGCGTTGCTGCTTGCGGTCCTGGTCGTGCACGCCAGTGCTTCCGGTTCCGGTTCCTCGTTCAAAGCTTCAGTGGGCTCCGAAGCCAATGCAACCATCAACACCTCATCGTTTCCTCCTCCTGCTCCGACGTCACCTTCGACTTCTGATGCGTCCGGTTCTTCCTCGGAAGTGACGTTGGCCCCCATCGACACGGCGTCGTCCACCTCCTCAACCTTCCAACTCGTAGATAACGTCGCCTGCAACAGCACCGTGTCCAGCACCATCTACGCCATCTACAACAAGAACCGCGCGCTCTTTGACGTGTGCGTGTCCGACGCGCAATACCAGATCTTCCCTTTTCTCGGCACGAAACCTTCGGCCGCTCAGGTGGAGGACATGGCGTCGTCCACTTCCTGCATCGCCGTCTTCACCGGTGTCTTGTTCGCTGACTTCCCGCAGTGCACAATCTCGGGCTTCCCATTGAAGGCGGCGGTGGAGACTCTGCTGAAGATTCACGTGGATCTGGTGAACGGGTCGGTGGCGTCTCCGACAGCCGAGAGATTCCAGGAGATGATGTCTTGGCGTCGATATGTGGACCTCGCCAAGGAAGCGGGTGTGCCTTACGACTCGGACTCGGAGTTATACGCCGAGTACGAAGAGAGCCTGGAGATCGCCCGAAGTAACAGCTCCATTCGGGTGCTGGCTAACTACCAGATCGAGTACAAACTCGCTAGTGGGTCGTGGTACGACGCCGATGGAGAAGATAATGCGGTTATCGGAAGTTCCAGCGACACAGCGGGTACAGTTTCTACTGGGGATGGCAGCTCCGAAGTGAGCGACAGTGACGCTAGCAACGTTGAGGAAAACTCAGCAGCGGCAGGAATGCTGCGCCGGTTGTAACTCACGGAGTTGCTGCAGTTGTGGGATTCGTACTGAGTGTTTTACTGATGGCATAGGAAGAGACGTCATTTCTCTCTAGTATTTTGCAATTTATTCCGTCATGTTGGTGTACTCAAGACCCTTTAGTTGTCGTAATGTTTCGAATATGAATTGTATGGTCCATGCTGGTTGATCCCGCTGCGTTGCTGCTCCAGTTTATCATACACTTGAGCATTAAATAAACCAGACTCCGAAGCTCACGCTATCTTCCTCTTCGACAAGATGAGTTGAAGTCTGTACAGAGCTTCTGCTGCGCTAGGTCGTTCCGTCGGGTCAATCGAGATACACGAAAGCCCAAGCTCACCCATTGATTTTGGTTTCGTATGGGTGAAGTCGACTTGTAGAGTTCCGAGCGCCACCTTCTGAAGTAGAACCGAGTCTGTCATTTCACGGCTAGTTGAGTCTAGATTCTCCTTCCTCGATCGAGCGTAGGGAAGTGAATGAAGGTCAAGCTCTGACAAAACCACTCCGAACGAGAACATGTCGGCTTTGTCGTCGTACCGTTCGCCTAGCATAACTTCCGGTGCCATCCACAGCGAAGTACCGACACCTGCCGTCATAGTGCGATCAAGTCTTGCTCGAGAGATCCCAAAGTCCGAGAGTTTGGCGTCCATATCGCTGTTGAACAGAATGTTGCGAGATTTCAAGTCTCGGTGGATGACGGACGGCATCAACGAGTGCAAATATGTCAGTGCGTGACAGACTTGCAGAGCAATTGTGGCCTTCTGTCGGTCGAAACCCACAGGACGATTGGTTTTGATGTACTCATCCAGTAGCGACCGCAGTTCACCTCCGTCCAAATACTCCAGAACGACGCACAAATCAGTGAGTGAGTCCCAAGCAACGCCAACGATCGAGACGATGTGCGGGTGATCCATCGTGGCTGTCATCTTGGCTTCAGCAAGGAACTCATTGACATGCTGGATGTTCCCTCGGCTGGCAGGAACCAGCACCTTGACTGCAACTTGCTGGCCATTGTAAACGGCAGCGTACACCTCACCAAAAGAGCCTTTGCTGATCAACTTCTCAGTGAGGACCTTGTCGCGTGGAATCCGCTTGGCTGTGATGATGTCGTCGTTCCAGAGTCCTGTTTGGCCACGAATCACTGCTTCGAGTGACGTCGCGCTCATAGATCCAAAACTTGTATTCGACTGGCTGGTATTGAGAGACTTCGCTCGTCGACGTCGAATGGCAATTGCCACGATAAAAACCAACATGAAGACAAAGCCACCGACACTAACCCCGAGGATGTCACCGGTGCTAAGTGCACTAGGAGCGGCAGAATTCGATGAGGAGCTTCCACTGGAATCCAAGTCATCGTTGCTGCTGTACCACCGGAACCAGTTCGAGTCACAAGAATGGATTGCAACTGCGTCCACGTCTCCGATCTCGATTGAGTCCAGAGCCGACGATAAACACGATCGATCCAGGTAGAACCCAATCGAAGCTGAGCCATTCTTGTAGAGACTGGCACTGGTGTAGTACATGTCCGACTCGTTGTATGTGCCTACACATGAGCCCGATGCAGGATAGCCGTAGCCCATTGCGAAATCGGAGCAATTTGCGTTCGCAAACACCAACTCGATAACGTACGGAGAGCTGCCAAACTTGTCCCTCGTGGCTTGAATGTAGTCCGTAGCACAATCAATGGTTTTCATGTCGGCAGTCGATGCATTGGAGCTGGAGCATGTCTGGGGAGAGCAAAAGTCGTCTCGAACAGCAGTCACCACGTAAGGGGTTCCTCCACACGCGTCACCGAGATACGAAGCCGAGATCGAGTACATTTCCTCCGAGACCACGATTCTAGACGTCAGAGTAATGGGCACCAGAGCTAGTACTCGAATCCTTAACCGATGCAGCAAAGTGAACGGAAGAGAACGCTGAATCGAGACTGGTCTTTAGAAATCGATGTCGGAACATGCGGTCCTTATTACTGGTACAAACAAGGACACGAAGTACAAGAAGTGCTGACTGGATTAGTTGTCTACCGGTACGTGATTGACATGTGAGTTTATGATTGTAAAAACGTTGGCAAGCAACCATCAGGACTTGGTTGTGGACAAGACAAGAGAGCTCACCATAAGCTTTCACGGTACGATCATGTGGTGCTTTTCATAATTCATTAACGAAAACTACTGCAATTTCAATTCGCGTTAAATAATTCGAGTACTTTGATCAAAACATGTTTTCAGAGTCTGCACAAAGCTTCGGAGGTGTCGGACGCTGAGTTGGGTCTATGGCCATGCATCACGACCAACACTTGATCTCGGAATCGGAGAAATCGGCTTTCACACGACCTACAGCCACTTGTTGTAGCAACGCCGAGTCAGTCATGTCGTGACCATGCGAGTTTCGCTTGAAATCCGTGTGTGCACGTCCAACTCCGACAACAAAACTCCGAACGAGAACAAATCCGTTTTCTCGCTTCGTATTTCTCGCCTAACATCACCTCGGGTGCCATCCACAGCGATGTACCCACACAAGCCGTCATTGTACGGTTCTACTTGTAGTCGCTCGCGTGAGATGCCAAAATCCGACAATCTGGCCTCCATCTCGTTATTCAGCAGGATGTTCCGGGACTTGAGATCTCGGTGAATAATTTGTGGAATGTGGTTCTACTGTACTGTTGGTATACACTGTTGGTATACACAATTCCAAGCTACACTTCCCAGCCAAGTAATTGCCTTTTTACGTTTTTACACGCGTTGACGCCAAAATGTGAGTTGAAGTCATCATTTTTCATTTTCAAGACGAAGCGCAAAAAGTACAGCCAAATCGAGCTTGATGAATCCAATGCACGAGCATGATAGAGCCCTGGCTTACAAAGCCAATGCCGTCCTAATTGTGAATCACTCCAAGGAGGTTGCTACGGCAAAACGACAGCTTGCTGACTTGCAGCTGCAACAGAAGCCCACGAAGCCAGAAGCGGAAGTGAAGAAACTCCAAGTCAAGTTCACTGAAATATTATTTCAACTTCAATTGGAATCGCTCTCCTGGTTACAGTACATCCACGAACGAGGTATAATAACTGTTTGAGAAAACAAACAGGTTTCGTGCACTGGGCTCTATTGATGACCTAGTGGCAATTCTCAGCTAATACCGCGAGATAAATTAATGTCACGCCATCTTCTTCAAAATAGTGTGAAGTTTGTACAGCGCTTCAGCAGCATTCGGGCGTTCACTCGGATCCACCGCCATACAAGCACGTCCCAATGCCACAACCTCCTCCGGACTAGCGTCCGAAAACTCGGCCTTCAGAGTTCCCATCGCTACCTTTTGGAGAAGCACCGAGTCGACCATTTGGCGGCCACTGGACACCAAATTCTCCTTCTTTGCTCGCGCGTACGGCATTGTGTGGACGTCGATCTCGGACATCACAACACCGAACGAGAACATGTCGGCCTTGTCATCGTACCGTTCTCCCATCATTACTTCTGGTGCCATCCACAACGAAGTACCGACACCCGCAGTCATCGTTTGATCCGGTCGTTCACGAGAGATGCCAAAGTCGGAGAGTTTGGCATCCATATCGCTGTTGAACAGAATGTTGCGGGACTTTAAGTCTCTGTGAATCACGGCTGGCTCCAGCGAGTGAAGATAAGTCAGTGCGTGGCAAACTTGCAACGCGATTGAAGTCTTCTGCTTGTCAAAACCAACGGGGTGGTTCGACTTTAGGTAGCCATCTAGCAACGAGCGAAGCTCTCCACCGTCCATGTACTCGAGCACAACGCAAAGATCAGAGAGAGCGTCCCAGGCCACTCCGATGAAAGCCACAACGTGTGGATGGTCCATATTGGCGTTCATCTTAGCTTCTGCGAGGAAATCGTTCACCTGTTTCAGGTTGGTACGAGTGGCAGGAAGCAGCATCTTGATGGCCACTTGCTGTCCGTTGAAAACACCAGCGTAAACCTCACCGAACGCTCCACGACTGATAAGTTTCTGCTTCTGCACTTTGTCGCGCGGGATTCGGTTGGCCGTGATGACGTCGTCGTCCCAAAGACCAGTTTTGCCGAGGACACTTCGGCCAAAACCCGTCTCTCCTGTCCCGGGGTTCCTAGCAACGCGACACTACTTCGGTCGGATTTCAAAGTTGCCTTGGTGTCCTTCAGCCCTTTAGCTTTCATCTTGCGTTTGTAGACAAACAGCGTCACGTACACGATCAGCGACACAAAAGCGACAAGAGCCCCCACAATTACAGTGAGAGCAAAGGGGCTCATTCCCCTTCCGCTATCCTCATCACCTTGAACGTGTTCTTCATCTCTGTCCGAACTTGTCGAGTTACTTCCACTTTCATCGTCCATGCTGCTGTACCAACTGTATCCGATTTCACTGCACAAGTGCTCCTTGAGACTCTTCTTATCGGCGCTATTCGTCTTGTACAAGTTGGACGATAAACACGATCTCTCGTTGTAGAACTGCACAGAGGCAGACCCGTTCTTGTTGAGACTGGCTTTCACGTAGTAACTCTTGTCGTAGGCTCCCACACACGTTCCGGACGCCGGGTACCCAAACGCCATCGAGAGATTCTTGCAGGTATCGTCCGTATTCATAACTTCGATCAGGTACGGAGAGCTACCAAATTTTTCGCGAATAACTGAGACGTAGTCGGTGGAGCAGTCGATACTCTCCATATCGGCGTCGATGTGACTTGAGCTGGCCGAACACACTGTGGCAGTGCACGCGGTCGTAGAAGAAGCGTAAATCGCGTATGGGGTCCCGCTGCACTGGTCACCGAGGTAGGAGGCTGCAATCTTGTACAATATCGCGGACGACACTTGTACCATGCAGGATGCAATCACCACAGCGAACCCTCGCCGAAACATTCCTCCGACGCTGAATTGATGAAGGAAGGGGGACTGGCAAATCGAGAATGAGGCGATTCGAGTGGCCCACTGGTATCGGACCATACGGCGACTTTCATGTGCTGTTCGTGCACTGTTCATGCACAGAGACCGACTCTCAATCGGCAATACGATTCAACAACACCTGGAGAGTCTCAACTTGAGACTGAAGTTTCCAGCAGAAAGCTATTTCATATTAATTAATACACGACGTATGAATGCTTTACCAACCGATGCAACCACGTATGGATGGAATCTGCGTCTTGGTGAAAGAACTTGGTTTGATCGCCCCATCATCATAAAGTCTAGGAAGTGAATTGTGCACTTCAGTCCAAGTGTACCTACAACAGAGCAGGGGATGAAAATGCCCTTCCAATTCCGCACTTTTGAAATTCCAGCTCACCTCAGTTGATGTAAAATGACAGCGCTTCTCTCTGTGTGCGCATGTGGAACGACGACAGTAGTTGAGCTCGCCTCACCGCGGGTTACCACAACTGTACATGTACCCAAAGAGCTTATATGGATACCGGCACAGCGCCTCATGAATGATCCTAAACTCGATATTTTCAGGACGGCAGCGGGGTCACCTCGTCTGGCCAACTTGAAAAACTTGATGACGATTTTGCTTACTGGCTGAATGTAGAATGGTTACGCACGCAATTAATCCAGTGAGAGCTGTCCATCCCAACATTCGTGCTACATCGGTAACAAGAGCACCCACACTTTTGACTGTCGCTCAGTCAAATCTACAGATACGGGGCTGCGGTTTTAATATGTTATTTGTATAGTGGTAACGATCGCCCAAACTATGTGTAGCTGTGAACTGAAGCTGCAGCACGCGATATTCATGGGTATGTGCCCCCGAAGGCCGCGTGAAGACAGTAACAAACACGATGATTTTATGGTATTCCCAGCTAAGTCGAAGACGCTCTAGTCAGGACAGTGCCATACTTCTCGACTGGCTCGCCAGATAGTAGAGAGCTCCATTTCAGCAACTTCAATCCAATCGGTTGTGTGTACCGGTACCGGTAAGTTCCTTCACTAACACTATTGGAAGTCGGTCGAGCGCCTCCGCTGCGCTTGGTCTCCCTTTCGGGTTGATCGACACACAGTCACGACCTCGCTTTACGAGCGAGTGAGGGCTCAAATACGAAAACTCCACCTGAACCTCTCCCGCTGCTACCTTTTGAAGTAGATTTGCGTCCGCCAATTCATGTACGGCAGCGTGTAAATTTCCAGTTCCGACAGCACTACACCAAAAGCAATAATGGGAACCTTGTCATCATATTTCTCCTCCGTCATCACTTCAGGCGCCATCCGCATTGAAGTTCCCACACCCGCTGCCATGGTTTGATCGAGTCTGGCAACTTCGCCACACGTTTCTCGAGCTTATATCTCGCTGAATTCTTGGCGGTCTCCAATGGAGACTCTTAGCGCGTCGATGATTGGTCAACTCTCGCTTTTGCGCTGGACAATAATAACGCAGTCGGCAATAAGTTATTGGTTTCAGAGACAATAATTGTTTCTGCCAATAACAATTGTTGCCTCTGAAATCTAATACCGCAAAACTCCCCACCTACATATTCGTACTTAGGCTTTGCTGCGTCAGTGGCCAACCACCTTCTGATCTCCAACGGGCATTTTGTCACCACTTTCAAACTCAATCGTCTCCAATGGCCCGTGGAGCTCCTGCGCGCAAAGGCAAACAGCCCAGCGCGGCCAAAAAGGCGTCTGGTCAGAAGAATAAGAACAAGAAGAACTCGACGCGTATTCCCAAAAGTCGCCAGTCCACCAGGGACGTCTTCAGTGACGACGACGATGAGGCGGAGCAGCAGGAACGCGCCATGAACGCGCGCGCCGACGTGGACCAAGTGTTCGAGTACGAGGAGCCGACTTTTGAGGCGGAAGACTCGGAGGTGGAAGAAGACGAAGCTTTCAACAGCGAGGACGAAGAGGCCTACGGGTCTTTCTTCGACAAGAAGAAGAAGAAGAACATGGCAGAAGAAGAAGAAGATGAAGATGAAGAAGAAGAGGGAGGAGACCTCTTGTCCGACATGTTGGGGACCACCCCGTCGACGAGACTTTCCACAGAAGAAGAAGAAGAAGAGAAGATTAAGAATTTGGGAAAGATGGTCGACTCTCTTGTGGAGACCAAGAGTAGGCAGAAACTGAACGAGATCGACGCTCAGTTCGCCAGTGAAGTGGGTGGAGAAGGAGAACTGACGCTGGGGAGTCTCCTGGGAACGCAGACAGCCAAACCTGGAGAAGAAGCGGCAGAAGAAGAAGCCGAGGAGAAGAACAAGACGGGCGTGGATTTCAGACGTGTACGACAACAGGTGAGGGAGCTGGAAGGAGACGGCACGACGCTCACGCTGCAGGCCAATAGGGACCCTGTGAATGACGCGCGTGCACAGAGGAAGTTGGCGTACGAGGAGAAGAATAAGGAGGTGGATCTCTTTGAGCCGGTGGTGCGTCGCAACCGACAGAAGGAGACGCTGGACCTCCGTGTTCAAGCTCCCAAGCTGGAGAAGTTGACGCCTGCTGCACTTGCTAGCAAGTTTGCACCCCAAACGGACATGGAGAAGAGCGTGGCGGAGCTGCTGCGTGCTGGAGACTTGACGGACAAGAAGTTGGCGCAGGATGAAGAAGAAGAGCTCGCACGGAAACGCGTGTCGACCGAAGAAGTGGCGGCCCGTCAGAAGGAACTGGCTAAGCTGCGCTCGCTGCTGTTTTACGAAGAGCAGAAGAAGAGGCGCGTGAAGAAGATCAAGAGTAAACTGTACCACAAGATCCGCAACTCGCAGGACAAGAAGGCCATGGAGAAGCAGAAGGAGGAGTTGAGGGCTCTGGACCCCGAGTTGGCAAGGAAGCTGGACGAGGAGATGGCTGAGAAGCGCGCGGAGGAGCGTCTGACGCTCAAGCATCGCAACACCAGCAAGTGGGTGAAGCACCAACTGCGTCGGGGAATCAACGCCGATGATGCCACGCGTAGTGCCATTGCCGATCAGCTGCGTCGCGGTGAGGACCTGCGTCGCAAGATGAACGCGGTGGACAGTGACGACGACGACATGGACGACGATGACGATGACGATGAAGGCGACGCTGCCTCGCGTCTGCAGAAGCGGCTGGAGAAGCAGGCCAGCGCTCTGGTGACGGAGATCGACGCGGACTCGGCCGAGGCCGGCAAGAAGCGTGGACTGCAGGGCATGAAGTTCATGCAGCGTGCAGCTGAGAAGCAGCGCGAGAAGTCACGCGTGGAAGCCGAGAAGCTGCTTCGCGAGATCCGCCACGGCGACGGTGCCGAAATCCTGTCGGAGGGCGAGGACTACCTCAGCTCTAGCGATGAAGCTGCTGCAAAGAAGAAGAGCAAGAAGAACAAGAAGAAAGTGGTGGTGACGGAACAGGACAAGCAGGTCGTCGACCGCGCGCTTGCTCATGGTGCACTGCAGACGGCTAACGTGAGCATGAGTGGCGGTGTGTCTGCTCGGGCCTCGGGTGCGATTGCTATCGACCTTGGTGACGGTGGTAGCGGTGTTACTCTCTCAAAGGGAGAGAAGAAACAGGGTAAGGAGCTTCAACTTGGTGTTGATACCCCCGCTCAAAAGTCTGCCCGAGCTGTGTCTGCGAAGGCCGAGGCAGAAGACTCGGACATGGAGCCGGCTGCTGAGGGTGAGGAGAACCCGTGGCTGTCAAGCACTGCTACGAAGAGCAAGTCGCGTGTCAGAAGGAACAAGAAGAAGCAGAAGAACGATGGTTCACAGCCGGACGTTGCTGCGGCCATCGAATCCCTCGCCCACGACACGCAGACAGGAAGCAAAGACGACTCGGCAATCGCAACTCTCACCAGCGGCAATGCTAAGTCGAAGAACGGCAAGAAGCGGAAGCTGGACCAGGACAAGACGGATGCTGAGGAATCTGAGCAGGAAGCTGCCAGTAGTCAGAAGAACAACAAGAAGACGAAGAAGGACGCCAAGACTGCCGATCAGGATGAGCTGGTGCGTCGTGCCTTCGAGTTCGTTGCTGACGAGGAGGACGAGCTGGCTCAGGAGAAGGACCGGTTGGCTGGCCAGGACGCTGATGCCAAGAAGGGTGCGGAGATCGCCAAGCTGGTAGGAATGTCTGGATGGGGCAGCTGGGCTGGCGATGGCACTCGGGTGTCCAAGCGCCAGGTCGCACGGGAAAAGAAGGCGAAGGACGTTGCTCGGGAAGCCAAGCAGAAGGCCCTGGCTGGCCGCAAGGATGCTCGTCTCGAGAAGGTGCTGATCAACGAGAAGAAGGACAAGAAGTCTGCCAAGTTCACGGTGAAGGATGTGCCGTACCCGTTCACGTCTCGAGCAGAGTACGAGGCCGCCATGCGCAACCCTCTGGGCAGCGACTGGAACACGTCACAGGTTACGAACGTGCTGACGGCCCCCAAAATCATGAAGCGCGCTGGTACGGCCATCGCACCGCTTGCGCTCTCGAAGGAGGACCGCAAACAAGCCAAGAAGGAGCTGAGCTTAAAGCGCAAGGCCAAGTTCTAAGACCTTTTCAGATTGGAATCGAGTTGAATTTTACATGTACGACGAGCTTGCTTGCTTTCATAACCTAAGTAAGACTAGACGATCGCAGCAGCTAGTACCAGCAGCACTGCAAGTGTCGAAGTGGTTGCTATCGTCGTAGCTTCAGAACTCTGGATCACAACCGATTGGGAAGTTGCTGCTGGCGGGTCATCAAGAGCATCCGTTGCAGCTACAACTTTGCCCACAAAGTAATCCATGGACGAGTTGGTGGTCACGAAAGAAGGTTGCGTTCCGTCTTGCATCTCGATGGAATCCGCTTCTTCGTCCAGGATAACGGTGTAGTTGGCCAGAATGGTCACTTTGCTGGCGCTGAGAGCCTTGCGAACCGTTTTCGTGAAGACCGCGTAGGTTCGAGACTTGCCGTCAAATGGTTTGTTAGCAGCTTTGGCGAGATCCACATCGCGTCGCCACGTCATAAGCTCGAAGAACTGTTCTGCTGTCGGAGGATCGACCACCCCATTGCGGAGGGAAAGAGAATAATACACCAGAACTTCGCACGCGGCGCGCATCGGGAGGTCGTCCAGAATACACGGAGGCATGTTGAGTAACACGACGGAGGTGATGATACCCATACACGCGGCCGAATTCACGAGTCCCACCACGGTCTTCGCGTCCGGTACGACCCCGTGTACGGGTACATTTGGTAGTTACTCTCGGAGATGCACGTGTCGAACGTGGCGTCGTTCGCCTTGAAAAACTTTCTCACCGTCGTCACCATGCCGTTGTCGCAGTCGTAGCTGTCCACCAACGCGAAGGACTTGGACCCGGGCTTGGCCTTGTTGATCGCGGTAAACTCTTGCAAGACTCGAGCATTGTCGGTATCGGAGACCAACGAATCGGTAGCTGAGACCACACCGAAACTTGCAAACGCCGCCACTACTAGCAGGACGAAGCGCATTGCGGTGTGAAGCGAAATTTGGCGAGTGGAAGTGCAAAGCGCAGAGAGGTGAGTCGGATGGGGTCGGGAGCAAAGTCGAGCCTGGGTAAGTGAAGTACGTGGTACAGTACGTACCAGGAACATGAAGCAAAGCCCGAGAGATTAGCATTTGGAGAGCCGGGACCGACCCACTGGAAGGCATAAGTGCTTAGTGCTACAGCGCAGGAGCCAGAAAAGTATGACCTAGCGTACAGACTTTTCATCTCCTGTGACGTTGCACTGTTCATGCAGACTTCCAGAGAGAGAAGTGGTGCCTTTCGTACGGTATTATAATTTCTTTCGGGTGAAGCAGAGAGGTGAAGTGTTTCTCGGGGAGGCATCGTCTGTTGATTAAGCGGCTATCGTTAGTCGAATTGGAAGAGTCGATGAGGAATTCATCACGAAGATCACAGTACATTGAACTTACATGTAGGTAGGTAGACCCCGTCATGCGATCACTAACATGGCTACGATAGCAGCAAGAGCAGCACATTGATGCCGGCCCGGGTCGGCTTTTGCCGCGGCATTGGTTGATTCAGACGTGGAGGTCTTTTGAACTCCGTAGCATCCGTACTCTCGTTCGATGTCAACTGGTTCAAGACCCCGTTGGACGGCTTTACAGTGGCATCTGCAGCGTAAACGTCGATGTCGCTGTAGCTACCAGAGCCGCGAAGCCCAGGCACATCGGGTAGTGACATGATCTGGTCTTGACTGAACGAGCCATCGGTGGTTAAGCGGTACTGGACGACCTTATCAGCAGTTAGACGCACCAACCCGTTTGTCGTGATCGTGTGCAAGTTGCTGGAGTACTCGGCGTACAGTTTCGACTGAGAGTCGCTCGGACGACCGGCAGCTTCAGCCAGATTCACATCTCGGCGCCAATGGCTCATCTGGATGAATCGCTCGGTAGATGGGATGGCAGCTTCCGAGTTGGGGAACTTGTCCATGTCAACGCCAATCTTGAGCAAAGTTTCAGCCGTGGCACGAAGCGGGAAGTTTGACATTTCGCACTGCGGGATGTCAGCAAAACAGAGCGACGTGAAGACGGCGCGGCAGGCGAGCGATCGCGCCATGTCGCCGATCTGCTGGGATGTCGGGTGCTTTCCGGAAAACGGGAAAATCTTGTACTTGCCCTCGGACACGCAGGTCTGGAAGACCATCGTGTTGCGCGCGTATAATTGGTAGATCTTGGTGATCACCTCGGCATCGCATAGTCTGTTGGCAACAAGTGCAAACGATGAAGACTCGGCCGTGGCGGATGCGATAGGAGCCAATTCAAACACTGCGTTCGCAACATCTTGAGCAGTTGTCCACGACACGAAAACCACCACGAAAAGTACGAGCAGCATGAACCGGAACGTACACATGAGCGTTTGGAGTCGAGACTGATGTCCTGATGAAAGGAAAATCTCAAATGGCAACTCGAAAGTCGTCCATTACCGCAGCAAGGGGTAAGAACTTGTACCTGCTGGTGAGCTATGATAAAGGGGTCTCTCTACCGAAGCAACTGCATCAAGAACTCTGCGGGACAGAAGGCAGTAGCTACTAGCCACCAAACGAATGCTAGCAGTCTTGGGGCAGTCAAGACTCATTAATTGAGTTGAACTGTTGCCTTTGATAGAGGAAAAGTTACCATTGACTTTATCATACAACACATCAACTACATCGACCGCAAGACACCCTCAATGGTGTAGCACAAGCACAAATGCTGTCACTGCCAGTACAAGAGCAGGTAGTTCGGCACCCAACGACCCAACACCGTTGGAAACTGCTTCGTCAGGAGGAGGAAAAAGACTAGGAACAGTCTTGGGGGTTTCTGCTGTTACGGTATTACCGGCAGTCGATGCAGATGACGTTCCGGCACCATCGCTACCTGTTCCACGCAGGACGGGCAGCTCGGGGAAAGCCACGATCATTTCTTGGCTGAACGGGCTGTCCACGTCGGGTCTGTACTCCACCTTCATCTCCGTCGTGAGACGCACTAAGTGTGTACAGATTACTGGCATATTCCGAGTACAACTCGGACTTGGAGTCACAAGGAAGCCCTGCAGCTTGTGCGAGGTTAACATCTCGTCTCCAGTACAGCAAGTCCACGTATCGTTCTGTGCTTGGAATCACAGTCGGGTTCATCGGGTGGTTCTTGATATCAACTGTGATCTTGAGTTGGGTTTCTGCGGCCGCGCGAACCGGAAACCCGCCAATGTTGCACTCCGGGGCGCCCGCAAGCAGTGCAGAACTGAAAACGGCGCGACAAGCGAGCGAGTTGGCCATCTTCTCGATCTGCGCAGAGGATGAAAACGTTCCTGAGAAGGGAAGATCTGGTAGTCGGACTCGTCCACGCACTTCTGGAAAACCATCATGTTGCGCTCGTACAACTTGTAGGTTGTCGCGATCGCTTCGGGTTTGCATTTCGAGCTGTTAACAAATGCAAATGTTGTGGAGTCTGGTGTCGCAGTGGCAATGGGGGCCACGTCAAACGTAGCACGTAGTGGGTCTTTGTCGGCAGTTGCCCATGCAACAACTTGAACGAAGAGAACGAAGAGGTTCAATAGCAAGTATACGAAATTCATCGTGCAGATTCCTTTCGAAGAAGGTGGAATTGATCCCGTAGGCCAAGTCGGTAAATTCAAAACTGAAAGGCTCTGGTCTCAAACTACAAAGTGGTCATCCTTTTTACCATCAAGGGTTCGTAACAACACATTTCTAAGCTTGACCCCCTGTCAATGACTTTTGTTGCTGATTCCTGTACTAACAGCCTGGTAGAGGCAGGTGGTAGTCCATTACAGCAAATACAGTCCGATAAGAACGTCATAAGTATAATAGCTACACGTACCTTGTGCACAGATCGTCCGACCAGGTCCACCTTCTGAGCCCTCCAGCCGCTGGCTGGTACATGATGAAAAACGACATTGTCAAACCATGAGTCAGCAGGAACGATGTCGGATCAACTTCAAGTAAGGAAAGCTCAATTTCAAGTACAGTTCTGCTTGAAGTCCAAACCTCTTCCTCCCTTACGCTACCGGTAGTTCCTGCTGCAGAATCACTTGCAGTCTGTACAGCGCCTCTGCAGCACTTGGGCGATCAGCTGGATCCACCGCCACACATGCCAACCCCAACTCCACCAGCGACTTGGGACTCGGCTCCGAGAACTCGACGCGAAGCTCCCCGGTCGTGATTTTCTGCAGCAGAGTTGCGTCCGCCATCTTCCGACCGCTGGTGTCTTGGCTGCGCTGCTTCGCTTGAGCGTACGGCAGCGAGTGCACGTCAAGCTCCGACAAGACCACACCAAAGGAAAACATATCTGCCTTGACGTCGTAGTTCTCGCCGAGCATCACTTCGGGTGCCATCCACAGAGAAGTCCCCACTCCAGCAGTCATAGTCTGGTCGAGACGCTCTCTTGAAATGCCAAAGTCCGTCACCTTGGCGTCTCTCGCTTGGTTCAGCAGGATATTCCGCGACTTGAGATCTCGGTGGATCACTGGAGGGATGAGCGAGTGGAGGTACGTGAGTGCATGGCAGACGTGCAATGCGATCGTGGCTTTCTCTCGATCCACTCCGACGGGATGCTTGGAGGCCTCGTACTGATTCAGCAGACCGCGAAGATCACCGCCGTCCATGAACTCGAGCACCACACAGAGATCCGACAAGGAGTCCCAGGCCACTCCGACAAAAGTGACAATGTGTGGGTGGTCCATGGTGGCCGTCATCTTGGCCTCCGTAAGGAAGTCCTTGACGTGCTGCAAATTTCCTCGCGTGGAGGGCAGCAGCATCTTCACAGCCACTTGCTGTCCATTGAAAACCCCAGTGTAAACTTCTCCGTACGCCCCTCGACTCAGGAGGCTCTTGATTTTCACCTTGTCTCGGGGATCCGCTTGGCTGTGATCACATCGTCGTTCCAGAGTCCCGTTTGGCCGCTCATAGCAGCTTCGAGGGACGTCAAGTCACCCGACGGCAGCGTCGCTGTCCACTGGCCCCCGTGTTTTCCCTGATGTCGCTGTCGACGCAGACAGAAAATGACGACTCCAATGATCAGCAAGAGAGCTACCACAGAACCGACGATAATTCCTACGAGGGCTCCTGTGCTAAGTCCACTACTAGTGTTTTCTTCAGTAGTAGACGTAGTAGATCCACTGGAACTGGCGTCGTTGTCGTTGCTGGTGTACCATTTGATCGAGTCTCCATCACATGAATGGGTCGTCAGGGTCTCTTTGGTAGCACTGTCGATGTCGTAGAACTCGGTGGAGCACTGACTGTCGTTGTAGTATTTGATTGCAGCCGATCCGTTGGCGTACAGCGACCCGACGACGTAGAAACTCGAGGACGCGTTGAAGGAGCCTTCACAATTGCCAAGTGCTGGAACCCCATAGGCGTAGTTGAGAGTGGTGCACGTATCCTCCATGAACCCGACTTCGAGGATGTAGCTGGCGCTGCTGAACTTGTCCCGCATAGCTGCAACGTAGTCGCTTGTACACTCAACTTCCTCTTTCTCGGCGGTTGTACCGCTCGCACTGCCGTCATAATTGGAGCAAGTGGAGTCGACGCACTCCTCGGATTCGTACGCGTACACTGCGTACGGGGTCCCCCACAGTCGGTTCCGGCATAGTAGGAGGAAATGCCGTACGTCGTCGCGGCGACAAAAGTCGCGTCGAGAACTGCCGCCAGCAGCAGAATCGCCAGAGTGCGAGCCATTGGTGGATGGAGACCAAGCGAATCCGGAAGTGACGTTGGCTTTTGAAACTTCCTTGGAAATCAGAGCCACACGACGCCATCGTGCCTGAATCACATGTGATTTCGATGGGTCCACTAAGGCATGGCTACGTAGCCATCGACTTCCTGTATCACTTCGAACATCAGGATCGGACCGGCATCCAGAGGGTGCAGTGCTGGCCACATCCAGCTAAGGTTCATCCTTTTTCGTTCAATGAAAAACACGGATGCAGCTTGCGTCGCTATTTCGTGTTGACTTGTGATTTCGAGCATGTTGAAAACATTACACGGTTGTTCTGAATGAGACGTTGTATTTGCTAGCTTGTAAAGCGCGACACTCTTGGCAAATCCGAACTCGAAGCAGTTAGAGTCTTACTGAATCATACGCAGCAAGAGGTGAGGATCAGTACCGATAATTCCTCGCTGACACTCTCAAGAAGGGGAAAGTTTCGTAGAAGTCCATCGTAGAATCACTGTTCCTTGTCCTCATCAGTCGCAACTTGAGAATCCACCAGTTGTCTTGTACGTGTCCTCCTTGCCCGACGTTGATAGAGCACGACACCCACGACGACGATCAGTACAGCAACGACACACCCGCAAACGATACCCACGCTTTCTCCGGTGTTGAGTCCGCTGTCGTAGGTATAACTCGTGTACCATCGATAATAGTTTGCACCCGAGTGCACGAAAGAGTTCGAGTCAACCGCCACACACTTTGCGTTCTGGATAGTAGATTTCGTTGCTGCGTCTCGTGAAAGCTCCGTTGAGTTGAGGGAACAAACCGAAGATGTGAAGTATCCGACTTCCGCTGAACCATTGTCGAATAGTGTAGCATTGTAGGAGAACGTGTCGTTGAGGGTCTCCGAGTCGAAATACCCATGCAAACATTTGCTGTTCACGCGGAAGCCTACGGCGTGGCAGAAGACGGTGTACTCACTGTCGTAGAACATAACTTAGATAATGTTCTCGGTGCTGCCGAACATTTGCTTTATCCTTTTCAGGAAATCCGGATCGCATTCGGCCCTCACAGCGTTGCTGCTATTATCCATGAAGCACGTGTTCCTGGCGCAGCGATCGTTTTCATACGCCTTCATCACGTTGAGGACTCCGTTACACTCGTCATCGTACGAATAATGATACTGGTCGATCGAGTAATTACGGGAAGCAACGAGGTTGGCCTCAAGCGCCATTAACCATGTCGCTATTAGCAGGATACAAATCATGAGACTGCACTTGATCGAGAAAAAGCAAATTCGGAAGTGAGATCGACCGACTTGCTGTTAAGTTATGGATAGGTAGGCTCACTCACTGGCGGCCACAAAATGGTTACAAGATTCATCTACTTGATCGATCTGTAGTGGCTCCACTTCATTGACGTTCACATTGGGTATGCAGGTGTAGGATTCGTGAGCTCTTGCTAATAAGTTAAAGCTGTTCACGACAGCTTCTGGCGTGACAGAATGAGTTGAAGTCTGTACAGCGCCTCGGCTGCACTCGGTCGTTCCGTCGGGTCCATTGCCGTGCAAGCTCGTCCCAGCTCGACTATCGATTTGGGACTTTCTTCTGAGAACTCGACCTGCACGCTACCCAATACAACCCGTTGAAGCAGTGAGGAATCGCTCATTTCCCGCCCATTCCAGTCGAGATTCTCCTTCTTCGCTCGTGAATACGGCATCGTGTGAACATCCAACTCGGACATGACCACTCCGAACGAAAACATGTCCGCCTTATCATCGTAACGTTCACCCAGCATCACCTCCGGTGCCATCCAGAGCGATGTACCGACGCCTGCTGTCATTGTTCGGTCGAGTCGTTCACGAGACATACCAAAGTCCGACAGCTTCGCATTCCATTCAGAGTCTAGTAAAATGTTACGGGACTTGAGGTCTCGGTGAATAATAGGCGGCGTGAGCGAATGCAGATAAGTTAGCGCATGACACACCTGCAATGCGATTGTGATCTTCTGACGGTCGAATCCGACCGGAAGATCAGTCTTTCGCACGCGCTAAGCATCGCGCGCAATTCTCCACCGTCCATGAACTCAAGAACGACACAAACATCGGACAATGAGTCCCACGCAACACCGATGAAGGCGACGATGTGCGGGTGGTCCATCGTAGCGTTCATCTTGGCTTCGCCCAGGAAATCATTCACATGCTGGATGCTCCCGCTTATGGTCGAGAGCAGCACTTTGACGGCGACTTTCTTCCCATTGAAGACACCGGCGTAGACTTCGCCGAACGAGCCTTTGCTGATGAGTTTCTCGGTCACCACTTTGTCTCTCGGGATCCGCTTAGCAGTGATGATATCGTCGTCCCAGAGGCCAACTTTCCCTCGCAGTGCTGCTTCGAGTGAGTTGTTGCTGCTTGGGGTGAGACTCGAAGAAAAATGGCCCGACTTGGACACGGATCGAGACTTTGTTTGGCGTCTGCGCATCACGACTATGCCGACGAAGACAAGAGCGAACGCCGAGACACTTAGGCCAAGTACGAGCGTGTCGCCGGAGCCACTCTCTTGAGTCGAGACTGAGTTACTTCCGCTAGAAGCCTTGGCATCGTTGCTGCTGTACCATCTAAACCAATCGATTGTGCAGGTATGATTCGCGAGTTCGTCCTTGGTCACATACGTTGCCATGTACTGTTGGCTGGCGAAGCAAGTTCTGTCGAGAAACAGCGCGAGCGATGCTGATCCATTCATAGCGAGGTTTGCAACAGCATACAGACCGTCTGATTCATTGTACGCGCCGACACAGGAACCCATTGCCGGGTACCCGAAACCCATTGAGAACTCGGTGCACTTTTCATCAATATGGAGAAGCTGAAGCAGATATGGGAGTTGCCGAACTTGTCCCGCATGACCTGAAGGTAGTCCGAAGAGCAGTCGTTGGTCATCATGTTGGGGTTGACGTCTCTCGAGCCGTAGAAATAGTCAAACGATTCACAGGAAGTGACAGTGCAGTTTTCATCCGGGATCACCGTCACCGCGTACGGGGCGCCGCCACACTGATCACCGAGGTAAGCAGCTTGGATGGAGTAGATGGGGTCTGCACACACGGTTTTGGCCGCTAGGACGGCTAAAATAACTAAGTTCCGTCGGAACATGGTAACCTTCCTGGCACCTTTGACGTGTTGGTCAAATACTGAAATGGAGGAAAGCTTGGCAAGAGTTTCCAGCTGGTGCGACCTCGGGAAACGGGTTGTCGATCACCCATACCGAAAGCTATCGAAATAGCGATAAGGTCTCTGTTAAGCATCTGTGAATCGCGTGGAAGTCTTCATCAACAAGTAATCAGAGTAAACTATTATGGTACACTGATGTAGCCAAGCATTTACAGCCTTCTCTGCTTAAGCCACACAACTGCCGAATGTTTTCACCTACCATTCCAACTCTATAAAACAACCCCAGACGTGAACAGGTCTGCCTGATTCCGTAGCGTTCATACGTCATCACCCACATCAAGTTTTTTTACCACAACAACAAACTTCATTTTCGCTTCTGCTAGGAATTTGTCAACGTACGTACAGTTTGACGGGGAAGCGGTTAATATCATTTATTGTAGTGTAATATAGTGCTATGTATTAAAACCTGCATTGGCACCTTCCGAGAGCTCCCAGACCACGGTGGTGTCTGAAGTGATGCTAAGAAAAAAACTGACATGTTTTCCTTTGGTGAGGTCTTGTCAGAGCTGGACTTGCACGCGCTGCCGTACTCGCATTCGAGCTGAAATATGCCCAGGTGAAGCAGCAGTCTCGATTCGTATGCAAGATCACTGCGGGAGAGGTTCGAGTCGAATCTTTTCGGAGCGGGTAGAAGCGCTGGGCTATGCTTGTAGTGCGCTGAATCGTCCAAGTGCAACGGAAGAACTGTGCCGGCTTCAGATTATTTTACAAAATGGACCTAGCGAAGTGAGAGAGACTATGAAATACTTGAGGTAACTTGGATTGCAGAAATATACATGTTCGAGCAATGTTTCGATTCCTGGTATCGAATACCTGGTCTCGATTTTTTCCATCGGTATCATGCGGGCTATAGCATTGTGCTCAAGCCGGAAGTCAACTCTCTCAGTCCGGCCAAATCACCTATTTGCTGTAAGGCGATGTGCTCTTTTGAGGCATGTGCCGACATATCGATCTCACTTTTTCTCTTGCAACGCTTTCATCATCCGTACTGCAGGTGTTGATACTTCGCTCTGGGGTGGAACCTGAGATGATGATGGACGAGCAATAATACGCGAACGCTTTCGTTTGGTGTTGTATTATCAGCGCTCGACGTCCACGCGCTTCGTACGCACAAACTACGAAGTCAGTTTAAACCATCATCGAATCGATGATGCGCAGTTGCAGAAAATAACAACGCAGCTAGAGTTTTCAGAAATCACCCCGTCGTCTATTGTGGAGCTGGGTTGTGACTGCGTTGCGGTGGATTTTCGATCTTGACCAAGCGGTGCAGAGGCGTTGTATCGAGTACACGGTTATTCTTTCGCGTGATCGAATTTCCATCGGTAAGGCTGACCTCCTCAATACATGTAAACGATCAATGTAGCAATATCACTAAAACAAGCCTATGACTTTTGGAGTTTCACACCAGTAGATCCTCGATTCTGCAAAGCTGAACCAGGTATTCCACGACAATGCTCTCCAAAGTCCGCACTGGATCTTATGGGAGCTTAGCAGAACAAAGATCACTCAAGGTGTACTGGACAGATTGGTTTTTATGGCTGGCAGTTTTGTTTACCCTTGATTTTTGTGGATTGTTAAGTTATTGGGCTCGTGAAGCGTGTTCGGGGTAAATCATCAACTAGGCCAATCTGCTTACTATCCAAAGACATAGTCATCAACAACTAATATTTTCAACAACTTCTCTGTTCACGCTTGATAACAAAGTCTTGGTGTATATGCAAGTGTTTGTGGTCATGTATGGCTAGAATCTACAGTATGAGCTAAGCCATTTCCAGTAGCCCTTCCAACTTGCCTGCTTTAACCCATGATACGTGTTGTGGGTTCACGGTTGCCGGTTGCCAGTAGATAATACTGGCAGCACCAACAACCGTGAACCCATTCGAGTAAGACAATGATCACCCTCGTGCGAAAGTATCTGCGTCTTGTTCATTCTCGAATTTGCTTTGTTGCGAACATGCCCGTCGGGATGCTATTTCTACCTGCCGTCCTGGTAGTTGTTGCACTTCCATGGATTTCGGTCACTGCGACAACATACTCCGTGATCTCCTACTACAACGACAACAGTTGCGAAGGCACCCCAAATCTTGTTACTGCTGAGGAAGATCCAAGTTGCTCAAATCAAACGTGCGCTGATGAAGATCAAGTTGGCAGCAGTAGTGGAAACGCAGACGCAAACACTGCAGTGATGACTTGTGTGACCGACGACTACATCTCCGAAATGCGAAAGAGTTTGCGAAACTCCAGATACATTTTACAAGCTGATTTCTATGATGATGTGTGCTCCCAGTTCCGAAAGGCCTACGGGTTTCCTGCGTCAGGGAATTGTGAAGGCTCGTTTAAGAATTCGATCGGTGCCTTCACAAAAGCAATTTTGCACGAGAACGAGTCAACGTCAGTCCAGTACTTCATCGACGACGACTGCAGGTCTGGCAGCATTCTTGAAGAATCGGCGGATAAAGACACACTGGAGAGCCATTGGTGTGATACTTCGAATTTCAGGTGGTACAGTAGCGACGATAAGGAAGATACCAGCTCCGGTTCACAGAGTGATACGCCTAACTCAACTTCTGACAAAAACAACAGTTCAACGCTCAGCACTGGAGCGCTCGTGGGCATCATCGGAGTTATTGTGTTGTTGCTGGTTGTCGGAGCTGCTTTCCTATATCGCCGTCGCTCACACGGGAAGACAGGAAGGTCAGCAACAACTACGACAATTCCGTCTGGTGACGTTGCTCCGATGGTTGGTGGTCAAACTGGACTCTGGGATGACAACATCATCACTGCAAGGCGAATCCCTCGCGACAAAGTGAAACTCGAAAAGCTCATTCGCCGAGGTGCTTACGGAGAGGTTTACCATGGAGTCTTCAATGGACAACAAGTTGCAGTTAAGGTGTTGCCACCCGCCACCCGGACAAACCTCCAGCACGTCACACAATTTCTTGCCGAGGCGAAGATGACAGCTTCGATGGATCACCCTCATATTGTGACTTTCGTTGGCGTTGCCTGGGACTCACTATCGGACGTATGCGTGGTCCTCGAGTTCATGGATGGAGGAGATCTGCGGTCACTTCTGGACAAGTACCAAGCCACCAAACGCTCCGTTGGAGTCGACCGAGAAAAAGCAACCATTGCTCTCCATGTTTGCCATGCGCTCACATATCTCCACTCACTCATGCCATCGGTCATTCATCGAGACCTCAAGTCGCGCAACATCTTACTGAACCAAGCAATGGAAGCCAAGTTGACGGACTTTGGCGTCTCGAAAGAACGACTGAATCAAACGATGACGGTCGGGGTCGGGACGTCACTCTGGATGGCACCCGAGGTGATGCTGGGTGAAAAGTACGACGTGAAGGCTGACATGTTTTCGTTCGGAGTGGTGCTATCTGAACTAGATGTTCATACTCTGCCATATGAGCAAGCGAAGCAACAGAGTCGTGCTTCCAGTGGACGTGAAATGGCGCACGCAATGTTGATGCAGAAGGTTTCGACGGGGTTATGCGCGTGGACTTTTCGGATTCAAGTCCCCAGTCGCTGGTGGATCTGGGAGTGGCTTGTGTCTCGCTGGAGGCTAAAGATCGGCCAAGTGCAGCTGAGGCGTTGTACAGACTGCAGACCATTCTATCACAGGAGCTGTGATGAACAACTACAAGTGTATATGCTAGTGACGTCGTTCATGTAGCTACTCTCTCCTCCAAATAAGGTTGAGTAAAGGTGATGTTGCGCTGGCTTCGACAGACTGTAATTTGTAGTGGTCGTGGCACTGCGTGAAGTACATGTTTTTAATCGTTAGAAATTACCATCGTTTGTCGGGAACAATTAACCCCCAACACTCATGGTTGTGTGATAGGGTACACCTTACCCTGCAGTCCGTGGACACGTACAACGGTGACACGCGACTGAGCGGTTACGGCGACAGCGACGAGGCGTCAGCAGAGCGGTTCGTGGAGCCCGTGGAGCCGTACATCCGCGATCTTCACGCTGGACGGTCGCCGGGAGGACGAAGCGACGCAGTTTTATTGAGCCGCGGGGCTCATTGGCTGGACGGATGGGTTCAGCTTGAAGTACACGAGAACAGCGAGAGACGGCGGTCGGCAGGATTCTGTCGGGAGCGAGCGAGCCGAGAGAGAGCTCACTTCCGAATTGGCATCGAGCAGCGCACGAGCCACCGAGGGTACCAGCGGCCGACACACGGCAACGAACGAGACGAGACGAGAACGAGAAGCAGTGCAGCTGTCGACGGACGACTAGCTACTGTTGGACGGACGCGAAGCCGCGGATGACACGGAGAGCTCGACGAGGACGAACGAAGGTCCTGTCTAGTACGTGACGAGCATTGGGTTGACAACGGTCACCTCAGTGTTGGAACAGTCGTGCTACGAGTAGAACTTCAGGGCGGACAAGTCAGCTTCTACGTGGAGAACGTGGTGGAGGTCAACAACGAGAACGAGACGAGTAGTGTATTTCGGTACAAAACTAAGTAGGGGCAACCCGGCACCTTGAAAGGGGCCTACACGAGTGAATTACGTACGTCAGACTCCGACGGACCTTGGGTAATCAACCGAGCGTCAGCACTGGAGCTAACGACCCGCTGGCGAGAAAGCGTAACCAGCTCGTTACAGTTGTATATAACTACATGGCTGAGGAGGGTATGTTTGCACCTTTTTGAACATGTAGTTAAAGACGACATGTTAATGACTGCACATTTGCAGGATGTCTACCCGTGTGCACGCGGTTAGGTCATTTCCGTGCAAAATGATCTGCGACCAGGTGCACGAGAAAAACGTTTTCCCCGGATTTGATGGGTGGCTGTCGTGGTGCCAGTGTGCGTTTGGAATCATTATCAAAAAAGCACCGAACGATGTATGGCGCATGGCGGAAAGAGCGCCGCGTACATTCCGGCACTGCAGCGGTGGGGCAAGGAGGAAGTGGAAGAGTCCGAGCAGCACGGGGAAGCAGAAGAAGAGAAGGAGAAGCAGAAGGGAATAACGGAGACGAAGGAGAAGAAGCGAGCTGCCGCTGTACAAGAATCACGGAAGCTAGAAATCGCGCAGGAATGAAGAAGCGAAAGACGAGTCCGCATATTGCAGCGGTATAGGAAGATGCTGACGACGAGAGTGAACCATCAGGGTACGTTATTTGATTGGTGACTCTGCTAACTGTAGTTGTTGTATGTTGCAAGAGATCGGCATGTATGAGTGCTGGAGTAGGAGAGCACACGGCACCGCCGCGACCGACGGCTAGGTACGTCATGCTGATCACATGAAGCATGTTACAACATGTTTGATTTATAGTATGATGTATCTAACTACTTGTATATTCGTGTAGAGTGAAGGGTGCGAGTGACACTACCGGTCTGGCGGAAGCTGAGAAGGCAGTGGATTCTGGCGGCAGGGGCCTTGTCAACAGAGGCTTGAACGCGAAGAGTGAGACAGCTACGACTATGTCATCTTGTATGTGGAAGGCTATCAACTCGGAGAGGAAGCCAAAGAAGAAGGCGGAGAAGAACTAGAAGTGGATGTGGATGATGAAGCGAGCGGGGGTAGAGCCTACTCCCTCCGGTACGTCGTAATGCATGAGGTGTGTGTGGGTGCTCCCCGCGGCTTCATGATGAAGCCCGCGGGGAGTTTTGTTTTGGCTGAGTTGAACATGTTGTAAAAGCACCTATGCTGATATTTTGCTATGTTGTATCTACTTACTGTGCAGATAGAAGATAACAATTGCTAAAACCAATGTAGATGAAGTTGATGAGCAAGCAGCTCAGTAGGCACTTGCTATGGAGTAAGTCGTACCATCGCCTAGCTAAGTTCAATACATATGTGTGTTTTCCCATGAAAGAAAGCATAGCCCTGTTGTCTCGCTCAGGTTTTGGCCAGCTTTCCCTCATGGAAAGTGCGCTCAAAATAGAAAGGTCAATTGAAACTCGTGTGATATACGACATGTTATTTAATCGAGGCTGGCCACGCCGTATCTGACTACATGTGGGGGCATCGACGTGTGCGGACAATTTCCATGCACATACATCCGGACTACTGTTCAGAAAAAGACATCGTACTTATTGTAGACCATACAAATATCAAGTTTAGACCGGCCTTAACATGGTGTCTTTAACTACATGTTAAGAACGGGACACACCGCAAAACTCGTATCAATCCTGGCGAGTGTTGGGGTTAAGGTCAAAGAAAGGTGCTTCTAAAGACAGAACGCGATTGCCAACGTTTTATTGTTCTTTTTGCTCATCGAACTACCTATAACTATCGCACGCTTTCCACATCTAAAATATGTTTACACCTGTATGAAGATACACAAGTTTTGTTTTGGCTCGTGGATCGGTAGGTTGTTTGGGGACTCAGACGGGCAATACTAAGTCTCCAGACTCACTTGGGAGTGTCATAAAGCGAGCGGTAGATATTATACTTGTTGCACAACAGCCAAAATTCGTTAGCTAAAAAATAAATCGGATGGTGCTACATCAGCATCAGCAGTGATAGTGTATGGTTCAGCGCAGCACGCGACTCTGCTGAGTGATTGGGATTGCTCTGTACGAACGACGCTTGAAAGTGTCTTTTCTTCGTGTTTCCAGAATTTCTGTCCTCGTCACCTCGCTCGTGAAGTGCGTTAACATCTACACTCCAGTATTACAGCGGGTCCGAAGCTGATTCGAGTCCAATTTCGTCGTGGCTTTTCGCCAGACAATTCAACTATCACCCGTATGGCAGTCGACAGTGATGCAAAGGGGAGTAAGTCAGGCAAATAAATTGCCTGTCGACTGGGTAGTGCACATCTTACCAGCCTTCGTAGATATCAAGTCTCTTGACACCCAGCGGACTGAACCGCTATAACGGCAAACTCTCGTCAGGCCGGTACCCTACTGGACCTGAAGAATCACAAACTAGTCATCTTATCGTGCGGTGGATGCCACGATTTTCTAGCGTCTCGAAAGGTTGGCGAGTCAGGGCATGAAGATGACCGCTGGATCAAGGTGAGACGAACGTATATGCAAAAATGTCGATATATTTTCGTGTACGGTGTAATTGGTGATAGGTCTGCACTGTTTTACTCTTGGCAAAAGAGGAAGCAGCAGTTATGAAACGTTCAGAATTCTGCCCATTGGTATTGGTCAGTGACCAATGCTTTTGAAGATATGAAACCTCTGAGCGAATCCAATTGCTTTATCGCTTTGAACTCACTTTGCAGTTCGCCTCCCCAGCACCAAGCCGATTTTCCTACCAACGGGTTCAATGTCGCGAGTAGCGCTGCTTCTACTGACTATTTTGGGTGTTCAAGTGTCGTGGGATCCCGTTGCTGCGACTACATACGCAGTTACAGCTCAGTTCAACAGCGGAATTTGTGATGGTACGGCGTTTCGAGTGTATGCCCAGGAAAACTCGAGCTGCTTGGATCAACCCTGTTCCATTGATCTGAGTACTTCTAGCGGCAGCTCCGATTCGGACCGTACTGTGGTCACGTGTGTGGAGGAGGATTACATCTCTGAGATGCGAAAACAATACGCCAACACCAAATACGTGCTTCAGGCCAATTTTTCAGACTCCGAGTGTTCCATTCTCACGGTGGCCTATGGGTACTCCGCGACGGGGAATTGCGATGGCAAGGTAAATGCCTGGTCTACGAAGGCGTTTTTGCGCGAAAACGGGTCGGCTGAGCTCCAATACTTCGATGCACCAAAGTGCGCTTTCCTGTATGGTGGTGCATCAGCGGATGAAGAGACAATTACAAGTCACTCATGCGACAGTGATTATTTCAGGTGGTACAGCAGCAAGGATGGCGATACGGTTACCGAAGGTATGGTTAGTGAAGTCGGCATCAGCGGCAGTAGTAGCACTGATGACCATTTCGGTATCGATACTACCAGTAGTATGTCCAGCAGCAGCACCTGGGAAAGCAGCAGTTCTGGTAAAACAGAAGTCGCATCTGGGCTTACGACGGGCACTGTTGTAGGGATTTCCAGTGGGGTATTTGTGGTTCTACTGGTGGTCATCGGAGTTGTCGTTTTCTGCCGTCGGCGTTCAACTTGGAAACCACCAGGGCAAGCAACAACCACCTTCCAATCCGACGGTTCTGAGGGAGCAATCGGTGGCCAAACCGGACTATGGAACGACAATATCATCACTGCAAGGCGAATCCCTCGCGACAAAGTGAAACTCGAAAAGCTCATTCGCCGAGGTGCTTACGGAGAGGTTTACCATGGAGTCTTCAATGGACAACAAGTTGCCGTTAAGGTGTTGCCACCCGCCACCCGGACAAACCTCCAGCACGTCACACAATTTCTTGCCGAGGCGAAGATGACAGCTTCGATGGATCACCCTCATATTGTGACTTTCGTTGGCGTTGCCTGGGACTCACTATCGGACGTATGCGTGGTCCTCGAGTTCATGGATGGAGGAGATCTGCGGTCACTTCTGGACAAGTATCAAACCACCAAACACCCCGTCGGAGTCGACCGAGAAAAAGCAACCATTGCTCTCCATGTTTGCCATGCGCTCACATATCTCCACTCACTCATGCCATCGGTCATTCATCGAGACCTCAAGTCGCGCAACATCTTACTGAACCAAGCAATGGAAGCCAAGTTGACGGACTTTGGCGTCTCGAAAGAACGACTGGATCAAACAATGACGGTCGGGGTCGGGACGTCACTCTGGATGGCACCCGAGGTGATGCTGGGTGAAAAGTACGACGTGAAGGCTGACATGTTTTCGTTCGGAGTGGTGCTGTCTGAACTAGATGTTCATACTCTGCCATATGAGCAAGCGAAGCAACAGAGTCGTGCTTCCAGTGGACGTGAAATGGCGCACGCAATGTTGATGCAGAAGGTTTCGACGGGGGTTATGCGCGTGGACTTTTCGGATTCAAGTCCCCAGTCGCTGGTGGATCTGGGAGTGGCTTGTGTCTCGCTGGAGGCTAAAGATCGGCCAAGTGCAGCTGAGGCGTTGTACAGACTGCAGACCATTCTATCACAGGAGCTGTGATGAATGGCTGGTGTAGATTCCAGTGCAGTCGATCATTTAGCGACTCTTTCTTTCTGACAATGTTCAATCGTGTGATCTGGCTCACGTATAATTCCATGGTCTTGAATAGTTGTTGTTATCCAGGCGCACAGTTGCCTGCAAGAAATAGTGCCCGATACAACGAATACTATTGAATACCCGGGTCGTGACCTCAATCAAATCAGTGAAATGGTCAGAAGGTGAACCCATCGCGCATGTGTATCCATAGAGCAGAGGGACTTTTGGCCATTTTCACTTCGGCAGGATACGCGACTCTTAGTCTGGTCAACTCAAGTTGAGTCTCAACCACGTCATGGCTTCATCGTACTCGGTCCTCGCTTACTACTCCGGTGGTGAATGCACGACGGGGGCGCGTATCAAGTTCTGGCAGTCGAAGACGCCAATTGTACATCAAATACTTGCTCGGACAACGATATTTCTTATTCGGTCCTGGTATCCACCGAGTGCTCGACGGACTACGCGACTTCCATGACAAGTGTGATGAGCTACTCCTCCAACAGCATTATTGTTGCAAGATTCTCGGACGAAAACTGCACCAACTTGATCAACGCCTACGGAGCCACAAAGTCCAAAACCTGCATGGAGAACCAATACGGGGAGGTTACGAAGCCATGCTGAATCCAGACGGATCCGCATGGCTAGCATACTACTCCGACTCGACTTGTGCGTCTATATACGCCAACGAGAGCGCAGACAGGGACTTGGTAGCGAGTCACGAGTGCAGCCCCAACAGATACAAATGGTACGCTGTCAACGAAGTCGAATTTTCCACCGACGTTAGCGGGTCAGTCGATAGTTCTTCCAGCAGTAGCAGGCGTCAACGGAGTGTACCAGATGACAGCCACAGCCCAGCAACTTCACCGGACGCCTCTGACAACGTCAATGCTCTTGCAATTGTCACTCTCATCTTCAGTTGTATTGTGGTTGGCCTGGTCGCAATCATCGTAGTCTTGTACAGACGACTTAAACGGCAGAAACCCATGGAAAGTCGAAGCGGTCTGTGGGATGACGACACCATCATTGCGACTCGAATTCCGCGGAACAAGATCAGCATCAAGAAGCTTCTCAGTCGTGGCGCATATGGTGAAGTGTACTCGGGAGTTTTCAACCGCCAACAGGTTGCTGTTAAGATGTTGCTACCGTCGTCACGCACCGACCTTCAGCAAGTTCACGAATTCCTCACTGAAGCCAAAATGACTGCGACGATGGATCATCCGCACATTGTCTACTACGTTGGTGTAGCATGGGATTCGCTGTCGGATCTTTGTGTCGTTCTCGAATTCATGAATGGTGGAGATTTACGAACACTCTTGAACAGGTACGAAGCTGAATGTCGGCCAGTCGGGTTTGATAGGCAGAAAGTAACCATCGCTCTTCACATCTGCCACGCACTCACGTACTTGCACTCCCTCGCCACGCCCATTATTCACCGAGACCTCAAGTCCCGTAACATTTTGTTGAATCATACCATGACAGCGAAGTTAACTGATTTCGGGATTTCGCGCGAACGGCCCGACAAAACGATGACTGCAGGAGTAGGTACGTCGTTGTGGATGGCTCCTGAGGTGATGCTTGGAGAAAAATACGACGTGAAAGCGGACATATTCTCGTTCGGCGTTGTGATGTCCGAGCTGGATGTTCACACGATGCCGTACACACTGGTAAAGCAAAGATGCCGTGAGACTGAGGGCCGCGAAATACCAGAGCCTTCTCTGTTACAGAAAGTCTCCACCGGTGAAGTTTCCGTGGAGTTTTCCTACATGAGTCCGAGTCCAATTGTAGAGCTCGCTCGTGCGTGCGTCTCAATCGATCCGAGTGGCCGCCCTGCTGCCGCTGAAGTATTGTATCGACTGCAGGTCATTTTGGCTCAAGAATGGACTGCTTAAGTGCAGCTTCGAGACGTGCCAGATACGACGGGTGCAAATGCGTCCCATCAAGTCGAAGCTCCGGCCGAAGCTATCCATGTGTCACCAAAATGATGTTAAACAATGGTTTCGAGAAGACACGCAAAAATCACTTACTTTGGGCGGTGATTCGCACAGTAAGTCGTCGAAGAAGTTCAGCCATCTACACGAGCACGACATATCGTCAGGTTATGGTCATGTTTTGCAACGGCACCATTGTGTACAAACCGTACGTGCAGATGGAGCTCTTGGAGACGCAGTTTTGGAAGATATTGTTGTACGTGACAACCAGTGAGCGTGTTTCATCGAGGACAGGCACCACTGGATGGATGTATACGTCAAACTCGTACTTCTTCACAACATCTTCTAGCACATCCATGAAAATGCTTATGGTGTGCTGCATCCCTTCTTCAACAGTCTAAGAACGACAACGCACATTAATTTAGTCCGTTAGTTTGTTGTTGAGGATGACAGTGCCCAAAGCCTTACCTCGTATTTGCACTTCTCAACAGCATCCAAGATGCCCTCACGGCAGTCGATCTCTCCAAATAAAAAGATAACCCGGGATGTTCTTGGGATGCTCGCGATAACTCGCCAGAAATTTAACTTCGGGTAGAACGTGGACTCCTTGCGGAGATGCCAGTGCTTCAAACCTGTTACCAGTGCTGGGCGCAACAACACGGGTCGATCATCAATCTCGATTTTACGCCAGGCAGTTGCTAATGTATGAGAATCACCGCATACGTAGATGGTACCAGTGTTATTGGCGGATAAGGGTGGATCCAGCTCAAGTGCCTCCCCGATTGATAGCAGCTGTGCGATGCAAGCATAGTAAGCTTGTTCATTGCGAATAGACGTGCGGTGCAGCTCACGTCCAAGACGAAGCGGCTCCAATTCATGAATCAGTGCTGGGAGAATGCGGAGTCGTCCATTGATGAACAGTAGTTTAACAATCGTGAAGAAGCAGGCTAAGAGATCTAGATCCATATCAGACAACATTGACACCGTCTTTTTGTTTGCTTGCACCAAATTATGACTGCCGCTGCTCGAGTTTGCATCAGATCCACCTGGCACGACCTTTGCGTAGCCTTCATGATCCGATATCCACTCAATGAACAGTTTTGATTGATCCTCACTGCAGCCTTCTTCTTGTTTAGTGGCGGCAGAATCACCAATTTTACTGTGATTCCAAGCATCAGTTCGATCAAGAATACCAACGAATGAACCCGCAAGCACTTGCGGATCTCCACCCTTCCCGCTCCCGACAGCGAGCGAGCGATTTCCACGGAAAAATGAAGCTAACACATTGTAGGCGTCAACATACTGAGAACACGCTTCTAGAGCATGCGCATGATTAAGTGCATACGAAGCACTTTGGGGGTCACAAATCTGGGCTTGCTGAAAGCAAGCAATGCTTTTCTCCACGGCTCCGAAGTCCTTAAGAATAGTTGCGATGAACGCATACGCAGATCCTGCTGACGAACCAGTTGGAGGCACGACAATCTGCAGACGCTCCATTGCACCAGCGTCGCTTAGCAACGATACGATCGTTTTCTTCACAGCTCGATCGTTGGATTTACTCACAAGTACGCGCAACGCCATACTCAAAGCCTCGGTCTTTTTCCACGATTATGTGCAATCGTGGCGTAAAGTAACAGTGCGTCCAAATTCAGCGTCGAAGCTTGTAGATCCGGCAACAATTGTGTAACAAGTGAAATCGCCTCCTCCTCGTTATCCGAATCCTTCGTCTCATATAAAGCTTTAGCCTTGAGTACTTCCAGCTCCTCTTCCATCCGCATTCGATCATCAGTATCAGTAAATAAACCCTGGCCTTTTCCATCAGAACTACCTCCACCTCGAGTATTGCTTGAAAACGTCTGTAACTCTTTCAACACCTTCACCGCCTCTGGAAACCTCCCAATTTCACTATAGCACTCGGCCAACTTCAACGCACTGGTAAACGCCAGTCTCGCATGTGCTTTGCAGTGCCAGTCCGCTCCTCCATGAACCTTCCAGCACTCTCCAAAGTACTTTTCCGCCGCTTCCTCGTGTCGTCCACAAGCCACGAAAATGTCTCCAAGTGCCAGCAGCGCCTGAGGGTTCTGGGGTCCTCAGCCATCACCACGTGCGTGTAAATGTCCCTAGCAGCTCGGAACATCCTCTGCTTCATCTGCATCTCTGCCAGCGCCAAAACCTGTGCAAGGGAACGGTCGTAACCTTCCTCACTGCTGTTTTCACCATGGTTTTGACACTTTTTCGTGAGTTTTACCGTTTCTAAGCTCTTTGGAGTGATAAAAGCTCAAACTCACACGTTGAGAGCGATTTTTCCGTCTCAGAACCTCTAATCCTACCAACGCCAGCTACTGACACGTCCAGGGACGGCAAAAGCCGTCGAGACGCCGCGTTTTGGTGAAATTCCACGTAAACGTCAACATTCTCCGCTCCCAGCGGCGTTTTGGGCCGGAATTTCGCGTTGTAAGCGGCGAAAAAGCTGACGAGAACGCGACGCACAGACGGAGATGCATGCACATCGTCTGCAGGAGGGACAGTGAGGCGCCTGGTCCACGCTAGCGCCGTCTCCGCCGCCTCGAAGTGCACGTAGAGCCGCATCCTGCCGGAAGGTCGCGAAAATGCGGAATGTGTATTTAACACTAAATTGAAGTACCACACACCAAAACAATATGGAGCCCAAGTGTACAGAGCTCTCCGCTGTCTAGGGAAGCTTCTGTGTGGTATCTGCTAGGATGGCATTGAATTCAGCTCGTCATGTTCCTCATTTTTCTTGCTTTTTCCTTACGTTTCCTGCATTAATCTGCCTCCATCGTAGTCCAGCACATGTTCCGTCTTGTGAGCTGGTCCGTTGTCCTGACTGCGATGCGAGAAGAGCGCCACACACTCAGAGAAGAGGGTTAACCACCTCTCTTCTCTGTGGATTTTGAGCCGTCTGAGGGGCTCGGGAGACTTAGTCGTCCGCGTGGGCGTTCTTCTTCGTGGCGTCCTGGGCGTCGTACCACTTGTAGAATCGGCTGATGCGGTCCATCTCGCTGTCTCTGTACTGGTTCCAGACCATGCCGCAGCCGATGCCGAGCACGGTGGCGACGACGATGTCCTTGAGGGGCGAGAGCATGGTACTTGACGGAGTCTTTTGGGAGTGGGGGCTAGTTGCTGACTGAGCGGTCGTGGACCGTCAGAATCCGAGAGGGTAGAGGGGACGGATGGCACGAACGAGAGGCGAAGGTGAACGCACCGATTTAAACAGCTACAACGACAGATAGAAACGACACATGAGGCCGACCCCGTCGGCCAGAAAAAGGAGGTAGTCTGTAATACTCGATACCCTGAAATACTACGTTATAGACAAGGTAATGATACTCCCCGATTGACCTCTTATATTAGATAAGACGCGGACACAGCATGCTGTCCAGGTAGCAGGTCCTCCATGCTTGGGCTATAAAAACGCGCGCTTTACGTCCACCACACCAATCCTCTACGTCCACCACACCAATCATCTGCACTTCAACACGCAACAAGATCTTGCCATGCTGCTGGACGTGTCTCCTCGCGAGGCCTCCTACCTGGGCGTGTTCCTGGCGGCGCTGCTGACCGCGTGGACCGCCAACGCCAACGGCTTCGTGTGGGACGACCGCTCGGCCATTCTGTCCAACGCCGACACGCAAAGCAGCGGCCTGCTCGACGTCTTCTCGCACGACTTCTGGGGCTCCCCATCCAGTCGGAGCACAGCCACAAGAGCTACCGACCGCTCACGGTCCTGAGCTTCCGGCTCAACTACCTACTGGCCGACGGCCACAGCGCCTGGCTCTACCACTCCACCAACGCACTGGCGCACGCCTTGTGCGCCGTCCTCGTGTGGAAAGTGGCCGACGTTTTATTCCAGCAGCACAGTCGTCTCCTGGACGCAACAGTCACCCGGGAGAACCCACAAGACGCGTCACCAATTGCAAATGACGTGGCAATGAAGCCTGCAATTGGAGACGAGGCGGAACGCTGCAGTATCGGAGCTGTGACTTCCGGACTGCTGTTTGCAGTGCACCCAGTCCATTGTGACGCCGTGGCCAGCATCGTGGGAAGGGCTGACTTGTTGTGTACGTTGTTGTCGTTGACAGCCTTCTTGGTGTATGTGGGAGGTGCAAATTGCAGCAGGACGGAGTGGAAGCGGGTGGCAGTGGCAATGCTGCTCACGATTTGCGCGGGGCTGTGCAAGGAGTTGGGGTTCACCACCTTTGCACTGTTGGTGGCGTACGATCTGCTGAGAATTGGTCGTTATTTGAGAGTGGAGAGAGGTCTGAGTTGCATGAAGAGGAGAATTGGGGTGGTTGTGGGCGTGGGGGTCCTTGCGGCCTTGATACGGGTGTCGATCAATGGTGAACATCGCCAGATGAAGTGGGATATACTTGCCAACAATGTGGCTGTTCAGGAGAGCAGGTTGACGAGACTCTTGTCATATGGACATATACATGCGTGCTATCTGTGGAAGCTCGTGTGGCCGCGATTGCTAAGCTTCGACTATGGGTACAACACGATCCCCGTTATTGAATCTGTCACTGACTGGCGTAATGTGCACACGTTGCTTGCGTATACCGTTGTCCTAGTTGGATTCAGAAGAGCAGTCCTCCAGCTGTGTGGGTCGAGCAACAACCCACCGTCCTCTCTACTGATGATGAGTATCGCGTTTGGTGTGATCCCGTTCTTACCGGCGTCGAATATTGTATTCCCTGTTGGAACGGTGGTCGCCGAGAGACTGCTGTACTTTCCGAGCGTTGGTTTTTGTCTCCTTATTGGATGCGTTATCGATCACACCCTCTCAATTGTGAACAAGTACACTGTACATATCACTCCAGTTGTTGAGGTCGACACTGATCTGGCCCAGAAAAAGTTGAGCGCATTTTTCAGAGCTGTGCAGGTCAGCGTGGTTACTTGCGGTGCAATTTTGCTCGCTGTTGGATGCTACCGCAGTCATCTTCGAAATGCAGACTGGGTTGACGAGCAAACGCTGTTCAAGGTAGCAGTAGATGTTGTGCCTACGAACGTCAAAGTACTATCGAATCAAGCCAAAAACTTGCTGAACCCAGATCCGCAAAAGGCCCTCGACTACCTGTGCGTTTCGATTGGTATGATACCAAAGCACATCGAGAGTCAGACAAATGCCGGGCTTGCTTTCATCGCACTTGCGGCTAAGAACAATCACGACGACGATCTGTATCTGCACGGTATCCGCCACCTCTATAAGTCTGCCATGCTCGCGCCAAGTCGCTTCCAGGCTCCGGGGTTTATTGGTGGAGAGATTTTCACACACTGGATGAAGGCACGATTGCCGCACGGGGAACCTTCCCTTGAAGATCTCCTCGCGAGTGAGTCGGTAAAAAGCGCTACAAATTTCCTAGACCACGCAATTGAGTGCAAGAGCATCTACCCGACACACTTCTATCATCGAGGAAGCATCGCCTACGAGATCGGCGATTTTGACACGGCGATAAGCTTCTTCCGCATGACAGAGGTGGCAAACAGTGTGATTCGTGATCGAAAAGTTGACCTGGAACTGCTCGTGGAACCATCAGCGATCTACAATATGCTCGGAATATGCTTTAAGAGGAAAGGGGACGTGGGCCAGGCCCTTGAGATGCTGCAAAATGGAATCGCGCTGTACCCGAAAGACACCGATCTTCACGTGAACGCGGCTTTGATAATGCAACAGGAGGGGATGCCTTGGCGGCGGATGCCCAACTGAAGGCTGGTCTCATAGCAGCAACAGATCGTGGGCATATTGCCAAACTTCGCGACATTGCAAAAGGCTGGAGGACTCCAACTTGCTGATAGCCGTGGAGTTGGTTTTGAATCGGGTTGCAGCACTTGAGAACGAGTACTCCGAGTAGAACACCCATTGATTTGATAAGTTGGCTGTTTGGCTGTATTTCTCATGAAATGTGAAATGAAGTTGTCAATACGCAGTATTCAAAGGAAGCCGCTGCTGTGAGACCAGCTATGTAGTACTAACCTCTGTTGTATTCAAGCCCCAAAGAACATTTACAGCTAGTATAGTCCTTTGGCTGATGGAATAACTCGGCACAATGGACGTGCGCTAATCACTGAACATAACTCACTAATTCTGGGTCTTTCTGGGTTTTCACCGCTCCGTGGAAAAACAACTTAACCTCGATACCAAGCTGGCATGGAGCATTAGGTAGGCTTTTAACGGCAGTTTGGTCTCGTATCTATCTCAATGAAGCATTGCTGGACCAAGTTCGTGCAAGGTACTTCGTATTGTTAACCGGTGTCACTACAATAGAAGCATGGGTGTTCTAAACCCTCCCACGCATGAAGAGCTTCTATTGAAAACCCGCCAACAGCAGCGGAATACATCGTGCAAACAAAACGCGGAACTCCACCCATCACACATTTTTCTTGGTCTCCGGGATTTTCTCCATACCGGTAACAAAGAACGACAGCAAAGACGACCAGGCTGATGAGATGATGAGATGCTACACGGATGAGAGAAGTGCGGGTCATCATGGAAATGTTGTTCTGGACGAATAAAACAAAAATGCGTTAGTGATAATATTGTGCAACAGCTCGAAAAAATGGATAACGGACCTTCCAGAAGTTCTGCTGTCGGTGCGGCTGGACGCACCACCAAGACGTGGACTTGCATTGCCTGTGGAATGCGATTGTTCATCTCGTTTGCCTTCAACACGTCTTCAATTGTCCACGTGGCCGGCATCTTCGCTGGGTTTTCGACCACGTTTCGAACGTCATCAATCTCCCCTTTTCCAGACAGGATCATCATAATATACCATATTATGGTAGCCAGCCGCCACCTTTCGTCGCCAGGAAGAGCAGGAGATCCTTGGCGTCACAAGTGACTGTTTTTGGGTTCTTCATCTTGATCACCACAGTGCCAGCTGACTCGTGTCGATATAAACTGGGATCACGCTTCCCGATTTCCCATAATCAGACATAAGAACCTCACCATTTTACTGGAGGGGACTGATTCTCGATTATGAGAAGAAAACACAAATTTTCAATGACGAGTTCTCAATATTTTTATTACTGAGAGTTTCTCTCTTAAATAAATCTTTTATTTTTGCATGTCTCGAAAAAATCTGAAAATGCGTTTTTTTCAAAGACATTTATTTCTAAATATATGTGGCGTATTCTTGTCTGGATTCCTTACTAAAAATATACTTCGTATTTCGAAGTAGGTATCCATCCACTCATCCTTAGTTATGTACAGCAGTCTTGTACTTGAAGTAATCTGTTATGGACATGGCGATTAACGCAGAGGTTTAACTGGTCCTGCTGTACTGCTGAGAATGCAGAATTCGTCCGACAATAGGAGGACTTCGTGATTGAAGGAGTACAACATTTCTTTTTCAACACATGTACCGATCGCAGCATTTTTATTTAACATTCTTTACAGCCCTGCAACCAACACCCGCCGTTCTTCAAAACTCCTGTGACAGAATGGTCTGCAGTCTGTACAGCGCCTCAGCTGCACTTGGTCGATCTTTAGGCTCCAGCGAGACGCAAGCCATTCCCAGATCCACCAGCGACTGAGGACTTGAATCTGAAAAGTCAACGCGCATAGCTCCCGTCGAAACCTTCTGCATCAACATTGCGTGGGCCATTTCACGTCCACTGGAAGCGCGACTTTGTTGCTTCGCTTGTTCGTACGGCAGAGTATGAACATCTAGTTCCGACAACACCACTCCGAACGAGAACATGTCTGCCTTCACGTCGTACTGTTCACCCAGCATCACCTCGGGTGCCATCCAGAGTGACGTCCCGACCCCGACCGTCATTGTTTGATCCAGTCGTTCTTTCGAGACGCCAAAGTCTGTCAACTTGGCTTCCATTGTTTGGTTCAGTAAGATGTTGCGCGACTTGAGGTCTCGATGGATGACCGATGGCATGAGTGAGTGGAGATATGTCAGCGCATGGCAAACATGGAGAGCAATGGTTGCTTTCTCTCGGTCGACTCCGACGGGGTGTTTGGTGGCTTGGTACTTGTCCAGAAGTGATCGCAGATCTCCTCCGTCCATGAACTCGAGAACAACGCATACGTCCGATAGAGAGTCCCAAGCAACGCCAACGAAAGTCACAATATGTGGGTGATCCATCGAAGCTGTCATCTTCGCCTCAGCAAGAAATTGTGTGACGTGCTGGAGGTTTGTCCGGGTGGCGGGTGGCAACACCTTGACGGCAACTTGCTGTCCATTGAAGACTCCATGGTAAACCTCTCCGTAAGCACCTCTGCGAATGAGCTTTTTCATTTGCACCTTGTCCCGGGGATTCGTCTTGCAGTGATGATATTGTCGTTCCATAGTCCGGTTTGGCCACCAATTGCTCCCTCAGGACTGTTCGACGGGAAGGTGGCTGTTTGTTGCCCTGCTGGTTTCCAACTTGACCGGCGACGGCAAGAAACGACAACTCCGATGATCACCAGTAGAACCACAAAGGCCGCACTAGTGATGCCCACAACAGCACCCGCCGTAAATCCAGTTGTGACTTCTCCTTTAGTGGAACTGCTGCTGCTGGATACACTAGTATCAATAACGAAATCGTTACCATTGTCGCTGCTGCTGGACGCACTACTGATAGTATCGATACCGAAATTGCCATCAGTGCTGCTACTTGTGCTGTGGCTGCCGCTGCCTCCGCTGCCGGATTCACTAATAACGATATCATTGCTGCTATACCATTTGAACCACCTCGTGTCACACGAGTGGCTTGTCATTGTCTCGTTATCCGCCGATGGGGAAATGCGCTAAGATAATCGTCAGAGCACGTGGCATCCTCGAAGTATTCGATCAAAGCTGACCCGTCATAGTACAAAAAGTTTTCTTAGACGATGCACTTGCTTTGTCTGGTCCTTCGCAATTCCCTGTGGCGGGATACCCGTAGGCCTCGTTAAGACTGGAACAGTCGGAGTCTTCAAAATCGGCCTTAAGAACGTAGTCAGATTGGCGAATGATTTTCGCATCTCGGAGATGTAATCATCCGTCGCACACGTGACCACCACAATGTCAACATCACTTCTGTCGGGAGAAGTGCGTACCGTGGAGCAGGTTTGATCCGAGCAGCTCGAATCTTCCTTGGCAATAACTTCGTACGGCGTGCCATCGCAGCTCTCTTCATTGAAGTAGGCTTCAATTTTGTAAGTGGTCGCAGCAGCGGGAACCCACGACACTTGAACGACCACATATGTCAGTAGAAGAACCACCATGCGCGACATTGAACACTTTCGTGAGAGCGACTTGGTGGGGAGGAGGCGAACTGCAAAGTGAGCCAAAAGCGGTGCATCGTGCAAGTATACTAGCGATTGGGTTCGCCGTCATCAGTTCCAGGCGTTTCTATCTCAAAAATTATACGCACTGGGTTCATATGGTTTCATAACTGCTCGCGTTTCTTCGAAGACAGTCAAACAGAAGCGCAGTCCTTATCTTTAAAAATCAGCTTGGGGCTAGGAAAACCGTCCGATCTTGTAGTTTTCTCTCAACGAGATATGATCCAGCCGCCATCTCCACCCCTTGATTTACCCTTTTTCCAGCCGCTAGAAAATCGTGGCAATCAGCATTCACCGCAGGATAATTCGAGTTTGTCGTCATTATTCAAGTCTAGTGATCATAAGAGTTCGCCGTTATGGCGGTTAACTCCGCTGGGTGTTCGAAACCTACTTGATATTTACCAGAGAACTAAACGAAGATTGAAACGCATGTTGCAGAGTGCCTGGCAGAATGGTCAACTCAGCATCGTGGGCTTGTAACCAACTCCTGGTAGCGATACCATCACATATTTTCTTTTGTCAGAACCATTTGTAGTCGATATAGTGCCTCAGCTGCAGTCGGTCGATCACTCGAGTTCAACGAGGTACAAGCTCGTCCAAGCTCTACGATGCCCTTCGGACTGACTTGTGAGAACTCAACATGAAGGTTTCCCATCGTCACTTGCTGTAGAATGGCAGCATCGGGAAGTGTCCTTCCATTTGAGTCTCGAGCTTGCTCCTTCGCTTTTGCGTATGGCAGTGTGTGAACATCCAGCTCCGACAGCACAACGCCGAACGAGAACATATCTGCTTTGATGTCGTATCTTTCCCCCAGCATCACTTCAGGCGCCATCCACAGCGAAGTACCAACCCCAGCAGTCATCGTTTGGTCCTGCCGTTCTCTCGAAATACCAAAGTCCGTCAATTTAGCTTCCATTGCTCGGCTCAGCAGTATGTTGCGCGACTTGAGGTCCCGATGGATAACCGGTGGCATCAGTGAGTGCAAGTACGTGAGAGCATGACACACTTGAAGCGCAATGGTGGTTTTCTCTCGGTCAAAGCCGACACGATGGTTGGTAGACTGGTACTTATTGAGCAAACCGCGCAAGTCACCACCGTCCATGAACTCAAGCACGACACAGAGATCCGATAGTGAGTCCCAAGCCACTCCGACAAACCTGACGATGTGTGGGTGATCCATCGTAGCCGTCATCTTCGCCTCTGCGAGGAAATCGTTGACTTGCTGAATATTTCCACGCATATGAGGAAGTAACATTTTCACAGCGACCGGTTTCCCGTTGAAAACACCTTGACACACTTCACCGAAAGCACCATGACTGATAACTTCCTTGACTTGAACCTTGTCGCGAGGTATACGATTGGCAGTGATGACATCGTCATCCCAGAGACCGATTTGGCCACGCAGAGCTGCCTCAAGCGAAGCTGTATTTCCAGATTGGAGACTAGCGGTAGGTTGTTGCACAGTCTCCGTGCGCTTCCTATTGGATCGTCGTTTACAGCACCAGACACACCCAGCAATGACGAGGAGAATTAGGACGCCCACTATGCTGACGGCAGCAATTATTGGCGTGTTGGAGCTCTGATTACTTGCAATATCGTTAGCCGGGCCGGAAGAAGCTTGGTCATCGGTGTCAGCAGCATCGTCACCGTCAATATAATACCATTTGCACCAATTCTCGTCGCAGTTGTGTGTACGAAGAGAATTCTTGTCTGCAGAGTAGGTGGCAGAGTATCCGCTGGCTTCGCATGTGTCATCACGATAGTACTCGAGTGTTGCGGATCCGTCTGCCTCGAGTCGTGCGATAACGCGAGCTGCTTCACTTGAGTTCAGGTTCGGAGACCCCTCACAATTACCCGACGCGAAGAAACTTTGAGCGTACGATAGAGTTTCGCACTCGCTGTCGCCGTAGACCTCGACGAGGATAAACGGAGAGGTGCCGAACGCGTTGCGTACACTGGTTTTGTAGTCCGATGTACAGTCGATCGATGCCATTCCGACACGTGAAGCGGTTGCATTGCCGTCGGAAATGCACTCTTCAATCTCACAGTCGAAGTCACTCACAGTGTAGGCGTTGTATGGCGTGCCAGCGCATGAGTTTCCTGAGTAGTAAATGTACACCCCGTACAAGCCGCTTGCAAGTCCCCATGTAATTGTCAGAGTGACTAGCAGCAGCAAAAGTGACTTGCGATGGACCATTTTCGTGTCTTGATCTTGGTTTCTTCTCTGAAAGCTCGGAAAGGCAAATTGAATTCTGGCGCAGCACCAAGTGATCCGTTGAATTACCGCACACGTAACGAGTATTGTCAACCGGCGACACTGGAAAGTATGGGTGCGCACCTATGTTGAGCGAGTCTGGCGTGAAGGAAACTCCTTCGGCATTGGCGAATCGAGCTGAAGGCGATACAACGTCTCTGGTGCGGTTGGCCATTTGTTTGGATCCAGTGACACACAAGAACGCCCCAACTTAACTACCGACTGCGAGCTGGACTTGAGAACTTCACGGACAAGATTCCCGTCGCTATTTGCTGTAGCAGAAGAGCAGCTGGTAACCGTCCATTTTCCTTTGTCTGGGCGTATGGCAATGCATGGACATCTAGCTCCGGCAGCACGACACCGAACGAGAAAACGTCGCCTTGTCATCGTAGCGCTCGTCCAACATGACTTCAGGTGCTACCCAGAGCGACGTCCCGACAGCAGCCGTCATTCTTCTGTCGAGTTTCACTTTCAAGCTGCCAAAGTCGATCACTTTGGCTCGGAGGTCGTGAACAAGCCGAATGTTGCGGGGCTTGAGGTCTTGATAGAGAGCTGGGGGCGGCAGCGAGTGCACATACGTGAGTGCGTGGCAGATGTGAAGGGTGATGTTGCTTCTTGCCGATGAACTCCGCACAATGTTTGGCGCTTTCGTACTTGTCCGAGTAGTAAGCGTCAGTCGCCTCCTTCCACAAATTTCAGCACGACACGCAAGTCTGAGAGCGTATTCCACGCAACGCCCATGAGGCGAATGATGTGTGGGTGGTCCATTGCAGCGGTCAATTTCGCATCACTGAGCAAGTCGGTCACGTGCCTCGTGTTGCAGGGCAACAACATTTTGACAGCGATCTGCTGGTTGTTGAAAAAATTCCATATAAACCTCGCCAAAGCTCCACGACCAAGTAGCTGCTGCACTTGAATATATATCATCTCTCGCGGTGCGATTGGCCGTAGTATAATTTGTATGTAGGTCACGGAGTCGATGGGGGTGGACGAGAACTTCCTACGACTTCTGCGACGTGTGACAAAAGTATGTTTCTTCCGTGACGTGTGACGAAGATGGTGTGTTGCACATCAGATACGTTGCCCTCACACTATTCGTTTTCTATTTCGTGCAACCGTGCTAGAAATAGCTTGTCCATCTAAACCCACAGTCTACCTCGCTATCTACCTTTATTTAGCTCCATTTTACTGTTTCACTTCATACCAGTATCATGCCCCGTTTATTTCCGCTGTGTAAATCTCCCCTCAGACCCCTCTAACCCTTCCCAATCGACTGACGCACGTCCTGCTCTGTGCAACGGCTCATTTAGCGAGTCCTGATTCCTTCAGTTCCGAACTGTCGGTCTGCAGCGCAAGTGACTCGAAAATGGGCCGAAACGACTCAATGCGGCGCCACGTGCGGATTTTGGCGACGTCACTGGCGGTCGTGGCCGCTTTGGGACTGACTTGTCGCTGCAGCTCCCGACTCGTGACGCGGCTGCTGTTCCCGTCGGGCGACGTCACACTGTCCAAGTGGCTGTGGCTGGTGCTGGGGATGGGGCTGGCAAGTGTCCATCTCCGTGACGTGGTGGACAGATGGCGCCACAAACCGACGACGGCGAGACAACAGTGGTACTTGGTGGACAACCGCGCCGCCAATTCTATTTCGGGACGTCCCGTTGAAGTGGACACCCAGCTCTTCCAGGGACAATTGCGTGTTCATACAAGCAGCAAACGCTTGGGACTGCAAGTGCAAGGTCGATTCAAGCGGAACGTGTCCCTGAACAGCAGTCAACTGGTTGTGGCACTGCAACTGCCGGTTCAGAAGAGCTGGACGTCTACGATGCTGGTTAAAGCAGCGACCAGGCTCTGCAGTTGGCGTGGAGTGCATTCGTCACAAGGAGGGGAGGACGTGGAGCTGCCACACATTTCAGTTCCGTTGCAGTCGTGTGGAAACTCGCAGTTTGGTACCGATCTTGACAAAAGTGAACAACTTCGACCGGTGACTTGTTTTACAGCGGGGAAAGTGTACACGTTCGAAGCGAGGATTGAAGGCTGGCTGGTGACTGCGTTGTTTCAAGTGGCGCAGCGGATTCCGGTTGAGTGGATGAAAATGCCTCCTGTGCAACTTGCGGGTTATTTGGTGACGGCATCGTCGAAGAACGCTCAAAAGCAGCCACGACTCGCGAAAGCTGGCAAGCGCTACCTCTTTTGCTTCTCGGTTTATCGACAAGAACAAGCTGGAAATACGGATGCTCAGGGTTTACGGATTGCTCTTCCTGAGGATAATCCGTTGCCTGAATTTGAAGTCGGTTCTCCGATTTCAATGTGGAGTGACAACGTGCAGCGAGGTGGCGTACCGGTGGCTCACGCTGAAGCTTGCCGTCGCATTGCAGTGGATGCACGAGCATTAGGTCGGTTGGACTTCTCGCTGGATGTGTGGGTAGAATTCGTCGACCGGGTTGCTGGACGTCGTAAAGTGGGGTATTTGCTGACGGTTGTTGATATGCAGCAGCGACTACACCGTACAGTGATGCGCAGTGCTACAACCGTGAAAAATGCGCTTTTACTTCTCCGTCTAGAGCACCAACTTGACAGAAAGGAAACCGCAAGCGAGACGGGCATTGCTGAAGTTGAGGATCCGGGCCAAGAGCAACTGGATGAGGCGGTCGACTTCCAGCACCTTTCGGTTGAATCGAGAGAGTATCGCTACGAGCAGATCGAGCACGAAACGTCTGCTGTAGCTCACGTTCTCGAGCAAGTTGCGTCAAAGCCATCCCAAGGACGACGTCGATGGAGACAGCCTCAGCGTTGCTACCAGAACCAGTTGGAGAAAGCTACGCTGTATCGGTGCTTGATGTCCCCTTCTCGATTGCCTTCAGTGCCCAGTTACGAGTCAATTGGTGTGCAGATAAACGAGAGTCAGCATTTGGCAATGAATGTCGTGTCCGAAGCGGGTGTTTACCGTTTACACGGTGCTGGGGACGGAACAACCCCTCTTCTCCGCCAGGAATGGTTCATTGTATCTGCAGACCACCTGCATTTCTTCCGGTCGTTCTCGGTGGATCCATCCTTGAGCATCCCAGTCACTCATGTGCTTACTATCTCCAGTATCAACCGGGTTAACTTTTTGCAAGGAAGCCAGCCAACTAGTGTCCACCACGAAGAAGGCTCGATTCCGAGATGGTATTGTGTGGAGATTCACTTGGTGCTTGAAATCGTTACACTGTTTGTGGAGACGGAAGAAGAGCGTGGTCGACTGGTTGCCTCTCTACAGCCTCTAACCATTGACAACTGCGAAATCAATGCAACAATTCCAGCAAAAGCCTCAAGGTCAGAAGCCGTTGCTGCTTCCCCACTCTTTACTCCGATGATACTCAACTCGCAAAATCAGCCCGTGTGCCTCAACCAGCGGACATGTCGATTTGTGAACAACCTGCAAAGAGAAGAAAGTCAATCGTCAGCGCTCAAGCTCGTTCACGAAAGCCTTGAAGCAGGACTTGAGGTGTTCGCACTGGGTGAGACTGCTGCGAGGCTTCGTATCAACAGAGCAATTCTTTTGCGCTTTCTCGATCAGGTCGAGCAGCTGAATGGACTTGATCTGGACAAGGTGGCGTCTGAAATGTCGAACGAGGACCGACTTGTTCTGGGACTTAATTTCTATCATACGCTGTTTATCCACGCGGTGCTCGTGTTCGGCTATCCAAAGTCACATGACCAGTGGAAGCTGCTACAAACTGTCCCATGCTATCTCGTTCGCTCTGATGGTGGAACCGAGTCTGTCAGGTTTACTCTGGCGGATATCCAGCGTGTGATGCTGCGCTGTCCTGTTCCAGTGACGTTGGAGGCATCCAGTCTGAAGCGGAGCTTGTCCCAGAACGCAATCATGGATCTTGCTATTGGAGGCGGCGATGCTATCGATGGTTTGTGCCGCACAGTGCTGGGTGTGTCGTGGACTCCTGTTCTACCGTGCAGCAGTTCGTACTCAGCCACCAAGAAGACACCACTTCCAATTCCAACAGGTCTAGCAATTGATTGCGCTGATGTTCGCACGAGTATGGTACTGCAGATCAACAGCTCGCCACCAATCGCCAAGACAACAGGTATCATGCGTGTGTACGACGGTGGTGACGAGCTGAACCGACAGCTCAACTCGACGTGCACAACCTTTTTAACCCGTGAACTGCGTTTGAACGAAGTGAACCGCGTCATCTGCTTGCCGCAAATTTGCGAATGGTATCGAATCGGCCACCACGAGGAAGACGTTGACGATGAGGACAATCGAGACGTTACTCGACGGATGGGTCCTCTGACTCAACGCCGTCGTCATCGGAGTAGCAGTGGCAGTGTCGGGGGCCTGGCCGCACTACCGAAGTCGCGAAGTTTCTACTGTCTCCAGCGATTATTACGCTTCATGGAGGTGGAACAGCATCATCGTGTCATGCACCTGCTGCTTGGAGCTGGCGAAGAGTGCAAATTTGTGTTTGATGGTTTCTGGACGAGGCCAAGTCGGTCAACTGCAGCAAACTTTCTGAGCAGCGCTGGCAGTGCCGCTCTTGCAGTATTCACTGGCGCAAATGCTAGCGTTTCGACTGGTGTAACTGGAACTGATAGCGATTGGGTTTCGGTTGGACAGCAAGGTTTGCGCTCCTGCTTCTAAAGGATGCAAAGACTTCATAACGAAATGTACAATGCTTATTTACTTTTTCACTGTAGTTCTTCTGCAAGCACCATCTGCAGTTTGTACAGAACTTCTGCTGCGGTAGGGCGGAGATTCGGATCCACCGACACACACGCCACCCCAAGCTCAACAATCGCCTTTGGACTGGAATCGGAGAACTCGACGCACAGTTTTCCCATTGCCGCTTTCTGCAGGATCAACGCATCGGGTAGTCGTTTTCCGTTCGAGTCTCGACTCTGGTCATTGGATCGCGCGTAAGGCAACGTGTGCACGTCCAACTCGGACAGAACTACACCGAATGAGAAGATATCGGCCTTGTCGTCATACCTCTCTCCGAGCATGACCTCAGGCGCCATCCACAGCGACGTACCGACTCCCCAGTCATCGTTTGGTCAAGACTTTCACGAGAAATGCCGAAATCCGTCACTTTGGCTTCGAGAGAGTGGTTGAGTAAAATGTTGCGGGACTTGAGATCTCGGTGGATGACTGGAGGGGACAACGAGTGCAAGTAGGTAAGGGCATGACACACATGCAGCGCGATCGTCGCTTTTTCTCGGTCGATCCCAACCGGGTGGTCGTTTTTTTCATAGTTACTTAGCTCCATGACGACACACAAATCGGAGAGCGAATTCCACGCGACTCCAAGAACGTGAATAATTCGCGGGTGGTCCATGGAGGCAGTCAGTTTGGCTTCAGCCAGGAAATTATTCACGTGGTGAATACTCCCACGCGTTTCCGGCGGCAGCCTTTTCACTGCAACCCGGGTACCGTCAAAGGTCCCGTCGTAAACCTCTCCGTACGCCCCGCGACTAATTAACTTTTCGATTTGGACAGCACGACGAGAAATTCTTTTTGCGGTAATGACATCGTCGTTCCACAAGCCAGATTGTCCGAGAACACTTTCCACGGGGTCCCCTCCGCAGACAAACTGGACGTTCGCTGCTGGTCAACATCGCGTGAGTATTTCCCTTTTTTCGTCCACGATACACCACGAAACTGAGTATGATCACCACGACTGCGGCTAACCCTCCAACCAGTCCCACGATTTCAGGTGTTTTAGTGCTCGATGATGTAGTTATCGACGGGGCGTCAGTTGTCGAGTTGGGGCTGGAAAAGCTGCTATCACTGGTGGAATTATCAGTCACGACAGTTATAGTCGAAGTACTCTCGTAGTACGTCCAGCGGTACCCGGATTCATTGCACGAACTGGAGTTCAGAGCATCTGGACGAATGTCCGTGTCCTCAACATCGATGTATTGTGTGAATCTTGCTGACCCGTTTAAAGAGGACGTGCACATTTCGTCGGTGTAGTACCGGACCGACAGCCATCCATTGTCTTGAAGCTGAATCATTTCGTAGACCGCGAAGCCCCACGACTTGTTCGCACGAACCCGATGCCAGCAAAGCTGCTAAGACAGTCAAAGTTTCGCAGTCGCTGTCGCTTTGGAAAGCCTCCATTAGCAAATACCCGGCACCAGCAAACACCTCCGAGACCACTTGTTTGTAGTCCACGTCACACGCGTTACTTTGCGATTTCCAGATTGAGGATCCTGGCCCACATCCGTTTGAGCACGAACTCGAGAAGTTGCCACCATCCACTCGATTCGGAGCGCCGCTGCAGCTCTCTGTCAAATAGTACGCGTACACATCGATACCAGGGAACTGACCCTCTGCTTTGCTTGCTCCAAGGAAGAGAAAAAGCAACAAGAGCGAGCGGAGAAACATGGTCGACGTGCGCTTTCGCGAGAGAAATTCCGACTGAGGACGGGTCTACTACTACGGATTGCTGAGAAGGATCAAGTATCATTTCTACGGTACGAACAGCCCACGCGATGGCTACATGTGCTGATTACCTTTCGGCCGTGCTGACCACCTTGCATTTCTAGTGTAAAATACCAGAGCGGTCAACTTGCACGGATATAACAGCAACAAATAACACCGACGCCTTCTGCTTTTCCGGACTACTTTCCACTGCCCAGTAACTGGGCCAGTGCGCAGTCTCGTCCGATCCATCAGGCAAGGGTTCATTCAATGTCAGAACCAATTGAGGCAATCGGGCATTACTCAAGAGTCTTGAGTAACGACTCGCTACCGTTGTTGTGAACAGGTAGTCAGTCACATTCAGATGAGTTCTCTTGATACCTGTGTCTCGTCGAACTGAGTTCGATGGCAGGTAAAAGGCTTGGGCAGTTCTGTTCTCGCTGCTTTGACTGCTTCGATAAAGGGGGTTCATGGATTGATACTCAAATTGTCATCCCACTTTCGCCTGCTGTGATCCACCGCGACACTTGACACCGCGCAATATCTTACTGAATCACGATTTTGAAGCGAATCTGACCGACTTTCGGATTTCAAGAGAACAGTGACCGAACAATGACGGCTGGAGTTGGTACATCTCTGTGGATGGCGCCGGAAGTGATACTGGGAGGGAAATACGACGAGAAGGCGGACATGTTCTCGTTTGGTGTGGTTTTATCGGAGCTGGGCGTGCACACACTGCCGTACACCCAGTCGAAGTACAAGAAGATTAACGCAAATGGAAAGAGGTTTTTCCGGATGCTCTTTTCCTTCAGCAGATTGCAACGGATAACCTTCGCGTTGATTTTTCGACTTGCAGACCCAAATCGGTCGCCAAGCTGTGGATCCGAGTCAATGTCCGACAGCAGCAGAAGCACTGCATATGCTTCAGATGGTACTCACAAAAGAGCTCGAATAACTGTTTTTATGAAAAGCAAACATTTTTCCCGATCCGCTTTAACTCGATCAGAACGGTAAATGAAAAGAAAATACGCAAGAAGACCAATTGCCCATTTTTCAGAGAACAGACAACACCGCTGTGGGGTCTCAAAAACCATGAAGAGTCAATACTTTGCAAAGAAACACGATATTCAAGTCTATTGACAAAAGAGTATAACATCGAAGCTGAGTCTTGTCGATCTTACGCTAGTTCGTGAGCCAAAATGGTCTGGAGCTTGTACATCGCTTCAGATGCAGTCGGGCGGTTGAGTGGGTTTACAGACACACAGGCGCGTCCGAGCTCTGCCAGCGCCATTGGACCCGATTCGGAGAAGACGACGCGGAGACTTCCCTTCGTGACCTTCTGCATGATGTCAGCGTCCAGTAGCGGACGCGAACTTGAGTCACGGATTTGGTGTCTCGCTTGGCCGTACGGAGCTGAGAGCGTATCCAGCTCCGACATTATCACCCCGAATGAAAACATGTCGGCATTGGTGTCGTGCATCTCGCCTCGAAGCACCTCCGGAGCCATCCAAAGTGTCATCTTCTTGTTGACTGTGGATCTCCTGTACGTCTGCTTTGGTGACGTTCCAAAGTTGTCCACTTTGGCTTCCATCGCAGCATTCAGAAGAACGTTGCGAGACTTCAAGTTGCTGTGGATCACAGGCGGCGACAGCGAGTGCATGTACGCCAACGCACTGCAAATTTGCAGTGCAATAATGGATTTTTGCCGGTCGAAGCCCACGAAATGGCTCTCAGCTTGGTACGTGTCCAACACGGAGCGCAGGTCACCTCCCTCCATGAATTCTTGCACAACGCACAAATCTGAGACGGATGTCCAGGCCACACCGACAAACTGCACAATGTGCGGGTGGTTAACGACGGCCGAGATCTTCACTTCGGTCAGGAAGTTGTTCACATGGTCGTCCTTCTCTTTGGTCCCCGGTAACAGTTTCTTGACTGCAACTTTTTCGCCTTTGAACACACCTGAGAAAACTTGTCCGACGGTTCCTTGAGCCAGTAACTCGTCCACTTGCACTTGTTCCCGTGGGATCCTCTTGCTTGCAATGACCTGGTCGTGCCACAGGTCCGAAGCTTTTTCTTGTTCTTCTTGGTGGTTCTTGTCCAGAGCTTCACAGCGGCCATCGGCGTCCAAGTGGGTCTCGATCTTAAGCTTGAGCTTGAACGCGGATGACGGACTGCGACGGAGCGAAATTCCTCCGATCTGGAGTCGACCATTTGGGTGGTTGCTCGCGAGACTGAGCATTGGGCTGTGGGTGAGGTATGGAGCTTGAAGGAAAGTGAACGACTCCGTGCACACAGGTGGTACCTGAGCGGGTTTATTTGAGCTTTTTCGTCTTCTTATGTGGCAGATCCGTTGAAACAAATTTGACAATAGTTGGTACGATAGCCTGCACGCTGACTTTTCATCTCTTGGTGTTAGTAAAGGTGCATGACTCATCACACCAACTATTGTCAAATCACGTGGCTTTGCAACATTTCGCACCGCTTGGAATGCAGTCAGAGCTCGTTATTTTGACACAATTCTGGTGGTTAGTAAGACGCGCTGAGGGATTTTCTCGCTTCGGCGAGAAGCAGTTGTGTGCCTCGGAGAAGTTCTGGCACATGCAGCAGAGACTTTTGATGCTTGGGGCTGCATGTGACGCGGCAAAGAGTCGGAGGGCGCGCTTACAAACATCAAGAGAAAGTTATGGACCCCCGTGTCGCTCGTCTCAGCAACTTCAATTTGCCCCCAAGCAGCCGGCGATGTCGTTGCGTTGCCTTCCATCCTCTCGTCGTTTTAACGCGCTGCAACTCTCGACTCTTTCGGGTAAAGTCATGAAGCCTGTATGCACAACGGTAAGAACGCATTTGACGTGATTGGAGGTGTTTCACGCTGATATATGCACGCAGCATTGTATGATTGTACTGACCCGTACGATTCCCATTTGAGCGATGCATGTATTGTAATGATTGTAATGACTGTGCTGTCAGAACCCTGCACGGCTACTCGAGACAGCAAAGGTGGAGGAGTTGGCGTAATATTAGGTTTCCCGCACGATGCGGAGTTCATCGTCCCCTTTGCAGCCATTCCGAACATGGCTTTGCTGGAGGCGAGTCAAACGTACCGCCAGAGAAGCTGTGAGAAGGCAACTTGAAACCGCACAAATTGCTGTTAGTTTCGTCAGAAAGATTAGTTAATCTGGAAGGAAACTGCTACCCATTGGAAGCCAAGGCTGGGGTCAAATTTAGCAATTTTGACAAAACTTCGACTGAAAACGCCTTGCTAGATATTATCTAGCACGGAAAATTGGTAGAAAATCAAAAAGAGGGAGGGGGCTTACAATACAAAAAATAGAGCAGTGGGTGAACGCTAAGCCAACTTCACTTCAAAATCGTCTGGAACTTGTCGGCCTCATCGTCGTATTTCCGGTCCATCATGACCTCAGGCATACAGCGTAACTAACTTGCTTGGCTCTAAAAGTATTTCGCAACTTCAGACTTGCGTAAATAAAACGAGAAATGTTGGTCACCTCCATCCATGTACTCAACTAAAATGCACACCTTTGGAAGAGAGAGGTTCACACGTGACACCAATTAAAGAAGCACTACGATGGTGTTCCATTGTTGCTTTCAACTTCGTTTTGCTGACAAAATTCACCTGGATATCCTTTGATAGCGACTTTCTTCTTATTGTAGAAACCGTTTTGGATAAACAAGTTACCATCGATTCGATGCAGACACCACAAAACCTCAAAAGGAGTGCGCAGAGGTGTTGTATTGATGTTACACAAATTCTTGATTCAAAATGGTCTGGAGAATATACAGCATTTCTGCGGCTGTCGGGCGTTCACTTGGATTCACTGAAACGCAGGCTCGTCCCAACTCGGCCATGGATCGAGATCCTGTCTGAGAAAACTCCACTCGCAGTCTCCCTAGCGCCACGTTTTGGAGCATGACAGCGCACGCCATTTTCCCTTTTGCGGGGTTTGCAGCCATTGCTTTGGCATACGGTAGTGAATGCACGTCTAGCTCCGATAACACCACGCCAAACGAGAAGATGTCGGCCATTTCATCGTACATTTCCCCATCATCACCTCCGGAGCCATCCATAGCGAGGTACCAACCCCCGCTGTCATCGTTCGGTCAAGACGTTCTCCGGAGATACCAAAGTCAACTACCTTGGCTTCCATCGCATGATTCAGCAAGATGTTGCGTGACTTCAGGTCCCGATGGATGATGGAGGGGACTAACGAGTGCATGTACACTAGTGCTTGGCACACGTGCAGAGCAATCGTGATCTTTTCCCGGTCAAAACCCACCGGATGACGACTGGCTCCGTAGTTGTTCAGTAGTGAACGAAGATCCCCTCCATCCATGTACTCAAGAACCATACACACATCCAAGAGGGAGTCCCAGGCGACTCCGATGAAAGAAACAATGTGTGGGTGCTCCATCGTGGCCGTCATCTTTGCTTCGGCCAGAAACTCGTTTACCTGCTTGATTTGGCCACGCATTTGTGGCAAAAGCATCTTCACAGCAACCGGCTTCTGGTTGTAAACCCCCATGTAAACTTCACCAAAAGCCCCACGACTTATCACTTGCAGGACATGCACTTTGTCTCGAGGGATTCTTCTGGTAGTGATGATATCGTCATCCCACAACCTGGCCTGGCCGCTCGATGCTCTCTCATGCCATGGTGAGACACTATCTGTAAATCGCTGCTCGCTGAATCGCTGCTGGCTGCGTCGCTGTCGATTCAAAGGCGAGGTTTGTCCCCAGTACGGCTCGCTACTGCGTCTGCAATCAGGACTCTGAATGTCGTCGTCGTCAAAAGTACGTCGACGAAAGATACTCCCAATGATCAGAAGTCCAACAACAAGACCCACCACCACGATGCCCACAAATGTACCAGCGCCTACACTTGACGTTACTTTCGCAATCGGCGTTGGTTTGCTACTACCACTGGAACTCGTGTCGGCTGCAATAGTTTCTTCAATTGATCCAGTCGAACTCGATGCATCACCGGAAGCACTTGAGGCACTTGATGAATCTGGCTCAGGGGCAGCAGTGGTGATCTTAACACGAGATTTCTTTCGTTTTCCGGTAAAACTGCTTGTCGTAGAGGTTTCACTGGCCCGAGTAGAGCTTGAATCTGCTTCATTGACTGTGGTGCTTGATGTCGACGAATCAGTGACAGCAACACTACCATCAACGCTGTCCTCGTCCAGCTTAGTAGATCCTCCAGAGCTCCTACTACCCATAGAGCTGGCGATAGTTTTACTGCTGCCCGTGCTGCTGGACCCCGTGCTTGGATCACCATTGGTGGCAGAAGAGTCCTCGTCACCTTGCGATGCCGTCTCGGTGGTGCTGTCCACACTGGTTGTTAACGGATCTGAATCGGTATTACTGGCAGCCGAGGAAGCGCTAGCGTCGTCATTAGCTTCTGTGGTCGAGGATGAGCCCGCACCGTCAGCAACTGAGCTCGTATCGGTGCTGTTTCCATCGTCAGTCGTCAGAGCTCGAGTGCCAGGATATTGAGCTGCCGAAGCAAATTGATGTTGCGACTCGGCTTTAGTTACTGCTAGTGCCACTGCACAAATCACCCAAAGTCGCAGCATACTGGTGATTCGATCCCGAGAAGTTTGTTGAAGGTTGGCAATCTGGAAATGAGGCTCAGTACAGCAGATTCCATCGTTTCAACGACGAAGTGTTATGTGGTGCTTGTTTTGGGTCGACATATCGGGTTGCACTATGAATGCTGAACAGTTTGGCGTTTACCAAGTCTGAAACGTTCCGCAGAGCTAGCGATATATTGCAGTCTCTTCGTCAACTTCGACCAGTTCGGCTTCCACTTTGTAGAAATTTACCACGGTAGTGCGTCGCCACATGAAACGTACAAATGGTCCATTTCAAACGACCATTTGCTAATGCTCCCCATTCCACGCTTTCTACAATAATATATTTTCGGACAGGAGACACTGGTGCATCCAAGTTATGTCGATTGAATTCTTACAATTAATCGGCTCAGTCATGCGCAGTGAGGCGTTGGTAATTCCGCTAGTTTGTACGTCGACGTTCATACCCAGTCTTGACACAGAAGCCAGTTAGCGCGATCGATGAACCTACTACAAGGTATTACTGCACACCAAGGCAGTTCCATTGAGCACAAAATAATCTGGGTCTCTTTGACACGGAAGCTCAATCGCCAAAACTAAATTTGTCGATGTGCCCGTTGTCGACAAAGAACCTTTGCGCATGGCTGTGCGGTATACTGGACACGAATACGTGTTCAACGCGCTTGTAGCTTCAAGAACTTCACTCGAATTCAAGGAGCTCTTCTTGTAGCTCTCTCCATGTTGTAGATGTTTCTTCACAGGCACGGAAGTTTTCTGATCTTTAGCGTTTATATTTCGCGTCGAAATACTCGCAACGACATTTTCATTCTGCTTTACTTCCACGAGCAAGTTTTGTTGAGGTATCACCTGGATGATCGGCATTAATTGCCGCATAATTCCAGGTTGTGAACTACAGAGACAGTCAAGTTCATTATTCCAGTGAGCGCCTTCGAGAAGAAGACCAGCAAGATAAGCTCCTTCACACAAATCTGCACCAACTTCTCGTTCCTTGTCCTGCTCCTCCACACTTTCATTCGCTGGTGCGAGGTTCAATGACTCGACCTCGTTCAGTGCCCGAAATTTAAAATCTAGGAAATGGATCGGAATGCCATGTTTCCGTGCGTGACGTTGGAGAATGGCAGTGAACAATCCCTGTGGAAACGAAAAGATTGACAACGGGAACACGTTGTTCAGTACTCGACCTCGCGTAACCCAGTGGTGCAGAAATTCGCATCGATAGAGTAGATTTGTTATCCACTGCGACAGAGATTCTGTCGTTGAACTCGACTGGGTATCGTTGGCAATCCAAGCAGTTGGCACTTGAAGCAATAAAACACTTTGAAGCGTTTGCTCGACAGTCACTGACATTGCTGCAATACCTTGGATGGTATTCTGTACCTCCGTTAGACTTGCCGAGACATACCGTACGAGTTTGTGGCACGTAGTTAACTCCTGCTCCAGTACAACTATGAGTGGATCTTGCCAATTCACGCGACGTAGCTCCGCAAATGACGCCTCGATATTTTCGATCACAGAGGGCGTTGGTAGTTTATCCTGCATGTCTTTTGAACGCTCTAGGATATTGTCCTCTCCAGGGTAACCAGTAGAATCTGAACCTCCAGCTACCGAGTCCTTTGAACTGCTTTGCAGAGTTTGTGATGTACTGGAATCACCTCCATTAGGCTGTGATGGGTGAAGCTGCATTACCAGGTTTACGAAGTGATTTGTTTGTTGCCGTTGATAAGAAATGTGAGCATTTGGATGCATGCCAAACACATGCGGTCCGTCCAAGTCCGGCAACCCATCAACAAAACGCGTCATTTCGTCTTCACTCGTGAATTCTGGAGCGAAAAAGGCATCGTCAAGTGAAGAAAATACCGTGCTAAGCAGCGATGAAGAGCTCTTTGTCTTCTTCGGCATCTTTGTGAAGCCACGCAGTATTGAATTGTTGCGTCGAACCACACGTGGCTTTTGTTTAAAGCACGTTTCAGAGCAAAAACGCCTCAAGACAGCCATTAGACATCGACGATCGAATTCATCAGTAACTCGCCCTCCATAGTATATTTCCCCAGCCAAGAACAAAAGTGCATCCCACGGAACTGCATGTAGCAAGAGAGAACCAGTACCCGATACTGCCTCTCGCAGTTTCGAGCTGTCTGATACTTCATCACCATTGATTTCAGCGTATATAGTCTTATCACTCGGAATAACACTGCTAGCTGCAGCATCAAGAAGCCGTCGCTGTAGAGAAACTACACTGATGAAATCAGTATCACTAAAATCGTACTTGAGATTCCATCCTAGCGGCCCGAATTTTGAGCGTTCTCGCATAACGGCATGGAAGAAACTTAATCCAAACGCCAAACGAAGCTTCATTGCTGAGTTCTGTGCGCTTAGCGGCCCATTGTTCCCATCAGTGTTCATTTGTTTCAGAAGCATCATGGACCGCTGCAGATTTGCCTTTACACCGATTGGCGACTCAGTCATGACCTTGACGCTGTTTTGAAGCACTGAAATGGGGATGTATGCTACCGGAAAAGATGCCAGGAAAAGGCGAAAATCTTCGTGAATCGCGCCGTTCCTCGCCTCTTGTTTGATACTAACGAGCAACGCTTGGAGCCTAGGTAACCATGATTTTGCTAAGTGCACGTTCTGAAGAACCAGCCAAAACCCTTCCGTCTTGCATTCCTCCAAGTTTGCTTCCACGATGGGACCTTGGTCTTGTCCAAGAGAAATAACACGATATCTCTCTTCGCCAACACCCTTTTCACGTGCAAAGCGCTCTAAGGCTGAGATAGGGTCAGCCCCAGGAGATAAAATAAACAAGCATGGCGTGGATTTGTCCACATCGCTGTAAACATCATTCATCACGAGATCGCTACCCGTGCTCTCTACAAATTCAGAACCAAGAACTTGGTCAATGAAGCTCTTGACCGCCAGAGTGAACACATCTTCACGTAGGAACCGCACAATTACGAGACGGAAAAACCGAGGCACCACTGAGTCCCAAACTCCTGGAAGTCTACTCAGATACGGATTCTCACTTGCAACCCAGGTATTCCATGAATCGGTATCACGGTAGTACGCCTCTAAGAGCTTTGTGAAAATTGGTTGACTCCTAGAAAGTCCAAGAAAGACGCTATCGATAGTACCTTCATTTTGTTCCAGGACTCCTGGGCTTCCAGGCCCAAGTGATGCGTTCGGAGCTTCGTTCAAATTAGTCGTCGTCGCTGTGTTTAAAACTGGGTGGTCTAGCAGCCAAATATCCTGCTGGTTGATCTCTTCGGCGTTTATCATGGTTCTCAAGCTAATCACAAGAGCAAAAGCTGCTTGTGTGCTTTAAAGAGCCCGCGACAAATATTCCGATATACAGCCAGCGTTATGTAGTGTTTCAGACTCTCTAATCGTTCGGACAAGTTTCTTTTCGCTGGCGCCTCATTCAAACTCATGTTGAATAGCCGGTTGAAATACTCCAATGAGAATTGGTACATCGGGTCGACCTCTGCTAAATCTGCTACGATATAAAAGAGCATAGCGCCGCGTTTAGCAATGCTTTGGTACTGATTTCGGATCTCCAACACCTCGTGTTTCGTGGTTTCAGACTCTGCAAGACGTTGTGCCACCACAGTAGACGTGTGTTTGGACGTTTTAAGGGTTTGGATCAGTTCAACATCGTCCAAAATGTTCCCCTTCGCATCGGTCAAAAGATTCAAAATCCTGATCTCGAAATCTTGCAGCTGCTTCTGATCCCGTGCAATACTAGCCAAGAGGGTATGTTTCCTTTCCTCTACCTCCATTCGCTCTCGCTGTACGACGTCGCTTAAAAGTTGCTCTTCCAATCCGTCCTTTGTCACGGTGAAGTTGATAACATTTACTTGAATGTACACATCAGGGACGAAATGAGGGTTTGCCAGTTTTGTCGTCAGATATAATCGGAAGCGCTCCACATCGGTCTCCACGAGTTTATCTTCCAGTTTTACGTGAACCTTTGTGATAGTCATTTTGCTATCTGGTGAGCGCTGGGATGGTTTTATAGAAAGTAGCGGTCCCAATGACGGATCCAGTGTCTCGTTCATATCTTCGATCAGCAATGGCTTTCCGTTTGAAAGACAATCTTCCACAACTTGCATCAGTTTGCTATCGTCACTTTTTACCGTCTCCAAATGATGAAACGCTTCCAGCCGCTTTATCCACTGGGTTGCTTGCTGTTGTGGATCAATCATCAAAGCCCATCGTTGCTTGCTTTTCAATGCAAAAATTCCGTTGTCAGTGGAGAAGTTGTCGCTTGGTAGACCCATAAGTTGCCACTCGCGAATCTCCCGAACGTCTCCGTATGCAGTTGCAAGCGTGAATGGGAATGATACGCCAATTGAAGTGTTACCCAGGTCTATCCATTGAGAGAAGTCTGTCTCGGAAACTGCCATCAAACGGTGCCAAGTACGAGATACAGGCTGCTACAAGAAATGAGTCCCCCAAAATCGAGTTACCTTCCTGCTTTAGAAGTTTGATCCCGCTCTTCCAGCGTATCCTTTCGTCACTCAAGCCTTCCGTTAGTTTCTCGGCATTTTGTAGTCGCTGCTTCGTTAACTCAGTCTCATCCACCAGTCTCTGTTTTTCTGTAAGGGTGACGTCACACTTTTCCTTGAGTTTACGAACCTTATCGAGCACTTTTGCGAGCTCTTGTTGTTTTGCTTCCAGCGTAGCATTTGCAACGCCAAGCACTGCATTCATCTCCACGAGCCTCTGGCGTTTCGGAGCTACCTCTCGGAATACGCGCGCATAGGTATCAATTGCATGAATCCACATACTCAAGGATTTTGCAGCATGAGATACTTTCTTGACCTCATCGACGGCAAACTCGGGGTTTTCGATGTACTTTCGGATCTTTTGAGGGTGGCAGCAGGAATGTTATCCTTATCGTACTCCTTGAGCTCGGCCATAAAGGTGCCACGGGATAAAATACGCTTGCTGTTATCCCAATCCGCTTTCTCTCCCAGCATAATGCACACTGCCTCCATGACAACTTGCACTGCTTGAGGGGGCTTGACAAAACCCTTCATTTCAGTAATATCCTTTTTGTCGAGAGAATCCAACGCCGCAACAGCGGCTTTAAGTGCTGGCAACGCCTGATTCAGATCGCGTTGTGCATCAGCTTGGCATGCTGCAACTTCTTGCTGCTGCTGCTTGACTACAGTTTCATCCGACCCCACTCGTTGAGCGACTTTTTCTGCTTCCACTTGGTCAATGGCGACTTGAAACAGTAGCTCTTCAGCTTCCTTCGCTTTGTTTACAAGGACTGGCTGAAGCACAACAAGCTCGTCTTGAAGTGTATTCACGAGCGAGTTCGTATCTTCTAGTTTAACGACGCCTGCCATCAAACGCAGCAGCTTTGTAGCCCACTGAGCCTTCCTCTCCCGATAAATTCGTTGGAACAATGCGATCAGATCGAGATAGTGCTGCGACGTTATGTACACACGGCGTCGGCATTTTGCAAGATAGACCGGGAGAAGACTACTGACAGACAGGTGAGCTTCAGCACAAAGTGCTGTAACAGCTGACCGGATCACTGGCGAAATAGCCAAGTCAGGAGTAGTGGCTCTTATATTGACCCCGAGACACCTCGAGATTGATCTTCAGGGTCTTCTTGAGATAGGAAAAACTCTGCAACGTATTCGAGAGCACTTTTGGGCCATTCATCAAAGTAATCAATAGTAGTGCAGTTGATCAACGCTGGAAATTGACGTACGCGAGCCCGAAAAGCTTCTGCAAGAGGATTCATGCAAATGACAAAATGAAGCGAGTTTTGCACCATCGTGTGGAAGTAGTCCTCGCAGTCCTTTCGCGTAAAGCTAATATCAGCTTGGTTTTTGCCTTCTTGTGCTGCTTTAGATTCACTGATACTGCGCTCAAGCAATGTTCTCACATCGGTAATCATTCCCTCGAGTTCTTCAGTAGTAAAAGCTTAGGAATCTCGCCGCCGTTCAGTATTGTGTTGATATCCTCCAGAAAGGTGTCAGAAATCAATTGTGGGTCGTTCAGCAAGAAGACAGTCGGTACAGCTCCAACACTGGTCCCTTGATGCGTTGCAGAAGTATTTAATGCTCGTGTGCTTCGGGCTGATTTACTGCGCGCTTCTCTTGTAGGGCTTTCAGAAGACCCCCAACGCTGCCATCTTCATTAGCTGTTTTAAATCTTCTCGGAAATCAGATAGTCCGTAGTCTTTCGTGAGCTCAATCTCAAAGCAGTGATACCCCGTCAGAAACGAAGCAAGTCTCGCCAGACAGCGCTTACCACAGCCTCCCATTCCTAAAAGAAGTGCATGGCCTCTGGGCTGTATCAAAATCCTTGCGATTGCAGCTGTATGAATCATTGCATCTTCAAAAAGCACCAGCTCGAGTGGTTGGCGGCATGCTGTTTTGCCAATCGGACCGATATTGTACGCCGCTATCTGGTTATTCAGAAAGATTTTGTAGCGGTCCAAATCACCAACTTGGTCGTACTTCATGGCAGTAGCAGTATTTTTCGCGGATAAATCCCGCCGTGGTGAAAACAACAGAGGGTTGTGAATCGTCTTCGGTAGACATTCACCGCTTTCGTTTCCAGTTGTGTGTCGCTCCTTTGTTTGTTCTATGCTATACACATAGTCGACTGACCACGAAAGACCAAATACTCGATTTGCGATCTTTATCAACTGCTCTGAAAACCACAGTCTGTCGGCAGTGTCCACAAGACGGTCTCGGAACACTCGAATTCCTTCGTGAGCCCATAAATTAACAACTGTACAAGCCGTCAGACTGTTCGTCGCTTGGACCGCTCCATTCTTCACGACTGGCCCGGGCACTCGTGTACCAAGTACAACTCCTTGTATGAGTTTGGTCGCATCACGTAAGTTGAACATGTAATGGCATTTCGATGGCGTGGGGAGCAAACCATGAGCAACAACATGGAACAATTCGCAGGTGGCATTCGCCGTGAGCAAAAGTGTGTCCTTTACATTTTTAGCGAACGCATTGCCCCCACCACACGCTGCGATATGAGATGCCAGGATTGAGTTGAAAATTGCTTTCATCGCAGCTTCATCACAAGTGGGAAGACAGAAGACAGCGGAGAACTGCCGTACGAATCGAGGACAAAGCCTTTGGCGACCTCCACCTGGCAAACCACCCGCTGCGATGAGAACGGAATCGTTGACATCTTTCCAAAAGAACTTGTCGCGATCGTAGAAACCTCCAAATTCTAGATACTGTCGGAACAGCTCGACCACAGGTTGGGCGCCATGTTTTTCGGTACTGGGCATATTGACATCATCCACGAAAATGACGACAAGCTGTTTATTCACTGGTGCTCCCAGAAGAGTCCTGCGCTTTTTGCAAACTTGCTCTCAATGCTTAGCTGCACACCAGCGCTGGATGTCTGGGCTGACAAATTCAGAATTAGCGGTAGGACTTTACCGTGCGCGATCGCAGACAATGGCGACTCGGCACCATAATCAGACGGATCAATATCTGCTGCTATCCGCGCATTAATATCGAGGACCTTGTGAATTATCGCTGATTTGCCTGATCCAGTGGCACCAGTTAGAAGAATTGGCAGCCTCGAATCGATTGTCATCAATTCAACCAAGTGACGGTATTTCACAACATCCAAAGTGGGAACCAAAAGTCGACCCGCGATGATTGGGCTTGGCTGCTGGAACTGTGGGTTTTGTTCGGTGCAAGCATTTGCCCACGGCGAAAAACTCAAATACTGGTAGTCGATGAAAAAATCGTGAACATCTCCAGTGGCTTGAGATAGCCCCGCGGGTGTTGGGATCTTCCCATCGACCGCCATCACATCTGGGCTGAAGTGTTGCTCGTTCACTGCAATCAGGTTTTCAAGGAAGTCTTGAAACTCAGCTTTTACTTGATCAAGGTGCAGATTCCCTCCTATGGACCATGCAAAGCTGAAGATGAACATTAGATCCAAACACCGATTGCGCTGATCTTCCACAGATAACGGTATGCCTGGTGAAGACCCGTCTTCCGAGTGGACAAGGCTTCCTCGGGTTGCCAATGCAGGAGGCGTAAAAAGTTCCGCAGGCACACGATGTTCGAGAAGAGCTTGAAAAATGTGGCAAATTGTAGCAACAAAGGCTAAATCGCTTGTAGCAATAGGAACCCGTGGTGATGCGTTCGTTGATGACGAAGATGAACGAATGAATCCCAAGCCTGGGTTTACGAACAGCTCGAAGTACTTCAGTATACGTGCTTTGGTCTTGGAGTTTAGTGGAGTCGGGAGCTGGGCTTCTTTAGGTACTGCAACGGCGAGGGATAGTGATGAAGCCATAACCGTCTTTGACACTATTGGGGCTACAAGTTTGGATACCCACGTTTCGACAAAAGCCTGCCAACCAATACAACTCGGGTGGTAATAAACAACTCCAAGACGACTTATGGTAGCCGGGGACGCAGCGCTCGTGTCAGATACTTCAAAAGAAGCTGAATCTTCGGCAACAATTTGATACGCTCGCCATTCGCTAAGCACAGAGTCATATTGTCATCCAACACGGTGTTCATACTCTCGATCCAGTGTGCATCGATAGGTCCATCAAATGTTATCCAGTAAAATGGTAAATTCCACGTCGATGGTTCACTGCTGACACCAATCGCGTGATTCGCATAGTGCCGTGCCAACATTTCCTCGTTTTTCTCCATGATACACGTTCGAAGGAGCTTAGAAGCGAGTCCGTCTGTCCATTCGTGTGTTACTGGGTGGAAGAAGCCGTATAATTCAACCATGGAAATTGACTTCGGATTCAGAGTGTACGAAACCACATGCTGAAAACGTATATCTGAGTGAGCACTTCGCTCTCTCAACGCTGAGACTGCTGCCTTTAAAATCCGAAACGCTGTACTTTTTCCACAACCAGTCGATCCAGTCTGGACAACACCAACGCGAACTTCCAAGGTCGCGAATAGTTGCAATAGCTTTTTGTCCATTGACGTGGTCCTTGTAGACCATCGCGCCGTAGCTGCTCATGAATCTCTTCCTCTAGAGCGGTCATCCAGCTTGCTGCGCCAGGTGTTGGCGATGTTGAAAATACTCCGACTCCTTCAAGAAGCGCATTACTTTCACTGTAGCCCAAGGTTGAGAGAGTATCTGGAAACAGATCCCGCACAATTCCTTGGAACAACCGGTTGTCGATGTCGGTGAGTTTTGGCGTATTTGCTCCAACCATAGCTTTGATCAATATGACGTTTTCATCACTGGTGCTTACTGGTGTTGAGTCATTAGCTTGAGTAGTGGAAGGAGCCGCTAGTGTTACTGAACGTTTGAGGGAGCCAGCCATCGTTAGGACAGTTCTTACAGCTCGCATGCCAAAATCGTAGTGAGTTTGCTGGGATAACTGTTCACTGCAAAGTTTGTACAGCTTCGTTACCTTCCGGGACAGCGGCTTGGCGAGCTGGAATCCCTCGGCAAATAGTAGGATTTCAGCGATCAGAGCGTAGTCTGGAACCATCATCGCAACTGGCCGGAATGATACTTTCAGGTTGTCAGGAAGCTCGGTACGGCCAGCATACCCCGGGTTCATAGTAATGATGACGTGGTGGTCCCGTAAAGGAACACAGTGACCGTCTAAAAGAACCTCAGGCGAACCTATCAGCCGAGCGTTCCTTAACCCCGACATTTGCTGCCCCACAACTGAAAGCACTTCAATATCGATACGATTGAACTCGTCCAAGCAGACCCAAGTTCCAGCTTGAACCACACCATTTAATATACTCCCCATCATCTTGTAACTCATCTGGTTGCTGCAGTTTATCACAATACACAAAATTCCAAGCGCTTTGGCGAGGTCCTTCGATGTCTCGGTTTTTCCTGTTCCGGCAGGGCCAGAAGGGGCTGCTCCGTAACGTAACTCTAGTGCTCCTGTGATTGTCATCCAGCACCGATCTGTAAGTGGTGTAATGACAAGGCGACTGCATGCACCCATGTACTCATACCCGTACTTGATTCTACAGTTCGCTTGGTGAATCTCACACTCGTCATTCTCTGGGTACCATTGATATCGAAGCTGTTGCTGCCACAGAAAGTCGTTTTTGTCCGAAACCCGCTTCGCTACCAAAGACTCCACAATATCACGAAAGTGGACATCCGTCGTCACCAGTGACACAACCACTCGTCGCTGAACGGAACTTAAGGAAGTTCGCACCAATCGGGTCAAATTACTCAGCTGTGTGCAGATAGTCTGGTGCCAAAGAGATAACTCTCGGATTGGATCCTGTGACTGTGACCGAAAACAGCACTCGCACTCTTTTGCCCAGATGGTGTAGGAAACCACCGCAACTGCCTGTGCGGGATGACGAAAAATCCACATCTCTCTTGACGCATGCTGGTAGTCCGACAAACAGTTTTTAATATGCTTGTGGAGTGTAGCTTTCATATTGGCAAGGACAGCATTCAGCCAGTCTTCAATATTCCCGCGGGCTTTCAGGACGCGTCCAAAGGCAACACGTTCACCTTCCGGGCTGATCATTGCGACGATATCTTGCGAGTTCACAGTCGATGCAGTGGCACTGTCATCATTGATGTCGAGCTTTACTAAGGCATCAAAACACTTTGGTAGGTGACGCTGGACCACTCGGGGTTCCTTTGCGTGTGCTAACATTTCCAATAGTTCATCGTTTGAAATGAAGTAGAAACGTGGGAATGATCGCCGCTTCACTTCGAGGTAGTCTTCCAAAGATTTTTCTATCCTCTCCAAGGACGAATTGTGCTTTTTAAGGCTATCCAGCAGTGCCTGTCCGACTCCACCACCGCTGACGCTTCCGGAGCCACTATCCTTGCATGTTTTGGAACCACTGGATGCGCTGATCAGTATAGCCCCTGTCACTTTTAAACAGCCTCGCTGATCTCGAGTTCTTCGCATCAAGTCTTTCCAGAACTGATTAATGGCTAGGAAGGTGGCGCCTTCGTTTGGTAATTGCTTTTGGATGTCTGGCGCCGAGAAAATAGTTTCGAGATGCATCCATTTTCTTTGGCATTCAATCCAAGCATCGAACGTTTCTTGGAACAAGAGCAACCTCTTATGCCACATGACTGCTGTCTCCTTGATGGGGGTTATGAATTTGGAGCCTAGCACTGCTGTCATGTTCACCAAGGATTCTTCTAGTTTCGTGTAGATGTTCTCAAGTGAGGCGAGTACGCAGTAGTCCCTGGATTCTTTGTACGGCTTGACATCAAACTCCAAGTTATCCCAGAGTGCGGTAACTTTGCCAAGCGTATCTTTCATAATGCGCTCTTGGCTTGCTTCGGTCGCGATCCGGTTGATTTGTGGACTGAACGGCGAGAGATGCATTTGTACGAGTTCTCCCAACGTAATCGAAGTGGAGTTTGTGGAGCCATGATGAAGACCAATTTGGCGGATTCCGAAACCAAGCAGCTCACGCAGCTGAACATAATGGCGCTCTTCAAAACTTGGACAACGTAAGTCAGTTAGAATCGGCATTGTCACGCGGTATTCGTGAACACTTGATTTTAAATGTGCGTACAAAGGGCCCATGCCCTCCGACAAGTTCTGTTCCCACCTGGTAATTTGAGCGTAGAATCGCTCTACCTTTTCTGCAATTGTTGTAAAGTCTACCTCTACGGGAAAATGCTGCTTCCCCACAAGGAAACAACGCCATTCCATTCACGAAATGCTTTCCACATGTCGAGTTTCAGAGCCAGGTCCAGTTTCAGCTCGTCCATTTCATCAAAAGCTGTAGCCATGGGTAGGCCTAGCGTTTTCTCATGCTCAAAGTGCTGCTTCACGGTGGCCTCAAGCTGTAGAACATCATCTTCTACTCGCGTAAGATAAATGATTGTATCATTAACGTCAGATTTCAAGTCAAACAAAATCGAATTTGATAACGCGTTGGAAACAGTTGTGAGCTTCGATACGAGGCTGGGTAGACGGGCTTCAAGCTCCACGCCAAACTTTGCAGTGTACTGTTCGCAGCTGCTTTGAAACAGATCCATCGACGCTTTCAGCTGCGACCTTTTTGGGTCAGGAGAAGTGCATTCATTTGGTCTGTATCAGTCATCTTCACTCGATATTCTTCAAGCAAGTGATACAAGCTGCGGAGGTGGCGATATTTCTCCTCTCTCTCATCTTGACTAGCCTGGAGCTCTCGTAAATAGGCTAGTGATGCGGAGAACTCATCCACATTAGTTGGGGTTGTACTGATGCGTTCATTTGTCGTCGTAAATTCATTCGCTAGGCTGTCGTTAAGCTGTCGATAAATCACTGGAATCAAATCGTATAAGCTGTCCAAGCACTTTCGTGGGGATGGCTGTAAAACTCCGTTCAGGTTTACACGATCCAGTAGCAAAAGTCCACAGGCGGCGGTGTCAGCGACGGTTTCGACTTCTTGTGCTTCTTTCATATACTTATCTAGGTACCCACGAAAGTCGTGAACGTCCGTGTTCAGATAGCGCACTGGGTCTGATACCAGTTTACAAAATCGAGCGTCTTCTTGATACCGCACCAGAAAAAGCGACAGCTCTACACAGTTCTCCTCCGCGTGCTCGTATGCATCTAGAATGATCGAGTTGAGACTCTGAAGAGTTTCCACGAACGTGGTGTCTTCCATAATTAACATATCCAGGTCCATACCTTGGCTTGAAACCTCACCTCCATTGTCTCCATCCTCGCCTTGGTCACCGTCATCCATGCCTGCCTCCACATAAATCTTGAACATCGAATTTCGTATCAGTCTCTCCCGATTTGTCACAGCCGTCAAACCATTGAAAACCAGTGTTTCAAGCTGCAACCGCATCCTCTCTGTACCAGGAATGAACTCCAGCAAGTCCATTGTATCTTCGACCTCGGATGATACTTCTTGCTTCGAGGACACATTATTCCTGGTATTTCCTCCAGAGGAACTGGTTGAAACGGAACTCGATCTCCTTGCGGTACTTGATTTCCTTGTCTGTGGCTTACTAGAAACATGAAAAGATCCTGTAGAACTCTTGAGCAGTACTTCGATACGCAAAAGAGGCTGAGTAGCCACCTGTGGAAGCATCGAAAACTGCAAGCTCTTTTTCAGCTCGTCACCAGGCAGGACTTCTTCCCGGGATACCCTCATCATCCAAATCACGGATGTATGTTGCCAATGCGTTCCGAAGAAAAACCGTTGATGAGATGGCCATCTGCAGCAGCGCATCTGAGATCAAAAACTCGACCACCCGCAGAAACTTGGTAAGGCGACGACATTGCGTTCTCATAGTAGCGCGTTCCGTGTACGTCATTGGTTTCTGCTGGTTCTCTTCTTCATAGCGCACCGTGCTCTCCTTTCTTTAACACCTCCTACTGACTTTTTCCTATCCGTGTATTTGGCGTCGTTGAAACCAGTACTTTGAAGGAACAAGTACAGGTACTTTTCACAGGCATGTTTTGCTGTCATTTCTGCGTCGGCGATGAAATGATCAACCTGTCGTTCCACCCGGGCCTTCTGTGCCTTCAAGCGCAAGGAGAATTCTGTCAGCGTATACAATTTTTGTTGCTGTTGTGGTGGTGCTGTGTTAGGAGCATCCTCCGTCCAGCCGGCAGCTTCAGCTGGTCCCTCGAATTCAAATAATCGGGAGTCTTGAATATCCAGACACGCATGGCGCAACTGGAGTAACGCTTCACGAAGATGTGGAAGCAGGATAAATAAGCTGCTGTTGAGAGAAACGAAGGCATCCATGCGCTTCCCGGCACAGACAGCTTGTCTCCAGATAGTAAATCTCTTCCAAATGCGATACTTCTTGAAAAACGGTAGCTGTAGCGGGCGATGACAGTATTAGTCTAGAGGTAGAGAAGTATAAACAGCAGATACAGTCCTCCACTTTACCTTGACCAGGAGAGAGTAGATGTAGTTTTCGCGCTCAAACGTCTGCAATGGATGAAACTCATCACCATCCGATCCAAAGTGCGTAATTCCCAGTCTGCTGACCGTGTAATAGTCTTTCGGGTTGATCTTCGAGTGGCTCGTCACCTCCAAATTGTACGGATTCGAATCAACGCGCCTCAAATAAAAGAATGAATCGCGCGCAACTGCGCCACTTGCTGTGCGTAGCCCAAACGCGTTCGCCGACCCGCCAGCTACACCACCAGTTCGTTGAGTAAGACCGTCGGCCAGTTTTTCCGTCAGAGACTTCACCTCATTACGACGTGCTAAGAGATCACGTCGGGGTAAATCCGACTCGTTCTGGTTACTTTGAGTCTTGCTATCTTCTGTGGCATTAAGCTCCGGCGTCTCAACCTTTTTCCTCGCAGCTTCCACAACTTCCCTTGGTAGTCTCAGTCGACGTCCCCCAGGCGCAGAAGTAGCTCGCTGCTCCACATAATATCGATCCCTCGCACTCATCGGTTCTCTCTCCACCATTTTCGCTTCCCCACCCCCGTACTCAGCCGTCCTAGCCGTCGAAAATCTCTGTTTCTGGGTCACATTTGACGCCGACGACGTCGGACGCGACGGAATCAACACGTTCCCCGTCGGATTCGGATTGAGAGACGGCACCAGAGGTCTGTACTGTAAATTGCTCTCCTCCACCGTCTGATTGCTGCTTGTAAATTGAACTTCCGGTCTTTTCCTGGGCACGAGCCCTCGAGGCTTCACATCTGGGAACAGTTGAGCCGTCACAACGCTGCGCTCGAGACCCGAGGCATGCAGTCGCTCGCCCAGCAATTGCCGGTCCTCTGATCTGCCGGAAATTGGTCTCGCGCTGGCTACGGACGGACTTTTGACCGATGTGGGCGTCGCGGCCGTCAGAGGCCGCCGAGGTGTCGGGAGAACGGAGGTGAACGCGGGGAAGGCCGACTCCTTGTGTCTTTGGAGCTTTTGCTCAGTGGAGAAGGCGTCGGTGGTCGGCGCCGAGCACCGCGCGTCCTCGGGCGAGGGGTTCCCGGGGCAGCAGCCCCGCTCGGAGCTGGCAGATCTTCCATCGTAAATAGGATCGGTGAAGCGGCAGCAGCGACTGTAACAGTTGGAAGGAACTGACACGCAGTACATGTATCCATAATAGTATCCATGGCTAAAAAGAGGGCGCAGTTGAGTGCCTTGTCGAACTTGGTGCGAACTTCGTGGTGTGCTTGACAAGTTGACATGTGTGTAGCGTGGGGCAGGATTTCCACGTGCGGCTTCGTACAGGTGGGAAGTGAATGAGCTGAGAGGGGGAACGTTCTGGACTACTTGTATGTTGGGACGGATGGACCTGTCGGAGAAGAATCCTCTCTTCACGTGATCCGGGTCTATGGCTGAATGGCCATCACCATTCGCCGCGACTCACGTTCGCTGTGCCCAGTTTCGGCTGCGTTTGTCGCTACCTAATACGCCACTTTAGCCATAGTTAAATACTCCTTTCATTCGCAGAGGACAAGACCCTTTTCGATCCGTGTGTCGTCGTCTTTGAGTGCCGTGCGGAGGTGAAGCCATTCCAAAATAAAATGTCAACACTAACATGGTGTGGCTTCCACGAATTGGTGTGGTGCGAACAATTGACAATTAGAAATTGACGAGAACACGACAAATCACGTCAATCCATACGCTAATTGTTAATTTCTTCAATTCGAAATGACAATTAGCTTATGCTGGGTTAGCAATTGACAATTTCTAAGACTCACGTCAATTTCTAATAATCATTCAAAAGCAAATGGTGTGTCTTACACGAATGGACGTATCCGTGGTGTGGTTTAGTGTGCGGTGGTGCGCCCTCCTCCTCAGAAACGCTTCCTCTTCATTCCAGTAAATCCAAGTGTAGCCATCATGAGCCTCATCTCCAAGGTCGCGGGTCTGTACCAGAAGTCCATCAGCAAGTCCTTCGGTATGTACGGCCTCAAGTACGACGACGCGCTCGTGGACACGGCCGCCGTGCAGACGGCGCTGCACTGGGTCAAGGGCGAGGACTACCAGGCGCGCACCAAGCGCATCGCCCGCGCCACCGACTGCTCGCTCAAGCGCAGCTACCTGCCCGAGGAGATCCAGGCCATCCAGCGCCCGCTCGACTTCTACGTCTACGAGAAGGCGGAGGAGGCCGAGAAGCTCGCGGCCGAGCGCGCCGACCTCACGCGCTGGTAAACAACCAGTCCCGAGACAGCAGAATCAGAACGGAATCAGGCTAATATCGACGGAATCAGAACGGAATCAGGTGACTATCGACGGAATCAGGTTGACATCTACAAAGAGGTCTCTGTGAAAAGAAGAAAAGGAGAAAACAAAGGAAAATGACAAGAACCACAAACAGGACAATATTGCGGTTCCAAATCCAGAAGTGAAGCGTCACTTTGGTCAGTTTTTTAGTAGTTTTTTGGTAGAATGTTGGCGTCTTCTTCGTGGTCGTCGGGTGCGAGGCCTCCGCGGCCAAGACCGACGAGTGCCAAGCCGAGCTCGAGGAAGGTGGCGAGTGCGCGGCCGGAACTTTTATCGTACAGTAGAAACGACGGGTTGGATGAGGAAGAGGAGGAAGTTGTGGACGATGACGATGGGGACGACGACGACGAGTTTGGTGCGGCGGTGGAGCGAGAGCATCAATTGCAGCAGCAAAGGCAGACGCAGCAAAGACGAAATTGGTCGGCCAAGCCTCAGGTATCAGATGCAAAGGTGAAGCCGAAGCCAAAGTTCCGACCGTCATCGGCTCCAGCAGCACGACCGAAGTCGGCGTTGACGTCCCGTATTTCCCAAGAAGACAACCAGAAACGATCCTCTGCTTCCATCTCAATTGCTTATCTGCGTGCTGCCGCCGAGAAGAAGAAAACTCGAGACCGAGAGTTCGCTGTGCGTCCAGTAGTGCAATGTGAATAGCTCAGTGTGAGCTGATGCCTAGATTGTTCTCTGCTCCGTGACAGCGAGAGCTCTTCCGCGAAGAAAATGAGTTTCGGAAGAAGATTAAGGTCAAGATTGAGCAGGCGAACAAGATGATGACAGCGATTGGCAGCTCCAAGTCGTTTGGTCCGGCCCCTGTACGAAACTGCAAATATCTGGGTCTGTCTGTTGTGTCTCTCACTTTGTTGTCTTCTTGCTGCCATGTTAGGACCGCGATGGCATTCACATGGTCAAGGTTCTCGACCCCGGATGCGGAGATCGCTTCATCTCTGTGGAGATTTTTCATATCCTACTCACCAGGATAATATCCTGCTCTTGCATTGCCTTCGTACTCACTCACTAAAGTTCCCTTAACTGGTTTTCTTCCCTCTGTACTCCGCGAGTTCGAACAGCTAGCGACGGTCCCGCTCGGCCAGACCATGCAACTACCAACCAGTAGCAACAACGCGCCCAGCAAGCAGTCAATTCCCACATCATCTCGAACGAAGAGCTCACTCCAACGCAGCAGCTTTGTTCCTCGTGCAGCACGCTCAGGTACTCGAACATCCAGCCATTCGCGTGAGCCTTCGTCCGACCTTGACGGCTCTCGGTCGCGAGCTCCCAAAATCAAACCCGCCGATCGCACCCAAGTCCAAGAGGAGCTGCGCAGCGTCCTAGAAGGCACCATCGAGCTCACGAAAGTCCTGCAAGAGCAACTACACGAGCTCAAACTCAAGGGTTGGAACGTCGCCACACGTTCGTAAACACCAGCTTCAACCGAAAAAGGCAACATTCCGTGCTTTAATGATATGACCTGATTGATGTATTTTACACCATCTTCAATAATTGCCTTTTATGACACAATAATTGCCTTTTTGACATTGTCAAAAATGGACGCCGAGTCGTCCAACTCGGAGCGCACGGCGCGCTTCCTGCACGAGGAGAAGCGCCAGAAGGCGGAGAGTGGGGAGACGGACAAGAAGATGAACTGTCGGTGGTTCCTGGACCGGTCGTTCTTCTGCGTCAGTGCGTATTTAACCCAAATGCTTGTCAAAAAGTCTTTTGACACAGCGTGTGGAGGAGAACGGAGATGCCTAACTTTGCTGTATTTTGCACTCTACCAGCACCGGGTAACCAGATGGAGCACTTTTATCGCTACGGACAAGTGGACGAGTGCAAATTCACGTGGAAGAACATGTATCTGTGCTACCGAGCGAGTATGATGGACGAGGAGAAACGACAGCATTTCCTCAAGGACACGCCACTGGACGACGCTACCAACAGTCCGCACTTGACGGATGTGTGGGAGGAGAAGGAGAAGCCCAGCTGGGAGGCAACCGCCAAGTGAGTTGCTGCTGTCAATCAGTGAGATGACGATCCTGTCACGAAAAATGGCACTTTGAATTGCATTTCACTCACCCACTAGGTGCACTTGGGTCTCGTTCGGTAGCGTATCTGTATATGCTCAGCTCTCCTCTCTGTCGTTCACATTGCTCTGGTCCCTTTTACACACTTTTTGCCACCCTTAATCTAATCCTTGAGCCATTCCTCCATGCCGTGCAGGTCCCCAGGCAGTGCTGACGGTAAGTTCTGGTCGTCTCCGTGTCCTATTGGCATGGGCAGTGCGTCCATGGACGAGTCTAACAGCACGTCTAACGGGTCCAGCAGGTGGTCGTCATCGTTCGAGAACGGAATGGGGTCGTTGCTCGCACTGTTGCTCCGTGGCCCCGGAGTGGCGGCTTGATTGGCCGGTGAAGCGACCGTGAAGCTTCTCATGGACAGCAAATCCAGCTCGTTCTCAATGTTTTGCGTCAGCTGAAAGTCGAAGGCTTCGGTCGACATGGGCGGCAAACCGGCGAAGGATTTCTTCGAGTTGACGTGCAAATTCAGCAGCGTGTCGAGGTCTCCCGTCTCCTCGTAGTGCTCGAAGGCTTTGTGCAGAGCCGAGTCGTCCGACGCAATGAGCAGCATCTTGAGCGAGTCCTTCTGCTCTTTGCTGATCTTGCCGCTGGCTGCGAGCTTATTGACGAGCCAGAACTTGGACGACAAACTGCGTCCGCGCTTGGATTTGCGCGACGATTGTCCGGCGGGCGGCTGCAACTGCCCCACGGGTTTGACCACGGGTTTCAAAGGCTCCGGCGGCAGGTTCAAGCTGTCGGACGGGGTTAAATCCGCCCCAAAGTCCACTGGGAGGTCAAAGTCCAGTGTATCCATGATGTCCAGCAGCTCTGGGGGTCCTGTAGCCTCGTCGAGCTGGAACCCCTCGAGCGACAGGAGGTCTCCGTCCCGAATAGACCGGTCCAGTGCGTTTTTGCGGATCTGCAAATATTTTGCGCAAAAGCGTTAGATGCAATGGAGTGCAAAATAGATTCAACGATTCAACGCACCACGACCCCTTGCTCGCTCTTAGACTTGGTCGGGTGCAAGAGCACCTTGCAGTTGGCCAGGATGCTGGGCGCCGGGTCGTCGTCCGAGTTGGTGATGACCTGGTAGAAGTCGCCCAGCACGCTCTCCCACTCGAGCGGCCGTTGCAGACACACGAGCGACGTGACGTTCGTCAGCGGGTTGAGCAGGAGCACGCGGATCACTTCGCCCATGGCGGCCGTCTGGCAATATATTGCGCTGTGGGAAGCCCTTCGCGCAAAAAAGCCAGCAGCTAAATCGTTCCAAAAACAGCGGCTAAATCATTCCATTGGACGAAAAGCGGAACGAGGAAAATCAGCGCAAATCTGAGGGCGTTCGGATAAGAACGTCGCTGTGAACATGCAGTTGCTTGTTTCACGAGTTGCAGTAGCTAGGCGGATCGCTCAACAATGGTGGTTGGTGATGCCTTGAGGTGTCACGTTGGTCGATTCGATCGGGACTTGTGTGGGACAGCAATGCCGCTCGTCTGGATATTATCGAGACATCACAAATCGGCGAAAGACAGGCAAGCTTGTTGACTCGAGTCTTGAGAAGAACTCGATGGAGGAAGCCGCAACCAGGCGCGTTTTATATTCTCCTATGTTGACGGCCGAGGTAGTAACTTGCAGCATAATTCCGAAGAGGTAGCACTACAGAGAATGCATTCATTAGTAAAAAGCAGTCTGATGTACACGCCGTGCTTGCTCGAGCTTTGCTTTTTCGTGTTGCTTTTTTTCGTGCTGCTTTTTCTGCATCTGCGTCTTCCTAATTCGATTTCCCCAAAACCTACTTTTTGTTTGAGCAAAGAAAAATGTTTTTTTGAATGCTAAAAACATGTTAAACAATTATCAAATGTTAAATCCACTTTTAAATGATTCATTTCCAAAATCGACTTTCATTTGCGAAAATTAGAATTTCCAAATTCCACTATTGTGTTTTTTTAAACCTGTGTACTTATCCTGACAATAATAAAACCAATAAATGCTTCTGGATTCGACAACTTCTGTTTATATTTTTTGACTCTATATTTTTGACAAAAAGAAAAGAGCTTTTCTCTTCTTCTTTTTACGGAGTCTCACCAAAGGTTTCGCCAATCACTGGCCGCCACTCGTAAACCGCATTCCGCTATCGTATCCATTATGGCAGACACCTCGGACACCGTTCGCTACGCCAAGGCGCCGCACCTGTGGGCTTTGGGCGTCGGCGCCGTCATCAGTGGGGACTTTTTCGGCTGGCAATCGGGACTCGTGGCCGGTTTCGACGGCCTCCTCATCATCCTGGCCTTCGTCACGGTGCTCTACGTGTTGCTGTCCTTCTCCATCGCCGAGCTCTCCACCACGGTACCAACAGGGGAGGGCCCTACGTCTTCGCCCTCCACGCCATCGGCCCCCGCGCCGCCTTCTTCGCCGGTTTGGCCGAGAGTCTCAAGGTCGTCATTACGTGCGCTGTGGTGGTCACGGGCATCAGCTCGTACATGAACCAACTGCTGGACTTGAGCTCCGACTACGGCCCCGTCTGGTGGCTCGTCTTCTACGTCCTCTTCGTCTCGCTCAACATCGTGGGCGTTGAGATGACGTTCCGTGTCCAAGCGTTTACGACAATTGTGTCGGTGGTGATTCTGCTGGTGTTTTACATCGGTGCGGCCACCCAAGTGTCGTATTCCGAGTGGGTGGCGGACCGCAATTGGCAGTTCCCTAATGGGTGGGACGGAGCGGTGGAAGGCTACTCGTTCGCCTTGTGGTTCTACTTGGGCATTGAAGAGCTACCACTCGCAGTGGAAGTGACAATCAATCCGCAACGCAATATGCCAATTGGCCTCATGACGTCGATCAGTACTCTGGTAGTGCTGGCATTCTGCACCGTCATCTGCAATTCGATGATCTCCCCTGGTGCAGATGAAATTTACAGCAGCACGTCACCATTATTGACGGGGTACAAGAGTGTTTTTGGAGACAACAGCACGACGTCGGGCTTCTCGTGGTTATTGATTCTGGGGCTTATCGCTAGTTTCCACTCGTTCGTCTTCTGTATGGGTCAATTGCTGTTTGCTATTGCACGCGACGGATTCTTGCCACAGATTTTGACGAAATTGCACCCGACAAGAGGAACGATGTACGTGTCGTTGATTGCGGGTAGTTCGATTGGGTTTATCGTCGTGTTGGTGCTGCACTACATTATCGGAGATACTCGGCTCGGCTCGGTGATGATCAATCTTGCGCTGATCGGCGCTGTCATTTCCTATTCATTCCAGCTCACCTCGTTCATATTGCTACGTGTTAAGGAGCCGTACCGTGTGCGTCCGTATCGCAGTCCGTTTGGTGTCGCTGGCGCTGTGGTTTCCATGGTGCTGTGTGGTGCGGGAATGGTGTCCATTATCTACAGTGGCGTGTCCAGCTACGAGTTTCTGGCGTCCATCATCGTAGCGATTGTGTACTTTGCAATTGGCGCCATTTACTTCTTTATGAGTGTCAAGCCACGCATTGAGGCAGCCCCGACGACGAAACTGCGTGAGCATCTGCTGAGCAACCCGTCGTCAAAAGTTTGAGACGCGGCATGAGCCTCGGTCTTTAGAGGGGTCACCTACAACCAGCAGACATGTTCACCATGTAGCTGCTATCCCCATTGGTATCGCCATTCCAATACTACGTAGTATACTTTTACGAACATGTACACGACGAGGCAACGAGTTATAAATCTTCGTGCTGAAGTGCTTGTAAAAGGTAAACTTGGCCCTCAGAACGTGAGGGTGCCACAACTGGGAACTTCTTTACGCACTGGTACTCGGAGATTCGTTTCACAAAAGCGGCGCCGCCGCCGCTGCGGCGGCCAGGAGCGCAGGGCCTTTATGCGATTGTGCTCGATCCAATCTTAATACTACGTAGTAGGCAATAGTTCTTGCTGCAAGCCTAAAAGCCGGAAGCATGTCACGCACATCAAGCTCTGCATACTCGTTTTGATGGTCGACCAACTTCAACTTGGTAGTCGACCACCAAAATGCATGTTGTAAAGCTGATCAACCGAAGGACGGTTGCATTATATATTGAGATGGAAAATACCAGTACGACTCACGCTGAGGAAGACACTTGACGCAATTGCTTACACTTTGCCGGAGATACGAGAGCTCATGAGGTTTTCACGGAACTCCTTGGCCGACACGGGGCCGTTGCCCACCTCCAAACGGGGTTTCACGCAGTACACGAAGTACACTGCACCAATGATGAAGTAACCGATGGCGACCAGCACCGACGCAAGGAAGACGTAGCTGGACGTTCCGCTGTAGATGATCGACACCATGGAGAAGATGCACAAAATGATGCAGACCACCGCGCCAGGAATGCCGAACGGGCTCTTGTACGGACGCGGGCGGTCAGGTTCCCGAATACGCAGCATGATGAACGCCGTCAGCTGGAAGATGTAGGAGACAATGGCACCAATCAACGCCAAGTTGATGAGAACAGATCCCAGACGAGTGTCACCAATGGCGAAGTGCAGTACAATCACCAGCACAAGAGCGATGAGACTTCCAGCGATTAATGACACGTACGTCGTACCACGTGTCGGGTGCAACTTGGTCAGAACATGGGGCAGGTATCCGTCACAAGCGATAGCGTACAGCAACTTGCCCATACAGAAGACGAACGAGTGGAAGCTGGAAACCAGTCCCACGATCAAGATCCACGTAAAGCCTGACGTGGTGCTATTGTCCCCGAACACAGTTTGATACCCAGCGAGGAGTGGCGACGTGTTGACGTACATCTCGTCAGCTCCAGGGCTGATCATGGAGTTGAAGATGACGGTACAGAACGAAATGACAATCAAAGTCACGATCGACGTCAAGAGTCCACGCGGCATGTTCTTGGTGGGTTCAATGGTCTCGTCAATGGCAAGTGGCAGCTCCTCAATGCCGAGGTAGAACCACAGCGTGAAGGAAGCACCTTGCAGAATGCCGTCCCACCCGTTGTATTCCCAGTCTCGGTCCACCACCCAGTCTTGGTACGAGATCTTCGTGGCAGCTCCGATGTAGAACACCAGAAGGACAGCCACCGAGAGGACGGTACAAGCAGCTTGCACGCGGAAAGTCATCTCCACACCCATGACATTGAGCGTCACGAAGACAGCGTAGCAAACGACCCACCAGATCGGACCGTAGTCGGTACTGATCCCGACGATCTCGGAGAAGTACGAGCCAATGCCCGTTGCAGCCACTCCCGTTGTGACGACAACTTTCAGACACTCGGCGATACCCGCGAAGAAAGCGGCGGTCTTGCCAATGCCGTGCAGTGCAAACACGTACGGACCTCCTCCGTGCGGGACCGTGGCTGACAACTCGGCGATGGAGAAGCACAGCAGCACGTATTGCACTGTGACGACGGCGAGGAGGATGAGGAGACCGTCGAAGCCGGCGACCAGAGCAGATTGCCAGCCGAAGAAGTCGCCACTGATGACGGCACCCACACCCAGAGCCCAGAGGTGCGGCGTCTTGGCGTAGCGCTTCGGACCGTCAACTTCGACGACTTGGCCGTTGACACTGCCGGAGATGCGCGAACTCATTGCGAACGTTGTGGCAGGTGACTGGAGCGAAGCGAATTGCAGAGTGAGAGGATGCAAATTTGAGCTGTCGAGTCTTGATTGATGCTGCAAGTCCCGGCACAGCGAGATGGGTACGTCGGGTCAAGCGCAAAATGCACAATGTGGGAGCGTACGCAGATGAAAAACTCAGGAGGTCAAGTGAACGCTTCAAATCTGAAGAGAGTTCAGCAAACCGCAACTTGTTCTTGATTGGTCCATTTGAATGCGTATGAGCGTTTGGATTGGCTGATGGAGAGAGAGCCGGAATGGCGCGAACAAAACCGGCGCGAAAAGTCAAACCAAGGCTCGCTGATCCCGTGATGCACGCTGCGTCGTCCGGTTTGCGGCCACACTATCGCGTTACGAAAGGCTGCATGGCACGCTTCAACGCCCGCATCTTTAGGCTGCGAGTGCTGGTGCACTAAAACTGGTGTCACGTTGACACAAGTAAGGGCATAGATCTAGTGGCGACAAGGGCTGCGGCAGCGTTCGAGCTGTACCCGACGCGTCGGCACTCGTCACCCTAACTTGGGGGCCAACCACGCTTTGTCGGTTGATGGGCACGGGAGTCTGGATCTCTTCCTTGTTGCGGAGATGCGCTGTATCGCTAACTTGTCAAGGTCTCTGATCGGTTGTCTGGAACCTTGCCGAAGACACAGCGACAGAGTTTTCAGCCCCAGGCACCATGGCTAGGCTAGAGAGTGCACTACTTCCTCTGCATCCGCCAGGGCCCATTTAATTGCCCACTTTCGGCTACCAAAGCCCAAAAAGTGGGTAAGTACAGTACAATTGAAACTCGCCACGTCATGCTCAAGCAGAGGAAAATGCATGCACAACCGGTCAGCTATTAGTGCACCTACACTTTTCGGTAGTTGAGCGGGGCCACTGGAATTCCTGTCGTCACCGTGTAGTACACCGTCCACGGAAATGGGCTGCTGTGATTGAATGCAAACTGTAAACTAAGCAGGACTTCGCCTCAATGGCAAGCACAACACTGCTGAAGAGACTTCCGCACAAGAAGAGCACCCAAAGGACGAACAGAGGTGAACCGATCAGGTTTCGCATACCGTTAGGCGTACATCAACACAGGGCATTTGCGAGTGTGGCCTTCACGCCGCAACAGAAAGTTTAGACGGACAAAGAGAGGTATCCCAGAGCGTACGTAATCCCGATGCCACCATCGACAAGACGGAAAGCTCTAGACCTTGATAACGTCGACGACCATAGTGCGCGGAAGACGAACAGCGTTATCACGCGACTATAAAACTTAAATTGTTGGATCGGATACCAAAAAGCGCGACCAGCAAAGTGGCAAAGCGCTACGACTGTACTGCCTGAGTCTCACACTAACAACAAAGTCTTTCATAGTGACACATGCGAGAACGCTTTGATTGTTTATCGTGATACCAAATCGACTCGGCTGAAAAATACTAACGGCTCACGCTACTACGTGCAAGCACATATACTCGGTACTTGCGGTTTGTCCTACCAGGCTCCTCTTACACTTTGCCCGAGATACGTGAGCTCATGAGGTTCTCCCGGAACTCCTTGGCCGACACGGGGCCGTTGCCCACCTCCAAACGGGGTTTCACACGGTACACAAAGTACACAGCACCGAGGGCAAAGTACGCGATGGCGACCAGCACCGACGCAAGGAAGACGTAGCTAGACGTTCCGCTGTAGATGATCGACACCAGCGAAAAGATGCACAAAATGATGCAGACCACCGCGCCAGGAATGCCGAACGGACTCTTGTACGGACGCGGACGCTCCGGTTCCCGAACACGCAGCATGATGAAAGCCGTCAGCTGGAACAGGTACGAGACGATGGCACCGATGAGTGACAGGTTCATCATCACCGAGGCCAGACGCGTGTCACCAATTGCAAAGTGCAACACAATCACCAGCACCAGCGCAACGGCACTGCCCGCAATCAACGCGACATGGGTCGTGCCACGCGTCGGGTGCAACTTGGTCAGAATTTGCGGCAGGTATCCGTCGCTGGCGATAGCGTGCAGCAGTTTTCCCATACAGTAGACGAACGAGTGGAAGCTCGAAATGAGGCCAACGATCAAGATCCACGTGAAGCCCGAGGTGGTGCTGTTGTCGCCGAAAACCGTTTGGTATCCAGTCAGAAGCGGGGAAGCGCTGGCGTACATCTCATCCGCTCCAGGGCTGATCATGGAGCTGAAGATGACGGTACAGAACGAAATCACAATCAGCGTAGCGATGGAAGCAAGAAGTCCACGCGGCATGTTCTTGGTGGGTTCAATGGTCTCGTCAATGGCAAGTGGCAGCTCCTCAATGCCGAGGTAGAACCACAGCGTGAAGGAAGCACCTTGCAGAATGCCGTCCCACCCGTTGTAGTCCCAGTCTCGGTCCACCACCCAGTCTTGGTACGAGATCTTCGTGGCAGCTCCAACGTAGAACACCAGAAGCAGCGCGACAGACACAACCGTTACAAACACTTGCACACGGAAGGTCATCTCGACTCCGACGATGTTGAGCGTCACGAAGATGATGTAGCACGCAATCCACCAGATCGGACCGTACTCGGAGTCGACCCCAACGAGTTCGGAGAAGTAGGACGCGATCCCCGTCGCAGCCACGGCAGTGGTGACCACAACTTTCAGACATTCGGCGATACCCGCGAAGAAAGCGGCGGTCTTGCCAATGCCGTGCAGTGCAAACACGTACGGACCTCCTCCGTGAGGCACCGTGGCTGACAACTCGGCGATGGAGAAGGACAGCAGCACATATTGCACGGTGACGATGGCGAGAAGGATGAGGAGGCCGTCGAAGCCGGCGACCAGAGCAGATTGCCAGCCGAAGAAGTCACCACTGATAACGGTACCCACACCCAGAGCCCAGAGGTGCGGCGTCTTGGCGTAGCGGTGTTTGCCCTCCGTCTCCACGGCGGGGCCGTTGACACTCAAGTTCGAGAGGCGGTTCATGTGCTTGGAACGAGGATCGGAGAATGCGGAAGGAGCTCGTTGCAGTGCGCAGTAAATTGCAAAGTGAGAGATTGAGAACGCCGCCATGTTCGAGGCCTCGACTTCTAGGTCTACGACCTCTTCATGGCACAGCGGCAGGCCGGCGGCAGCTGGGTGTCCCCACGAGCGCAAAACGAACAATGTGCGAGCGTACGCGGCCGCAGAAATGGAGCGAGGAGGTCAAAGCTTGAGTTTGACTCAACACAGCGGGAGGCCATTGGTTGAAGCCTGCGCGTCGGCAAACCCGCAGACTGGACAACAGGATCAGAGACCGCGTCGTTCAAGCTCAGATTAAAATGGCTGTTGATCCGAGGGCAGCTCTGTAAGCGACCAGGTTGTGATGTATCCACGCTTTCACTCGAAGGCACACGTGTATAATATCCATGTATTAGACGCATTGCAGGCAGCGGAGAGGCTGCCAACCAGGTGAGCCAAATGAGCAAGTTGAGGCCCGTCTCAGCCCCGTCATTGACTGTCATAATGACAGTGTCATTGCAATCGCGCAAAACCGGGCGACGTGCTGGTGCATGAAATTCCGAGGTGGCAGGAAGAGCTTCGCGCAGGCAGCAAAGCAGGCACTACGTACAGAGCAATACATGTACACAATTAATACCGCAGTAGCTTGTGGAGGTTGGACACTACCGGTACCTGTTGTGGCCAGGCTGCTAACGTGTAGTTTTCGGTAGCTGTGCGCACCCCGACACCGGATCAGAGCTGGGGGCCCAAACATCCGGACCGTGGGGATGCTTACGGGGATGCTCCACAGACTCGCAAGACTCGCAACCTACCGTCGGGCCCAAGCTCGGAAAAGTTTGCAGGACAACCTTACATGTACCCAACCTGGTATTAAAGGCGCCGCTGCACAGCAGACTGCCGTGCAACGACTCGATCGTCGGCCACTCCGGTGAAGCGCAAGGTGCGGCACGAGCTTTACAAGTCGCAGCGTCCAATGCGACTCGCAGCTCATCCCGCTCCGTATACGGTTACCGTATTACGGTACACACAATATTGAGGATGCTTCAACAAGAAGCATCTCCGATGTCACTTTAGAGTGAATTCTGGTGCGGGTGGCAGGATGCGCACATGAGCTGAGGCGCAACACGTGAGCCAAGGCGATACCGACAGACCGGAGCGCGAATGTACCACGGAGCCGCCGGCTCCGAGTCTGCCAAGTACATGCGTGGGCTTCTGCAGTTCCGCCGGTGTAGCTGTGACGAATGTCGACGCACCCCGAGCGCCCCGTCCTTGAGAGCTGTTCAACCTGGAAGCTCAATGTGCGAGCGTACGCGGGGGTCGAAGCAGGGCTCGCATCAAGCATCAAGGGATCAAGATTGGACGGCATTCGGTTGACGCGGACGGGGCAGAAGCGCTCCAATCCTCATGTTTGGACTTGCCTCCGTCCATCGCCTTCGGGGCAAGTTGCCCCGGGCAACCTCTTTCCCGGCGGAGGTGCCAGTCGAGCTCATTGTACGCGATTCCTCATGTCCAGGTCGAGGGTTTTGCGAGAAAAGATCATGGTGTAGGTTCACCGATGTCGAAGTTGCGCTTAGAGGTGACGAAGACCGACGCGAAGCTCCCAGAGACCGGGCCCTGGCGTGTGCGAGCGTACGCATGGGCTCGGTTAAAGGGCATCTACATGTACCAGTAATATTACATGTAGCAGCGACAGTGGTGCGATGGTAGAGTGAGGCGTTTGGCCAAACGAGAATGGCTTTGACCCCGGTAGTGAGTGACGAGTTAGATTGGCTGTAGGGTGGCATGACGCACTGCAACAACTTTGTGAGGTGCTGCTGCTGTTGCTGGCTGTACTGTGATTTGGTGTTAGGTACCGGTACAAGTACAAGCTCAGATTGTATTGGTAGTGCCAATTTTGCAGTGCAAACAGCGAGATGGTCGTGTACTGCAAGTACTGTATTTGCTTCGTTTCACGGTCGTCGGAGATGAAAGTAGCATATGGATACATAACCTGGGCTTCCTATTGGCTGGAGAACTTCAACATTCATTTGGGTGCATTGTTGTTTGCATCAATTGTTTGCATCAAAGTGTCAGGCTTGCAAGGCAAACAACTCATTTATATTGACATCGACACTAATTAAAACCATCATGAACGTTTGCTCTAGCTTCGAGCTAACTGGACACAAGTTGTAAGATTGTACGGACCTCATTCGACGATTATCACACCTTGGACGAAGCATTACTCAGCAAATTCTCACGCAGTTTTGGGGCTTGAGTAGCTTCAATGCGTGGCTGCACACGCATGAAGAAATACACAGCGCCAATGCCGAAGTACAAGATGGCCACAATGATGGACGCCAGGAACTCGTAACTTGAGGTGCCGCTGTAGATTATCGACACCATACCCGCAACGCAGAGCGCCATCGATATCACGGCGCCCGTAATGCCAAATGGACTGCGATACGGACGCACCCGATTTGGCTCCTTAATACGCAGCCGGATGAACGAGGTGAGCTGGAATGAATAGGAAATGATAGCGCCGATCAGCGCGAGATTGATCATCACCGAGCCGAGCCGAGTATCTCCGATAATGTAGTGCAGCACCAACACGACGATAAACCCAATCGAACTACCCGCAATCAACGACACGTACATCGTTCCTCTTGTCGGGTGCAATTTCGTCAAAATCTGTGGCAAGAATCCGTCGCGTGCAATAGCAAACAGCAATTGACCCATACAGAAGACGAACGAGTGGAAACTAGCGATAAGCCCCAGAATCAATAACCACGAGAAGCCCGACGTCGTGCTGTTGTCTCCAAAAACACTCTTGTACCCCGTCAATAATGGTGACGTGCTGCTGTAAATTTCATCTGCACCAGGGGAGATCATCGAATTGCAGATGACGGTGCAGAATGCCAGCACTACCAGAGTACTGATCGACGTCATGAGGCCAATTGGCATATTGCGTTGCGGATTGATTGTCACTTCCACTGCGAGTGGTAGCTCTTCAATGCCCAAGTAGAACCACAAGGCGAACGAGTAGCCTTCCACCGCTCCGTCCCACCCATTAGGGAACTGCCAATTGCGGTCCGCCACCCACTCGGAATACGACACTTGGGTGGCCGCACCGATGTAAAACACCAGCAGAATCACCACCGACACAATTGTCGTAAACGCTTGGACACGGAACGTCATCTCAACGCCCACGATGTTGAGCGAGACGAAGAGGACGTAGAAGACGAGCCACCAGACGGGGCCGTAGTCGGAGCTCAAGTCCAGCAGTTGGTTCATGTACGAGCTGATGCCCGTGACCACCACAGCGCACGTAATGACGACCTTGAGACTCTCGGCCAAACCGGCGAAGAAGGCGGCGCGGGGGCCGATGGCGTGGAGGGCGAAGACGTAGGGCCCTCCCCTGTTGGTACCGTGGTGGAGAGCTCGGCGATGGAGAAGGACAGCAACACGTAGAGCACCGTGACGAAGGCCAGGATGATGAGGAGGCCGTCGAAACCGGCCACGAGTCCCGATTGCCAGCCGAAAAAGTCCCCACTGATGACGGCGCCGACGCCCAAAGCCCACAGGTGCGGCGCCTTGGCGTAGCGCTTGCTCTCGACCGCGTCGTTCACGCTCTCCGACATGAACAGAAGGCGATGCAGGACGTGAGCGGCAGGTCGGCAGATGAATAATGGAGATCCCGCTGCTTGAAGTCCGTGATATGGACTTGTGGAGTCAACTATATGCCACCCGTCCTGCGAGTCCTTTAACAACTTCAACTTCGAAAATCGGAACCCGCTCGGCTGTCGGTGATTGGCTGTTCCATGTCAGAACGCACTGCGACTGGTTGAAAAGTGCTGCTCACGAGTGAGCTTCGTTTGGTAGCCATAGAGCGTCGGAAGGGGTCACGTAGGACCACGCTCACGCAAACACTAGCGAGATGCGCTCGCATACGGCTCTCTCGGATTGGTAGAAAAGAACGATGTACCCATGCGTAATTGGACTGAAAATCACGCTGACGTAGTGCGTGTCCATTTGGCGATCTTCCAGCAGTCCCTACCGTACTGTAATGACCCCACTCGACTACCGTTGGGCTCACGCCGTCAACTCCGATGCACTTCTGACCTCCGTGCAGCATCAGATGCGAGAGGCTGAAAAGCGGCACTTGACCACGCCAGACATTGTCAATGCCATCGAAGCCGACATCATCTGGGGTGAAGGCCAGCAAACCCCAGTGATGGGACACCCGCCTGCCACGGACGGTGAGTTAACCTTCAGCCGCTTCTTGGACGCCATGTTGGAGCTCGCTGCAACTTCTCAGAGATTAAATACGCGACACGAGACGCCGCTGATCGTCAAGCTCGACTTCAAGAGCAGCAAAGCGTTCGAGGCGTCGTCCGAGCTTCTGGCCGCGTTTGTGGCTCAGTATCCGTTCACCAAGGGAATCTTCATCAATGCGGACATCCTGCCAGGCCCTGCAAACTCCAACTACGTGGCTGTTACTGCTGCAACGTTCTTGAAGCAGGTCGAGGAGTTGGGTGGACGTGATGGAGGAAAACATCGCCACAAACTCGTGCTTTCGGTGGGGTGGACGACCGCTAACGCCAACGAAGAGGAGATGCATCGAGAATACTCCTCGGAGATGGTCGACGGTATGCTGCAAGCGCTGCAGCCGTACGGAGAAAGCTTCGCAGTGACGTTCCCATTGAGAGCGACGAGTGTGCGCAAGTCGTGGACTGCACTTCGACCGCTGCTTGAGCCACCGAACTTCGGCTTCACGCTTTGGTGGGCTATCACTCAGATGCCTGAAGACGAGATAGAGTGGCTCTATTCTACTTTAGAGCTTGAAAGTCATGCGGACGAAGCCTCGGACGTGCTGAGGAGGTACACGGGGCGAACATTCTACGATATCAAGGGCTTCAACAGCTTCCTGGCGAAGAGAGGATACTCGCCGTCTACAAAGCTGCAAAACTGAGCTGAAAATTGTTCTAACGCTCAAACCCGTGAAAAGCTTTCTAGACATCAAACTTTGATGAGCAAAGCCTCCCTCCTGCCGTAAATCTGAAACGTGTGTACAAGTGAATTGGTTCATGAATTAGATGCAGACCTTGATGTGCGTGACATGCTTCGGGCTTTTGGTAGCAACGTTGCCCAGTTTGCTGGATGTGAGCTTTGTGTGCTTAATCTTCACAACTGTCGGCATCGGGTGGACTGCAACACTGTTCATCACCTGGCTCGTCTTACTGGGCGATAACTGAACGGTGCGAGCGCGATGTTCGAGTGCAGTGACAGCGTTCAGAATGTCCTGGACGAGCATCTTTGCCATTTGACACGAAAAGTTCTGCTTGACGACCACGCGCATGATTGCCATGGACTCGGCCCCTTTGGAGCACGTGTAGGCCGGGACAATCCAGCTACGAGCTTTGAGTTTCTCCTGGATGTCGAAGCACGTGTACTGCGACGAGTCCTTGAGCGAGAAGGCAACCAGCGGCATATGAGCTTTGTCCACAATAGTGAAGAGATCGGTCGATCGCAAGGCATTGCGGAGGAACTCGGCGTTTTCCATACTGGCCTCCATGATCCGACGGTAGCCGTCAAAGCCGAAGCGCACCAAGTTGTAGTACTGAGCGACCACATTACCAGCTCCTTTGGAGAAGTTGAGCGTAAACGACGACTGATCTCCGCCCAGATAGTTCACGTGGAAGATTAAGTCGTCCGGGAGATCCTCCTTCTCTCTCCAGAGCGCCCAGCCCATACCAGCATACACAAGCCCGAACTTGTGGCCACTAACGTTGATAGACTTGACGTTCGGCAGTCTGAAGTCCCACAGCAGGTCGGGACTGATGAACGGTGCAATAAATCCCCACTCGCTGCATCAACGTGCAGCGGAATGCTCCATCCATTGAGCTCGTTTTGCCCCACGAGCATATCGTGGATCCCCTTGACGTCTTCGTATTCTCCGTTGAAAGTACTTCCCAGGATGGCGCTCACACCAATTGTGTTCTCATCCAGCAGAGGAAGAGCTCGTTCAGCTGTCAGCACAAGACAATCCGGGGATACGTCGGCCTCACGGATCTCGATCTCAAAGTACTTGCACATCTTGTGCCAGCAGACTTGCACGTTCGAGCCAAACACCATGTTGGGCTTGTCGAACGGCAGACCAGCAGCGATACGACGGTCTTTCCACTTGCGCTTCATGGCGAGACCAGCGAGCAGAATGGCCTCGGACGATCCGATACACCCGGTGCCGGTGGCTTTCTCACCCTCCTCGAGAGGCGCATGGTACAGGTTGGCAAGCATTTGCACGCAGCGGTTGTGGATCTCCGCAGTCTGAGGATACTGATCCAAGTCGATGTAGTTCTTGCGAAGACCCTCGATCATGAGCTCTTCGGCTTCTTGCTCCATGTAGGTCGTCACGAAAGACGCCAAGTTCATACTGGGGTTGCCGTCGAGAGCGAGTTCGTCCTTGATCATTCGGTGTGCGACGCGAGCCGGAACTGAGTGCTGTGGGAACGTATCCGTGGCGAGGTCGGTGCACATGAACGGATGAGCATATACAGGCTCCGACTCAGTGAGCTGCTCGTTCGGCTGCCGCGGGGCTTTGATGGTGTTGACTTGCATTATGGCGAGTTGAGTGGCGAAAGTTTCAGATGAGGTTAAGCCACTGGAGCAGCAGTAGCTTGAGGAATTGTCAGCAGAATTGGAAATGGTCGACCATGACTGATGACTGCAACGAGATCATGTTGTTGGTTGCACGAGCGCTGAGTGTTTATTTCCGCTGGTGTTGCATGCTTCTGCAGCAAGAGCTAGCCACATTGCCTATTAAAATTGGATCGAGCACCATCGCATGAAGGTCCTGCGCTCTTGGCCGCCACTTTTGTGAAAACGAATCTCCAAGTACCAGTGCGTGGAGCTTATTCCCAGTTGTGGCACCCTCGTGTTCTGAGCAGCGTCGTTTCTGAATCAAAACTTCCCATGGATCAAGTTTACCAATTTACAAGCACTTCAACACGACGATTGAAAACTCGTTGAGCGCAGTTTGTAAAATTGCACAGTAGTTCGAGTTGTAGTGTATACTGTGAATGAAAGCAAATGTTTCAAACGCTCAAAAATGCGTGACTACTTGTTTAGGCTCTAACGGACATCCCCTTCCGCTTGATGATGAACAAGTTGCCACTCGAGGGGTGAGCACCACTACCACTACTCACCGCGTCATTCAGCTGAAGATTAACACTCCCCACCGAAGTCGGTTGGCCGCTATGTTCATCATCAGCTTTAGATTTCAGGACACGCATCTTCGTCTGCACACGCCGAATAGCATACCGCAGTTCGGCCGTGCTCACCCACTGCAGCAGCGTACGCTTCTGCATTGAACAACCGCACATTTCTTTCGTGTGCCGCAGACATGCCAACCGATTCGGATTGCACGAACACATCACACCTGAGAAGAAGACGTTGTGCCTGCACAGGAAACACTGTCGAACATCGTCCACCTCCATCGATTGCTCGTCCAGCATAACGTCTCCGCTCAGCTCCTCCACGTTTTCGAGACCACCAGCGAGAAATGTCTTCTTGTAGTCTCGCTCTTCATGAAACAGTCGACGCAACTCCTTCAGCAACATCTCGCAGTCCGTAACGGAGTATTCGTCCAGGTTTTGCGTAGACCCGAAGTGAAACACGAAGCGGTCGTGCGAGAAAATCGAGAGTCTCCCGTACGTGCGGTACATCTCCACGCATTCCCTTCCGAAGTCGATCCAGTTGGGGAGAACAAAGTTCACTGCTTCGTTGCAGTTGAAACCTTCACTGAAGCCGCTATGGTACGCCTTAGGGAAAGTCAGGATGATATCTCCTGGTTCTTGTACAAGAGTGAACACTCGGACTCCCTGGGCCTGTAGAACCGACGGTGGCACCATGGTAGTCAAGTGGAGAAGCAAGTCGGGGTTTCCCGAAAACGCTCCGGCACTTGCGTTCGCATGGCAGTCTCGAATTTCTCGGCGTCCGCAGAGGGGATTCCATACCACCGCTTTCGAGCACCCATGTGCTGGTAGTTGATGCTGGACATGTAGTTGTCTTCAGCGTGCCAGCAGAAGGTGGCGAACAGCATGCCGCAGTACAACCACGGAACATTGATCCCGTTGATTGCAGCGCCCAAGTGACGGAGCAGCGAGCCGTATGCGTCCGGGAGGTTGTTCAAGTTCCAACCCGTATTTCGGTAGTACTTAGGGCTCTTGAAGTCGACCTTCTCCTTTCCTGCAGCACCAAACGACAACTACTGTATCAGCTATTGTCAAAACACATCAAACCACAAACGCCAACTCATTACCTTTCGTTGCTTGCGAGGCAAAGCGTTTCACCGATCGTGGAAACCCGCTGCCAACCTGCGCAATGTCAAGGTCGTTGGCGTACTCCACCTACCAACAAATCAACAAATTAGGCAAACAGCAAACCTCCAACCAAATCAGAACCAGTCATTACTTCGACAGTGGGTCCTCCAGTCTGCACAACCCGCCAATACTCCTGCTCAACCTCATCCGACGTCATCAAGTCCGGATCCAGACCTCTCGACCCGAACCAGCGATCCTTGAAAGCGTCAGCACTTGCACGGAACGACTTGAACGTGTGCGTCCGCCCGTCACCATAAGCGTGGCCTTCCTACACATCGACCAAAGAAACATTTCATCAACTTGAGTCTTCCTCATCCCATTCTAAAAATCTACTATAGCTAACCTGTAGTTTGTGGATATTCTGCTTCCTGGTCTCGAATTGCACGCGCTCGTCCTCCAAATTGATTGCAAAAGGAGGTTTCCACCCATGCGGTGGCACAATCTTGCAAATACCCGTCCGAGCGGCCTCTTTCTCGATGCTACATGCAAAAATGCAAAAAGTAGCCATGTCAGTAAAAATTGCAATTTTTGCGCGCTTCTTGTCCGCACCTTGCAATGTACTTGATCGGGTCTGCGAATTGCTCTTCCGTCGGGTAGAAAACTGCTCCTTGCGGCAACTGCGCCGCCTGGACGAGCTTGGTCTCCACTACAGACTTGGCCAGTGCCAACTTCAACAGCTTGCGCGACTCAGAATCTGAGTCTGGAATCAGGTCTGACTCTGGAAGGCGCTTTTATGTTACGGCCGGTGCGTCGTCGCGGTGTACCAGTCGGACTGGTACCGAACGTTGACTGTCCACTTGCAGTCGGAGCAGCGGCCCGAGAAGAGGCCGAGCCGCGACTAGCGCCAGAAGAACGCCAAGTTGCGGAAGACGCGCCAATTTGCGCCTCGGTGGAGCGATTCTTCATACTGTTGCGCAAAAAAGCTTGTCCGAAAAGTCTGCAAAACTCGGCCTGTTGTAAAATGCCGGCAGAGGCCGACCCAGAAAAACTCAAATCCTCTCAACGATGATAACATTATCGTTATCATCTTTGAAAGGGTTTGAGTTTCGTCCAATTGTTGCGCAGTACCCCAAATTGGCAGCACCATGCAGCAAGTAGCCACTTCAAATGGCAGTGAACCGGCCAAGAAGCGCAGGAAGGCGCAACCCGTCGAGACGTCGGTGCAACAGCAACGCGCAAGTGTCAAACTCAAGTCTGGCGCCGAGTTGACGCTGCAAATTCGGCAGCACTTCGACTGCCGCACGCAGGCCAAGGAGTTCGTCCAGGATTTTGCACTGGCCCAGGGCAAACGTGCGAAACTGGACCCCAGGACCAGCGGCGGCAAGAACTTCACCTTCGTCTGCAACAGCCCATCGCCGTGCACTTTTGTGGTGCGCGTGTGCAAGTACAAGAGCGCCAATCGGTCCGGACACTTTTACGTGAGCTCGTTCACTGCTGACCACGGATCGCAGTGCTCGGGTGCCAAAGCGGTGACGACGCGTCAAGTGGTCAAGCACCTACTGGACGCCAATGCAGCACTTGGTGCGGTACCCAAACTGTCGGGGCCCAGTGTGCGGTCCATTGTGCAGTCTCAGGACGGCATCACGGTACCTACTCGAATGGCCTATCGAGCCAAGCAGGAGGTGGCGGGGAACATCTTGAAAGGGGTCGTCGTGGGCATCCAGAAACTCGAGTCGTTGCTGCTCCAGTTCCAGCAACTGAACCCGTCGGCGAAGCTCAAGGTGGAGGTGGACCAGTGGTCGCATGAATTCAAGCGGGCGTTCCTGATGCTTCCACATGCGCCGCTGTTGCAGCGACATAGTTTGCATATTCTGGGCCTCGATGGTCTTGATATGTCGCACACGAGCAACTACCAAGGCACGTTTCTGGAGCTGGTGACCAGGGACGGAAACAACGACGTTTGCACGCTGGCAGTTGCGCTTTGCGACAGCAAGAGTCTCGAGAACTACACGTGGTTTTTGCAAGGCTGTCTGGACGGCGGGTTGTCACTGAACGTGCCGACGTTTTGCCACCGATCGGCTGCGCTAGAGAAGGCTGCGGAGTCGCTCTCAGGCGCGTCGCCCATTTTGGTCCAGTGTATAGCGCACGTTGTGAACACGATGGAGGAAATCTTCAAGACGACTCTCCGACGAGATGTGAACCAGCTGATCAAGCGCGCTCAGGATGCTGATACTCGGGAGGAGTTTGACGCCGTCCTATGCTCACTCAGTCTTGCAGACCCGCGTGCAGCGGACTATCTTCGAAGCTTGGACCCCGAGAAGTGGGCGAAGCACTGCTTTCTCAAGCGCCATGCTTTGTATGGGTGGCAAACCACGAATCTGGCCGAGGCGGAGAACCCCGCGGTTAAAGTGGCCCGGATGCTGCCGCCCTTCGTCTTCTTCCAGAGCTACATGGAGCGCAGCATGGGAGCCCTCTATCAGCGCAAACTCGGAGCCAAGAACTGGGCGCAAGCAGGTCGCATTCTCACCTCGTACGCGGAGAAAATCCTCGAGGAGAAGCAGGTGGAGGCCGCTTCATGCTGCGTCTCTCCAAGTGACGGCGACACAGGCACAGCCTACGTCTGGGACACCCGCAGCCCCATCGCCAAGAAGCGCCGCGTGAACCTCAGCACCAGCTCGTGCTCGTGCTCGTATCGTGACCAGTGCGGACTGCCGTGCAAACACATGTACGCGGCGTTGGTCTTTTTCAACAAAGGAGGAGGCTCCTGGGACCTCGCGCCGCTCTGCCACGAAGTGTATACGGCGGCCAGCTACGCACGGGCGTACGGCCCACTCGTGGAGTCTGTGCAGATCCCGGTGGACGAGGAGCTCGTGCGAGATGAAACCATTCAGATGAAGCCGACGACCACCAAGCGCTGCTCGGTCTGCAAAAGGCTCGGCCACAATAAGAGGAAGTGCACGGCACTGGAGGTGTGACGGAGCACCACTCCTATTATCAAGAGTGATGGTAGCCGGTTTTATATACTTCGAAGTACTGGTAAGTCCTGCGTGGTTACCATCACTCTTGCCAGCTTCAACATGCGGATTTCCAGCCAATCAGAAGCGAGCAGATCTCGTCACTTGGATTCGTTATACGGTTGGGTCTTCGATCTTTTCCGTCGAAAGATAACGCTTTTGACGCATAGTGAGCGCCAGTCAAAAGGCTTTGGCAGTTGGAAGCCAAAGGCTCCGAGAGTCACATCGAGATCCGCCGGCTTGAGCCGACTCGAGCATCAACCGAGATGCAGAGCAGCCAGCAGCTGCGCAAAGAGCGCAAACCCGTGTGCAAGTGGACCGAGAAGGAGGACCTGGTGATGCTCAAGCTCGTGCAGAAGTATGGCACCCGCCACTGGACTGTCATTGGCACTAAACTGCCCGGCCGCAATGGCAAACAGTGCCGCGAACGGTACAGTTGCAATTCTTAATCAGAGTTAGATGGGTTTTTTGCTAACTGTGGACCATTGTAGATGGCACAACCAGCTTGACCCAAACATCCGCAAGGAGCCGTGGACGGCTGGCGAGGAACGCGCTCTCAAGGAGCTGCACGACAAGTTCGGCAACAAGTGGGCGGAGATCGCCAAGCTTCTGCCCGGCAGGACGGACAACGCCATCAAGAACCACTGGAACTCCAGCAAGAGACGACTCAAGCGCGGCGTCACGTCAACGGCTCCGCAACGCAAACGTCGTGAGAGTTCTGGCTCGGAGGGAAACTCGAGCGACGGCTTTGCGTCGCCATCCTCCGTCGGGATCAACGAAATGTACCCGATCAACATGCTGCCTATGGACCAACTGGACTTCGGACCGCTGTACCCAAGCACGTTCATGCAGTCGCCGCTGGCCATTCAAACCACCCAGCTTGGCAGTCCGCACAACAGTCTGTGCTGGACGCCGACGGACGCAACGTACCACCGGATGAACGCCATGTGGGGCGTGCCGGCAATGCAGATGCCGGACTGGGTCGCTGCTGCCATGAACAACCCGTTCAACACAGCCACGACCATCGAGCCGACGAGCGCAAAGCTGGCGTCCGACCGTGCACCAGCTATGAGCGGCAAGCGGCTGCTGGATGATGTGTGCGACCTCGAGCTGAAGGAGATGCCGACGACTCCAGCGCCGAAGAAGCAGAAGACGGACGACCCGTCGCTCGAGATCCTGGCAAATGCGGCTCTGCTGCAGTCAATGGGACATTCTGTGTAAGAGGCTAGCAGTCCGAGGTGAGTATTTGTTCGTTGTCGGCGGGCACTTTATGGTATTCTACGTTATTGGTATCTAGTGAATGAACTTCTTTAATTCTCTGCACGCCGTGCCTCCTTCGGTACCAGTGCGATAAACATCATCAGCTTGAAGCTACTTTGCCCTTACAACGTACATAGAGGGGCATCACATAAGTTATGTCCCTCTCTATAGTGACAATCGTCCTTCCCAGTGCCTTACATTTTTCCAAGCGTTGCATATTTTTGCGTTCTCCACTTCGGGCCGTTTCTTTAATCCCTATACTAATCTCCAATGTAAAGTGTCTACTTTTGCAAAAACGATACCGCCAAAATTCCGAATTGTCCGGGTGGTGCGCCGTCCTGGGCCTCACACCGCCCCTCCCTCCCCTGCCCACAAGTCGATCGACAGTCAAAGCCTGAAACATGCTCAGCCACCTCGTCAAGCAGACCGCCTCCAAGATGACCGTGGCCGGCCGCCGCGGCATCTCCGCCTCAGCCAAGCGCATGGCGGGCGACGGCGAGCACCACCAGCACTACGTGTTCGAGGGCGACTTCAACAAGAAGCTCGTGGCCGGCATCACGCTCTTCGTGACGCTGGGCGGCATCGCCGTGCCCGTGAGCCTCTACCGCTACCAGAACTGGAAGCACGGGTTCCCCCAGGAGCAGTAAGCGGCGCAGAAGACACAGGCAGGAGACCAATCAAGTCGTCACTCTCTACTGCCCTCCGTTTCCAAGCTAAAAAAGTATTTTTTCTATCTGATTGTTTTTTTATTGTTCTTTGTTATGGAGAAAATAATGAGGGAGAAGAGCAGTGGACTTTCAGTGTACTTTGCATGTTGAGGACGCAAATGTCCCCCTTAATTCACCACCAATAGTCAGCACTTGCTTACAGCTCGTGTTTCTTCTTCTTGTTCGTCTTCTCGTTCTTGTCGTCGCCGTAGAGGTGCTGGAAGAAGTCCATCTTCTCGACGTGGTCGGTCTTGATGGTTTCACCTCCAGGTTTCCAATTGGCGGGGCAGACCTCGTGCGGGTGCTCAGCCGAGTACTGGAAGGCCTTGAGGATGCGCAGCGTCTCGTCGACGCTGCGTCCAACGGCGTCGTCATTGATCTGGATGGAGCGGATCGTTCCTTCCGGGTCGATGATGAACAGGCCACGCAGGGCGGCGCCGTACATTTCGTCCTCCTCGTCCGTGACGAGCACTCCGTAGTCTTCGGAGATGCGTTTGCTGATGTCGGCGAGCAACGGGATGTTCATCTGGCCCAAGCCGCCTTCTGCGCGAGGCGTCTTGACCCACGCCAAGTGCGTGTGGTGCGAGTCCGTGGAGATGGCCACCACTTCCGTGTTGATGCTGCGGAACTGCTCGACGCTGTCACTGAAACTCACGATCTCGGTGGGGCACACGAACGTGAAGTCAAAGGGGTAGAAGAAGAGGATGAGCCACTTGCCCGTGTAGTCGCTCAGCGAGAGCTTCTCGAACTTCTCGTTCACCACAGCGTTCACATTGCGAAAAGCCGGTGCCGGTTTGCGCGGTGTCACCTTGAAGGAAGAGGACGAGTAGCGGTTCTTCTTCTGGTAGCCGAGTTGATCCAGCAGCGCTTCGGACACGTGCGGGAACTGCACCTCCACACTTTTGCAACAAAGACATTCGTGAGCTTTTCAGGGTTTACAAGCGTTTTAGTCAATGCTACCTTTTCGTGCTGTCCGCCGTGCTTTTCGCCCTAATGACAGAGAGTTGCAGCAGGATTGCTGCAACTAGCAGCGTCAGCTGGAAGAAGCGCATATTAGCGCAGGCTGTTGATACGAGAGGCTGTGCTGCGGCTTTGTGGTTGCGATCGTGTACATGATTTGACACGGACGAGGGTTGTGGCAACAGCCTTTCGTATAATCACTTGACGCCACTTTCGCAAACCCGACAAGAATTTGAGTTTTGTGTTGTTTTGCAGCTCATTTCTGAAGTTTCTGCTTGGAGCGCAAAGTTGACTCCTTTTTGCGAAGATGGCTACGTTCCGCGTCTTATGCCTGCACGGCTTCGGTCAGGATGCCCCCAAGTTCAGAAATCGCATCTCGTCTCTGCGTCGGGCACTCAAGTCCAACTTCGACTTCGGTAGGTTTGACATCAGGTAGAACATGCAGCATCAGAGCTCTAACGTATTGTTATTTATGCTGTAAAGTGTTCCCCGAAGCTCCGTTCCTCGTGACGAGCTTCCCGAACTCGATGCCGGAGGAGCAGGCAAAAATGTACGTGAACGGTTAATCAAACTGAGGTGTAGGGAGGTATTTTGTACTGATGAGACTTTGTCTTTTAGTGCCGAGGCGGAGCCCACGTACAAGTGGTGGGACTTTGAAATTGACGAGGAGACTGGCAAACACACGTATGGCCGGGTGGACGAAGCAGTGGACTACCTTGCAGAATTCGTGAAGAAGGAAGGACCTTTTGACGGCATCTTCGGTTTCAGCCAAGGAGGCATGATGGTCAATCTGCTTCTCCAGCGACAGTGTATGTTTGCTAGTGTTGGTGAGGAGCTTAGGACGCTCGGATTTCTTACTTCGACAGATTTTGTTTGAATGTGTAGGTGCTGATCCGAAGAATTCGCCATTCGCGTTCAAGTTTGCCTTGTTTTTCGCTTCTTGCGACCTGGGCGACTCGGTTTACAAGACCGAGCAGAAAGTGGATGTGCCGTCGATCCACTTCATGGGGAGACCGACGCGATCGTGACGATGGACCGAGGCCAAAAGCTGCTGGAGCTGTACAACAACCCAAAGGTGTTCGTGCATCCAGGAGGCCACTTCATTCCTACCAACAAGGAAGCGAAGGATGTGCTGCGTGAGTTTGCCAAGGAAATGACAGCAGCCTACGGTGCCAAGTGAATACCCAACCCCAGCGATAATAGAACAAAGACTTGCAGGCATGACCGATCGTGCGAGTGCCTCCCTTACACATTATAATTTGCAGCGGAGGTTTGCGAGAAACGAAAACGAGTGAAGAAGACAGTCTGGTCGATGAAGACTCCGCTTATTTTTCATGAACTGCATCAGTAGCTAAGAAGTTGCAATGTATACCGCATCACTTTTGTTCGTCAGCTTCCCGAAGCTCCTTGAAGAAAGCTCGGAACGCGTCCTTGGGTTCTTTGTTCGTGGGAATGTAGTGGCCTCCAGCATGCATCAGCAGCGTTGGGTCGACGAACAGATCCTTGAGTGCGAGACTCCGCTCATTGTCCACCACGGCATCCGTCTCGCCGATGATGTGCAGCGACGGCATATTCACACTCACCTCGCTGGTGTACTTGGGGTCGCCACAAGCGCCAGCAGACACGAAAAAGGCAAAGCGGAACGCAAACGGCGAGTCCGGAGTACTCGCTAACAACCGAAGCCGAAAGTGTCACTTACAGTCTACAAATTCACTCCACCCAACAGCCATCACGCACCTTGTCTCTGCAAAATCAAAGACGCCATTGTCCCTCCTTGGCTGAAGCCAAAGATTCCGTCGAAAGGGCCTTCGCTCTTCACGAAATCCTCGACATACTCCATCGACTCTTCCACACGCTCCAGCAAATACTCGCCGGTCTCTTCATCGCGGAGGAAGTCGCACCATTTGAGCTGTTTAACCTTTTCACCCGTCTCGCCACTATGGATACAAACCAGTCAGTATCCCGTCCAATCCAAAGCAAACCTTGACATTTTCTTATTCCTACTTGTTGGCGTGTTCTTCCGACGTGGGTTCGTAAGGGACTTCAAATGGTGCATCCAGACACACTATAACATTGGTCGAAAGCAAAAAGCAACAATAGTAAACACTACTGTAAGTTCTCTGAATGTCGAGCAAAATGGGCAGCGGACTGACCGAATTCGACGCTGGACTTGAAAGTTCGACGCAGTGCAGCGATGCGACCGCGAAGTTTGAGCGCGTCTTGGCGGTAGCCATGCAGACACAAAACACGGTACTTGTTCATCGTCAAGAGACAAAAGTCGGAATGACGTATGCACGGGAATGTCGCAGATTGCTATTGTAGAGGGAGATTCGTACGTCCCTCTAGTAGAGCGATTGACACGCTTGTTTGAAATGTAGCCATTTGTGTGGTCCACTTTTGCGTGTCATTGCGATCTTCCGTCAAAGGTCATTCCCCACTTTGCGTCAATGCGAGTGCTTCTCGCCCTCTTCGTCTCTGTATGGAGCTTTTACAGCCTAATCCAAGGCGCAAGTGTGTTAATTGTGACGCCAGAGAACGAGGCGTCGCTCACCCTCGCCGCCGAGCTGTACCACGCCGCCCAAGAAGCTGAAGAGGTGCAGGACAAGGAGCGGCTGCTCCGAGAGAGCATCGAGGCGTATCCAGAGATCGCCGGAGCGTACAACAACCTGGCAATGCTCATTTTTGACCTCAACGACAGCAGAGACGAAGCTGTGCAATTGCTGCAACGAGGTCTGCAAAGTGCTGAAGCTACTCAGGACCAGGAAAACATTGTCAACATCCGCAACAATCTCGGGTTCGTCGCTCGATCCTACGGGAAGTTCAGCGTTTCGTACTCGTTAGAAGCTCTTCACCACTTTGACGTGGCGTTGGAGATCAATCCAGAGTTTGTGGGGTCTTTGTACAATAAAGGTTCCGTGCTGTTGGCTCTACGTCGAGACATGGAGGCCAAGGAGATGTTTCTGAAGGTTTTGGAGCTGGATCCGGATGCTCGAGAGACTCATTTGGATCTGGGGAGGATTTATTTCGAACATGGCGCTTTGGAGAAGGCGTTGGAGCATGAAGACCGTGCAATTGAGTTGGCTACGACCACGGAGCAGAAGCTGGATGGAATGCACAACAAGGGGTGTTTTTGAAAGAGTACAACTTCCTTGCTCGAGCGTTGAAAGTGTACGACCAAATGTTGGAGATGGAACCAGTGAACTCTCATGTACTGATAGATATGATGAACGCTAAGCGGTCTTTTTGTGATTGGAACGATTTGAAAAGATCGAGAACCAAGTTCTTGAGTTGGCTCAACGACAACTTGATTCTAAGGTACCAGAAGATCCCGTGTTGCTTCTCCCGTTTGACTCTACACTGCTCAAAATTTCAGACGTCTTTCGCAAGCAATTGGCAGCTCGAGCTTCCAAGCAGTACGAGCAGCCAAGTACACTGGAGTTGCTATCGTTGCCTTGGAGCGAACACGACGTCACGTGGGATCGTCCGTTGACACCGCAACGACTGAAAGTCGGATATCTGAGCTTCGACTACCGGGACCATCCCATGGGTCATCTTACGCTGGGGCTTATCGAGCAGCATACAGCACTAGCTCGAGGTGTGGAAACAATCTGCTACTCGTACGGCCCAAACTCAGTGGCATCTGCGCCTTGGAGACAGCAATTTGAAGAGAAGTGTGGCATATTTCGTGATCTATTGGGCATGTCAGATCTTGAAGCTGCACAGACAATTGGAAGGGATGGAATTGACATTTTAGTGGACCTCATGGCACATACCAAAGGGGCGCGACTGGGGATTCCATCACTACGACCAAGTAGGATCGCAGTCAACTATCTTGGATTTCCAGGGACGATGGGCGCGAGCTTTACGGATTTCGCTATGGTTGACAGGAAGGTTGTTCCACCTGAAGTTGCTGCTGCAAGCATGAGCGAGCAGGTTGTTTACCTTCCTCACACGTATCAAGCTAATCGTTACGAAGCTTCCATCCCATCGTGTGGGTCTAATGCTGATGGTCTCCAGTGCCAGCGATCAAATCGTTCCCAACACGGTTTGCCTACGAATGTCTTCATATTCTGCAATTTCAACACCATTAACAAGATGGAGTTAGAGTCGTTTGCAGTCTGGATGAGCATTCTAAGACAAGTACCTGGCAGTGTGTTGTGGTTACTAGCTCCGTCCGGTGAAGACGCCCCTCGAGTGATTGAATTACTTCAAGAACAAGCAATGGCACATGGTGTGCGCTCATCAAGAATTATTTTTGCACCGCGAGTCGACAAGCTCAGCCACCTCGCGCGGATCACAGCAGCTGACCTGTTCCTGGATTCCTTTATCTATAACGCACATTCGACGGCTGCAGATGCTCTTTGGGCAAACGTCCCCATTGTCACGTATTGGGGAGACACTTTCCCGTCTCGTGTAGCTGCGTCACTGATTCAGAGCGCTATGCCATTCCCAGAACTCATTTCGCACAGCGTGAAAGACTTCGAGCGTGTTGCAGTTTACTTGGCGAGAACTCCGAAAGTTTTGCGTCGTCTTCGAGGTTTACTTGCATCCCATACATTGACATCCCCACTGTTCAACACAAAAGAAACCACAACCAGCATCGAGACTGCATACGAAGTGATGCATGATGTTGTACATCGCCTGCATCCTTTCACGAAAAATGACCGAAGCTCGCGGTTCCAGCTGATAATTGGCCACGAACACTCAGCTGAGGCTTTCAGTCGATTGAATCAGGCAATTCAGCAGGGAATCTCTCTCCAGGAAGCAGAGGACTATGTCGGCGCAGAGAATATTTATCTTCGTATTCTGCGTGTGAGTCCAATAGACGCAGACGCTCTTCACTTGTTGGGAACGCTCAATTTCCAGACCGAGCACTTCGACCGCGCCGCCGAGTATATCTCACAAGCAATAGCAGCCGATCCGCACGTAATTTGGTATCACTTCAACTTGGGCTTGACGTATGTAGCTCTGGAGAAGTTGGATCTTGCAGAGTCGGAATTTCAAGTGGTGCTGCAGCTTGACGCCTCGAATCACGCTGCGATTTCCAAACTCAGTGAGATTTACATTTCCCAGCAAAGTGTTGACAAGTTTGTCGACCTTTACGCCACGTACGGGAGGCTGCATACTTCTCGAAAGAGCAAGCGACCGCTAGTCAAGAGGAGATCGGAAAAGCTTACACGGATTATGCGGACGCGCTTTCCAAAACAGGACGAAGTCTGGAGGCGATTCAGTTGCTGGAAACTGCAGTGCAACAACACCCGACTCTGTTTCAGCTGAGATACAACTTGGGAGTGCTGTACAATGAGCAAGGGAGATACGATGAAGGAAATCACCAACAATTTGGCACTGTCGTCGCTCAGAGTCGCCACTTGTACGAGACAAAAGGTCAGCATTTTGCGAAAATTCCTCGTCCTGATCACAAAGTGGTCATCGCCTTCTACTGCCACGAGTATGGGCAAGCCTGGTGGGATCAGTGGGGCCCATCTTCACTGAAGACAGGTCTGGGTGGGTCTGAAGAAGCTGTAGTGTTCCTGTCTCAAGAGCTGCAGAAGCTTGGCTACTGGGTCGAAATTTACGGAGATCCGCCCCCACAAGATATCTCCACTCTCGATCAAGCTGACGATGATGTTGTTCGCTGGTACCCGCACTACACGTACGATATCGAGGATCGAGGAGTTGACATCTTCGTGGCATGGAGGTACCATATTTCCATGGCTGTGGGCAAAGCAGCACGAAAGAAGTTCTTGTGGATGCATGACCTCCCGCAAGAAGACGCCAAGCAATCCCCTGAGCTGTTAAACAATGCTGACGGGATCTTCTGTCTGAGTGATTTCCATGCGTCTGCATTCCCTGAAAGTCTTCAATCCAAGATCACGGTCGCCACCAACGCAGTCGATCCTTCGTTCTTTGTCGACGGACCCAACCACGCAGATCGATTCGTCTACGGCAGCGCACCAACTCGTGGACTATACACGTTGCTGAGAGCTTGGCCACGAATCCGAGAAAGCATTCCAACTGCGGAGCTGTCGGTCTTCTATGGCTTTAGACCTGCATTCATCAAGTGGGGAACTCGCAAATGGCCAACTTCACGGCGTGGATGGCCGAGGTGAATCGCCTTCTTACCGAGACACCAGGTGTGCGCTATGTGGGTCTCGTTGACCATGCACAATTGGCGAAAGAGTACTCGTACGCTGGCTTTTACTTGTACCCGACGACATTCTCGGAGACAAGTTGCATTTCCCTGATGAAGGCGATGACGAACGGTGCGATCCCAATAACCAGTCGGTTCCCTGTATCAGCGCTGCCCGAGACGGTTGATGAATACGATCTCGGCCCACGAGCGCTTCAGCAACATCACGTCGGTACGTTTAGTCTTCGCTCACTCCTCCACAGTATACCTCGTTAGAACTAACCAGTCTGTGCTTGCGTTAGTGGACGATCCGGAGTGGCTGGAGCTCTGGATACGCAGCATCATCGACGCCGCGCGCGACGAACAACAAGCACTTACCGTGCGCCACCGCATGAAGCGGTTTGCACGCAAGAAATCCCGATGGGGGCGCATTGCACTGCAATGGCACCGAGTGATCTCAAGCCACGCTTTCCGTGACACCTCGACTGCAAGGAGATCATTGTGTATATTGACTGTTAGCACCCATACCTTAAAGGTTTAGCTTCGTGCGGCACTGGTTGCAGTACCAGTCGTCTGCAGGAACAGCGTCAAGCTTGGCGCATTTCTGCAGAGGGCAACACAGCAAAATGACCGTTAGCACACCACACGAATCCCTCTACAGCCGTTAGGTGGACGTACCAGGTGGAACACTCGGTCGCAGCCCTTGGAGCCGTCCTCGGAGCCACAGATGACATGCGAGTCCAGCCGGATTTTGTTCTTCTTGCAAGCCCCACACGTTTGCAGGTTGCACTCGTTGCAGAACCACTCGGTCTCGGGGATATCAGCGAGGCCAATGCAGCTAACGTGAAAAGCACGAGGGCATCCATCGCAACAGAGCAACTCTCCCCCAGGCTGCACACACTGCAGTCAACATCCCATTGGTCTTCGGGCGCTTTAGGTCCGGAGTGGGTCTCGACGTGGGCTTGCCGCACGGGAGACGGTTTGTTCGCAGCGGGGAGCAGATGAAGTTGCGGAATCGGAGTCACCAGCGTTTTCTTCGGACTCGGAGCCATCAAGTTTCGGGTTGTCAAGTTTTGGTTGTTTTTGGGTCGACTGCCTGATGAAGGTGAACTCGATCGTCTTGGTCGCTTCGCTGACGCTTTCCCGTTTTTATTCGCGCCACTTGCTGGATAAACGGGCTTGACCGAGGTATCACATTCATGACAGAAAATCTTGCCGCGGGGGATACGGCGCAAGCCGATACAAGGATAGTGGAAGACGTGGGGGCAGCCATCGCAGCAAACCAATTCTCCACCCTCGCTGCAAATATAACAGTCCTCTTCCCACTCATCCACGGACTGACGCCGCGTGTGGTCATCCTCATCGTCTGTCTCCTCAATCCGCTTCTTCTTTTTCACTGCGCGTTCCTTACGAGACCGCTTTTCCTTCTCGCTCTTAGCTCGCGTTTTCATCGCATCTTCATCCGACGCGTTCAAGAAGCCCAACACTTCTAGGCGATGCACCAACGAGGCTAATGCTGTGGCCATGACGGTGATTGTTTTCCCACGCTTAACATTCTGGATCCAGCGCTCACGACAGTATTTGGACGGCCAGATCTTGGTACCATCATCAACTGAAAGGTCCAAGGCCTCTTCCTCCTCGTCGTCGTCCTCCTCGTCACTTCTATCGTCATGTTTGACGTGCTCTTCACTGGCGATGTTCGCACTCTTGTTTGCGTCATTTGCAGCAGTACTTGGAGCCGCTGCATTTACAGATCCTTGTTTCAGCTTGCTTTGCGCGGCGGTCATGATTTCATTTTCTAGAGTCAATAAAGAGCCAACAAAGTTTTCAACCTTGTCGATGTCTTGCACAGACTTTCGCCACACCGTCCCACCATTTTCAGGGCGATCCGGCCACGTAGAGCCGAGGGTACGAAGGCACTTTGAAATCCACTCCTGGTCTTTAAGTAAATCGTCACGGAAGGACTCGACACTAGGGTCTGCATGCAGAGTGGTCATGCGCTTTGGGTGTTTACTGTTCTTCCACTCGAGAAACGCCGTTTCTTCGCCACTTGATGTCACACGCTGAGCGCGCTTCTTGGCATTCTCTTCGTTCAACAGGTCAGAAATGAGCAGACCAGGCTTAGAGACGGGCATCTCACTCGTTAATTCTTCCATGTGATCGGCCAACGATGAAATTAAGTGAGCCTCGCGGGGACACGAGAGTCTAGAGCTTCCATAAGCGAGTTCACCTCCGTTTGAGACGAGTAGCAGTACCAGGTTGCATTGCTGCCGTCATCCTCTGGTATTATGCCATCCCTTGGGGACCCACTTTTTGCCAAAGACGCGTACTTGCGTTTAAGCTTATCCGTGGGGCCAGGTCTCTCTACATACAGTCGCTGCAAGTCTCCTCGTAAAAGCCAGTACCTCAGCTGATCCCGATCTCGACCAATAGGTTCCGAGCGAACGAACGATTGACGAACGAGCGCGTTGAATTTGCGCCTTTTCGTCTGAGCTTCTTCTTCACGGGCAGCTTCTGCATCCAGGATTTCCAAAACATGCGCTGCTGACACGATAATACGACTCGGAAGTCCACACTCCCTGCCCTTTTCAATCGCGCTTCGAAGCAAATCAGGATCTTTATACGTAAGTCCCTCGGAGATTCCTTTCTTCGCTGCAGCACGCTTTCGCTCCAGCTGCTCCTGCAGTTTCTGCTTACGCATTTTCAGTTCCGCTTTTCGTCGGAGTCTCTCTCGTTGCTTGTCCAGTTTTTCTCCGCGCTATGTACTCATGTCGGGTGATATAATTCTGCATCTGCAGCTTCTCGAGCTCCTCTTCGTTTTTCGACAAAGCCTCCTCGTCATACGCAAGATCATCTAAATCGGAATCACTAGCCGATCCCGTGTCCCCATCGAAATCGCTCTTTGTCTCCTCATCCACCGAGCCAGCATCCCAGCTAGTCCTGCCCTTCTTCTCATTTCCCAGCCAAGTCTTCATCGAAGTTTTGTTCGAGGTATTAGCAAGCTCGAGTCGCTGTTTCTCCCGAAGCTTCTTCTCATCTTCAAGAGTACTTTTTCGATCCAGCAACACGGCGCGACTGTATTCCTTCGTGCCCTGGAGAGTCTCGTTTAGGTGCTTCGCGAGCATCTGACGAACTTTCTCCGTACCGACCAGACGACCAACAAGGAACTGCAACAGCGCCAGCTTGTGCTGCACGTCCAACGCCGGGTAATCCGTTCTCTGTAACGCCTTGAATGCAGCTAGGAACGTAGACGTCGCGTGTGCTGTGTAGCGAGGCACAGCAGCAATAAAGCTGCACAGGACGGACGGCCAAGTGAGAGAGGTAAGCATCGAAAGTGTCGGCACCCCCACCGTCAAGGGCGCGTGCTGGATTTCGTATCGATATCGCTCACTGTCATCCATCGAGGCTTCATCATCTGATACGTAGTCTTCGTCCTCTCTGCAGCAACAAAATACCAGTGGTGTGAAAGGGTGAGTGAAACATTTGACACACAAATAGGAACCTTCGACGTACCTATCCTCGAGAATTTTCTCCAGTAAACACATGTGGATCTCCGTGAGCATGGGCGAGTACTTGGGGTGATTCAGCGCGCGACCAAACTGGTCAACCGTGATGTCCGCAAGCTCCAGTATATCGCGGAATGCATAAATACAGTCCCACACGGCGATCATCTTGCCAACGTATTTTCCTGGAATATCTGCAAAATTGCACAGCAGCGGCCTAAAAATGTGAAATAGCCACCGAAGTCAGCTAGTTATCCGCACAATACCAGCGAGATAAAGCACTACGTACGTTGGTTTGTCCGGCCGCGAGGTATCTTCGATAACCTCTGGTGGGATATCATTGATTCCCCGCTTCTTCTTGTTCAGCGCCTCCTCCTTTCTTCGAAGCACTGCGTCTTCCTTTTCAAGCTTCTCGAGCTTCTCCTTCGCAGAGCGAACAGTCTGCGCGAGGTCTTCCGCCAGGCGGCCGAGTTTCTCCTCCTCCTTATCTTTGTACTTGACTTTCTTGCGGCTGAGGATGCGGTCCTGCATCTCTAGGATGCGTTTCGCCTTGTGCTCAATGGCCTCCACGGACTTTTTCGCCAGCATTTCCTCCTTCATCTGCTCCGCTTTGCGGCGCTTGGCATCGCGCTCCAATTTCTCCGTTTCCCGCATCACGCGCGCTTTCTCTTTCGACTCTTTTTCATCCGACGTCGATCCAAACAATCACTTTCCATACAAAAACACCTTATCAGTCACTTTTCACCAATTTAAAATCACAATAACCAGCCACGTACGCGCACATCTTGCAGAACCACTCGCTGTCCGGAATATCCTCTTCACTCATCCCCAAACTTCAAAAACATCACACAAAAATTAGCCCCTCGCTAAATATAGTCCTACGCAAAATACGCACCAACTCATGTGGAACGCTCTCGGACAGCGGTCGCAGCACAGCAGCTCCCCTCCGTCCTTGCAAATGTTGCAGTACCACTTATTGTGGTCCGCCCAGCCTTCGTCCCCGTCGTGGCGCTGTCGTCCTCGTCCGCCGAGTGGACGGATGTGTCCACCGCCACGTCCCCCGTCGTGGCGACGCTCTCGGCGTCCTCCTCGCTGTTGTTGCAGAGCTCCACGACGCTCAACATGTGGGCGGGGCGCTCAAAAGGAGCGTTTTGGGGCAAATTAAGAGCGTTTTCCAGCTTTCTGCGCGGCTTCTTGGCCTTCGCCTTGGGGCGGCCCGCGTCGCGACTGGCGTAGACCGACGACTGGATGATGCGCGCCTTGCCTGTGTACTTGGGTCTGGGCGGGGGCGGAGGCGACGGGGGCGGAGGCGGCGGCGGCAGCAGCAGGAAGCCCGCGGCGTCCAAATCGCTGTCTTCGTCGCTCATTTGGGGCTGCGGAGGGTGGAAATGGGTCCTTTAGGAGCAGCAAATGGGTAGGCTGGAGGGCTAGAATGCGCACCTACCTACCTACGCTGGATCGAAAGTGGCGGGTCGGGCGCTCGATTGGAATTGAGCTCTGCTGTTGCCAAAAACAAGCGGACCATCACTCTGGTGTGGACGTTTTATGTGGTGGGGATGAACTGCTGCAGGTAGCCAGATGTCGATCTTTGTATGGAAAGAGGAAAAGCAGCGGATTACGTATGCGAGGTAGGCGGGATGGCTATTGTTTTGAGCGGGCCACGTCCCCCCACCGCTAGCCAGCCAATCTTTTCTTCTCTTGCTTGCGAGTGGTTACTTGGGTGCTTCCTCGCTTTTGCAATTACGGACCCCGAGGTTCAACACCCAATGGTATTTGTTGATGGTTTGTAAGTATCCATTGTAAAAGGCAAAGTGAAAACTTCAACTAGAAGACGATGATGGAGACGGTTGTCTGCCACGACATACTTTGCAATGGAGGAAGGTTGAGTGAACACTACCGAGGAACTACATGTAGACATTATACTTCGAAGTAGATGGAACTGTGGCAACTGAGTTCACTTGCCTATCGACGAGATTGCATGGATAATGGTTATTTTCTGTATCCAACGCTGATTGTCGATACGTTTTCCAGAGCTGAAATTGACTTACGATGACCACCAACAGTGGGGGCACGCTTACCGCCTGTATTCGCTGTCAGTTCTTTAGCTTACAACAGACGCGGAATACCCGTCTACAGTGTAGTCACTCACATTAACTTGATCTTGCGTAGAGCATTGTACGGAAAGCACCTTGCAGGTTGTGTGCGTGGCAGTGAACAGTGCCAAGCAAATATATTTAACACACTCGAGTGTTGGATCTACACGCAATGGTTTCGGCGTTCGCAGCGGGGACACCAACCCAACTCAACCGGGGCGATCTCCAAAGTTCACACACAACTGCAATTTACCTGTTCACGGAAACCTACAGTAGAAGTTCCCGAAATTTAGGCCTGTTAATGAAATCCTCTCTGCGTACTCTACGTAGCTACGTAGTAGATATCTACATCTAGCTTGCTTGCTCGACATGCTGCTGTCTTGTGTTGCATTCGATCGGCAAGAACTCATGAGCGTCGGCTATTACAGTGTACTCGACAAACATTTGTATACTTTTTCTATCCTACCAGTTGCAAGAATGCGCAAATATCACGGTGTGCATTCGTATCCCATTTCTTGCCGACAGTGGCGAAGGAGGAAAAATCAGGCAGATATGAACGGTGGAGGGCACAGCTCAAGATTCGAGACAGCTCCGGATTGCGATGCCGTTTGCTGAGGCCATCGAACTGAAACTCCTGCAGAGTTACCGTCAAATTTAATATGGCTACATTACGTAAAGTTGCATCACGCCAGAGAAGTCTATAGGTCTGCTCCTCATTCCAGACTTCTTTCGGGGTCACGATCAGGATTGCTGCTCACTTCTCCAGGAACAACATCTTCTGTATTTTCCTCACCCGGTTCTTCCAATAGAAATTCTTCTGTAGTGTCTTCCTCGCCAGTGCTTTTGAGTTCGTTCTCTTCTTGCCTTTCAAGTGACCGATATTCCTCCACACCATCGTCTTCAACGGATTGATTTTCCACAATCGGCGCATCTTGAAGGTCTCCTTCATCATCTCCACCATAGTCATATTGTTGACGGTCACCTTCGCTCGTCTCCTCTTGGTAGCTCTGAATCAGCATTGTTTTATCCGGCAGTGGTGGTCTGGGTATTTCTTCATAATCAGGCTGCTCTGCGGTCAATTCGACCTCCTCCTCGCTCAAACGCTCCAATTTTCCCTCTCCCTCTGTGTCTTCAGTTTCTCTACCCTCGGGAATAGTAGCCTCTGCCTTCGCTGCTGCTGGTTTAGGCTCGAGCTGTTCTTGTGCAAGACGCAAAAAACCGAGAAACAATCGCTGCCTAGTGGGTCCCGCCTTAGCCTCCAAAACCAACCACTTGCCGTCACTAGTTCGAATAGATACGCACAGGGCGTCACGCTCGGACGTCGATCGAGCTGTTGCGTTGGCACTTCCATGAATTCCATTTAAGACCTGCTCGATCCCCTGCGTCTGGATGCTGCTCTTCGTTGTCAGTCGCTTGAAGGTGCCGGCTGGGTTCCAGAACACCGTAGTCATGTCTGGTGTGATGTAAAGTGTCCGTGACACGACACGCCCGCTTTTCTGGCACACCTTTTTGATTGCAAGCCCCTCCAACAACTCACGTACGAAGCTGAGGTACTCGTACATCCGGATTTCATCATCGCCGAGATTTTCATAGCTCACATCTTCCTGCGCCAAGGTGGCTCGCCTCTCCGTTCGAGCTGCCATCGACTGCTGGCGCGATATAGCACGGTCAAAGTCCTCTTTCGTCTCCACCCCACCAGAACTCGTGCGCAATGTACGACCACCTATTGCGGCACTGCTCGCACCACGTGCAAATCTCGTGCTGGCTTGGCGACTTCTTGTCGGCGAACGCGGTGACTGTGGTGCCACGAAAATACTCGAACGGCTCGTTAGACGAGGTGGGGGCTTGTCTTCCAGATCGTCGGTAGATACAGCAATGCTCTCGTACGTCTTAGCAGCCACAACGGACGCTGCCAGCTGCTGTGTCATATCTGCGTGGAAGCGGTAGCGCATGTCGACGTCCCGCCCTGGAGCTGCCGAGAAGAAGCTGCTCGTCCTCCGACCCAGCCACGACGCCGCCCGACGCCACAAACTCTCGTTTTGCACCACATGTCCCTCCTCCTCTCCCCCTCCAATTGCTTCAGCTTGCTGCTTTCCTGTGGAGATCCGAACCAGAGCACAAACGGCGCCTCGCGCTTCTCGTTCGTCGCCGAACGCACCGGTATGACCGAGAGCAGCAGAAAGCCGCCCACCACCAGCACCACATGCACCCCCAGCATCAGCAAACACGTAGACGAGCACTCCAAGTGCGTCCCGTACGCATTGCGGTACGTACGCGCCACCGGAGGGTCCTCCCCAGGCTGCAACCCCGCCACCATATCAACGACTCTTCAAGTGTCCGTTTGGTGTCGCTCCACACCAGATCGTACTTACCACCTCCGAAGTTGGAACCCACAAGCCAATCCTCTCGGTCATTTCAAGATGTACGGGCCAAGTCGCAAGCGCTCGTTCGATGACAACGACCGCGAGGGCGGCGGCTACAAGCGCTCGCGCGCGGACGACCGCGGCCGCCGCCACGAGCGCCGGGGCGAGCGCTTCAACGAGAGCGACCGCGCGCGCGCCTGGCGCCTGGCCAAGAAGGCGGTCGTGGAGCTGGGCGACGGCGAGGAGCGCGAGCAGCTCACGCGCACGAGCGAGCTGCTGCTGCGCGAGCTGGAGCCGGACGCGCAGGACGTGAAGCTCGGCCACCTGTCCGCACTGGTTCTGCGCGGCGCCGCGCGGCTGGCGCACAAGACGGCGCTCTACGCGGCGCTCGTGGGGCTCGTGAACGCGCGCAAACCGGCGTTCGGCCGCGAGATTGTGGCGGGCGCCGCGCGCAGCCTGCAGAAGGACGTGGACTTTTTCTGCGTGGAGCGAGTCGACGACGCCGACGCGCCAGACACGGACGCGCTCCGTCGTGACGGCGACGTGGAGGCCGTGGCCACCCGCGTGCGACTCACGGTGCGGCTCTTGGCGGAGCTCTGCGCTGCCAAAGTGTGCAAATCCGAGGACGTGCTGGGCGTGCTGGACGCCATGCAGGGCATCTGCACCACGGAGGACTGGGACGGAGAGGATGAGACGCACGCGTCGCTGCGCGCGAGGAGGACGCGGCCGCGTGGAAGGACTTTTTCGCGTCGGTGGTGCTGGACGCGCTGCTGCACAGTGGAAAGGAGCTGGCGCGCGTGTCGGAGAATCTTTTCGACAGTTTGCTGAGTCGGTGCAGAGAGTACGTCTCGCACAGGGAGGAGGAGAGCAACCCGCGCGGAAGCGATGCAGGGCCGTCGGCGTGGCGCACGCGGCGCGTGCAGCTGGACTTGCTTTGGGGACCTGAGAGCGAGGACGAACTGCCGGCGTTGTGCGCGTCGAACGACGCGCTCTCGATGGTGTGGGAGGCGCTGAACGCTATTCGCAATGGAGATGGAGAGGACAAGTGGAAACTACCGGGGATTAACCACCCACAGGAGACCTTCGCGCCGGACTTTGAGAAGTCGGAGACGCACGCGTTAGCTGTTGCTCTGCCCATTGATCTGACAAAGGTATGCAGTTATTGACTTCTTCTCTGTAGGAGTGACGACTAACACATACGTGCACGAACAGCTTGACGCGAACAAGATCCCGTCCTATAAGACGTGGTTCCGTATTCTGTCGGACGAATCTGGCGCTGCTGGAGCCGCCGTTGCAACGTTACCCTCGGCCTCGTACCTCATTACTCGCAGCCACTTCGTCGATGCGCTTGAGACGTCGTACCCGAAGCCTGCCATCGCGGCCAAAGTGCTTCTGGGTTTAGGCCGCGCATACAATGCTCGCTTTGCTTCATCTCAAGCGGAAGGGGCGACCCCTGTCAAGAGCGAGTACTTGCTGGTGGAAACGCTACTGGTGGCGGCTCTGGGGAGAGCGCAGGCGCCAAGCTGGGCTACTATTGCTCTGTACTGTACCACTTGGTGAAGACTGATGCAGCCGTGGTGTCCCCGGCCTTAGCCGTGGTGGTGGAACTGCTATTCCGTGAGGTGCCGACTATGCGTGCGGCCGCCGTCAATTCTTTCGTGCTGCTCTTGAGCCACTTCCTGTCAAACTTTGACTTTAAGTGGCGCTGGGCGGCGTGGTCGTATGTGCTGGAAGCCAGTGAGGATGACCCTCAGCGCTTGTTTGTGAGCGCTGTCATTGAGCGCTGTGTGCGTCTCTCGTACCTGCAGCACATGCAGAGCGCATTGCCTGCTGAGTTCCACGTGCTTCTTCCACCGGGACCGAAACCGCGCATTCGCTTTCAGCCAGCAAAGGAGGAAAATGCTGTCGCTGGTGAAGCAGCAGCCGACGACGAAGCAAGTCCTGCTTCGCTCTTCTACCAGTCGGTGACGACAAAGCTGAAGGGCCACCCGCCTGCATCTGCACTGCGCTCGTGGCTAAACGAGGAGTTGCCACGTCTCGAGATATCTCGCGCAGAGGCTATCGAAGTGGTATGGACGTGCATTTTGGAGGCTGGCGCAGCAACTTTCACGCACATGCGACTCCTGCTGGAGAAATATGGCAAGCGCAATGAACTTTTCGGTGGCGAGGATCAGTCCGCCGAGGAGTCGGAAGCTGACGAACTTGTGCTGGTGAAGACTGTTGCTTCAGTATGGCTCAAGTCGCCGCAGCACATTGGACTGATTTTGAACGCTATGCTGCGTCAAGGTTTATTCCGTCCGTCAACGATTGCGACATGGGTGTTCACTCCCGACGCCGTTCAGCAGTACAGCTGGCCGTACGTGTGGGAAATTCTGAACGATACGATGGAGTTTGTGCAAGATGCCATTCGCGCTAAGACGCGGCAGTTGGAGCAGGCTTCTGCTCCGAGATCAGTGGACGACCAGGACAACGAGGAGATGCCTGACGTGGCAGCGCTCGAGGACGGCCGTAAGCGTCTGCAGGACGAACTGCGGCAACTGCTTGTGCTGCTGTTCCGTGGGTTTAACCGGGTAATCACGGAGCACAAGGCTGAGTGCGAGGCTGAGGACTCTGATCCGCGTGATAACTGGTTCCGCAGTGCGCTGGCTCAAATGCAGGCTGTGGGCTACCGTTTCCGCGTGCCGCTTGAAGATGCGCTTGACGAGCTCCAGCTTGAGACTTTCAGCGTCGGTGCCTCGGCTGATGCGGACGCCACCAAGACCTTCCAGCTCATTCGCGACTCGTACCGCAGCGCTTAGAACCTGCAGGAGACATCCTTGGCTGAGAAAAGGGATCCAAGAAACCAGATGAAGACATTTCACGACGGCTGAGCAGGACCAGCTCGCCTCTAAATACTCAAAAGCAAGTACAAACATGTTTGTTTCGCATCGGGTCTTTTGCTGTAGGCTAGACGTCACCCGCCACTTTATTTCTCGGCAGGCTCGGAAGCTTTTGAGGCTGCCGGCGCCTCGATTTTCCTCTTCTTGACTACCGGGATCACGTTCACTGCAGCAGCAGCCGTGGAGTCGGCCTGACCGAATCCAACCGTAGTCACCGCCTTCTCCTCCTCCTTGGCAGCTCCCGCAGCCGTTTCCTTAATGCCATCCACCTTCTCCTTGAGCTCCACGTAAATCTCGAGGAACTCCAGCAGCGTCCTCTGGTCCTCGCTCAGTTTCTCCTTCTCCTTCTTCACACACGCCAAGAACTCGCCACTGAGCGCTTCCGGGCTCTTCTTAAACTCTAACGTAAGTGCGTCATCCTGCGCCTTCCTCTTTCCCTTCCCCTTCGACTCCACCTCTTCAATCGAGTACTTGGGTACACGAGCAGCCACGAACTCCTGCACCTGCTTCTCGCACTTGCTGGCCACTCGGTGGATATTTTCCGCCATGACGCGTCCTGCCATCACATAGTGCGAGAGTTCCTCATTGGGGACCACCTCCTTCTCCTGCTCCTTATCAGCTGTGGAGTCCCTGTAAATGCAGGCAATAGCCAACTGACAGTACAAATCCGCCAGCTGCGTCGTGTCCTCGGCCTTGCTGGCCTTCAGCAGCTTCCTGCGCAGCAGCAGAGCCTTCTCGAAGTCCGCCTTGGCCTGCTCGAACTGGTCGCTCTCCAGCCCCAAGTCCCCCAGTCTCGTGTACACTCGGGCCAGCTGCGTCTCCACCGCCATGTCCCCAGGGTAGCGCGCGTAAATGACGCGCGCGACTTCCATGACTTCCCACGCAGCTTCCAGGTCGTCCGCCGCGTCCCTGGCGTCCTGTTCCCCGTCACCGCCAGCCGAGGATGACGCGCCTTCCACTGCGCCGCCGAAGAGGCTGGCGGTGGCCTCCGTGAGGCTCAGCAGCGCGTGGCCGTACTCGTAGTAGACCGGAGCCACCGCCAGCGAGTCGCTTTTGCCCTCCGCCTCGCACAGGGTACGCAGAAGGTCTTCGAACGCCACCACCGACTCCTCCAGACGCTTCTCCCTGAGCAGAGACACGCCGCGCAGGTAGCGAGGGTCCTCCAGCGTCTTCTGCAGCTCCTGCGCCGTCGCGGACGTCTCGGTCGCCATTATCAAGTTTCTTTTTATTGGCGACCACGGAGCGAACCTCTGATATGTGATATATTCTGGTGTGTGATACGTTATATAAAGGGGTTAACATGGCTACATGTAGCCATGTATGGTTAGAAAGCTCGCAGTGATCTCGTCTTGGAGCTTGAGCTCTTCTTGAAGACGCCTAGCACTGCGAGGAGGATGAGGATCACGAGGATGGCGCAGACGCTGAGCAAGATCGTGAGCTTGACGTTCTTCCACCACATTTGTCGACGCAACTTGCGCCCAGTGTTGCGGAAGACCTTGGCCTGCTCGTTCAGGTCGTTGGTCTTCTGCTCTACGACCTCCATCTTCTCCGTGTTGGACAGCACGACTTGGATGTTGTTGTGCATGACGGTCTTGACGCCGTCCACGTGGCTCATGACCTCGGACAGCTTGTCCACCTTGGTGCGGTCGTCGTACGTGCTGGAAATACCCGCGAACGCCTTGGCGCAGTCCTTGTCCAGTCCGTTCTGCAATGGCAACAACACACACACAGCTCTGTCAGTCTACCTACCGTCTGCAATTGCGGCAATGCAGTAGTTCGTACCTCTCGACAGGTCAGAGCTTTGGCTCCGTACTTGGGCACGATCTCCGTCTGAATAGCCGTGATCATCTGGAAAGCCAGACGAATGGGGTACTCCTTGGACGTGATGACGGCGAACACGAGCTCGTCGTTGTTCATGGTGAAGTGGAACTTGTTGGGGTCGCAGTCGAGCGAGTGGCGTCCGTTGGGCGTGACCTGCGTCTTCCACGTCGGGGCTCGAATGACTTTGCCCAGCATCTCCTTGAACGTCACCATCTCGGCCTCTCCACCGCGCGCCTTGCCGTCCGACGAATGCATGTAGCAGGCCACCACCACTTTGTCCGTAGCGCGAGCGATGGCCAGGAACTTGATATTGTCGCGCGTTAGCGAAGCCGACGCAGCACTCGGAGGTGCCATGCTGCCAACTAAAAAGTACGAAGAGAGTTGAAAGTTCCTTCTGTTGTATGGCGAGTCGCGCAATGCACTAAATACAACTTGGAAATGCAAAATGCGATGATGCTGGTCAGTTACTGCAGGAGCTTTTGGAGCTCTTCCGGACCACTTGAGGAAATGGGAGAAACCGAGTTGAGATATTTTCAGGCCTTTCTCATCATGGCAAATCCAGGCGGGTACAAGATAACATGGCTACATGTTCGGGATCTGGTCAAAAATGGTTTGGTGGTGTTTTGCTGTACCCGTCAGGTGTCTATTTACTCGACGGTGAAGTGGGGCTTGGCTAGTGCTGCGATTTGCTGCAGCTGATCGGAGGAGAATCTGTGCATAAATGGCAGCGTCGACGAAGCCGGAAGCTGATTCTCGAGCAGTGTGATGTCCACGCCAGAGCTGAGAGATGCCATCACGGCCGCTTCTTCGATGGTGCACTTGCTCGATGGGAGCAGATTGTGCTCCTTCCACGCGCTGGTGATGCTTGCCGCGCGGTCGGCATCCACAAGCTGTCAAAAGGATAGCAAGATGTACAATTAGTCCACTGCTGCCAAACTCTTCTCGTAGAAAATGACAGCAAGCTTACCTCCACCGACCCTGTAAAACACCTGAGCAGTTGGTTCATAGCCATCGAGTAGGCGAACCCGAGCTCTTCCGTCTCCTTGTGCTTGTTAAATTCTTTGATAGTCGCCTCCACGCGAGGGTAGATCTGAGTTTCGCGGACGTACAGCCAGACCTGAAGATTGTCGAACTGGCTGTGCTGGTTTGCCAAAATATGAGCCCACGCCACGTCTTCTGCCGCCGGCAGATCAAGGTGCTCGTTCTCCGGGCGGATCTTCTCTCTATACTTCTTCTCGACGGCGATCCCCAGGTTAAACGCCGTCTTCAACAGCAGCGCCACATCTTCACCACTGACCCCATCGTACGTCTTCAGGTGGAACGGATTGCCACTCGATAGCATCGCTTCCAGCGGTCTGTCCCCGATCAGCAGCATCTCGCGCTCCTTCCGGAACTGCATCACAGTCTCCGGTAGCGGCATCATAGCACTCCCCACATGCTGCGGCAACTGCAGCGACGCGAACCTTCCGAACTGCTCCGACAAACGGTAGAACGTTTTCTCCACCAATTCCTCCAGAGGTTTGCTGTTCACGTCAAAGTTCGGCAGCGAGAAGCCGTAGCTCTGCACTTGTCCGTCCTTGCACAGCGTCTCCAGCACGTCGCACGCAGCTCTCAGCTTCTCCATCAGCTCTTCCTGCCTGGTCGGGAGCAGAGCCAGCTCGTCTGGGATCTGACACACCACGTGGTCCAAAGTCTCGACATCCAACTCCTGCCTCGTCATCTCGACGCCTCGTTCCACGTAGCCCTCGAGAGTCTCTCGTCTGCCTGTGGATTGGCCGGGTGCACCACATTACTGCCAATGAGCGTGGAGACCACGAAGCACTCTCTGGGGATGTCCAGCTCCTCCACGGCCTCGTTCAGGGCCAGCGCTTCCACGTAGCTCTGTTTCTCGCCCGCTCTCGTCGCCACCGACGGGTTCACGGCCGCCTGGACAAAGTTGCTGGTGTAGGAGCCAATCAGCGCCTTGCTCGTGTCCACGCGCGGCATGTCTTTGGCCCACAGCGCGGGGCTGCCGATGCCTCGAAGCCCCACGTGGAGCCACTGCGCGTCGGCGGCTCCTGCCTCGCCCACGCGCAGTTTGGGGCTGGCGCTCGGCGGGAAAGGGGAGCGCAACACGAAGTCCTCGGTCGCGGGGCCCGTGGCGCGCCCCACATGCAGACGCGCGCACTGCAGCGCCGAGACGCGGAGGCCACGAGGAGCGCAGACCGCTCGGATCATTCTGGACAATTTTGGAGTGGGCTTTTTCGATTACAGAAGGTTTCTAACTTTAGAAGCGAGGTAAAAAAACAATTCTGTAACATCACAGACGGCTGCTTATTCTAGTAATTGATTGCAGATTTAGCAACGACGGCATTCCGTCCTTTACTCATCTACAAGGCGCAAAGTGGTTAGCACTACCGGTAGTCGGCCATTCCTCTTCAGTGGTTCATGATATCTTCGATGGTTTCCAGGGTGTGCTTCCAGACCACGTCCTTGAGCTCTTCTGTATGGTACTTGGTCTTCGACACCACTTGTGCGTTTTGATTCAGCAACGTCCAGCCCTCCTTGTACTCGTCGTTCAGAAGTGCCGATACCATGTACTTGCCACACGTTTCGGGCGTACGGGCGAATAGTGCAGCGAGTCCTTTGAACGGAACGCGCAAGTACGCAGGGAGCTGCTTTAGCAAACCAGTGTTCACGAATCCAGGCGACGCGTGCATGAAGGAGGCACTTGGGGCGTGCTCCGAGAGAGCTTGGGCCATGAGGTCTCTACGATGCCAAACACACGGGTCAGTCTCACTGAAAGATAATGGGGCCAAGCCCAGGTACAACGTACGAGTACTGCGTCGTTGCAGCTGCGCAGCGTAGACCGGAGTACGAGTGCTTGAGGTCGAGGTCATTAACGTCGATCTTGCCACCTTCACCGGCCGACAGGATGTTCAGCACTCGCACACCTGGGCGGTTCAGTCCCTTCAGCAAGTCGTGAACCAGCATGAATCTATCCATCCATAGACCATGTTCAGTACACTTAGGCATACAATGATAGTACTCGGCCATACCTGCCGTAGTAGTGCGTCGCCATCTTGACGTCGAGTCCCTCGGACGTCTCAGTTCGGTCGTTTAGCGTCATGATGCCAGGACTCATCACGATCCAATCGAACTGCGTCTCCGAGTGCTTCGTCGTGAACTTGCGCACTTCGTGCATCAACGACACGTCCAGTTTTTCGTGAGCGACCTCCACGTTCGGGTTCTCCCTCTTGATCGTCTCCAGCAGTTCCGCTGGGTACGACCTCGAACAGAGCGTCAGCTTGGCCACGATAGGCGCCAGTTGCTTTGCAACACCCAATCCAATGCCGGAAGACGCGCCGACGACGAGTGCGTGCTTGGAGGGGGCCACCATTTCTTGCTGAAGCTTGAGTTCGACTTGTGCGTTTGGCTCTGGAACGAAAAATGAGGGTTTCGAATACGCACCGAGCAGCACGGCAAAAACCACAGAGAGCGCTGCAAGGACGACGTGCCCTCCTTTCATGCCGAGCTATTTGGACTCCAAATTTGGAAAATGACTGCGTAACTGGCACGAGAAACAAGGATTACTTGACCGCAGGAGCCGCGTAACCTTTCAACCTCGTAATCACCGGCGTTGAGATCGTGTTGAAAGTCAGGATTAGTCACTCGATTTTCGATGATTGAATATTTATATTACTATGCGAATCGGAATCGAATACGCATATTCATATTCACTCGCTCCGTGGAATCGATACGAATACTCATTAATATCGATATACATATTCAAAGCCCTTCACCTAGCCCACGTGGACAAAAAAACTGTTTATTCTAATTTTAACCAATAAACAAGCAGCTAAGCAAAATTAAAGTTAGATTTTAACAAATTAACAACCTGTTGTTTTACAAGTTGGCGCAACCAGGCTGCTCACTGAATGCTGCTAACGTATCTCGGGAACTGAAACGCAGCACGAATGGATACTGTGTATGTGGACGTAGCTATTGGTCTCCCCTTGTTGAGATTTGCCTCAAAAACTACGACATCGTTTATTGCTCCCAACAATAATCTTCACCCTCGTATCGCTAAAAAGCACTGAGATTTCCTTCTCCATGATATAAATCGCGTTGCTGTTGTGTTTTAGAAACATTTTCTCTTCCCCTTGTTCGTTTGCAGTGCGCTATTTGGACCTATTGCCTTGACGTTTGCTGTAAAGGACAATGAATATACGTATTCGGATTTATTAATATTCAATCCCGTCACTGGCCCTAATGAGTTATTATATTAATATGGGGCAGCCACCCCAAATACGAATATTTTAATATTATATTCAAACGAATATTCGAAATATATTCAAACATATTAATATTTCATTTGACTATCAATCCCTGATTGCAACGCTTGTTTGGCTCGTTGACCCCAGGACGCAGCATGTCACTTTTTGTTTGTGTAGCGTCTGCTCGACGACAGAGGTGGCAAGTGTAGGGGTGGGGGTCTTACTCCACAGCATTTTGATCAACATATTTTATTTAGATGCTCGAGGCTAACTAGCCATCCTCATCACCACGAGACCGTCTAATTCTCTAGCACAACACGGTAACGGGCACGGCCCTCGCGCATGATTGTAATACCCTCGTTCACCTTGGCCATCGGCAGCTTCTGGATGATCGGACGGACGTTCTTCTCGGACGCAAGCTGCAGCATGTCCTCGATGTCCTCGATGCTGCCAATAAGGCTACCGACAATGCGGATGCCACGACCAACCACGAAAAACGGCAGGAACTGAATCTCGTCGTTCGGCAGACCAAGCATCACTAGCGTGCCCCGTTTCCGCAGCAGGCCCAGGTACTGGTTGTATGGCATGCCCTTGGCGTCGGCGGTCAGGATCAGCGTGTTCACCGAGTTGGCGGCCTTCTTCTCGTCCTCCGGGTCACTCAAGTTGTAGAATTCCTCAGCTCCCAGGTCCAGGATCTGCTGGCGCTTGTTAGCCGAGCGCGAGAACGCAATTGGCACGGCACCCATAGCGCGGATGAACTGGATAGCCAGGTGTCCGAGGCCACCAATGCCAATGACACCGACGCGGTCGCCAGCTTTGACGTTCAGGTGCTTCAGCGGCGAGAACACGGTCGCACCAGCGCACAGCAGCGGGGCCGCGACGTCCGACGGGATATTCTCCGGGATCTTGAAAGCGAATGCGCTCGACACACGCACGAAGTCGGCGTAGCCGCCGTACGCCATGGCGCCGTCCTCGTACTTGGCGTTGTACGTCAGCACGCCGCGGTCGCAGTACGACTCCACCTTGTCGGCACAGTCTTGACACGGCTTGTCGGCGTCCTTGTTCTGGCACGCCCAGACCTGAGCACCAACACCAACACGGTCGCCCACAGCCATGTTGGTCACCTTGGGGCCGGCAGCAGTCACCTCACCGACGATCTCGTGGCCAACCACAACGGGGTACACGGTCGGGCCCCAGCCACTGTCGAGCGTATGCACGTCCGAGCCGCAGATACCGCAGTGTGAGATCTTGATCTCGACATCCTCGTCACCGAGCGGACGCGTGGTGTACTGCCAGGGCTTAAGCTCGCCAGACTTCTCGTAAGCGGCGTAGGTGTTGACGGTGCGCGGGGCGGTGGCCATGGTTGCTGGTATACTTGGATTGGAAAGCTTGGAACGAGGCAAATTCAGGAATGATCCATTGCGTCGGCGTCGTCCAGCAAATGACATTGATGCTGCGCAGTGCCGGCAGCGGGCACGCACCTCGCTGGCATTGCGTCGTGACAGCAATGCCAGGTGCTGTGTCCAGGCTATGCCATCTGACCTGAGACTGAGATTTGACAGACTCACTGATTGTAATGTTTTAGTACTGCTATGAATTTGGACAACGCATATTACTACCTGCAGCGTGCTTGTGCAACGTTGTCATTTACGGCGCCCATTTCCGGTTTCTCCATTTGATGGTACCCAGGAGGCGTGCGGTACAACCCGAAGTATATTTGTGCCATCAAGCACCAACCCAATGCACCACAGCTGCGTTATGGCCACCTCGACGATACTGTTTGAGGGTAGTATTTGTTAGAATTACTACAGTTTCTTATTAATACTGATGCTCATCGGAAAATATGTACTTTTAAGTATTCGTCAAATCTAAGTGAAAATCACTGATTTAGGCAAATTCCTCGCTGACGCTGACCTGAGCTTGATGCATCCCGCCGCCCTCGATTGCGGGTGGCTCCACGTTTACCAGTACATCCACCAAGTTGTGTCCAATGTGACACGAAGAGGCCTTTCTCCCCGATGGTCTCATCTTACATCATCTTGGTCACTGGTTGGATGATGCAAGATGAGACCAACCAGTACCGTTGATCAGAAATTGGTGCTTGGTGTTGGCTCACATGTCACAGTTTTGTTCGGAACACGAACTGAAGTTGCGGTATTACTTTGAGGTATTCCTATGAGTGCTACTCTTCAAACGATAATAATAGTAGTAATTCCGCTACTACTACTATTATCCTTTCTAAACAAATACTTCTACTTTGTGTCTAAATATGTAACTTTTTATCCTGCGCTAAATGTTGTTATCTAACCCGTTTCTAAAAACTGAAATCGAAAGTGCGCCAACGCAGTTCAAATGGAGACGAGCTTGGTGCGCGCGCTGCAGTCGCTCTCCCTGGGCCGCGTGCCCGAGCGCGCCATCTCGTCGCTCTTCGACACGGGCGGCACTGCGGCCGTGCGCGAGGAGTGGGTGGACGGCGTCTCGCACCGCCAGCTGCGCGCGCTGGACCGCGTGTTCGCCGAGTACCTGACGCGCCACGAGGCGGCCGCGCAGCCGTCGCGTCTGTGGAGCTTCTTCGCGTCTCAAGAGGCCATCGACGCCGTCACAGCCACGCAACAAGACGCAGAGAACTCGGACGCCGTGTACCGCTCGCTCTTCGCGCTGCTTCAGGGCGTCCTCAACGTGCGCGACGTGTACGGAGCCATGGGCGACGCGGACAAGCGCCGCGCGCTGCTGAAGGCGCTGGTGGCGGCCAAAGTGTACCTGACATGGCTGCAGCTGCCTGGGGGCTCGGCCTACGGACTCTTCATGTCGTACGTCTATCGCCAGGTGCTGGACACGCTCAAGAAGTGGGTCGTCCTGATGGCCGCCAAGGAGCAGGGGAATGCGCCTGCCAAGCACAAGAAAAGAGGACGGAAAGGCAGACGCAGCACGAGGAAGGAGAGCAGTGACGAGAGTGAGGAGGACAGCCACGCGGTGAACCAGATGCTCTTGACCTACGGACTCGAGCTGCTGGATATGCTCGTAGCTTTTCTAGGCAGCTTTTCACTCTCGGTGAGTGTGGAGTCCATTGTGCCCACAGTTGAGACTGCCATGGCGTTGCAGACGGCGCTGCCGCCAGAGAATGAGGGCACGGCATCGGCGATGACCGCCAAGACGTTGCAGATAGTGGAGGCGCTGGTGCGTGGGACTCACGGCGAGACACTGCAGATCGGACGGGTGATTTTGCATTGTTATATCCCGGGCGTGGCGTTCCAGGAGAGTGTGGCGAAGCAAAACCGCGCGTCATTACGCTTTCACAAACTCGCGATTGATGTCATCACTCGGATACAGCGGATGACTGCCAAAGCCTGCGAAGAGGAGGATGCTGAAGAGACTGCAAGTGAGGAGAACTCGTTGATGTTGTTAGGTTTGATCCAGAATATTTGCCTTCAGGCCCCAGGTCTTGCGGATGAGAGGAATCGTGTGCTCACGTACGTCTTCTCGACGGTCATGGCTGGGCGGCGAGAAAGAGAGCTCGAGAGAGGGAGAAACCGAGCGACTTCAGAGATGAAGAATGCGTGAGACTTGCGCGGTTCCTTGTAAGCTACTCCCGCAATTCGAAGCTGAAATACCGCCAGTTCGCTGTGGAGCTTGTCAGCCGCTTTGTCGTAGAGGCCAGATTCTGGAAAGTGAAGGAAGACGAGCTTTCTGAAATGCTGATTCCGTACTCAGGCGTAGGTCCGCTGCTGGAGGTGTTAATTGACCGTGCCCGTGATAAGATGTCCCAAGTTCGCACAAAGGCAATTGCAGGAATCTCAGCCATGCTAACGCTCGGCTTGTCCAACCTAGCAAACAGTGGCGACGAGGACGGAGATGAACAGCTGGCCGATGATATTGGATCAGAAGCTATTGCGACCTCACTGCAAAAATTACTATACGAGCCCTCGACTGATGCTGACGGGAACAAGACGCTTGAAGAAACCCCGTTATTGCAGCGCCTCATCGATCTCTTCCGTGAACGTCTAGTAGACGATAAGACGTTCGTGCGCAGAGCTGCAGTTCACGCCCTAGAAGCGCTCTTGACAGCACACTCAGGTAACACAGTCCTCGATTCTTCAAAGAGAGATTTGTTCGACATCCATGCACGTTGCACCGATTCCTCGGTTGTCGTTCGTGTGCAATCCATCAAGTCGCTTTCAGCAATCCTGCTCAAGTTTCCCGGCGACGAAGAAGCTCAGAAGATATGGAATCTTGGCGTGCTCCCGCTTTGCGTTGACCCCGAGACGAGTGTGCAGTCTTGCGCCCTTGAAGCGACGGGGCGTGTTGTGTTTGACCGAATTGTAACATGGTACGACTCGCGTCGCAACAAAGTTCAGCGGGAGGGTTTTGAGTCTGTGTGGATGCTTGTGTCGCACCTGGATGGCGTCATGGCTCGCTGTTTGCAGAAATCTATGCGGATGCTGATCAAGAGTGCAAAAATCGACCCTGAAAAGCTTGCCAAGGCGTGCATATTCGCCATTAAGGAAAGTGTGAGTCCGTACAGTTCCGGGAAAGAGATGGAAGAAGAAACAGAAGATGATGCTACTCGTCGCCTTTTGACGCGCTACTGGGGCTTCAGTTGGATAGTGTTGGAGGAGTTAGCGCACTCAGGCATTCTGATTGAGGCTGTGAAGGGGAAACAGCAGAATCTAAGCATTGTCGTCGAGTGCTGGAACAAACTTCAAGACCAGACACTGCCGATAGAGTTCAACGACGGCTCCAAGCGTATTCTGCGCGTGATTGCCGCAATCTCAACTGTTATCGATGCGCAGGACGCCAAGTCGATCGCAGACGGGATTTTAGCGTCGCTGCATTCATTTGCCATCCCACTGAATGTTATCACTGATGGCATTCTCGCATTGAATAGCATCTGCAAGGCCAAGGCTCCGTCACCTGAGAAGAGTCGCGAAATCAGCTTTGCATGGGGAAATAAACTTCTGGAGCTGTGCGAGTCAAACCTTCGCAAGTGCTTCGAGGGTAGTCCGGATAGCGTGGAGGAGGAGACAGCAATTTTGCAGAAGCAGCTTATTTCGATTGGCGAAGTGGCTCTGCTTGAATTTGACAAGGAGGCTGAGAAGAGCGGGGAGGCTGCACTTCTTCCTATAAGCTCGAGCCTCAAGTCGCTGGTACAGCTCTTTTGCCCCCAAGTTCGTCCCTAACAGCACCAGCGGGCAACACGATGAGGAAGATGGAACGACTTCCGTCGTGTCCGAGCCCGTACCGCTACCTACTCCAGTTCGAGTGTGTGCTTTCGTAACCCTCGGTAAGCTGTGCTTGCGCGACCAAGATTTGGCGAAGAAGTGCGTGACCATGTTCATTCGCGAGCTGCGTACTTGCGCGGAGCAAGACATTCGCTCGAACGTTTTGTTGATACTGGGCGATTTGTGCATTCGGTACACGTCTCTTGTGGATGCATACGTCCCTACCATTGCGTTGTCGCTGTTGGACGACAGTCGTTTGCTTCGCCGCAACGCGCTTCTGCTGTTCTCGCAGTTGATCCTGCAGGACTACATCAAGTGGCGCGAATCACTGTTGCGCTTCTTCCTTCGGGCTGCGGTTGACGAAGATGAGGAGTTGGCAAACCTAGCACGCCATGTGCTTTGTGGACCCTTGCTACAGAAATCACCGCACATCTTCACGAACAAGTTCATCGAGATCATGTTTGTCTTCAACGGTGTCGACGGCGACAAGCTCAGATATTCGGAGCCTTTTGAGGAGGAAGGCACACGTGCACTCGCGCTTCTCGGGAATGCACTATATCCGAGACGTGCGAAACTTTACACTTTCCTGCTGGAAAACATGACGGACGAGCAGAAACTGCAAATATCGATGAAACTCTGCACTGAAGTGCTGGAGGAAATCATGGATGGCACACTCCCGCTGTGTGATAACCCATCACAGATAACTGATCATTGCACGGAGGCAGTTCTCAAGGACACTTTTGCGATCTTGTGTTCTCCAGAGATCAAGCTTACGACCTCGAAGGAGGACGACGACGAGGCTGAAGGTGAAGACGCAGCTGGGTCAAACGCCAATGTCGCGTCGCAGATAGCTGCAGCCAAGGGGAAACTGCTTTCCAAGATGTCCAAGAAGAACTTCCTCGAGAATGTTGTGCCTGTGCTTATTGGTCTCAAGCACACGCTCGAGGCGAAGCATAGCCCATTGACTCGCTACCTGCTGCATTACATTCGAGAGCTGTTCAAGATGTACCGCCAAGAAGTGAAAGATATCTTCATGAACACAGATCCGCAGATGGCCATGGAAGTGGAGTACGATCTGCGGCAATTAGACATACAGCAGCAACAGCAGAAGGAGTCAACTCGCCGCATGGCCTACGCACCCAGTGATGATCAGACGAATCCAATGTCCCCTACAGCCAACGGAAGTGCCACCACTGCTCGCGAGCCTCAGACACCGCAGCAGGAATTGTTGGAGGCAAGTCACACCCCTGTGCGCCTACGTGGAGACGAAACGAGTCGACGACGACAGAGTTTGCCGGCGACACCGACACCAACGCGTAGTAAAGCGAAGCCACGCGAGGTGTCTAGCGAGGAAGTCCGTCGAGAAGCATCGGAGAACTCGACACTCATTTTCTCGCCTAGCCAGGGTCACTCGACGAGCGAGAACTGGCATGTGACAGCCAAGTCGCCTTCGGTTGACAGACCTCAAGGTCGCAAGAAGGGCTTCACACAGGAAGACCTCGAGGGCCGAATGAAGAAGGATCTAGCTGCCGCCTTTGACTCGGCTGACGATTCGGACGACTCGGACATTGCACCACCGACAGTGAACACTTCGCGACGCAGAGCAAAAGCGAAGACAAAAGCGAAAGCCAAGACAAAGAAGAGCTCGAAAGCTGTCGTCGAAGAGGAGAGCGAGCAAGAGGAGGAGGACAACGGGGACGAAGTCGTGCCGCTGCCTCTCAAGAAAAAGGCAAAGAAAAATACCAAGTCTGCCGGTAGCGCGGCAAGTTCTCGCTCCAAGCGCAAACGCAGCTAAGTTAGTTGCGTCGTTAGTTCCCATAGCCTCTGTCAAGTAAACTGCCTTGTCAATTGCACAATAATTGTGCAATTATTGTCAGCTCACCTCCTCACTTATCTAATGGCTCCGTTGTTCACGGGGGCCGTGCAGGGACCTGCCGACGTGCCGAACTCGTGCTCCTTCCACTTGGCGACGCCCTTGTCGTCCGTCTTCATGTCGTCGCCCAGCACCGCGAGCACCTTCTTCTTCTCCACCTGCGCGGGGAGAACGGGTCTCCCGTGAGGCCCTCGAACGTGATGCGTTCGCCGATCTTGGCTCCTTCCGGAGGCGAGACGAAGACCACCTGCTCCTTCCCGTCCTCCAGAGGAGCAACGGCGCACATGACCATCCCGTGGCTGCGGAAGCCCACGAGGTTGCGCGGCTTGAGGTTGCACAGCACGAGCACGCGGCGGCCCTGCATCTGCTCCAGTGCGTAGTGGTACACGAGGCCGCTCGCGATCTGGCGCGGGGCGTCCTCGCCCACGTCGATCTCCTCGCAGTAGAGCTTGTCGGCTGTCTCGTGCTTCCAGACCTTGACGATCTGCCCCACGCGGATGTCCAGCTTGGTGATCTCCGGCTGGTTGGGGTCGGCGGCGGGCGCCTTGGCGGGCTTGGGCGCCTTGGTCTTCTTGGGCTTCTTGGGCTGCTGCTCCTTCGTGGGCTTCTGCTGGCCCACGGGGGCGTTGGCCTCCACGCCCAAGTCCGTCTCGACGGCGCTGATGAGGCTCGCGATCTGCTCGGCGGCGCTGCTCATGGTGGCGAATCGACAAGTGAGCTGGTTTGATGGACGAAAGCAAGTGTACCGGGAGAATGGTACATGGGTACATGGCTACATGGCTACAGGTACATGGCTACATGGAGGGTACCAAGCAAGACGTTCACCTGCTGCTCGTGCTTGGCGGTGTTCCTGTTCTACAGTGTTGTTGGACAGCAACCGGGGTCGACTCGGCTGCTTCTCGTTCACTTTGGGGTTCACCCGCTTGGAACCGGAGCGCCGGGTGCGGTACACGTGGACCTTTTCACGGGACTTGACGTGCTTCCAGAGGCGAGGATCGACCTGTCGGTCGTTGCCCATGAACCGCTCGTACGCACGCAGCGTCTCGGCCACCACTTGATCGGCCGTGTGTGTCAGTGCGTGTTGGCGCTCCTTGCTCAGATTCAGCTGCTCCGGAACGACTCCGTCCGCACCCGTGTACGTCATCGTGAGGAGAGTCTCTGATACCGTACTGCTCGCCAGGAAGCAAGTCTCGAAGTGGCTAAACAACGTTCAATAGGACGAACAGGTGAGAGGTGCTGCTGAGATTGGCCGCCACCCAAATCCTGAGCTCGTCACGGTGCCAAGCCGGACGCGTCTGGGCAGAGATCGAGCGGTTCATCTGGTTTGCTTCTTGACATGTTCCTTCTCGGGCTCTGGTCGTGACGTCGAGTGCACGCTGAGAGCTCTTGTGACCTCTTCTGACAGCGAATTCACGCTCGCTGTGGAGCTTACCGTCATTTGATGGCCTTGTCGCTTTGCTTGGTCGGCCGACGACACTTTGACTTTCATCGCTCGACAGAACTTTGGTTTGCACGACTGCTCACTCAGCCACATGAGTCAACGACACGAAGGCTGCGTGAGCTTTGTGCGGCGGCGTCTTGGCGCTTTGTGAGTCCCAAATCTTGCCAGAAGAAACCTAAGGCGTCGGCCACGCTGCATTTCGCAGCAACTCGACGACCATGGGGGCGAATTCGTGCATGCTCCAGCTGAGTAAGTTCAACTTGCAAGTACAGAAGCCAGACGAGTTCCTCAAGCAGCAATTTCGATCCTTATACTCTCGTAGTTCTTCATCGCTACCGCTCTGCGTTGTCTTGAGACTGGACCACTTCGGTCTCCAATACTCGTCTATAAATCGATCGTTCCTTCAGTCACGAGGTCTTCAGGAGAGATGTGGCGACGTCCCAAGCCGGTAACTTCCGTGACTCGAGGACGCACGAGAGACAGAAGGAGAACTGCTTCTGGACGACGTCCTCAGGCGACACGATACTCAGCTTCTTCTGAACGCTGCATTTGCTGCAAACCGGCAGTCTACAGATCGGACAGCCACTTCCTTGCTGCAGGCTCGAAAGCTTGTTCACGCCCTTCCCGCACACTCCGCAGTGTTTGCTCGCCCCTCCGCTCTCGCTTTGGCGATGACGACCCATGAACCACGTCAGCTTCTTGAGATACGAACACTCGATCATCTCCGAGACGGCCGCGAGTGCTGCGGAGAAGAAGCTCACACTAAAACCCTCGGGCATCTCGCCGCCCATGTCCAGGTACCCTCGAAAGTACACGTCGACCTTGTCGTCGTTCAGCTGCCGCATCATGTAGCAGCTTGAGAAGTTCATGCGGATGACATTGAGCCGACCGGGTAGTGCCGGCACCTCCTGCAGCTCGATCGAGTGCGCCAGGTTGTAGTACACCCGTTCACCGTCCGAGTCCAACGCGATGCCCGTCGATTCTAAGAAGACCGTATCTCGTCTCGTCATAAAAGCTCCGAAGTTGCGCGTGGCCCACTTGACGCCGATATACCGGAACGGGTCTTCGTCGCTGGGACGTTGCAGCGTAGCCAGCACTTTGCGGCCATCGAAGCCGTCGTTCTTGGTGTACGAGCTGCGGACTTCCCGCGTATTTCGTGTTGGCAAGAGCTCCGAAAGCGACGTCCTCGACCGATCCGTCCATGATGCCGGACCCGGCGACCAACGGCACGCACGAAGGCTTCGTCTTGGCCAACACGCTGTCTTCGAGCGCGAAGGACCCGCCTTCACTGGTGGAGCCGTGCGTGTTCGTGTGGCTCGCTTCAGCATGGATTTCATCGTCGTCGAAGCCCAGGGGCCGACCCGCCGCCATGGCGTCACGTTGGTGCTGCTCGGCGGCGTTGTTGGACAGCAGTCTCGGTCGACTGGGGTCTCTCTCGTGGACGTCACTGCTGGCTCCGTGCTTGCCACCGGACCTCCGTGTCCGATACACGTGAACCTGTTCGCGAGACTTGACCTTCTTCCACACGCGACCGTCGACTCTCCGGTCGTTGGCGATGAAGTCCTCGTTGGCTTGCAAGGTCTCCGCTACGATGCGGTCGGCCTGGTCCGTCAACGCCTGTTCCTGCTCGGGCGAGAGGTGCAGGTGCTTCGGCAGCACTGCGTCCGCTTGCGTGAAGTTCTTCATTCGTTGTGGAAAGTCTCCGATAACCAAGTGAGTCAGCTTGAAAACCCCGCAATGGTGAAATGGCTGTCAAGGAAGCCGCGTGCGGCTGGGGGCTGCTGAAGCGGGCACATAGAAAGCGAACCGATGGGGAAGCGTCGAGGGGCTGTTCTGCTACGCGGCTCGGCTCTGAAGCCGCTTGAGCAGACAGAGCGCCACCACCGGCAGTTCCTGGCAGGAACTTCCTGCCCGCTGCCTGGCTCGTGCAGAGCCTGCGCGAGGAGCTTTCAATTGAATTCGCAGGCATCGTCGCTGCATCGGTCGGTGGTGGTAAGGCAAGGGGCCAACTCTTGACGAGACACCGAAACTCCTGGAACGTGCGTTGAAAGTATTCATGACGACGACGCAATGCAGGACTCGTCCGAGAACGGTACAGTATCCGATAGCTGCTCGTTGTATTCATCCGAGGCTACTTGCGGCGGAGCTATTCGTGACCTACCTAGCAGTTAAATAAGCTACCACCCAGTCGATTAGGAAGTCCGGACGTTCGCGCTGGCCACTTCCCACGCCGACAGCTCCTTGGACTCGATGACGCACGGAAGGCAGAAGGTGAAGTTCTTCTGCGTGACTTCGTGGGACGCGTCCACCGTGAGCTTCTTCTGGACGCTGCACTTGCTGCACGTCACTCGGCGACAGATCGGACAGCCCGACTGGCACTGCAGGAGACTCCCGAGCTTGCTCAGAGACTTGTGGCACACGCCGCATTTGTTGGACGGAGCGATGCCGGACGCGTCGCTGCGTCTCCGTGTCGTCATGAGGTGGCTCAGCTTCCGCATATTCGCACACTCCACAACGTTCGCACTTGACGTGATGTTCCGGGCCAAGAGCATCACTCCGTAGCTCTCAATCATGTCGCCGCCGGGGTCCGCAAACCCACGACCGAACATCTCGGCCGTGTCGGCCGTCAGCTGTCGAGAGATGTAGCACATGGACAACTTGACTCGGACGATGTTGTGGCTGAGGTTGAGACGCGGGAACTCGTCCGGATCAACCGAGTGGATAATGTAGTAGAAGATGCGCTCTCCGTCCGAGTCGAAGGCCATTCCCTGGGACTCGAGGTACAAGATATCTCGTTGCGTCGTGAAGCCCCCATAGTCCGCCGTCCCCCACTTGATGGTCACGGAACGAAAAGGGTCCTCCTCGGTCGGCTTTTGCAACGTGGCGATGATCTTGCGGTCGAAAAAGTGGTCGCTGTGGACGTACGAGTTTCGAACCAGCCACGCGTGTTTCGTGTTGGCAAGCCCACCGAACGCCACGTCCTCCAAGCTGCCATCGATTTGGCCCGTCGCGACGAGGAGTGGGAGATTGGACGGCTTCACCTTGGCCAAGACGCTGTCCTCGAACAGCGAGAAGGATCCGGCATCGCTGGAGGAGCTTTGTGTGGTGGTACTGGTCTCCTGATTAGAGTCGGCTCGTCGTCGTGATAAGCGTACGGTCCTTGCTGCTGATGCTGCGCAATGGCGTTGGCCGACATGAGTCGTGGACGACTCGGGTCCTTCTCGTCGTGCGACTGGCTGTGCATCTTCTTGCCACGCCTCGAACGGTAGACACGGACCTTTTCCTTCGACTTTGTCATCTTCCACAGATCACTCGGCAATTGTCGGCCATTGGCCACGAAGGCCTCGTACGTGTGCAGCGTCTCGGCGATGATGCCGTCGGCCATGTCGTTCAGCTCCTGCTGCTCCGTGGCGGATACATGGATTTGGTCGGGCACGACCCCGGTGGTAAAGTGTTCTTGACCATGACTCTGGGGTAAGTTCTGGAATGCCAAAGACAACAGCCACTGGAGAGGAGGACGAGAACCAGCTGAGCCCCGAGATCGGGTAGGGAAGATGGGAAGACGTGGCTCCATTTGCAGCTCCGTTGTTGTTGCCTCGTCCTTAAGGACGAGGCAAAAGTTTCGCGAACTCATCAACTCATCGTCGCTGAGTTGTACCCGCGCTTTAGTCGTCTGCTGGACTTCCTGATGGCCAAAATATTCGGACGCGGAGCTTGTCGAAGTCTCACTCGCTGCTTGCTCCCACGAAATGGCTTCTCACTACGCCCAGGGCTCTTCTGCCTGGGCGGTGATGCCTGTTGCATTGCTGCGCGCATATGGCGCACATAGATTCGAGCGTGATTCATCAACGATAGCGCGACCATCATCACCGCGTTGGTAGAACACAAGGAGCTGCAGAGGTCTTCTGTTGAGCTAACCTACGTGCATTCGCTGGTTAAATAATGGTGGCTACTCTATTAGGAGCTCTGGAGGCAGGCGGTGGCGACTTCCCACGCGGACAAGTCTCGCGCCTCCATGACGCAGGAGAGACAGAAGGTGAAGGTCTTCTGCGTGACCCCCTGGACGTGTCCACCGTGAGTTTCTTCTGCACGCTGCATTTGTTGCAGACAACACACCGGCAAATGGCGCACCCCGACGGTGACTGAAGCAGACTGCCGATACTGTTCTTCCGTGTCTTGTGGCACACGCCGCACTCGCTCTTCGGCTCGATGCCGGACGAGTCACTGCGACGACAACGAGCCATTAACCAGCTCAGTTTCTTGAGGTTCGAGCACTCGACGACCCCCGTACAAGACGACACGTTCTGTCCCAATATGGCAATGCCGTAGCTTTCCATCATTTCGCCATGCGGCTCCACGAAGCCGCGACCGAACAACTCGACGCTTTGGTCGGTCAGCTGCTTGGTGATGTAGCACATGGAAAGTTGCGCGCGGATGACGTTGTGGCAGTTGTCCAGTGGCGGACACGCACTCAGCTCAATGGAGTGGATGAGGTTGTAGAAGATCTTGTCGCCGTCCGAGTCCAATGCGATTCCCATCGACTCGAGGTACAGGAAGTCTCTTCGTGTCGTGAACGGCCCGAAGTTGGCTGTGGCCCACTTGATGACAATAGATCGGAACGGGTCCTCCTCACTCGGAGACTGCAACGTCGTGAGCACTTTACGATCATCGAACACGTCGTTCTTAACGTACGAGTTGCGTACCACCCACCGTTGCTTGGTGTTGGCCACGGCTCCGAACGCCACGTCTTCTACACTACCGTCAATGGAACCGGTGGCTACCACGAGAGGCACCCGCGTCGGCTTGACGTTGGCTAACACACTGTCTTCGAACAGCGAGAAGGACCCGACGTTGCTACTGGAGCTGTGGGTGTCGGTTTTACTGATCTCCTCGTCCGAAATCGGCTCGTCGTCGTAGTCAAAGGGTCTTCCGGCAGCCGCCGCTTGCTGCATCGCCGTGACCGACAACAGTCTCGGCCGACTCGGGTCCGTCTCGTCGCACGACGGACTGTGCAGCTTGCCACGTCGAGACCGGAGCACGTGAATCTTTTCCTTGACTTGACGTGCTTCCACTGGTCGTGGGGCAGTTGTCTGTCGTTGAGGATGAACGACTCGTACGTGTGCAGCGTCTCGGCGATGATGGCGTCGGCCATGTCCGTCAGCGTCTCCTGCTGAGATTTGGACAGCTCAACGCGCTCGGGAACGACACCCGGCGCCGGGATGAACTTGGTCATTGGGGGTTCGATGCTGCTCTCTTTCGAGACAAGTCTGGGACTGACGAGGACCACGCGAAACTCGGTTGATGCGATGAGGTGATGAACCTCCGTGGCTTGCTTTTGTGGCAGTGGATGCATAGGCACACGACGTCCGGCCTGTCCCTAGATCCTTCGCGGTCGCCGCGTTGTGCGGAGCAAATTCGTGCCGGCTCCTTCGACGCTTTCCTCGATGATTTCCACTCGAAGGTGTTCAGGTGGATTGCCCATGATGAATCACCGAGGCCCCTTCTGCCTCGAGGTACCGGCGATTGGTCAAGCGGAAGGCGCAGAGAGTGCGGCAAAGTCCGGCGAGGTCAAATACGCACATGTCGGTCGGTTGGTGCCCGCCGAAAATTACGGTGACCAGCCCGTGTCGAGTCCGGTGTTTGCAATCCCTGGTGATCGTTTGATTCGTGAGTCGTGTGTCTGCGCGGCGGTGTGTACAGGATGTCCGTGAATCAAGGTGATCACCTTTGGATTTGTGCAGCGCAGTCCTACTTCCGGTGTTTGTCGAGCCCTTCAAGTTCAACCCGATTGCTTCCAGTAGAAAGCTCCCACCACCGTGGCGGTCGTCGTTGCATCGAAGCTCGCTCCAGGTTGTCGGCTTCAACACGATGGTTTACCGCACCTTCTTGAAAATGAAATGTGTTCTAAACACTGCAACTTCATGACCGCTAAGCTTATTACAAGGGAGTCTCGCGAAGCTTTGCTATGCTTGTCTGCATCACCGATGCGTTCGACTGATCATTTCGTCTACAGATTCGAGGTCGGCTTGGAGCACGAGTGGCTGGGAATAGGCCGAGGAGGTCGTGATCTCAGCTCGGGGACGAGATCTCCTGTTGTTCCCACACAACTAACTGTACGAGTGCTGGAGCTTGGGCGGCAGCTTGGAACCGCCGGTGGCCGCTCGACGCAGTGCGAATGACCTCCTCCAGTTCAGCATGGTCAAGAGTTTCGCATGCAGGCTGTGGCAACTTCCCATGTCGACAACTCCTTTGCCTCGATGACACATGACAGACAGAAGTTAAAATTCTTCTGCGTGATGTCCTTAGACGCGTCCACCGTGAGTTTCTTCTGCACGCTGCACTTGCTGCAGACAGCACACCGGCAAATGGCGCACCCGGACGGGGACTGAAGCAGCCCCAGTTTCCTCAGAGACTTCTTGCACACCATACACTCACTTGAGGGTAACGCACCCGCGGCATCACTACGTCGACGCAGCGTCATCAACCAGCTCAGTTTCTTGAGGTTCGAGCACTCCACGAAACCAGAGCACGACGCCACATTATGAGCCAGCATCAGAATCCCGTAACTCTCGATCATATCGCCGCGAGGGTCCACGAAACCTCGACAGAACATGTCCACACTGTTGTCATCCAGTTGTCGCCCGATGTAGCAGACGGTCATTTGCACGCGAATGATGTTGCACTTGTTGTCCAAAGGAGGACAATCGTCCAGCTCAATGGAGTGAATGAGGTTGTAGAAAATCTTCTCCCCGTCCGAGTCGAACGCCATGCCCATGGATTCAACGTATAGAAAGTCTCGTCTCGTGACGAACGCTCCGTAGGTGCCCGTAGCCCATTTGATAGTCACAGAACGGAACGGGTCCTCTTCACTGGGGGTTTGCAGCACCACCAGCACTTTTCGGTCATCGAACGCGTCGTTCTTAACGTACGAGTTGCGCACCATCCACGACCGTTTACTGTTGGACAGGGCTCCGAACGCAACGTCCTCCACGGTCCCGTCAATCATCCCTGACGCTACCACGAGTGGGACGTTCGGCGGTTTCACCTTGGATAACACGCAGTCATCAGCTAACGAGAAGGACCCATCGTCGCTGGATGAGCTGTGCGTGTTGGTACTGTCCTTCTGTTCGAGTGTCGGTTCGTCGTCGTAGACGTACCGTTGGTGCTTCTCCATTGCGGAGAGAGACAACAACCTCGGACGACTTGGGTCCTTTTCGTCATGAGACTGGCCGCGAGCTTTCAGGTTGACTTGGCTGTGTCTCGAGCGATAGACGTGCACTTTTTCCTTCGACTTGACGTGTTTCCACTCGTTGTTAGGCAGGTTTCGACCGCTGGCGATGAACGTCTCGTACGTCTGCAACGTTTCGGCGATGATTCCGTCCGCCACGTCGTTGAGAAGCTGCTGCTGCGTCACCGAGAGGTGAACGCGCTCGGGAACACCACTCGGGGTCTGGAATTTTCGGTTGGGCATTGCTACACGACGTTGCAGCTTCGAGGCGAGTCGGAGAATGGCGAGGACGCTGCGGCGAACAGCTGAAGGATGAGGTGACGGAGACCTTCACTTTGGTGTCGGAAGGAGCAGAGACCGAGAAAGCAGCCAGCTGGCGTCAACTTGGTGTAGATGGCGTCTGAAGCGAAGACTTGGCTTGCGTTCGTTGCTAAAGTTTTAGTGATGCTGGAATACAAGAGACCTTTGATGGAGTTTCAGTTTGCGACTTGAGGTTTCTAAGACGAGCTCCGTTTGGTTTGGTAGAGATTCATCCATTACGCTATGTTGCAGACTTGCAGCTATGACGCCGCGTGTTGCAGGTCAGCATCTGTCGAGCATAGAGTGGCAAGCTGATATGAAGTGGTGGATCCAAAAGTTTCTCCGTCACGCTGCGCGACGAAGGCCATTGTTGGCCCCAAGTTTCCATCTGCCGGTTCAAGTTGGCACTTGGAAGAGCTTTGCAGGGCGCACTGCAGTCAGCGCGATCACCCGTCGTCGCCGCGATGCGTTCATGAGTCAGTTTGCGTAAGTTAGTGTTATTAATACAATTTACACTAGGATTGTCATATCCGTGAAAAGGGACCTCAGAGGTGGACCGACCGAGTGTCCCGGAAGTGGCTCTGCTGCAGCCTCTGCAGCTCGAACTTGTCTCGTACAGTGACAACATGAAGCCACGTGCAGCTTCACCTGTATTCTCATGGTTGCGGCAGCCGTTGCGCTGTTGTACGTTTGAATTCATGGATGCGTTCTACGGATTCCCGCACAGTGTCTTCTTCGACTTGACTTGTCTTCAAGAACTTGGCGTGACGCAACCATTCCGTGTTGGGCACAAGCTCTTTCCTGGTATTAAGTGGGCTTCTTGGAGACCTCGTTTTATTGCTCTATACATCTGTTGAAGTGCCACTTGAACGTCAGGGGTGTTGCTGTCACCGCGACTAAGACTAGGTAGGTGACCACGAAGCAGTCGTCACATGAGCACGAGACCCGTCCACAAACCGCGTCTTTAAGTCGGCCAGCGCTACATCACACAGCAGATTCCCGTTTGCGGCCGCATCGACAACGTTGGCAAAATGCACCAAAGAGAAGAAACTGGCAGGAATCGAAGGCGCCACGGAACGGGTAAAGGCGGCCGGCCACCAGTCACTCGGCCCACTCGAGACCAGAATCCGTTGACACTCAGAGCCAATGCTGAACAGCAGTGAGGTCTTTCGTATTGGAAGCTGCAGTGTCGCTACGTAGTGGCGATCTCGACGCACTTTTGGCCTGACACTCCGCCAGCATTTCCCACGGTCCAACTATCAGACTAGATCAATTCTCGAAGGTTTTTGTCACCTACATTATTCGATTAAAAGTGGTGTCGAGCACACCACGTACGTGTTCTCACAGGTACTGGATCCCACGTTCGTGACAGGCCCATCCCCACCGAAAGTTGACAGCCATCAGTGCTTCAGTCTTCACATCACATTAGACTTGCAACACCCCACTCCGATCCCCCTCCACACCTTAAACAAGTCATTTCCCACAGCATGAAGTTCACGCTCCCCAACGGCGTTTTCCGGCCCATGAAACTTTCAAGTAGGCGCCAAGCAGCGCTGACCACCGAAGCCGAGACGGTGGTAAGTGAGACAGTCTCGGCCAACGAAGCTTTTCTCGCGCAAGGAGGCGTTTTCGAACACCCTCAGTGGCAACACGTTCGGGCGAAGGAGGGACTGCACGTGTATCGCCAACGCACCAAGTCCAGTGAGGAACCGTCGCCTCCATCGTCACGGAAGTCCAGAGCTGGAGCTGGTAGTCACAAGAGACTCGGTCCCGATTTTAAGCAAGAGACCAGCAGTATCCAGGAAACCATGAGGAGACCGAGCGTCTCTCTGATGGTTCTTCATGGTACCGTGGACGGAACACTGGACGATTCCATGTTCGGAGTTTTCGCTGCGACGGATCACGCGTGGAAGTGGCGCAGCTCGCACGTCAACGACCGCCTTGACGACGCCAGAATCCTTACAACGGTGCAAAGCCCAACGAAAAAGGACCCTTTCCGGTTCTTAGGGATCAAGTGGTTCGCGAAAGAGCATCCGAAGGTGTTGACGGGCATCTTGCAACGAAGAGACTTCCTCATCATGGAAGCTACGGGACTCACGACCGACGCGAAAGGAGAGAAGGTTGGCTACTTTCTAATGCACTCGGTGGCCTTGAGAGCTGCTCCGGAGCTGTCGACAATGGGGATTTTGCGTGGAGAGCTGAGCTTTTGCTTCATTCTGCGCCAAAGTGGGCCGGGGAAAGTGGAGCTGTATTGTCGAGGCTTCAGTGACCCCAGAGGAGAAATGCTGGAGAGAGTGTCCGTCGCAATCGCAGCAGAAGCGCTCATTTGCTCCGCTGGAGTGGTGGACTATGCGTATGTCAAGAAACTCACGTGGCTGATGAAGCACAAAGGGAGCAGTCCCAGTCTCGAAAAGGTCGACCCAGTTACTGTGAATCGTGCAACAAGAGCCTTGCCAAGTTTGCACTGCTTGCAGTTGCTGGCACAGGACCGGGAGCTGCGTGTCAGGTCTGCCGTCGAGTGGTGTGTGCAAAGTGCAGCGTGGCCAAGAAGATGACGGTGGACGTCTCGAAGACCGGAACAGTCAAGCAATGCTCACTTCGGTTCTGTCTCGCTTGTATGCTGGAAGCCAAAGAGAAGTCAGCGTGGGAAATGGCTCTGGATGGGGTCGAAAACTCACTACAATCCCCCTCCACCTCCGGTTCATCGTCAGATACGCCGCACTCTCGATTCACATCAAGGAATTATGAAGTTAGCCGCCGACGGGATGGTCGATCCTATTCGGAGTATCAGCGAGCTGGAACTCGCGTCTACCGCCAGGGTGAAATGGCCACGAATTTCTCCCGCATCAATCAAACAACCAGTCCGACATCTCCGCTACTGTGAATCAGCGTGAGTGAGCGATTTCAATCGCATCAGTTCGCAGATATGAGGTTTCGTATCATGAACTAGCGGTGCTAAGCTTAGTGTATTTTGTTGCAACAATTGCTGATTGTGCTAGCGAATACTACCGGTAGTAGGACAGTAGAAGGTTATTTGTTCGCGGACGATCAATTGACAAAGCGGCCACCATTTTCCGCGCGACCACTGACACCAGCACCAAGGAGGATAGTGACTGGGAAGATGGGCAAGCGACTTTGAGCATTGATAGCCGACGCAGACTGTGCCTGCCTCGAGGAAACCACGGATCATTTGGCAGTGTGGAAAAGCTGAAACATCGTGGGTTAGCCAATGGCTGGGGGAGAATGTACCAACAGCCAATTGCAGAGCCTCCGACCCGCTATAGCACGTAGAGGTGCGCCTCCGATTTCGCTTGCCTTTCTCTCGATTGCACACCAGTGCATAGGTCGATGGACACATAGCCATACTGCAGCAATGAACCTCCTCTGGAAAATGTGGACGACTACGACGCCCGCGATGCTCTGGCGACTCCGAGTCGAAGCCGTTTTCAAAAACAAACTCAGCAATGAAGCAACCACGCGAGCTGCCATCATGTCGGCCGGAACGTATCAAGTACAAGCAATTGTAAGTGCCTGGAAACGCAACCCGGCGAAGCGACACCAAGCAATATGTTTGGATGTCTGCCAGCAAATTATGAACACGGCTGTATACAGCCCACAGACCAATACCATCCAAGCATGGGTGTTGGAGCTCGCCTACAAGACCAATGCGCGAGGTGGCTGGACAGGAGGTTGGGTATTATATACCCATATCCAGAACACAACGTGGGAAGCGGTTCGAGCGGGTAGTCTCTGTCTGGATGGACAAGACAACCAAGTCACGATAGCAGCCCAAGTAATCCACCACGGCATCCAGGAAATGGCAGCGGAGACATTTTTGCCGCAGGTATTCCTGCGAATTGTCACCCTGGACAAAAAGATCAGAAAACAAGTCGACAAAGGAGAGGGCAAGTTCGCTTCGCTTCGGACAACAATAGCCTACTTGTTTGGTATTATGTGGGAACAACCTACGAGAGCACGGCTCAAAGCGGCCAAATTTCTAGCAACAACAGGCGTGCACCAGAACCTTCAGCTACGGACCAATGTCCAAAGCACCCTTCACGACTTCATCCGGAACACGGTACCGCAACACTCACAAACAGACTCCGAACATAGTTTCGAGTCTTATTGCATACCAGGATTCTATAGAAAACAAAAGATAAAAACACCAAATACATGTAGAAGGCCAAATTAACCACCACTTTGAGCATTGATATAAGGAAAGCTTATGACACACTTGATCGTCACTTCCTGACTTTAATACTGCGGGAGTACGGGTTTGATTCTAAGTTTACAAATGTAATTGACGCGATACACGATGGTACCATAGCGCGGTTCTTGGTGAACGGACAATTGTCGCAAGACTGGCAAGTGCTGTCGGGGATTCGCCAGGGCTGCCCAGTTGCCCCGTTACTGTTTAACCTTGCCATTGATACTCTTGCACAAGCGGTAAACCGCAACACTGACATCAAAGGAATTCGCATTCCCGGGCCTCAAGGGTTTCGTCACAAATTTACTGGGTTTGTGGATGATAGTACGACATTTCTGGATTCGATGAAAGAGTTTTTTTTTAATAATAATGTGAGGTATATTGTGTTACTTTCCTATTTCTAGAAGTGAACTCAAATATCCATTCTACTCGGGGTACTTCATCCTGAGCAGTGTTGTGGTTCTCCCGCTCGTCCTCCTACCTTCGAGCGCTGAGGCGTTGTTCATGGTGTCTTGTTGTCTTCCAGTGAGCCACGTCTGCCCGTGCCAGCTCTTGTAGCTTCCTCATAAAAGGTAGTCTTGTTTGTTCGTCGCTCATGTAAACTGCCATGCTCCTCTTGTGATCCATGGCGTAATTCGCCAGCCAGTCCGCCATCTGATTGTGTCTGCGGAAGTGGTGCGTCCACTTGCTCACTCGACACAGGTCACCTAGCTTCCTCGACTCGGTGAACCAGTGTTGTAGTTTCTTGGCCTTTGGTTTCGTTCTGCTGCGCATCATTCCAAGTATCAGCGCACTATCGCCGACAATCTGGATGTCTGTCCAGCCTTGATCGTTCGCTTTCTTCAGAAGCCTGTGCAGCCCAATATACTCTGCTACATTGTTTGTCGTTTTGGTGTGGCCCAGTGCCGTTGCTGCTGCCCATCTGATTGTTCCTTCATCTTCGTCTGTGTCGAACTCCACGACGACGCTGCCGCTGCCTCCAGGTCCGGGGTTCCCACGGGAGCCCCATCAAAGAAACCGACCCTCCGCTTGTGGATCTTGCGAGGTCCGTCGACTGTCTCCGGTTCCTCCCTCCATACTTTCTCGATCTGCTCCGCAACTCGTAGTTTGGTATGCGTCCTGTTCGTCAGTGGGTACAAGCTGAGTTTGTACCTGGCCAAAGCCTCCGCAGCCATTGACGCCGCCCTCGCCGCGGCTTATAGGATACCTTCCTCCCTGCGCCATCGTTGTGCACCCGATCGACGTTGCGCCGCCATATTGCGGTGATGGTAGACGCACAGGAGATCCGCCACATGTCGTCGGCCACGAGGTGGATATCGTCCCATGTCTGGATGCCCGCTGTATCCCCCATGCTGTCAGCCACGCCGGCGTTCTGGCCAAGGCAAACCTGAAAATTTGTTCCACCGCGTCCGCCCTTGCCCGAAGCCCGTGCGCTCCATCTTCCTCTCCAATCCTCCATCTTTTCAGTATGTGCTCCCAGATTGCTCGAGCTTCTTCGCATTGCCACACCAGGTGCACCGTTCCTCCACTCGCTCGTCCTTTACAGCTCTGTGCCTGACACTGGAAGCCTTCTTCCTTGCCCGCCCACAATTTGAGCCGATTCATCTTCAGTTTGGCCACATTTTGTGCTTGGTAGGGTGTGACCCCTCCATGCTGTGGATTGACTTCCACTTTACTGCACTCAGGGCTGCCGCAATCACCGCGTCCGCTCTGACCAATTTGTTGTTGATTTTCTTATGTGCCGCCTCCGCTGTCGCCTTCCCGTTTTTGTTGATGAGTGACTTGTATTTCTTGCGCGACTGCCTCCATCGTCGCTGACCCGCCCATAATGGCCGCATCTTGCATATCCAGGGTGCGGAACTATTGACACGTCCTTGACTGGAATTGCAAGCGCTAACGCAATCGCTCTCTCCACTCCGTCTTCCGCTGCCTCGATTGGTAAGTGCCACTCCGCTGATGCCCACGTATGCACCAGCTCACCACCATGTTCGCTCGTTAAGTCAAAGAGATGGTGCTTGTCTGGGTGTGAATGGGACACCTTCACCTCCACTGCCTCTGGTCCGCGAAAAGCCAACTCAGGGTAGTTGGCCAGCACATTTAGTGCCAGCTCTCTGAACCAGTGCGCTTGCCTGCTCGGCATCGGCAATGCGTGCTGCGTTGGAGTGCAAAGCACCCTCCCGCTGCTGCCTTCTCTAAAGGTCATAATGTCCTTGATCCGTTCTCCTGTTACTCGATCCACTACGTCCTTGTACTCCGCCCATTTCTGCTTTCTTCCATCCATCGCCCCAGTCCGAATGTGCTGCAGCATCAGCTCCTCAATTGCGCTCGTGTAGCACTCGTCGTTCCTGCTCCGCCTATTCCTTTTTGTTGACTGCATCACCTCTCGAGCTTGGCCTTCGAGATTGATATCGAGCCCGTCCTTCGTCCACTTGGTGCTGAGCCCGTTGCTATGTCTCAGTAGTCTTCTTAGCTCTCCAACTTAGCCATTGTAATTTTGCTCCTCTCCAAAAAGCTGCCGAGTCCACTGCCGTCCCGTATCCCACATGTTGTCCTGTATTACCTGCGTGATTTTCCCTAGTCGGGGCACTAAGTGCTCTGCTGTTGTCGTTGTAGAACATCTCCTAGTAGCGTCAGTTCTGGCCGTTGTGTGAGCGCCCATTCACCAACGCGCATGCCTGCCAGTGCGGCCAGCTCACTCCTGATGTTTGGTACCCCGACACCGCCTGTCGTTGCCGGTTGCTCCGCTAACTCCTTCGCTATCCATCCTGCCGGTGGCTTGTCCGGTGTCGTGAGACCCGGTCCATACGAAACTCCGTATCGCCCAATCTGCCTTCGTTACCACCTCCTCACTGGGCCAAGCGTGCCTCGCAACATACATGAGCTTGGGCACGATCACCGCCGCCGCTATCGCGGCTCTTTGGAAAACAGTGTTAGTTTTGGTTTGCGCCAGCGCGAGGCGCACCCGCAATGCCGCGAAGGCTTTCTCCCATGCCGCTTCCACTGTGCCTCCTTCGCCCACGATATGCTCCAGATACCGCGTGGTTTTCGACGTGTCAATCTTCTGCTTGGTCGTCTGGTGCTCCGTGTCCTCCTGCGTGCCGTACTCCATCTTATCTTCGCCGTTCTGCTGTTCTTCGTCGTCCTCCGTTTTCCCCAGGTTGATCGCCGTCGACTTGCTGATGTTCAGCTGTAGCCCCGATACCCTTGAGAATTGTCGGACTGAGTCGATCGCAATGTCCTGCATTTCTTTGGTCTCGACATATATGGCGGTGTCGTCCGCGTAGCCCGCCACTTTGGCTTCCGTGTCGTCCGGTCTCGGGCCTAACTTGATTCCTTTGAGTTGATTGTTGTTTTCTATCACGTCATACAGCAGGTCAACCGCTATTATGAAAAGCAGTGGGGCTAGAGGGCACCCTTGCCTGATCCCCCTTGTCAGGATTCGATGAAAGAGTTGGACACTGTTAACTCCATTCTCAATGACTTTGGAGTATTATCTGGATTACATGTACCGCGGAAGAAAAGTATACTTATACGACTCAATACTCGCAACCTTCCCACTACAGACCTGGCCAAAGGTTGGCACACACCTTTTTTCCCGCATAATTTTTGCTAGAGTTGCTATTTGGCCCTCAAACTTTGACCAATTAAAGCGGTTTTCACACTGAAGTAGCCAACCAAATTACAGCAGAATCTGGCCAATATTGAGATACTTTCTATACAAGTGTTTCTCTGAGCGATTGGACAAAAGGTTGGCACACTATTATTTACTTGGTTTCAGTATGTAAATTATGTACAAATTGGTGTATACCATATGGATTTGTATGGGTGTCGGATGAAAATGCTCTATCCTGGATAGTAATACGCTTCCTACGCACAAGTATGCAGTTTATCAATGCGAAAGGCTTACTAAGTAAGATATATAGGTTAGGATGGAGTAGATCGTTTGTGGGGGTCTGCATCTTTAGCGGAGAGATCAATACTTTTTCTTTCCCATCATAAATGCCTATCCTATACAAAAATGATTGCTAGTACACACCTTATTTTCTAGAGCTCGTGAAGGCTACAAGGAGGGTCAGCACGGAGTTGTACATTGCAAACGGTCTTAGAAGTAGATGTATATGTCTAACGTGCTCGATAAACAACTCATACAGCGCTTCTGGAGTCATACTGCGCTATTCTCTCTTTTTCCGGCACAAATCATATGGTGTACACTAATTTGTACATAATTTACATACTGAAACCAAGTAAATAATAGTGTGCCAACCTTTTGTCCAATCGCTCAGAGAAACACTTGTATAGAAAGTATCTCAATATTGGCCAGATTCTGCTGTAATTTGGTTGGCTACTTCAGTGTGAAAACCGCTTTAATTGGTCAAAGTTTGAGGGCCAAATAGTAACTCTAGCAAAAATTATGCGGGAAAAAGGGGTGTGCCAACCTTTGGCCAGGTCTGTATGTGGAATGGCTTTCCGGTCTTGCAACCACATGAGACAACACGGCAATTGGGGTATTGGGTTGGCAACCGAGACGCAACACTTGAAAACTGGAACATCCGTATCGATAAAGTTCAACGGCGGCTACGTATTGCAACCACCATGAGCAATTCGGTAGTACAACGAGTGCAACTCTTTAATGCTGTAGCTTTACCGTCAATATTGTATACTGGAAAGCAATATCTGCCCTCCAAGAAAACGCTCGTGAAACTGGACAATCTCCAGAAAAACTTTGTCTGGAAAGGAACTACTGAAACAGAGCCGTTCAGACACAAAATCAGCCCCTCTCTTGTTTTTACGCCGGTTCAAGCTGGAGGACTGGGACTACAAAGTATCGCTCGAGCTCTCCGTGCAACCAGGTGCAACTTAGCAGAAAGGTGGATCAACGCCGAGGAAGATGTCTATAAAGCAGCTTGGCACAATATTGTGCACCCAAGTGTGGATACTAGTCCTCATTGTTGTACGTTTCGACCAACCACCGATGAAATGATTAGGAGAAATTGATTGAAAGGGAGGGAAGCCTCGCGTCTCCGCCCAATGTGTCGGTAAATTAGAGCTGTGGGAAGAACAAACTCAAGCCATCTCTGGACGGATTTAAACTTCGCATCCACCACCACCGCAAACCGTGACAACGTATACGTCATGTTACTGGACGGATAACCAACGCTCGGGTACTCCACCACGGTGAACCCATGGAGTAAAACTCTTCCGAATGACTCTGCCTTCGTACTCCACTCGCCTTGGGGCGAGAATGCTGCAGTAGTGGATAGTCATGGCAAGCCATTACGACAGAGCGATTTTTCGATGATTCAACAATGCAACATTAGTGACATTATCACGTTTGGTGGACGGGATTATGATGACTATGGGTCCGTCTCAAAATTGATGTACCATCCCACTCTTTTTTAGTCCCAAAAATGATGTTCCCAAGTTTATACTAGGTTTGAGTATAGTGCGCTATAGTGTGCTGTCTTTTCTCTGTACGCTGCGACAAAATTGCAGCTGTTTCGCGTTAATCGGGCTACTGATTTTGTCATCCTGATGGAAAATACATGTATAACCGTGTTATGTCAAAGCGGGGACAGTTCAAACCGCGAGCCAATATAGCGTAGCATGTGACAAACCGCGCACTAAACGAAGCAAAATTGACAAAATGCGCATACTAAGACCCACTATGGAACATCAATTATGAGACGGAGTGGTACACTGTATAAAGATACAACCACCAATGACTGACCCGAGCTGCCGCTCCAAGCATCCTCGGAAAATTCAGAATTGGTGTAGTCACGTATTAGCGAGCATGTCTTGGAACATGTGGAACGCACAGTTGGAAGAGGTAAAGCCTCTTTCGTTGCCGACACTCCAGCACCGTCTCCAATGGACTGTGCAAGACTGGAATGAAACACAGATCATAAGCAGCGAGTATTGGTACCACCAGTGTTTCACATGACATTAGGTTCGGACGGATGGGAATGGAAATTGGCATGGGTGGATGCACAGTATCAGGAACAAGATGACTACCAGGAGCTTCAAGCCTGGATACGTGGAGTAGGAATCAGTTTTCGAGCACATCCCCTAGTCAGTAAGTACCCGTGGAGCGCTCACAAGGACACAAACGCCAAGCACATTGCGAAAGCGTTACGAAAACAGCGAATGAAACGATCCAAGCTGCACAACTACTACAACTTGAACCCGATGATAGCGAAGCTCAACACCCGAGGTGTCAAATCAGAGTGGGGGCAAGCGTCTCTCAAACAAAGCCCGGCTCAACTTTGGAACCGAGACGGACTGTACACGGACTTTTAAAACTGGACACTCTATCGAATAGCGTTGGAGATATTGAACTTGTGTCACCCGGGTTGGCCTCAAAATCGAGAATGCCCAGATCAGCAATGCCCATGCCACGAAGAAACCATTGATCATCTCGTCTGGGAATGTGACAAAGCGAAAGCGGCATGGACTGCGTGGATTCGCCCATGGATGGGAGGACAATGCACTGACCAACAAGTTTCAAAGTTACGATCAGCGGCTGCGAGCCGTCAAGCACCCCCAGTTGCGATAACTTTCTTGGCGTTTGCGCAGCAATGCATAGGAAGGTGGACGTACCAGCACACGGAAACGATGAATTTGCTTTGGCAGATCTGGTCGACCACAACACCAGCCATGTTGTGGCGACTTCGAGTGGATGCGGTCTTCAAAGGAAACCACAGCAATAAGGAAGTCACTACCGCTGCGGTCAACACGGCCGGACAATATCAAGTCCAGGCCATTGCGAGCGCGTGGAAACGAAACCCCGTTAAACGGATCCAAGGCATTTGTCTGGACACGTGCCAGCAAATAATGAACATTGCGAACCGCCACCCACTGCCTAAACAGATACAAGCATGGGTCCTCGATCTCGCCTATAAGAAGACAGCACAAGGAAATTGGAATGGAGGTTGCGTTCTGTACCAGCACAGCACCGACACCACTTGGGTGGCCATAGCTGCGAGCAGTTTGATGATTGCACCGCATCACTCCCAAACTGAAGTGGTGGAACAAGTAATCCATCACGGGCTTCAACAGCTCCAACAAGAAACCGGCCTGCACAGCGTATTCCTGCGTATCAACACGCTGGATAAGAAGATTCGCAAACAATTGGGAAAACAAGACGACAACATGAAGGAGCTTCGGGCTATCATGAACAAGACATTTGGAATTATCTGGGAACAACCATCAACAGCGAGGCTCAAAGCCGCGAAGTTCCTCGCAAAGTTGGGAACTACTCAGAACATCGACATGAAAGCGACAAACACCAGCGCAATTTCGGATTTCATACAAAAATCGGCACCGCAACACTCTGCGAGTGTTGTAGGTGCCACTCGAAAGACACCAGACATTGTCTCGCGTCTTAGTGCATATCAGGCTTCTATAGAAAACAAAAATAAAAACAAAACCAAATAGAAGGCCATTACCAGTATAACATCAGGACAGTAGAAGGTTAATTCTTCGAAAGTGCTCGACAATGAAGAGAGAGGTGATATACTACAGTAACATACTGTAGTACTTCGAAGTACATACTACGTAGTACTACAGTAGTATCAAGAAAATATACAGTAGCTAGCAAAAGTTGACAGCAGATCAATGCATTAACCCCTACAAAAAAGATAAGCTCTCTGGTAAAATTGCACACGGATGAGGTAGCTAGAAACACATGAATGCCGTGTGAATTTGTGCTGCTGGGGATACGGGATCAACAATTCGCTCTCTTTAGCAACGATATGCAACCTCCTAACAGGCAGACAGTCAATATCCATGGCAAATACGTAAATTGTGTTTGTTTCCTTTATGCCAACGTAACGCTTTAACCGATGTCGGGGTACGAAATCCGCCCGTTCCAGCGCTTGGCCACAAAATACAACGCCTTGTAGCTCACTCGGCGCATGGGCAGCAATTGCCCGTTGTTGTTGATGTGCGCCAGCACTACCGACAGATTAATGGTGCTTGCCATGTGCTCCGTGAACAGCTTCATGCCCATAATAATGTACAGGTCCTTGGCTCGAATGAGAACTTCACATCCTCCAAGTAACACGAACCCTTCGTCCCGCACAGCTTTCGAACATGTGAGGAATTGAGTCGTACCGTCATCTCTTGCCTGCATCACTAGCGTGTTGTAGTAGTAGTAGTCACCCAATGGACCACCGCAGCCGTAACCTTCGAAGGATGTGAGCTGGTCGGGTGTTCGCCTGTCCGCTGGCTCGTATTCGTGACGATATTGACGATACTGCACAATCTGGATGAGACCGTAGGCGACAGGATGCAGTAGAAAGATGGCCAAAGCGAAATAGTGCTGCATGAGAGCTCCTTTAGTCGTGTTGCACTCGCTGGCACTAAGCGGGCATGTCGAAGAGGTAGCTACAACGTAATGGGCCAAGTCGCTCTTCGTGAGGCTCCACATGAAAACGGCCAGGGACCCGATCATCCATGCCATTCGGGAGACATAATACGAGTCATTGTTGGCCATCTTGGGCCAGAGTGTCACGGCCGAGCGAACATCTAGCTGGTGTAGAAGGATGTAGCTCACGCCAGCTACGTACACGATTTTCTTGTTGTAGATAGCAGTCAATTCGCTGTTTGGATTGCCGCACATGTACATAATGTCGTAAATCTGGTAGTACAACACGTACATCAGCTCGATGGCGATGATGCAGAACGTTGGGAGTCGGAGAAGCTGTTGCACGAGGTGGTAGGTGTTCAACGGGCCATTGCGCACCGTCACAATGAGCACGAACACCAGTAGCACCAGAGCTTGGCCTGCAACTGCGAACGTGAACTGCAGTCTAGGCAGCGTGACAGCAGACCCTGCAACACGATACAGGACCACGTTCACGTACTTGCTGTCCTTGAATGGGGTTGCGATCTCTAGTTTGTCGGCCAGGGTGGCACCAAACGTATTGGAGGCGATGATGTTGTCAAAGCTTTGACGTTTCTTGGTCGGGATCGTCAGTCCTTGTCCGGTTCCGGACTTTGCAACCAAGTAGAACATCCGCTCGCGAACTGACGTGGGCAGGTTCATGAGGTCAAACCACTGGATTGTTGGACCGGTAGACGCAGGAACAAAAGCACCCGACATGCCTCGGACATCCGTGATATCGGGGAAAATCTGCACCTTGTTGCCGCTTTCACACGTCGGAGGCTTCTTCAGCCCCACAAAAACACTCTCTCGACCGTTCTCCACCCATGAACCTGCAGCAACCGGCCCGCCGATATCGGCGGGTGTCACCAGAATTTGAACATACTGCACGCTCACAAACTCGGAGCCATTTCGACACAACCCGTACGCACTTACGCCACCCTGATGACCCGTCATGAGAATACACTCAGGTCCATCCGAATCCAAGATGGAGCAAGCACCATTCGGGTAGGTGGCTTGGTCTTGGAAGGTGAAATTCAGGAAACTGGTAGGTTTATTCTCCTTCTGGGGATACCACGACACGGCTGTGGCATTGCTGTTCATGGCAGCCAGATAGGTGTCCAGGAATCCGGGGCCCAAGAAATATGCCGGCGCGTACGAGGCATTTTTCTTGACCATTGAGCCGATATCGTCGGTCACTTTTTCAGCATCGATCGAGCCGTCGAAAAGTGGCGCTGAAGTGACGGCGAGCGCAACATAGAGCAGGAAAACGCCCAACGCGGCGTGTGCGTGGGTCACTTCAGCTGGCCGCACGCTTTTCGACGGACTCGTGGCTTCTAAACCCACTTCCAGCGGCTCCAGTTTGCTGTACTTGAGCGACACGATGTCTTTCTCCAGCATCCGGGGTTGACACCTGCGAAGATTTCCTGCCGGAGGTCGCGTGAAGCTGGCAGCAATTCTTTCGGCTGCACTGTCAATTGGTATCACATGCGCAGATTTTGGGCCGGGAGGCTGCTTTGTTGTGCCTTTCACACCGATTGTGGTGGTTCCCATTCGTGGTTCAGTGCTTGCAACCTCCGCTCTTTTGACAACTGAGGACAACAAAGGACGTCGGCGTGAGAACGAATACTCAGAGCGTGAAGAAGTGCATCCGAGTCTTATACCAGGCTGCTTTTAGAGCCGCGGGGTCGTAGTCGTAGTGGAGACTTTGAGTCCGGTTGACACACGACGTTCGACCCGTAACACAAAATTCGGCAAGAAGATGCGAAGTACAACAGCACGAAGTGTCAATTCGATATGCATTCGTGACTCTCTAAGGATCAACTAATGTCGGGATACGAGCTGCATCCGTCCCAGCGTCTAGCAACGCGATAAAGCGTGATATAGCTTACTCTTCGCATGGGAGTGAGGTGTCCATCGACTATATGCGCCAATACCACCGATAAGTTGATGGTGCTGGCCATCCCCGGGTGAACAGCTTCATACCCATGACAATGTACAAGTCCTTGGCTCGAATGAGAACTTCACATCCTCCGAGTAACACGAACCCTTCGTCCCGCACGGCTTTCGAACATGTGAGGAATTGAGTCGCACCGTCTTCTCTTGACTGCGTCACCAGCGTGTTGTAGTAGTAATAGTCTCCAAGCGGACCACCACAGCCGTAGCCTTTGAATGATGTGAGCTGGTCGGGTTTACGTCTGTCCTCTGGCTCGTATTCGTGACGATATTGACGATACTGCACGATCTGGATGAGACCGTACGCGACCGGGTGAACGAGAAATATCACCAAAGCTACGTAGTGTTGCATCAACGCGTCTAGTGTCAAGTTGCATTCACTAGCGTTGAGTGAACAAGTCGATGAAGAAGCCACCACATAGTGTAGAGGGTCTGATTTTGTTAAACTCCACATGAAAATCGACAGCGACCCGATCGTCCACGTCATCCGGGAGAAGTAAAAGGCATCGTTGTTCGCCATCTTGGGTCAAAGCGTCACGGCTGCACGTACATCCAGCTGATGCAGTAAGATGAAGCTCACTCCAGCCACATACACGACTTTCTTGTGGTAGAGTGTGTACAAAGCACGATTGCCATTGCCCGAGAGGTACATGATGCCGAAAATCTGGTAATACAGCACGTACAATAGCTGGAGCGCAATGATGAAGAACGTGGGCAGGCGGAGAAGCTGCTGGATCAAGTGGTACGTGTTCAACACACCGTTGCGTACACTGATGATCATCATAAACGCTAATAGCGCCAGAGCTTGAGCTGCAACAGCAAAAGTAAACTGCAGTCTTGGTAAGGTGATTGTTGCTCCAGCCACGCGGTACAAAATGACGTTCACGTATTTGCTGCCCTCGAAAGGTGTCGCGATCTCCAATTTGTCGGCAAGTGTTGAGCCGAATGTGTTGGACGCGATGATCTTGTCAAAGCTTTGACGCTTTTTGGATGGAATGGTGAGACCTTGGCCGGTGCCTTCCTTGGCAATTAGGTAGAACATCCGCTCTTTAGCGGCTCCAATTCACGATAGTTGAGCGACACGATGTCCGTCTCCAGCAATTGGTTTCGACTCAACCAACGCACATTCTCAATCATTTCTGCCTGTGGTTTAGAAGTCTCCGGTTCTCTGCTGGTCACGACGATTGGTTTGCGAGCAGCAGGAACCCCGTCCGACATCGTGGGGGATATTGGACTGATTGAGCTGCATGTTGCGTTCACTTTCCCCATCGAAAAACTCTCCTGTGCAGTTTGTGCTGGAAGTTTTCAGGGTGAAAGTCAACAAGAATAGCGTCTTGATGTGGAAATGTGCCCCGGTCACTTCATCTCTCCATTTGTGTTTTCAGCGTTTCATTTAGTGTATAGGGCAATCTCGTCCGGTTCACCTCTCGCTCGAACGTCTAACTACTGGAGTTTTGTCTACCAGTGGAGCATGTCTGCAGCCACTTCCTGGGACGGAACTTGCTTGGCTTCCAGCAGACACTCGAGACAGAAGAGCATGGACTTCTGCATGACCTCCGCACCGATCCCGATCGAGATCTTCTTGTTCACTGAGCACTTTCCACACAGCACGCGACGACACACGTGGCAAGTTCCTCCACGCTGCAGCAGGAGGTTCCCCAGTTTGTTGAGACTGCGGGTGCAATTGGCGCAGTGGCTGGTCGACCCAAGACGTCCAGTCTGGGCGGCGCGAGCTGTTTTCTTCATCAACCACGTGAGTTTGTAGGCGTTGGCGCATTCAATGGCGTGCACCAACGCCATCAGATTCTCAGCGTACGCAGCCGCCGCCACATTGACAGGAACGTCGCCGTCCAACTCGAGGAAAGCTCGCGAGAACATCTCGACGGACCGGTGGCGCGCGTCAGTCGGTGGCAGGCCCGTGTTCGCGAACGTCTGGCAGCCGGACATGTGTCCGCGGATGACATTTGCGGGTCGGGGAAGCTTCAACACGTCCGAGAGATCCACCGATTGACGCACCCCGTACGCGACCACCTTCCCTTGGCGTCCTTGGTGAGTCCCGACGCCTCCACGAAGAGGAAGTCGCGGTTCTGGCTGAACCGGCCGTACGACTGCAGCCCCCACTTCAAACCGACAAAGTTGAGCGGGTTTTCCGGGGTCGGGCGCACCAGCACCGCCAGTAGCCGCGAGTCCTCGAGCTCCGTCCCCAAGTACGAGTTGCGCATCATGGCGTGTGCTTCCGTGTCGGCCAGCATCCCCAAGGCGGCGTCTTCCGCGGTGCCGTCCACGATACCTGAAAGCACGACGGCCGGAGGTCGAGTCGTCTTCTTCCTCGTTAAGTGATCACTGTTACCCGAAGAAGTTGACGACGCGACACTCGTGATCTTGTCCAGCGTGGACCGATTCGAGTCCGAGGACGAAGACGCCGACAGTGTCGATGCGTCGTGGTGGCCCGATGCTCCTCCGTGCAGGGCACGGCGCGACCGATACGCGCGCACGTCGTCCTTGGTCTTGACGAGTTTCCACGCCTCCTTGTCCAGTTGACGTCCTCCGGCCGCGAACGCGCCACGCAGCTCCAGCGTGTGGTGCACCACCGTCTCCACCTCGGCGATCAGGGCGGAATGCCGCTCGGGCGACAACTGCAGCTCCGGCAAACCTCCTTCCGGCAGTTTGAACTTGCCCATACCTGCTGTGGATACTTAGTGGAGGACGTGTGGGCTGCGTGGGGTTTCGGTGAATGACCAAGTCCCAACGAAGCGTACGACTTCCGCGGCTAGGCACTGGTTCAACCAGTGGTTGTCGCGCCGATCGAGGCTCGCTGATGAGTGCGCTCAGTGGAGCACTGGCAAACGCTGTGACGGTGACATGATTGATGTCCTGCCAAAGACGGTTCCGTGTCGTCAATGGCCGAGGAGTTTGTATGCTTGACGTGAGGACAAATCCAGGCGGATGGAAGAAGTGTGCGCATGGCGAGAGTTACAGAGACGCTGGGCGTCGTCCCGTCGAGCGCCAACAGAACCAGGAACAGCTCCTCGTGCTCCACAATTCGGGCCAAAAGCTCAAGGTGCTCGTGGAGAAGAGACTTCCCGCCCATCGGACTCGCACGTCTCGGGTCTATCCACGCACAGCTTTCGTGAGCCACGATTGAGTCATGATCTCACTGGTCTCCTCTGGCTGCCGTCGCTGGATTCGAGACCGACAGGCGACGTCGTTTGCTGAAACCCCGCGAGCCTCATGAGGTTGACCTTTTCTGGTGATCTCTATACATGTACAGGTCACAGCATGGTCTCAGCGCGTTTCACGCTGCGGTGCGAGCGTGATAATGCTGAGCTTCGAGGTGCCACGCTCACCCAAGAACGCCAGCGATTTGAAGCCGTAGGATTCCGCCTACCGGTAGTCCGACCTGTGTGGTACCTGTTCAGTAGGACATGTAGACTGCCGCAGACTGACTGCGGTGGTCACGGAAACGGGTATGCGCAGAGAGGTTTCTTGACGCCCTTGCATTTCGGAATGCACCGGTCAACGCCACGTTTTACGGGAACCACATTCAAATTCGAGGTCGAGAATAAGATGGGATGAATGGCTTGGCTGCATCCACTACTGTAGACAAAGGAGAGCAGCGGGTGTATTGGAAAGGCTGAGCTGCAGGAGCTGCTCGGACGGGCAGTATTTTTGGTACAGTAATGTGTGCTGAAGGAACACTCAAAACTTTATACACTTCAAGAACGTGGCAGCGTTAAAATATTCACATAATCAGGCTTCGTCTATTTAGGCTTTCGTGTCTACTGCCTGCATTAGGCTTATGGAGGAGGCACTTTCAAATCGTTAATGTAGGCATTACATGTTTTGTATGTATTTTATAAAGGTTAGAGCTCTACTCGATGACCCTAGAAGCTGCTTCCACCATGTCGACGTACTGAGTAGCATGAGTTTCTCCTTCCAAGGAGAAATCAATAGTCGCGCTCGATATTTGCTTCTAATGCGCTTTAGTATGCTAAATCTGCTTCAACTGGGGCGGTACCTCGCAAGACCCTGAGCAAATGTTTTCAGCGACAAAAATATTCGGTCAAGCTCAGGGTCGTCCCATGCTCCGTTGATGTCGAGGGCAGACACGCGATCAACCATGCTCTTTACCCTGCGAGCGTTGTGATAGTCTTGCTGTAGATCCTTTCGCTCAGACCAAATTGTGCTAATCACGTCACCTCCAAATGTGTTTGATAAACGCGTTTGGTGCACAGTCTGGAGCTTTGAGAAAACTTCATAGCTTGCCATGATCATCTCTTTTGAGGATATTTACTGATGGCTGTGGGGAGGAACGCAATTATTTGTCGGTCACGTCCAAAATATTCATGTCGAATCTTTTCATCAAGAGGAGACTGCCGTATTCAGGCCGTCTCGAAGGATGCTGTTGGTGAATGTGTTTCATCGTGCTGTCCTTACGAAAAGCAGTATTAATAAATACAACGGGTCTCGTAGACTACTTACTTTTTTCTCAGCTAGCGCTGCTGAAAGCTGAGAGGGGTCTGGGACGGCGTCTACAGGAGCATTTTCACGGCCATACATGATGCAAAACTGTATATAGCGTCTAAAACTTGGCCACTACTTCGAAGTACTCGTCTTGCTGCCGGGTTTGATGCCTAGGTGCACATCGTACTTCGCCAGCCACACGTCACGTTTTTCGGGAGCTGCTTTTCCTTTCGTCTTGTCCCGAAGAGCGTCGTTTACACTCAGAGGGTTGGACCGAACTCTTTCTTGGCATCTCGCCCTAGCTAACGACCCCGGATATGGCCTTGCAGTGTATTGCTGGTATTCTATTGGTTACGCAACAACTAGATCATAAGTTTTGTATTGAACAGTCGATGTATCCATCCTCTTCCTGGAGGCATTTTCAAAAACTTAATGTAGGCACCGCGCCCACTCTCTACATAAAATGCCTCGATTGACGAAGCCTGCACATAATTACTTTCTCAGTTAACATTTACTCTCTTATCTAATATATATCAGGTGTTCCTTCAGCACGCACATTACTGTACTGTACCACTCGCGAGATTCGATGTGTCCACTTGCTGCACCCGTTCGTCCCGGCATTGAGCTCCGGCTGAAGATTACTCGCTCGTTGCACCTCTACCCGGTTGCCTTGTTTCTCGCCGCGCTTGTGTCACCTTTCGTTACCGGTACTGCAGCTCGCAACTTTACTATCAATCGCTCACTGCCATCGTCAGCCTTCCTTGCTCTTTATTGCTGACAATTCTCAAGCATCTTAAAACACAATTGCTCTGTAGTTCTTGAGAGCTCTTGCTCCAGGCTTCTCCTTCGGGGCATCGAAGAAACTCTCCGTCGTGATAGACGAAGTTCACAATTTAATAGACAAATATTCATTGGGTACGGTATGGATTCATATCGGTCCAAGTGTCTACCAGTTCAGCTTGTCCGTGGCGACATTCCGTGCGGGGAGCGACTTGGCCTCCAGCAAGCACTCGAGACAGAAGAGCATCGTCTTCTGCATCACTTCGCTCCCCAGGCCTACGCAGATCTTCTTGCTCACCGAGCACTTGCCACAGAGCACACGACGGCAGATCTGACACGAACCTCCGCGGTGTAGCACCAACGTGCTGAACCTGCTCAAACTGCGCGTACAGTTCGCACAGTGGCTGCTGGAAGTCATGCGGCCGAGTACACTCCCAGCCCCAGGCCGCACCTGTCGAGTGGATTGCTTCATCATCCACGTGAGCTTGTGGCCGTTGGCACACTCCATACTGACGGCCAACGCCATGAGCTTCTCCGCGTACGCAGCTGCAGCCACGTTCACGGGCAAATCTCCATCCAACTCGATGAACGCACGCGAGAACATCTCGACGGTTCGATGACGGGAGGTCGTCACCTGCACCGTGTTGCCAAACGTTTGGCAGCCCGACATGTTGCCACGAATGGCATTCGGTGGTCGTGGTAGCGTCAGGATGTCGGACAAGTCGACGGATTGACGGATTCCGTAGGCGACGAACTCTCCCTTCTCGTCCGTCGTGAGACCAGAGCCTTCCAAGAAGAGGAAGTCTCTGGCCTGGCTGAACCGACCGTAAGACTGCAACCCCCACTTGAGACCGATGAAGTTCAGGGGATTCTCGGGCGTCGGACGCACCAACACGGCAAGGAGGCGAGCGTCTTCAAGCTCCGTGCCCAAGTATGCTTCACGCATCTTGGCGTTCATCTCCGTGTCTGCGAGCATCCCCAACGCCGCGTCTTCCGCGGTGCCGTCGATCACACCCGAGATGACCACCGCGGGAGGTCGAGCTGTCTTCCGTGGCTTGCGGTGGTGCTCACTACCGGACGACGTGGACGACATGATGCTGGCAATCTTGTCCATTGTGGATCTCTGTGAACTGGAGTGCGACGACGACGATGAGGAGATCATGTCGGCCGTGTCGGTTCGCGACTCCGTGTGCTCCGCCACTCCGTGCAATGCTCGACGTGAGCGGTAGGCACGGACGTCGTCCATGGTTTTCACGAGCTTCCACGCGGTGGTGTCGAGTTGGCGGCCACCGGCTGCGAAGGCGCTTCGGAGCTCCAGTGTGTTCTGCACCACTGCATCCACCTCGGCCAGCAACGCGGCTTGGCGCTCTGGGGTGAGCGTGAACTCGGGCAGCTCCACCTCCTTGACGTTAAACTTGGGCATTGTGGGCTGCGGGGAGAGTCTTCAAATGGGGCGAGTGGAAAGAGCTACTGCCTGAAGGCTTGGCTGGTTACAGGCGGGGCTGCGTGGAGCTGCAGTTCAGCATCAATATGCTCCTCTTATTATGCACGACACATCGATCGCCTTTATCTCACCTTCCGCTTGGATGTGCAAACCTGCACCGATGGCAACGCAGCTTGCACCACACTTCAATTTGCACACGCGATATTCAGAGCTGCAGAAGTGCCTTTGTATGAGGACTTTTGCTTGTGTATCAGCGAGTAATCTAGGTGAACTCACTGTCGATAGCGTCGACACCGTGAAGCCCATGGCTTACGTGCTAATGAATGAGATCGGAGCATTCGCCATGCGTGTCACGAACCGGCGGCTTGTAGTTTTGGTGTGGCTTCGAGCTGGCTTGGCGTGACTTCGAGATGGTAACGTGGTGCCTTACATTACCTACCTACCAGCCGAGATGCTACATGTAGCGTGTGTGTTCCCCGAGTGCCGTATCATTTGAGAAGATGCAAGTTGTAGCGATGAAATCAGGGGCTTCAAAAGTGTAGGTACATGTATGAATCTGGTGGACTTGGCTTGGGCGACAGGCGACATCAAAACAAGTGAGCAGGTTTTCAGTAAGAGATGGATACCACCGCTGCACCCCACTGAGCTGTTCGTATCCAGTGCGTTGGGAATGTGTCCGGTAAAGGCTTCAACTTCGCATTCGTCAGCCTCAACCTTCGTGCGCTTCAATACCCAACGTATACGTATAGGCTTCCTCACCAAAACCAACAGTGTTACGTAGCCTAACGAGGGAGTGCGTTGGAGCACCTGCTAACGGGTTCTTCCCGAATAGTGTACCGGTATAATAGCAATAGAGCACCACTCACCACGGATATTGGTGTTTTATTCGGAGGGTTTTACAACTCACAGACCAACTCGCCGTCCTCATCTATCTCGCTTCATCCTGAGAAACCAGTGGCTCTCGTTAGGTATAATATTTGGAGGGTATTTTAACTTTTGTTGAACTAGACGAATGGGTTTTGTATTCGGAGGGGTATAATATTTGGAGAGGGTACTCAATTCGGAAGAACCCGTTAGGTGTCAAAGTGTGCGTTGTTCATTGCCCACTTCAAGGGCGAGCAGATTACATTCTGATGTCGCGCAAAACACATAATCCCAGGTCCGGTACCGGTACAGTGTAGTACAAGGCAAGCATAACTCGGGAGTTCCTTACCTTTTTCAGCGTTGTCAGTCATTACCACTTGTCGTCACTTGAATTCTCTGGTCTGCATTCGATCACCAAGTCTGGATGCAACGGACGTGTGTTCACTCGCCTCCTTACTTCGCCACCCTTCACAGCAAGCGAACATGGAGCATGAAGATGTTTCATTGCTTTGAATTACTATCTACAGAGCCCTCAGAACGCACACACCGCTCAGTCTAACTAGCTGGGGAAGTCTACCAGTTCTGCTGGTCCACAGCCACCTCGCGTGCCGAAATGTGCTTGGCCTCCAGCAGACACTCGAGACAGAAGAGCATGTTCTTCTGCATCACCTCACTGCCGATGCCAATCGAGATCTTCTTGTTCACGGAGCACTTGCCGCAGAATCCACGGCGACAGACCTGGCACGTTCCTCCGCGCTGGAAAAAGTTGCTCAGTTTGCTGAGACTGCGGGTGCAGTTCGCACAGTGGCTGCTCGTGCCACGGACGCTGGTGCCGGGTCGGGCCTGACGAGAAGACTGCTTCATCATCCATGTCAACTTGTACGCGGTGGCGCATTCCATCGTCCCCACGAGTGCCATGAGCTTCTCCGCGAAAGCCGAGGCGGCGACGTTCACCGGCACGTCACCGTCGAGCTGCAAGAAGGCGCGCGAGAACATCTCAACCGAGTGGTGGCGCGAACCAGCCACGGGGATTCCGCTGTTGGCGAACGTCTGACACACGGACAAGTGGCCACGAAGGACGTCCTGGGAACGGGGTAGCGTCAACACGTCCGACAGGTCCGTGGATTGACGGAGACCGTAGCTGACCGGTTCACCGCGTGAGTCCTTGGTGATACCTGTCGCCTCCAAGAAGAGGAAGTCTCGGGGCTGGCTAAAGCGGCCGTAGGTCTGACGTCCCCACTTGACACCGATGAACGTGAAAGGGTTTTCGGGGTCGGTCGCGCCAAGACGAACAGCAAACGGGAGTCCTCGAGCTCCGTGCCGAGATACGACTGACGCATCATGCAGTGCTGCTCCGAGTCGGCCAGCATCCCCAAGACGGCGTCTTCGGCCGTACCGTCAACGGTGCCCGAAAGCACCACGGCAGGCGGCCGTGCCGTCTTTTCGCACGGAAGTGCTCGCTGTCGTTTGAAGACGTCGTCGAAGCGGTGGTGAGCTTGTTCATGGTCGTCCTGGAGCTGTTTGACGACGACGAGGACATTACGTCCGACGTGTCGGCGCGCGAATCGGACGGGTCCACACCGTGCAACGCACGACGCGAACGGTACGCGCGGACGTCGTCCTTGGTGCGGACGAGTTTCCACGCTGAGGTGTCGAGTTGACGGCCACCGGCGGCAAAAGCGCCACGCAACTCCAACGTGTTCTGTACAACTGCATCCACCTCGGCGATCAGCGCGGCTTCGCGTTCCGGTGACAGCTTGATGTCCGGCAGTGCCGCATCGTGCACGTTAAACTTGGCCATGCTTCAAGAGTACAGAGCAACTTGCGAGCTTTGGGTCGGGTGTGTAAATGACCAACTGCGCCGTTGAGCACTGCGGAGGGGCTGTGTATGCGGCTTGTCCAGCCCATCGGTCGTCCTTATCTCCCCAGGGACAGGGCTGTCGTCGAAGTGACGAGGCGCACTGTCTGTAGACTACAGACTGGAATGCGGCGGCGTGTGCAATGCAGCATCAACACTTTGGCCGGCATACCGGTACTCCTTCGGCAGACGAATCGTCTCCTACGCTACATTACTTGCCAGATTCGTCTTTGTTGATAGCGGTGCCGTGCTAGTGGTAGTGTGATCAGTCTCTGCGGTGAGGCTCGTTGCCTACTTGCTGGTTGCCTCGTGCGTGACGACCGAGTCATGAAAAGTTTGAACCTGCTTCAACGTCATTTGACCGGAAGTATGCTGTATGGACGAAATGGCCCCAACAGACTTGACGTATCTCCGAGTCCAGATAGCTGCCATCTTCACGCGGACTGTTGTACGTCTGGCATGTGGGTACGCACGCCACTTTGCGAGGGCGATGGACGTCTCGACGCCTAAGAAATTTGCGCGGTAGGAACCTGTTGGTAAAGTTGGCTTGTGTTTGTTGGGACGACATCACGTGTATGGAGTGCCGGGCTCCGTTCTTTGTAGGCAGCGAAAACGCTGCGGCGTGATGTCTCTGACGGTGTTGTGTCCTCGCATGGATAGGCTCGGGACGTCTGACAGATAACAGGTTGAAAAGCTCTCAAACTGGTGAGTCTCCGGTACAGTAAAAGCTTTCAAGCACCGGAGCATGGTAGAAGACAAGGGGTCGTACTCAATGCCATGTCTACACAGTCTTCATCAATATAAGCACCGGAGCGTGAACTCTTTCATACTGTAACGTCGTTCGCCGTGCACCCAAGGCGGAGCTCCGCCTGCGACTCGTCACAAAGCTCAAGGACGTTCCTCCTGGTCCTGTTTCTTGCAGCAGGTTGGCGTCTCTGTCTCGCGAATGCGCGACGCTAGGACAAAACCTGCCCGTGTTGAAGACAACTCCATGATCTCAACTTGAGTGTGCACTGAACGTCTCAATTGGCAGGCTAGGATTCCAGCCCAACCGACCGGAGAACCAACCAGTTCTCGCAGTCCACTCTTGCTACATGTATACAGCCGTTCCTTCGCGTGTGAGTCGTAAAAACCCACCGCAACGACACGCTCTTTCAAACGAGCAGCAGCTCTGCCGTGTCGACAAACGCGTCGTGTTCGGCTTCGGTTGGACGAACGGCAGCATCGCGTTCAGCAGAATCGCTGTTGCCGTGTTGTAGATCGAGCCTGCTACATGTACGAACGAGGTCAAGCCCCCCACCGAATGGCAGCAGTCCCGTTCTGACACTTTTTCTCCGTTAAAACGATCGACATTGTGGCTCCGAACAGAGTCGCAATTGGGCACAACACTAAGACAATTTCTTCGCGCTCAGGGGGATAAATACATGGTAGACTTCCTAAACAATCGACCAAGCAAAAAAGCGCACAGAAGTGTGTCGTACTTAATTAAGTACATCAACTTAGTATAGTGTGTGATACACCACATTAGTGCTAAATGCCAAATCTGGCAGAAATTTAGCTTTTGACACCCGCACCGGTACTGCCAAATGCCAAACAAATATAGCATCAGCCCCTCCAGTGCTATTCCGGCTGCCAATTTGGCACTCAAAATAGCTGCCGCCAAATAGAGCTCATTGATTAACTAAGGTAAATTCAAGGCAACGTACGCCGAGCAATTAACCCAAGGGAGGCCAAGCTGTATGTAATACAGTAGTATAGACTAGCTAGAAGCTAGCCAGGCTCTGCTCCGGGTCAAAGTGCTGCTGCAGAAGTTGACGTCCTACTGGATTTCGCGGGGCGCCTTCAGGTAGTGACCGTCCATGCAAGCGAGTAAACCCTCCCATACTTCCCAATTTGCGACGGGCTGCGCACGACTCTTCGGACGGACCAGCCGCTTCAATCGCAAGAAGAACGCAAATTCCCGGGGGCGCTTTGAAAGGGCGCTGAAACCCCCGGGGTATACAAACATCAAGTACTGCTCGGAGAAGGATCGCGAAACCGACGTACATGAGCGGCAAGGGCGGCGCGAGAGCTGCTAGCGGGGAGGAAGGACGAGCGTTGAAGGAGGACAGCGGAGATGCGCGCGGAGACGCTGGGGCCAAGAACAAGGCTTCACCGGATACGGACGGATGGGTCACGGCGCAAGCCAAAGGGAAATCCAAGAACAAGGCCAAGACTTCTGACAACAATGAGGCGGAGAAACAAGGGCGGACGACGAGGAAGCAGCAAGACCGGAAGCAACCTCCAACGAAGCAACAATCGCACGCACGCAATCCTACCGGAGCGCGGGGCGACAGCGGTGGTAAAAGGTTGGGGTTGATCAAGGTGAAGGCGTCTTCAGTCAGCTCTGGAACTACTTGAAAGGGGGTGCATCGGCTGAGTATGTGGCCTACCTGGCTGAACGACTCAGCCTAATGACCAAGGAGAGGCGACTTCGGGTCTATCTCAAGCACCTATCCAAAGAGGACAAGGAAGGAAAAGACGAGGAACAATTGCGATCGGAGTGGAGGGACGAAGCTCCCGAGTGGCGTAAGGAGAAATACCAAGGACTGACCAGCACATGGGATCTGGATCTCAAGGATCATCAAGTGCGGCTCGCGAAGCTTCTAGCGGGCTGGATGGTCACCGAGAAATTGCAGCAGCGTGAAATTGAAGACCGTCTGCAGTTCATGTCCTTTGTTCACAGCCAACAAGGAGCGGCTCAAACCAACACGCAGACATCCGCGTCAGGATCGTACAAGGACGCAGTTGGAGGGAAAGCAACCAGAGAACAACACAACGGACTGACGGCAGCAACAGAGACTTAGGTCCCTGTGCTTGACCGACTTCCCAGCGCTAACGGAGTTGAGGGAGATGACGGAAGACGAAACCAAGGCAATCGAAATGATACTCAATTATGAGTTTGAAGTCCCGCGGGTACCTACCTTCCTAGACATGTCGACACGCCTGTTGACAGTCACCTTTAAGGGCAAGAAGACGGCGGCGCAATGGGTGGGCTGGCAGGTCCCGTTAGCTTCACGACTTATTGCCCTAGTGGACTACGAGAGCAAGAGAGAAAGTGCAAGGATCACCCATGAACTGGTGTTAATCGACTACTACAGCTTCAAGGTTGAAGCGCGCAAGGGTACGGTTTCATCCAAAGACATCTTCTGGGACTTCTCGACGGTAATGGGATTGGACGTGCAAGGCATCACTCACCCGGAAGCCACGGATGGAGGTGTCAATGAGCAGCAATGGGAGGTGAGGGTCAAAGCCAATGGATGCCCTAGCCAATTGAAGTCCGTACAGTACCTGACAGTGGGGGAAGTGGAGTTTGTCGTGCATCACCATACGGTGCACCTGAACTGGCCTTGCCGTTCATGCAGGGCGGCAACCCACTCCACGAAGTGGTGCAAAATTATCGAGGCAGACCTGAAGACAGCTCAGAAGGCAGTAAGGGCCCACGCCCTCCAAACTCGAGCAGAGTAACCAAGGAAGCCGAGCAGAAGGAAAACCGAAGACGTGAGCTCAATTGAAGGTTTTACTGCAGCAGCACAGCTCCATCATCGCGGTGAAGGACGCAGCGGCTGCTGCCCAAAGGGAGTAGAAGTCCAAGAAAGCGACATCTCCGACGAAGGCCAGCAAGAGGCCGATTGGCGAAAAACCACTTCTGCCGGAAGGCTGGAAGGAAGACTTGGCGACAGCGGCCACGATGGCAACAGGAGGAGCAGAGGAAGGCTCAACTTACCTTCTCAGGAGCCTGATTCTGGCTTCGGAGAGGCAGGGTGCTAGAGGACAAGGCTCACTGCACACCGGAAGAAAGCACGACGGAATCATCACCAGGCTTCGAAAACGAAACGGGGGGCAAGATGACGATGTAGAGATGGAGGACACCTCGGAAACCGTGACTGACGTCCCGCCAGCCAGTGGGACTCACGCGCCAATCGTGGAGGAGAACAGAGTAATCAGCACCGGTGTCCAAGGCAGTGGCGTCTCAAGCACGATTGGGCAAAACGCCGGAATGGACATCAAACAGGAATTCCCGCTGTTGCCGACAAAGAAGACAAAGACAGGAGCTACTTCACCTCAAAGCGGCGAGCGAGTCGAAGTAGACGTCGTAGTCTCTCCAAGACATCCAAAGGCTGCAAGTCCCTCTCTCCGAAGCGTAAGGCTTCTGCAAGCTGGGCTGACGGACGCATGGACGATGAAGACGACACTGTTGAACAGAAGGGCAGGAGTGCGTCATCACGCAGCACCGTCCGGTCATTGTCGCCTAAGCGGAGAAACATGGAAGAAGGGACCAAGTCCGACAAGGTCACCACGCAAAAGTATATCCATCAGTTTATGGCAGCCATCGTAGGCAAGCAGCCGACAATGACCCTGGAAAGCACCAAGGAGGAAATGGATGACATGACCTCTACCGAAGCGGAGCTTATCCAGAAGGACATAGGTGACTTGGTCGCGGAAGAAAGGAGATTGCTGAAGCTTCTCAAGTCGCCAGAGGACACAGCCTCGCCGGTCATGCTGGATAAGGATGGATTCGAGTTCTTGAGGGCCACTACCCCAACTGACAAAGGCGCTCCCATGTCAAAGTGGATAGCCACGGTGCGGGGAAGTATCACCAACGTGGCCGCGAATGGGAATTGTGGATGGTTGGCGTATTACGCCTCCTTATACAACATTCGGGAGGGACTTGAGAAACCCACGCTCGAGATCTCCAAGGCCACCAATGCTCTGAAGACGCTCGTCCTCAATGAGACGCTCGCCAATCTCATCGACGAGACCAAGATGCACCCCGAACATCTCAAGACAGCACTAAGAGGGTGCGAGAGAGCTGATGCAGTGAAAGGAGATTGGACGGAACAAGTGTCAGCGATAGCGAAGCATTATGAAGCCCAGAAAGCGAGATCGGTGCGATCTCAGGTACCTGTTACGTTCTGGGTTGGGCTAGAGCACATCAAAGCGATGGCCCAACACGCGCGTGAAACGATTTACGTTCTTGATGTCCGTGAAGGGGAGCAAGCATGGTTGCAAGCCTATGGCTACCACGACGTAACGACTGCAGCGAGGACACCATAGAGACGGGAACGGTCTGTCCGGTGCCGGCACCGCAAGCGTTCGAGCTCCTCACTGACCTCGTGATGGCCGGGATTCGACCACCCATTCTCATATTGGAATGGACGCCGTCGGCGGGCAACCACTTCAAGGCTGTCACTTACCCTCATCCACAGCATCAGCACTATGCCAAGAATATTGTACGACTTGCGGCCGAGCGCAATGACATCCTCCAGCAACATGGGTGGAAGTCATTAGACACGGTGGCCTACGATCCAGCAAAATCCGAGGAAGCAGCGAAAGCTGCACTGAAGGAGATCTCTCTGCTGAGGACTACTCTACCGGACAGTGGCCGGAATCATGACAGCCCTACTGAAGCAGCCCTAACCAAAAAGGGATCACCTACCCAGGCACCTCCTGAATCACGCGCTCCGCGTACGATAAGACAAGAGGTCGAGGATATCCAAAAACAACAGGTGGACACCCCAGCTGCCGTCTCCAATGATACCGAAGGACAGTTGCCGTCACCGCCGACGGTGCCGACGGACTTGGAGGCCAAAGTGACAACAGAAACGACGATACCAGCCGCTTCCCTCGGCGAGGATGCCCCTCGCACACCCCTGATGGATGGTGGGGGTCTCTAGCAAGATCTCTCGGAAACCAAAAAGTGGCGTGGCGGTGAAGAGGTCGCACTCGACGCTCCATGCCTACTTTCCGAGGCAAGAACTGACGGACAGAGAGGTAGCGGTAAGAGCAGTATTCCGGTGGGAGAAGAGGAAGGCTGCGAAAGAGAGCAAGGAGAGGAACAAGAAGAGAGCAGAAGTCACAGGTAAACAGCATCAACAAGATCGGACGATAGGCGTCACTACGCTGAACGTTCGAGGCCTAGCATCCTTTGTAAGTAAATCGGGGAGAAGCTCCAAGGACTCAAGGAACAACACAAGAGGGGGATCGTGACGTTGTTTTTCTACAGGAGACTTGGCTTCACTCGTGTGAACACGGGGAAGCGGCTAGACACCACGTAGCCCTGTGGGGCTTTAAACACACTCAGGCGGACAAGTATTCGTTTTGGTCCTCGACACAAGGAGAGGAGCGGAGAGCGGGGGTTGGCATTCTGGTCAACCCCTACGGAGCCGTGAAAAATATGGTTCCCTGGAATCAGCAATTGTGGTCCGAACACCTGATCATGACGGTGAGCGAACTCACGGGAAAGAAATTTTGTTCATTAATATCTATGCTCCGATTAATGATGCCGTAAGAACGGCTTTTTCAGCAGACTTGCGGAAATGACTATTCCTGATGATGTGGAGATAATTTGCGGTGGAGATTTCAACTGTGTCCTCCGGCGGGACGTGGACAGAGTTGGAGGTAACCGACGGGATGATTTTGGGGCAAAGGCGTTGACTACACTGGTCGATAAGTGGGGGCTGTACGATGCGGGTTACTACAACATTCCCGGCAAACCTAGTGAACTTGAGAAGCGGATATACGCCAGAGCACACCACACTCACCGGCATAAAAGAGCTACCGGAAGAATTGGTAAATCACGCCTTGACCGATTTTACATGAGCATTGGGTCGAAACCATTGGTCCGAGGGGTGGAGACTGAAGACCCTCCCTGCCGGACTGATCACCAGGCTGTACTTTTGGAGCTGCACGCTCCCACGGGTGCTATCAGGGTCAAACGATCGCCCAAGTATATCCGCCACCTCCCTATGCAACACTGCAGCGACAAACAGTCTAGTCGTACACGAGCTGAAGGACTTGGAGATCAGGATCCAGTCCGCCTCGGCGACGGAAACGATTCAAATGTGGGACTCCTTCAAGTCTGCCCTTCGCGGAAAGCTCATCAGGCTCAAGAAGGACATCCGCAAGAGAGTCACCTCGGGGTTCAGGCTCAAGATCAGGAGGCTGAAAACTAAGCTACGACGACTTGATGACTTGGATCAATTGGGGGAGGAGGAGAGGAAGGAGTTAATTGAAGAGGTACACCGACTTCAGGATGCACGGAGGACGCTGAGGCGACCTCAACTTGTTTTTGCCAATGCATGGAGTAACAAATCGACCACGAAGGCCTTCTTTCGTCGCATATCGACCAAACACTCAGACGACACCATACCGACCCTAATTCCGACGCAAGTGGAGGTCAAGCAAGACCCGCATGACAAGGCCAACATCATGGCTGATTCCTGGACCCAGATTTTCAATGGGGAGAAGCGCGATCAACGTACCATTGATCAGTTTATTCGGAAATATAGTGATAAGTGGAAACAACTAGATCTCTCCAAACTCGATGCAGAGATTACGGAACTGGAAGTTGCAGCAGCAATTGATAAGTGCAAGGTGGGCAAAGCGTGTGGTCCCGATGAGATATCTAATGACTGGTATCGTGATTACAAAACGGAGCTGATACCCATCGTAACCAAACTCTGCAATATGTGCCTAGAAAATGGAATTATACCGTCCAGCTTTCTCGAAGCCAACATCTGCAGTATCACAAAGGGAGGAGATACTTCGAATCCACTCAATTATCACCCCATTGCACTTCTAAATACCGACTACAAATTACTGACGCGGATATTAGCTTGGAGAGTCCGTGAATTCATCACGCATCTCGTCCACAATTCGCAGTGCAGATTTGTCCCTGGCCGATCCATACATGAAGTAATTGATATGCTGGAAGCTGCCAAAGAAATGTGCACGAACCAACCAAACAAGGCACAGGTAGTACTATTAGATTTCGCCAAGGCATACGATTCACTCGATCGTACCTTTTGCTCGCTATGCTACGGGCAAAGGGATTCCCTCCCAAGTTTTGCCAGATCATTATGGCCACGCATGCGGACACGACTTTGCGATTCAAAGTAAATGGAAGGCTTTCCGATAAGGTAGGATGACGAGAGGCATTCGGCAGGGCTGCCCTTTGGCCCCCCTGCTCTTCATACTAGCTGTCGACCTCATTTATGATGTCATTGAGAGGGAAACCAAGCTCTCTGGAATTCCGCTCACGAGTGCATCTGGAACAACGGAAATCAAGATAGCGGGATTCGCCGATGATACCGCGATCTATCTAGCCAACAAGGTCATGCAAAAGACGCCCATTGAGACGATTGCGGAATTTTCGGCGATCTCCGGCCTACAGCTCAACGTCAGGAAGTCCGTAGCTATCCATTTGGGTGGGGTACAGCAGGAGGAGAATGGCAGTGCAGCGCAACCGGAGGGTGGAGCCCAGGATATCGTGGAAACGGTCTCTCTTGCTCAATACTTGGGACATTAGCAGGAGAAGGAGATACGGTGGCTGAGGCATGGAAGCGAGCTTTCATCAGCTTGCGAATTCGATTAACACTCGCGGAGGCTAAAACTAACACGGTAGCACAACGAGCAGCTATTGCAGCTGCCATAATTGTACCAAAGCTACTTTACGTCGCTCGCCACGCCTGGCCTCCTGCCGAAATCATCAAGAACGCGGACTTTGGCCATCCGAAATTTCGTATGGACGTCCACTTTCGTCGTCCCTGATAGGGCGGCGGCGGGATGGGTTCAAGCTTCGATTGCCGAACAGGCAACGAAACTAGGCGGCCTCGGAGTTCCCAACATCAGAACCGAGCTTCTGGAGCTGAGTGCAATGGTAGTGGGGAACTGGGCGTTGACGCAGAGACGGATAGTTCATATCACAGGGGACATCCTGCAACGACGTGACACCGGGTCACTTCACAGGCTCGTCCCTGGTGCTCTTGTGGTGAAACAGGAGGTCGCACGCTCGTTATGGCCTCCGGTCTCCCTTGGGCAGCCAAACACTTTGCCGATACGGGCTCAGAAGAAATCGATGCATTTCACCAGATGAAGGATACGCGGCAAATCCTCAGGAGCAGCAACGGCACCCAGTCTCGTGGGCTGGGGATGGATTAGAATTACGGTGTAAGGGGCCAGCATTAGACATGCTTCGTGCTCGGCGTTCCAGCAGGAAGCAGAGGAAAGGACGATGCCTGACGGAAGGGGTTGCGGAATGGCCACTAGTTCAACTATGGCTTGGAGATGCCCAAGGCAACTGACAAAAATGGAGCGAGTATAAAGCTATAGTGACGGCGGTCACAGGGGTCCTCACCAAGGATATTGTGCAAATAAGCAGCTCGGCGGATGGAGTCGTCATCTTCAGACCTACCCAGCACGTTCTGCCGCTAACTAGCATCATGGCGCATTGGTACCGGCAGTTGGCCCTGAATCTGGTCACCAACTTCCCCGAAAGCGCGTTCAAAGCGATTGGATCCGAATTGTTGCATTGCATCATCAACTTGAAGACTCTCATCACGTCTTCGAAGTCAGCCGGGCTCACTCCAGCGCGATTGTCCACTCGTGGGCCTTTCAAGAGACTGCAGTCCCTTGGGACGCTAACAACTCGGATGTAGCCCCTGCGGTCGCGGCATTCCTACGGGTACCGTCGAAAACAGTCTGGATAACGCCTCATCCCTATCTCACCCGGATGCGCCCACTATGGGTCGGCAACAGGCGCTGGACACAATCGCGGAAGCAGTACCAGAAGATAATCAACGCTCAAAGGGACAAGGCCGCTGAAGCCGCGCGGAAAACAATTGACGACAAGTTGGTCAAGGCCAATGCACTCCTGGCAAAGGCGCTCAGGAACCAACCCTGGAAGACAGTGCATCGAATGAACAGGTGACGGCATATCAAACTCAAACCGTCATCAAGCTGAAACTGAATCGATTGCGCCTCTGGGTCAACAGTGAGGAGGGGTATCGGTGTCAGGCCCCAACCTGCTTAACCACCTTGGGACAAGGCACGGCGCATCTTGCCTGGGGCTGCCCGGAAGCGAGGCTGTTATGGAGGGCGGTGACGGGACTATGGGGACTGCATTGTCGACAGGAGGGTGATGGAGGAAGCACAGCTGAGGCCCAAGAGGATATTTTTGAGTTCAAGATCTCCAGGATCCCAACCTAATTAGTGAAATGGGGTTCGAGGATGGACATTGAAGACTGGGATGACGTTTTCTACTATGCCAATGAGCTGTGGTAGCTTTCGTGTGCCGTTGTGCTTACGGCCATCTGGAGACGGAATGTCGACAGGGTTCATCGCACAGAGCGACGGGTACCAAGCGTGGGGAGGCGAAAGTGGGAGTGCTGCATCAATTACGAGAAGCATACTGACGGTACAAAGGCGGCTTATTTCCAATTACGCGACGATCATTACTCGGGATGAGGATTGCAGACCTCCTCATGGAGAGGTGGGTGATGCTTCCTGTAGAGAGTTCTGGCATATCGAGCTGCCAGATCACCAGGATTGGTTTCTTCGACGGCGGTTCCCGGGGCAACCCGTGCCCCGGTGGCGGAGGTAGCGTGATTGTGGAAATGTCTCCAGCTTGCAGAACGGGAACGATTATATGGGCAGCGTCGACGGCGTTGGGGCACCGTACAATTACCAACAATGTGGCAGAGTTCACGGGACTCCATAGGTTGCTGGAATATGCGGAATCACGACACTGGCGGGGCATTCACGTTGTTGGAGACAGTAACATGATTCTCCAGATGATGCGGAGCAGAAGACAGCCAAGGGCGGCAAAATTACAACACCTGTATCGTCTCACGCGTAGACTTGCAGATCAAGTGGAGGTGGCGTCTTGGACTCACCGTTACAGAGCATTCAACAAAATGGCAGACTGGCTTGCCAATCTGGCCATGGATAGCAAGAAGAGCAAAATGACAGCCTTCAATACGAAACTGGAAGGGCAGGCTCTCTATAAAGGCATATTGCAGCTTTTAAACGGAGACCTGCAGATGTGGAGAAAAAACAAGAACAGAAGGCGATGGTATCATGAACGACCGAAGCAGGGCTGCGGGGTCAGCTAACAACACACTGAGTAGGATGAATTACCCTACGAGGAATGGATATTCGAGTTCACTCTATTAAGGAGAAGTAACACAATATACCCACCTTAATTATTAAAAGAGTAAACCCTCCTATCACGGCATTGCGTTGACCTGCGCCACAACAGCAGACTGCAACTCCTTCCTCTAGCAGATCCAGTACCATTGACTGCCTTGAATTGTACTTCGAAGTACTACGTACTACGTAGTACGTAGTAATTGGGAATGGGTGGATGGCAAAGCCAAAAAACACGTGGTTTGCATGCCAAATTTAGGATAGTTTTAGCTGCACCGGTGAGACGCTATAAAAACGCGTTTGTAACGGAAGATGCTATGTTTTAAAATAAATTTGCTGTTTTAGAATAGCAAATTTTGGTAATGATATCTGTTATAACCGATACATAACGTACAGGTCGCTGATTATTTCGCTTCGAGATGCTACGTCGCGCCCTCGTCTCCAGCGCAGCCCCGACGTGTGTCCGTGTACTGCAGCAGACCCGTCGCATAGCTGCCGCCCCACTGCTGAAAGCACATACCAAAGCTGCGAGGCCCAGCGCTGCGGTCGCCTTCAGCTCACAGGGAGCCAGGTAACTCGCCAATCTGATACGGTATTTGAAATGAATTCGGTTATAACTGATACATAACGTAACAGGTCGTTGAAGGCGGAGACTCGTGGTACTGGTGTGAATACCAATGTACTGAGTTACTGGAAGACTTTGGCCTTAGCTGCCGGGGCTTGTGGGGCTCTGGGGCTTCTGGATGCCCCGCAGCCTGCAAGTTGTGCTGGAAGCTCCGGACAAAGCGACGACGACGACCCCGTGGAGCAGGCCAAGAAGAAAATTCAGGAACTTTCAACTACTGCAATAGCACAAGTGATAGCGCTGCTGCCTGAGGACTACGGCAATTGGCAGAAGAAGGTGGACGAGTTCCTGGCCTCGGGCAAAGGTGGGCAGATCTCCTGGGGGTTCTGCATGGGCGCGTGTGCCGGGTTCGCACTTAAGAAGATGTCCAAGCTGGGGGCAGTGGCTGTCGGCACCATCTTCATCTTGCTGCAATGCGCGAGCTACTCGGGGTACGTGGACGTCGACTACAAGAAGCTGGAGAGCGACGTGAAGAACTACCTCGACATTAACCAGGTAGGTGGAAGGGTTGGTACAGGAAGGTTCATTATTGACGGTGACCTAATTTTTCATTTTTATTGTGGTTGCAGGACGGCGTGTTCGACACGAAAGACTTGGATTCCATGTACCAGTCGATCATGAAGGTACTGGAGTTCAGTCTGCCTGCTGGCAGTGGCTTTGCTGGAGGGTTCGTTCTGGGCTTTCGCTCGGGATAGACCGGAGGTCGGGTTGGTCTGCTTCTTTCACGTTGCTTGACGATGGTGATCAGGTCGCTTGGTATGAATTGTCCACGTCTCAAGCTAATGCTGCAAGTCACTTGTCCAGTTATGAAACGATTCCAGGTTTGGTTACGTTCATTGTTTATCTTTTACGCTGCAGTATTCGATGGTGGTGACAAGCACGCGTACTCAGGGCTGCGCAGACTTGTCCTGGATGTTGTAGACGGCGTGGTCCGGAGGTATGATGCGATCTCGATGCAGACAGATACATCTTCTTCGCTGTCGCTGGTATGACGTGTATCCCAACCGTCCTGCAACGGGTGCGTCCTCGGATCATAGATCCGGTAGAGACACAATGTGGACACGTTGATCACCACGAAGAGCGCGTTGAGGAATACGATGAACCAGTTTGTGATGAGCAACCCGTACGTGAGCCAGAGGATGTTGCTCGTGAGTCCAGCTATCACCATATGCACGTTGAGGAAGATGGCCGACTTGTGCTTGAGAACTGGAAGCAGCTTCTCCATCGGAGCCCCATACAGGCAAATTCCTCCACAATCAGCGATCAAACCCATGCTGGTGTTGACGCTCGAGGTGGTTTGTCCTGTGTATCCCAGAGTTTTTTTGGTTGTTAAGGTATATTGTGTTGCTTATCCCTATCAGGACTGAACTCGAATAACCATTCCACATAGGGTGCTAACTCCTATGTGGTGCTGCCGCGTGCTGCTCATCTACTTCCTGTCTTGCCCCGCGGTCTTCCTCTTGTGTTCTCTTCTCTTGCATCCGTGTCCCTTGTTATCTCATCTCGTCGCTCCCATTGTGCAATGTCTTCATCCATCTTCGCCATGACAACCTCATACAGTTCGTGTGAGGCCTGCACTCCCATCGTGGAGCTACGCTGCGAGTCCATTGCGTGGTTCGCGAGGCTATCCGCCATCTTATTGCACCTCCTGTAGTGGTGCGTCCAGCTGGCAACGCTGCACTGGTCAGCGAGTTTCCTCGTGATACGATACCAGTGTATCAGTTTCCTTGCCTTTGGGACTTCATCATGCGCAGTATGAGCTCGCTGTCCCCCACCACATGCAGGTTCTTCCATCCTTTTGCTGCCGCGTGAAGCAGCAGCCTATGCAAACCAGCGAACTCTGCAACATTGTTTGTCGTGGTCTGGTTTCCTAACGCCGTCGCTGCCGCCCACACTGGGCCCCACGTTCGCTTCACGCCGTCGTAGAGCAAAATGACGCTCCCGCTGCCTCCTGGTCCGGGGTTTCCCTGGATCCTCCGTCAAAACAAAACCACACGTAGTGTCCTCGTATCGTTGTGCCCTTCATTATCGTAGCTGTCTCTCCTCCATCTTTGCACAAACATGCTCGCCGCTCGAATCCGCTCCTCCGTCCCCCTCGTCCTGTGTATCCCAGAGTTCCGATGATCGCGTAGGTGGTCACGATGCCCATGATGGTAATAACCGCAACGAGCACGCGAGCCACGTAGCACTTATCGTCACTGTAGAAGCAGTGGACACCCAAGAATATGGTGGCGCAGCACTCCGTACAGGAAACATCAGAACAAGGGGAAAATGTTCTCGGTGAGGTATCCGTACAACATCCTGCAAGTTGTGGTAAGTGCGTTGTTAGCTTTTCCTCATCGACTTCTGGTGACATGAACGTACCAAACGTGGGAACTCCCGAGAAGTGCAGCAAGAGAAACAACGGAAGCCGCTCCGACGTGTTTCTGCTGGTAGATGCGGTGCATCAGCAAGGAGGGACTAGATGCTAACCCGATTGTTGCGATTCCAGCCAGGATCCGGAATACTAAGACGGCAATTTTTTGGCCATTTGTGTTTTGACGAATGCTCGTGAACTAGGTCAAGTGTGTTGATCTCTTCGTGGAAAATGACAGAATGAAAGCAGATGATCACTACAGACTCGATCTGTAAAATTCACGCGAGGTGTTGATGTCCGATGCCCCAAGTTTGTCAAGTACGTTACTCTTCATGCACGTTGATTATTGTTTTTGACATTTCGGTGCATCCAAACACTTTGATGGCGCTCAAAACTCCTGCGAGGTCTCTTCTAACAGCATGATTACATTTTTCACTGTCTCGATGCATCCAAACAAATTGATTTTGATCAGGACTCTATAGCAGCACAAGCCAAGACGCTACTAAATGAAGAACACGTAGTGCTTATTAGACGAAAGCATAACAAAACCTAGCGCTCGGCTCTCAAAACGTGGTGTTTGGTAGACAGGGTCGCTGCTCTAGAGATCAACTTCGTTGTTGCGGTGGTGCTGCACGACCGTGTGGGTGCGCGTCATGCCGTGGTCATTCTGGGGTGCAAGCCACGGAGCTGGTTGGCGTTGTTGCGGTTGGCAGGAGTCTCCTGCGCGTACTGGCGAGGCGCCTGCATCTTGGGCGTCGAGTCCCCCAGCACAGCCAGGGAGTTGGCGCGGCTCTGGTTCGGGTTGCCGTAGTACTGCGGCTCGCCACCCAGCGCGAAGAACGCCTCGGAGCCTTCTCGCGCGTTCGTCGTCTGCACAGTAACCGCCTTGTCTCCGTCCGAGACTCCGTCGCGCTTGAGCTTCCAGGTGCGGTAGAAGATGTACACTTGACGGATCATGAGGCACACCAGCACCAGCACTTGCAGCCCGACAATGGCGAAGGCCACACCCTCACGCAGGTCATCCGGGATGCTCTCCGTGAAGCTCGTGGCGCTCGAGAGCAGGAAGAAACTCAGGAACAGAGCCGAGATCTTGATAATGATGACAAAGCTCGACGTCTTCTGCACGAACGCAGTCGGGTACGGCTGCTTGATCTCCAGGTACAGCAGGAAGGCGATGTGGAAGGCAATCAACACGATGATCTGCCACAGACCTTGGATCCAGACCATGCCCGTCGTCATACCACACAGCAGCGCCAGCAGCAGCTTGGGCGCGAAGAAGAAACGGCCCTCGAAGCTGTGCTCGTCGTAAAGCGGGCCGTACCGAGCGTGGAACTTCTTGTCGAAATGGTCCTTGGTACCCAAGTCACGCAGCTCGTCCTCGTTGTTCTTGATGACGAGGACGCCGTATAGGATCGTACCGAAAGCAAGCACCAGCAGCGTGATGATGGCCAGGAAGAAACTGATATCCACAGCGTCGTTGTCGATGCAGTAGCAGATCTGGTACATGGCGGTTGCGCCAACCACGTACTCGGACAGAATGAGGATCATCATGAGCACGCCGATCGCCTTATCCAGCCACTTGCGGCTGAAGGCCGGGAAGTCTTCAACGATGAAGTAGCAGACCCCCATGGCGAGACCGTAGGCGCCGAAGAGGACGGCAACCATGCAGCCGATACCAGCCACAGCCAAGTAGAAGAGCATGTCCGGGTCCACACCGATGAGGGACGCGTACTTCTCCATACCCTGGACACCTGTGGTCGTGGTGGAGGACCCCGAGCCCGAAGTGGCGCTGCCACTTGTGCTGCTGCCAGTGGTCAACCGCCGAGTAGAAGAAGATCCGGACGAACTGGTGGAGCTTGAGCCGGAGCCGCTCGAGTCGCCCGATGACGTAGTACTGGACTTTCCAAACGGCAGGAACGTGAAGGCAGCAGGCGCCATCTTCTTGCCCATGTTCTCCATGAAGCGAGGGCGAGCGTCCACGTTCATCTGGTTGAGCATGATGGAGAACTGGCAGATGTCCACCGCCGCCATGGTGATACCGACACTGGCAGCCGCAGACACACCCGACGCCACACCAGCCGACGTGCCACCGACGACACCACTCGCCACGGACATGACGCCACCAGCAACAACCGACACAGTCGCAGCACTGCTGCCGATGGTCGTGGACGCGATACCTGCCTTGTCCACCGTGCTCTTAACTGTACCGTCCGCCCAGTGGTCCGAGTCCCCCAGACCCTTGTTGACCGGCACAGCGTACGCTCCGGTCGCCGACGACGCAGTTTGTCCAGCCGAACTCGACGACGAGGCCGTCGTGGAAACACCAGCACACTGACAAGCACTGAACGAGTTGTCGCTCGTGTACTCGCACTCGGCGGTCGTGGCGAACGTGAGGTTGGAGAACGGTTGCTGCACGGTGTCCGCCACCGCCTGCGTCGTCTCCAATCCGGCGTACGTCATCAACGTGATGAAGTCCAAGTTCGCGTACACGTCCGAGCTGATCCCGTCGTCGGCCGAGTAGTCCCACGTGCCGTTGTTGCAGGCCGGGAAGCGACACACGGACATACACGTCGACAGGTCGGAGATGTCCGTGCCGGAGGACGCCCCCGAGTAAATGAGACACTCGGTGGACGACGCGGCGGCCTCGACGTCCAACTCGGTGCCTTCACACGTCAAGTCCATGGTGGTCCACGCGCTGTAGAACGCCGAGTCGCAGCTGAACTCGATGGTCGTGGATCCGGTCGTGCTACCGACGACCCCGCAGCGCCCGTCGTGGATGAAGAGCCCGTGGTCGTGGCTGTGGTTGTGGTTGGAGCCGTGGTCGTGGTTGTGATTGTCGAGGTAGTGGCACTCGGCGTCTTGGTGGTGGACGACGGCGTTTTGGTGGTGGACGACGGCGTTTTGGTGGTGGACGACGGAGTGGCCGTGGTGGACGTCGGTGCCGTCGTCACTGAGGTGGACGTCCCCGTGGACCCGGAAGCGTCCGCCGAGACCGAGACGCCGTTCGTGCCGATAGAGACGGACGTGGTCGTCTCTGCCTCTCCCGCGGCACCCATTAGTCGACGAGCGTCCTCGTTTGACCCATCTGTTTTAATAGAAGTGGTCGGACTGGTAGTGGCTGACGTCGAGGACCCACTCGAAGTGGACGTACTGGGTGTCTGGGTGGTTGCACTCGGCGTCTTGGTCGTGGCACTCGGGGTCTTCGTAGTGGCAGTAGGGGTCTTGGTGGTGGCACTAGGCGTCCTGGTGGTGGACGCTGGCGTCTTGGTGGTGGACGTGGGAGCGGTCGTGGCAGAGGAGGACGATCCTGAGCTGGAGGACGAACTGTCCACCGAAGTGTCCTCCTTGGACGCACTCGTCGAGGGCGCGTCCGACGACGCGCTGTCCGAGCCGACGTCCACCGAACTGTCCTCCGAACTGTCCCCCACGCTGCCCGACATGTCCATGGACGCGTCCTCCTCGGTGTCCTCCTCGCTACCGGTGGACGTCTGAGATGTCGAGGTGGACAACCCGCTTGGCAGGTTCGTGGCCGTGGGCATCGAGTACCGGAAGACGCACGAGACGGACCCGGCGCTGGCTGTAACAGAATCGCCGCTGCCGGACGAGGTGGACACTGCGGAGGTGGCGGTGGACGTTTGCGCTGTTGCGACGGCCAGCGCCGCTGCGGCCGCAAAAGCCGCCGAATATACGCGCATTCCTGCTTTTTGCGTCTGTTGCGCTCTGAACTGGTACGCCGCTTTGCGCAAAAGAAGTCTTTTTGCGCGTCGGGGTCTGGCTGGGGTCCTGTCGATTCGCACTCCTCCTGCTTCGCTGCTGGCTGAGTCGCTTCCTCCTGTTGCGAGTTCCCTAGTGCAAATAACTCCTTGGTCTCTGCTACTTGGGGCGCTTGACGGACTGACCGGGAGAGCCAGAGCCCCGAGGCAGAGGATAGGCGAGGTGCTCGCTCTATAGGATAAGGGGAACTGGAACTGGCCAATCCGCAAAACCATCTTGGATTCAGTATTAGGCGGCCAATTAGCGCCTTTTAGCGCAAAGTGCGAGGTTTTAAAATGGGGTCATGCATTTCGTGTGATACTTTGCCACTTTTGACCGCAAAACGTTGAACGGAAAGACCCGCACGCCACACGACATTGTCAAGTGGGTCGACGTGACGACGCTTTTGCACTGCATTTTGCGCCACTGCTTTTTGCGGCCGACGACTCTACTGACTCAGGAACTGAAGGCGGGTGACTATTTGTATCCGCCGCCAGCCCCACGAGCAAGTTGCCCTCGGTCTTTTGAGTTCTCGGCGATGAAGTTCAGAGCTGAACATTTTGACCAGGCTTGAGCCTGGAAACCACCTGGCAGCGTCTGGTCCGCCGAGCGGCTTGAGCCACACAACGCCACAACTTCGCTGTGCGAAACACCTCAAACCAGATCCAGGCTGGCGTGGTAAGGAGTTGCCTAACACTTGCGTATGGCCGACTGTTTGACTGTTTAGTGTGTTCGTAAAGTGCATCGCGCTTGAGAAATCCACGCGCGCAAATCGGGACTCCTACTAAGGAGTAAACTTGGTGGCCTGCAAGCACTGGGTGCCCCTCTCAAAAGGGTCATTCCGCTCCCATGCAAAGTGGCGACGGAAATGGAGGGCCAAGAGTGAACGGAAGACAGACAGTCGCAAATTGAAGTGGCAAAAAGGCAACTTTTTTCTTTTGCGCAACGTCACAGATTCGCCTACAAAAGATACTTTTTCACAACAATGTAGCCATGCCAACGCCTCACTTCAACTTGAAGGCCTCCAGCAACGTGTTGCCATTCTGCTGCGGTTTCCACTTGCCCAGTCGTAGCAGACGCTTCTTGACGTCCATGGAGATTTCCACGGCGTCAGGGAGCGTCACCATGTCCGAAGAAGTTGCAACTTCCTCCGCCGATCTCGTTCCGTTTGCCTTCTTCAGCCGCAGTCGCTTCACCACTGGACTCGTTGGTCGTCGCACACCCGAGTCGTCACTGTCCTCGTCCTTGTCACTGCGTGGCTCAACGACGAGTGTAGCAGGTTTGCTCTGGTCGTGTTTGGCGGCGTCTTGCCAGGCCAACGCGTACGTCTGCCAGTAGAAGAAGACGGCACTTCTCAGTCGTTGCGAATGGTATTTGGCTGCCATCTCGAGCTGCTGTCGCATTTGCAGTCGGTTGCGCGTCTGCAACGCCCAATACGTTAGCGCGCGCTTGGTGACATGGCAGTCGTGCTTCACCGTCAATCGTTGGCGTCCCTGTTCACGCTCGACGAGCCATTTCCACGCTCGGAAAACGACTTGGTGCACCCGTCGAGCTGCTACCGATTGGAGCTTCACCACGCACGAAAGCAGCACAAAGCGCCGTTCACGCTGCTTCCTGGCACCAGTTCGCCAGGACCCCAAGCTCTGCCTCAGTACCGAGAGCTCTTCGTGTTCCGCAGCCTTTGCTAGCTGTTGGTGACGAATTCTGGTCACTTGACTCCAGTAGCGCCACATTCGACGCAGTGTGCTCTCATCTGCGTGTAAAGTGGCAAGTCGGTGAACCTGCCGCTCGCTTACAAGTTGTCGCCATCGGAGGAAGACACGACGACCGGTTTGGGTCTCCTTCTTGTCAGTGAAATTCGCGCAAAGTTGTCTCCAGTAGTGGTGTTTTGCAGCGACCAGTTTCCACGCAGCTAGCACCTTCTTCGCCTTGGAACGTCGCAAGAACTCGTCGAACCGCGTAGCCACCGCGAATTTCACTGCTGATTGCCACAACTGCACGTGCTTCTTGAGCACAAAGCGTTGATACAAGCGGCGTAACCTGGTCACTCGACTAAAGGCTCTCCATCGACTGACTGCGCAGTGTCCTCGGAAAACACACAGCTGAACGTGGGCAGATTCCTCTTCTCCTCGACATTGAATCGACCGCTGCGTGTAGCGAAACCACCTTTTGCGCAGTCGTGAGCACACGTGGAAGATCACGGCTTTCTGCAGTGCCAAGTCCTTGCCAACCCGAGTGTTCACGTACTTTCGCCATCGTTGCCACACTTCAGTGCGACGCTTTTCGACACTCTCTAGCTGCAAATTGTTGACTGCAACTCGTTGCCATTTGCGCGTGTTCGTCCACAACTTCCACGCTGTGAAGTGGCGTTGGGTTTTGTTCACTCGAGATGCTTGAAGGCGAATCGCGACTTCTTTCCGACGCTGGCACCACTTTCGCCACCGAGAAAGCACCTCTGGCAGTAAATTGTCGTAGCGGCGAGTGCCAAAGTGTTCCAGCACGAACCGTGCTCGCTTCGACCGTTGCTGGTGCGTTTTCAGGCCTTGCAGTGCTCGACGCAGCTTCAAACGCTGCATGTGCGTCTGAACTCGCTGTCTTTCCAGCCGAACCTCGCGAAGTATCTGTCGGAAGTCGTGCTGCCACACTAACCAGAACTTGGTCAGCAGTCGAGCTCGGTAGTACGCGTCCAAACTCGCTTGCAGGTGTCGAGCTTCGTCGACGTGGCATTTCCACGCCTGCCAGTGCGTTTTCAACTGCTTTCGCTCGCGTCTCGCCATCTCCGTCGTCACTAGACCCCACAGTTCGCGTTCTCGTAGCCGGTCCTTCTGGAGCTGCTTGACACGAGCCACGAGCTCAGCCCACGCTCGAAAAACAGCTAGTGCGGACGCTGCTCGACGCTGGTTTGTCAGTTTGATGACGATAAAGCGACTTCTGCGCTGTTGGTGGGCAAACTTCTGCCAGAAAACGAAGCAGAACTGCAGATGCCGCATCCGATAGAAGAGCTTGGCGTGGAAAAGCTGTCGCCAGCGGTGCCAAGCGTGAGGAAGGTCCCAAGTCACCTCAAACCGCTGCAAAACGCGAGCTTTTTGGGCCAGAGCTTGGGCTAAAGAGACCAGTTTAGCAGTCTCACTCCCGCCTTCGATGGCAGAACTTTCACGTTTGGCTGGTTCTCGACTGTCGTTTTCACACTCGAGTTGGTCTGCAACTTGTGATGTACTGTGGGTCCGCTACTACCAACAGCAGCTTTGCCAAGCGCTTCCGGTGGGCGGTGAATCGCTGCCAGAGAATGAAGCGGAACCGTAAACGATTTCCGATTGCAACATTCGCCAGCAGCTTCCGACCCTGCGCGTGCGTTTGAACCTGCTGCTTCCAGCACTTGAAAACGATCCCAACGAGGTTTCGACAGTTCTTCCTGGCAGATTTCGCTCGGAAGTCGCGAATTCGGTGCGCAGCAGCCACCGCCTTCCTCCACGACAGGAAAGCAGCTTCAATTTGACGGAGTTCGCCCACGCTAATCATCTGCTCGACTCTGCAAAGAACCACGAACTGTTTCCAATGTTTGATCGCATTCGCAGCGGATTTCGCAGCGCAAAAGCTCTGAGCTTTCCTGTTTTTCACGACGTTCGCAACAAACGCTCTCCAGGCGCGAAAGCTCTGCTTTTGGGTCGAATGCTGCATCACGTTCACGTAGTGAGCGAGCTTTCGTCGTCGGTTGATCCGGTCTCTGACAACCGCTTCCCAGCTGAAGAAATTACGCGTAACAAGCCTTTGCGAGCGAAATGCTAGCACTCGACAGTTTGTACGGGTCTTTTCCTGCTGGAGAGATACAAATTTCGTCCAGCACAGCCACCTTCGCTTCACCAACTGCGTATCTGCAAACGCAGTGGACATTTGCGCCATCGTCTTCGCGATTTTGCGAGTGGCAACAAACTGCCTCCAGAATGCCAGACACCGAAGTTGCGTACTGCGAAGCACTCGAGCTTGGATTTGGGCCTGAAATCCGTGAAGCATGTTGCGAGTTTCTCGTGAACTGAACCACGCAGCAAAATACCGTCGCAACAAGCGCCGTTTACCGGATCGCAAGATGAGAAGCAGCTTTCGCCACGCATACCAAGCGCGAAGCAGGCTAGACATTCGCACTTTCGCGCAAACAATCGATTCGCTTGAGCGAAGTACTTTGCGATAAGCGGAGTGGTCCCGCAACGCGCAAAAACTTCGATAACTCGTCTGCAGTTTCCATCGGGTTAGGACCTTCGCGCAAACAGCACGAAAGTGTTGACGCTCTTTGCTCTTTGCACGCCAAACTACCAATGCGCTTCGTAGACGACAATTATTGTGATGAAGATCAGCGCGTGTCCTCTTAGCGCGATTCTCCTGCTTGACATGTGCGAGTTGTTTCCACCTAGCGAAGAGAACGACTTGCTGGTTGTTCGACAGGGCAAATCTGAAAAGCTGAGCTTTTTCGCGCAAAGTTCGCAACTTCTGCTGCCCTTGAGCTAGTTTTTGCAGCCCAGTGAGCCCTTTTTGCATGCGGCGAAAGCGCAAAAGCACGAAGCTTTGAGTCTCAACCCGGAGTTTGTCTCTGCGTGCAAATGCCACGCTACAAAACACCGAGAAGCAGCTCGCGAATCGCTTTGCGGGTCAGAAGTTGCACGACAGCTCGAAACTTTTTGTGCTGTAAGCTCCACGAACTCCAAGCTCGGAAGGACGAACAAAGCAGCAGCACTTGCAGTCGTTCGGTGTTCATTTGCAGCTGCCGTCGGTGGAAGCAAACCCCCGCGACGTTCGTTTTCCAGGCCGCAAAACTTCTTTTCGCACTTTTCTCCTCGTACACTACACGCGCAACGGTCTTTTGCACGTGCTTCGTCTTCTCCATCGCTGCAAATTTTCTCCATTCGCCCAGCAGAGCAGCCAGAAGACGAAGACGCGATGAGTGATACAGCTCCAAAATCCGTTCTCGTTGCAAGCGAAGCGAAGTCGCCACCGATTTCCAAGTATCAAACGAACTGCGATACGTTTTGCGTTCGTGCAATTCACGAGCGTTCTCGTTGATGACTTTCTTGCTCTGTGACGCAGCTTTGAACTTCTGCCACGCCTTCCACGTCCGTTTGAGCTTGAATGTCGTGTTCATCGCTCGGATTCGCCGGAGTTTCTTCTGCTGCAGACAGAACAGCGTCCAGCCTCGGAAGAACCGTCCGCAATGCACTTTATGCCACCACTCGATCGCTTTCAAGGTATCGACACGCATTCGTTGCTGGGATTGAGCCGCAAAAGCCCAGCGTTGAAACACTCGCGCAACTTGAATCGCCTGCCAGCGGCGAAACATGCCTGAAAGTTTCGTTCGGTTGAGCGAACTGTTGACGTCTTCCAGCCGAGAAACCTGCACGCGAATCTGACGAACTGCAGCCCGCTGAGCTTGTTTTCGAGCGTGGAAGTTCGCCCACACGACCCAAACACTCGCAAGTAAACGCTGGGAGCTGCCACCTCGAAGCTTTTCACACCCGGAAATGGTCGCCATGCGCTGCTGCAGCTTCCTCGCTAGCCAATTCGTGAGGTATTCACTGTGGACGCTTGCAATGTGCTTTGCCAAGTCGCGTTCTTTTCGTTTGAGCTGTGCAAAGCGTTGGAATCCAGCAACGAACACTCGTCGCATTAGTTGTAACTCTCCACGCTGTAGAAATTGTTTCACAGCGCGCGAGAGACCTGTAAAGTGTTTCCAGCGTCGCAGTCTCTGACGAAGCTCCGTCGGAACTCGGTTCTCCATGACTCTACCGCGTAAAGCTTTGACACAGCGGAGAACTCGCGTTTTCAAACGCCAAGTGCTCCACAATGTCTTTAGGAGGTGGAGCTTCGCTCGGTCAGCTATGAGCAATTCACAACGTCTCGAATGCTGAAGACAAGCGATCACACGCCCCCACTCGTTCATCACTGTCTGAAGAAGAGCTTGACGCTGATCTCCGAGCTTTTTCCTGATGAGAATGCGAAGAGAAGCGTATTTCTTCCAGCGAGCAAAGCTGGCAGCCCGAGCATTCGTCTTCCACAGCAGTAAAAGCGTTCTTGAATCGCTTGCAATTGCTGCCCTTTGTGCTGAATGCTCGTCTTCCACGCAGTGAACCCGTGGACCAATGTCTGGTTACGCATTCTGGCCAAGAACTTGCGACCAGTTTGAGCGCGTCGAACGTGACGAAGCCAAGTGACGAACACTCGTCTTGACGCGTTCTGGTGCCACATTTGAGCGCATTGCCGTGTCAACCGACCGCGTTTCGTAGTCGAGCGCCATCGTTTGAGTACTTTGTGGCACCTTTGCCGCTCGTAGAAGTTCCCTGCACGAAGTTGGTCGCTCTGCTTCTTCTCCACTAGAGCGAGAAAGCGTTTCCAGGACACGAAGCTCTTGGCAATCGCCTGGTTCGTCCACTTTGCTGTAGCGCGCTTGGTCTGCCGTTTGTTGACAGCAAACTGCAGCCAAGTGATGAACGCTCGGTGTTCACTCTGGTGACACCAAAGGCTGCGAGCGCGTCGCAACAGTTCCTCATTGTGCTTTCGCGCTTGCAAAAACGCCGTCCAAGCTCCGAAATGCTTCGGCAGCAAGCGAAAGCGGCGAAAGACAACCGCCTTGTTCTCCAACGCTCGCGCAAACTTTTGCCCTGTTGCAAGCGTCTTCCAGCGCGAAAACACGGCGATTTTCGCGTTCCCGCTGCTCATTGCTACAGCACAGACACGAGCCTTTCGCAGGCGCTTTCTCGACTGCGAATTCGACTTCAGACGCTCAAAAGAGCGCTTGATCTTCATCTTCTTGAGGCGGTTCGTGCTTTCGTCGACCTTTTTCACAAGCTGCTGCTTGTTCAGAGACCACTTTGACCACAGCTGAAAACCAACACGTGCAGACTTTTCTCGGTACCGAGTTCGAGCAAGCTGAGACTGCAATTGCCACTGCTTTCGCGCTTGTTTGTACGCGAACAGCCTTCGAAACGCGCTTTTCAGCAGCGTTTGGCGGTGCAGTGCGAGTGATTTTACTAGCAAGCGACTGCGTCTGTGCTGGCCAAGTCGAAGAGAATTCCACCATCGAATCGCTCGCTGGGCTTTAAAGTGCAGGAGTTTGTCCTCCATCCCCCGAATTCGGAGTTCGTTTGCACTAGCAGCGTGCCAACTGCCTCTCCAAGCTTTGAAATGGCACTCGAGTACTCGATGTTGAGACGTCAACAGCGTCGACCGAAGCAAGTGCCGATGTCGCTTTCGCATCCTCAAAGTCGCTTTCCAGTTGTGGAAACTCGCGTCAAGCTGTCGATTTTGCCACTTGGAGGCGGCACTCGAGAGCTTCTCGTGTTGTTTCCGCTTGCTTTGCAGCGCGCGTCGCCAAATTTTCCATCGACGTGTACAAGTCATTCGGCGAACCATTTCGTACTTGCTGGCAAGTTGAATTGCCATCGTCCTCCGCTCCTTCCACTGCCGAAAACAAGCGTGGAGATGAAACGAGTCCAGCCTTTCGACAGCTTTGGTTTCTCGCTCGCGACGCTGCTTGGAATCGACAAGAAATCGGCCCCACAGCCGAAAAGAACGGGACTTCCTGTACGTGGCAAGCTGCTCACCCGCTAGACGAGACAAACGCTGCGTCCGAAACGATTGTCGCCACGATTTCCACGTTGAGCGCACCAAACTCTGCGTGACAGCAAACGTCAACTGTTCTCCACGAAGTCGACACTCTCGCAACCTGCGAATGTATCCGTTCCATCCGAACCAGCAAACTCGCTTCACCTCGCGTAGTTTTCTCTGCTTGATCTTGTCGACTGCAAGTTGTTTGTGCTGCTGTGAGCGGAGATTCCCCACCAGCACCTTCCAATGAGCTGACAACACTCGCACCTTGCGTTGCTGTTGGCATTCACGGAAAGCTAAACGGATGTCCGATTGCCTCGCTGAATACTGTTTCCAACTGGCAAAAACCTTCGCTGAGAGATGCAACGAGTACGCCGAATTAAAACGGCGTGCCGCACTCTGCGTACCCGTCAACTTCCTCCATTGGCGCCAAACCCCCAGTCGCCGTACGTTGAGAACGCTAGCAACCAACTTGTCGTCGATTTCTGAGCTTTCGAGGCAGAAACTCTGCCAATTCTGAAAGCAAACGCAGATTTGGCTAGCGGATCGAGCTGTCAAAGCGTTCGATAGTCGTTTGTCCAGTGTCACTCGTTTCTCTGTCCAATTCGCCCAAGTCACGAACGTTTGACGGAGATTTCGCCGCCCCCGATACCGATCAAAGCGTCTTTTTCGTTCCCGAAAGTCTTGACAGCGTTCGACCGCTCCTTTCCAAAGGAGAAAGTAGCGTCGTCTGCCATGTCGAGAAGAAGCTGCTTCCCACAACCCCTCCTCGTTCTGGCTGTCTGGTTTCGCGCAACATTTGTACGCAGTCGATTCCAACAATTCGTGCGAATTCGCAGTTTGCGCTGGTCGGAAAACACACGAAGTAGCGCTCTTGACGATTGTTTGCGCTCTTTCCCAAGCTTCCACTTGGAGAAAAACCGTCGCTTTCGTGCCATTTCAAACCGTCTTCTCTCATCTCGGATCGACTGTAAACTTGTCTGCCACGAGTGCAGAACTTCGCGAAAAACTCGACTTTTGCGGTGTTGAACCGCTCGTTTTTGCTGCTGTTTGGCGCGAAAAAGGTGTCTCCAGAGCTGCAAACAATTCCGCAGCTTTGAGCGACTGCAGCGCTGCGTGATCCATTGCGCTCGATCTGCCGAGCACTTTTGCGTTTCGGTGAACAAGCGCCAGCTTTGAATGCTCCGAAATGCCGTCTCCAACACGGCAGCTCGCTGCTTGACGATCATTTGCACTCGAAAGCGCTTGAGTTTGCGCGAATGCCCGTGCCATTCCCTCAGCAGAGTCTTCGTCTGCCAGACCCACACTTTTGCGCAAACTTGTTGAGAACCTCCACGTCCACTGCAACTCGCCGCAAAATACACAGCGGCAGCGCTCGCGGGCTCTCAATCGTGTTGAACGCGAGCTTTTCAGGCAACGCCAACGCCACCCAGTGGAAAAGTGCGTGGATGCAACTCGGCGTCGTGAACCGCTGGACTTTGCGCTGCGTCACGAGCTGCTTGACGGCTTGAGTGGCTCGCCACTGCTCGACCGACGTCGTGATCATTTGGCATTGGCGTTCGCCTGCAGCCACGCGCTGCTTGTGTTTTGCAGAGCTAGAGCCACTCGAAGGAGAACTCTCTTCATATTTCGACAGTGCTGCACCTTCCTCGCTGGCCCCACCACCATTTTTGCAGTTGTTAGTCGGTGCTTTCGAGGCTGCTACAGTTGCAAACGCTCGTCTTCTCTCCTCGTCGAGGCGCATTCGCTGTATCGGGGACTCGAGCGACAGCATATCGCCAAACCGATCGGGTACCGACTTTCGTGGTGGTGTGGACTGTGGCGACGGCAGTGAAGCTGGACGCACGAGGCTGCGTTTGCTTTCACTGCGTTGTCGTCGGTGAGTTGCGGTCGTGGTTGCCACCGACTTGTTGCCTCTGATTGTTGCGGTCGCTGCGTGGTGGTGCGAACACAAGCGCTTGACCTTCGGCACGTCAAAGCTCGCCACCTTCTTGCGCCAATCTCGTTCCGGGTCGATGGACAGCGACAACAAGTAGCGGTGGTAAACGGCATCGTCCGGCGGGCCGATTCCGTAGCGTTCGAAGACGCTGTACGAGGCCTGGATCAACTCAATGAGCGAAAGGGGTCCGCGATGCTCCTCGGCTACTGCTTGACGGCGCGAATACGTTGCAGCTCGAGTTCGTTCGGCCAACACGAAGATTTGCGTCAGCAAGTGGCAAACCATTTCACGCCGACGCGAGTGGTCTGTGGATGTTGGTGGTTCATGGGCGTTCGAGCGCGTCGCAGCTTGTCGAGTGAGCTGCGCCGGCATTTCAAACTACTGCAGAGCTTCTTCCCTGCTTGGAGTTTCGAAGACTGCGACTAAAGCGACGGAGGTCGTTTCAACTGACCTGCCTGTCCTGCTCGAACAATACGATCAGCAGAGATACACGGCACTGGAAATGCTGATGTTGAGCACGGCCACCGTCATGTACAGCACGCCCAGGAAGGTACTGAGGCTCTCAATCCGGTCAAAGTCGACCCCTGCTGCCATTTCCATCACGACGCACACGTAGTCCACGAGGATTTCCACGGTGAACTGGAAGGCCAACATGGCCACTTGGACGAACCTCCACCGTTCGAGGTCGATCGCTGACAAACCATTGCCGGCTTCAAGCTGCAGTGCAGGATAGAACGGGTGACCGACGTACCAGAACACGATCGACTGAGAGCAGCCGATGGCGATGTACTCCGCGTACATGTCCGCAGTCAACTCGGCGGTGTGGTACGAGAGAACCTGTCGACGCCATAGCTCGAACTCCGACTTGAGCGCTTCCGTGTCGACATTTGCAGTGGAGCTCTGTGAACTCTGTTGCAACTTCGCGTCTAGAGCTGCCGACCGGCGGCGAATGGTCCAAACCACGAAAGCAGCTTTCGCAGCGCGTAGAGAGAACTCCGCGACCGCCATGACAACCGTCCCAGTCACGAGGAACGAGTTTGTCTGCGTGCCAAGTAGAATCACGCGCGTTTGGGTGTCGATGAGCACGGTGGGGACCCCGACGACCACGCACATCGTTCGGATGCTGCGAACGCGTTTCTTGGTGATGAAATGCCTCGCGGCTTCTTGCAGAGCGAGTCTGAGGACAATGCCGAACACTGTGAAGCCCATGATCACGACGCTGCCCTGGGTTAAAACGTGGTAGAAGGACACGACATGCACGAAGCCTCCGGCCAAGGCCACCATGACAGCGTCAGGGAACTTCACCAAATACTCTCTCCAGAAGCTTGGCGGGCGATAGTTTGGGGGTCGATGTGGAGAATTTACCGCTGTCCGGACCTCGGTGCAGCCACTTTTTCGGTCGCGGCCTTGGCAAGTCTCTTCATAGTAGATTTTCCTGGCAGCGAGTGTGATTCCCGCCGTGAACACGAGGTTACACAGGTCTCCGAGGTAGAAATGCAACTTGTACATGAAGTGCTGGTACATGAGAGAAGTGTTCTGGACGAACAGCCCCAGAGCGATCATACCTACCAGAGACACGGCAAAGTACGGACTCGACCTTTTCAAGAGCTTTTTCGTGCAAAACCAAAGACTTGGGCTGCAGTTTGGGTGCTCCAGGAATCGCTGGGTCATCAGGGACGGTAGATGAGAAATTGTCATGACGAAAGCATAGCAAAGGATTGTCCAGACGAGCATCGCCATGAGAAATTCAGGACGCGATTGCTGTGTGGAGGTTTTGAGCGAGAAGACATTCCCAGCGTAGAAGCAGCCGTTCACCAGCACAGCAGCGAAGACGCAGATGATCGTGTTGCGAAACATCAAAAGCTGCATCTTGGCGGCTGGAACCCATTGGAGACGAAGTCGAAGTTGACTACTGAAATGGTGAAGCTGCTTGGCTTCTTCTGGTCGGGAGGAAAAGTCGATGGTGGGGAATGATAATGCAGCATCTCGGATAGTTTGGTCTAGCAAGACAGAGGACGTGGTGGCCAATGGAGCCACTCGTGAACTCGCGAGAACGGGGCCACGAGATGCCATGAAAAAGAATCGATCGAGTTGGCTTGGCGGCTCAAAGGAGGACAAACCAGCTTCATCCGCCTCAACAATAGCACTTTTAACTGCTTCACCTCGAAATACATGTTGATCTGGTCACGAGGACAGCAAACTAACGGACAAACCGTTTTTGAGATGCAAAAGTACAGCACTAACCGGAAAGACAATGTACAAATGGTGAGTGGGGTGCTAGCCGAGATACACTCCGCTGGAAATGTTGATGTTGATGACCGCCATCGTCATGAACAACGCTCCTAGGAAGGTGCTGAGATTCTCAATCTTGTCGAACTCAATACCGGCCGCCATCTCCATGACGATGCACAAGTAGTCGACAAAGATTTCTGCAATCGACTGAAAGCCGAGCATGGCCACTTGATTGAACCGCAACCTCGCGAGATCAAGCTCCGACATGGAACTGCCGCCTTCAATGCGGAGTATGGGGTACAAGGGATGTCCGAGCCACCAGAAAACGATCGACTGGGAGCAACCGATGGCGATGTACTCGGCGTACATATCTGCAGTGAGCTCTGCTGTGTGGTACGAGATAATTTGTCGCCTCCACAGCTCGTACTCGAGCTTCACCGATGCTGGCGATGGTAACGAACGTTGTGAGTTTCTAGCAGAAGCCCCCGAGATTTCCAGCAATTTCTTCTCCACAGCTTTGGATCGACGACGAGTAGACCAGACGACAAACGCTGCTTTTGTAGCACGCAGCACCAGCTCCACCACCGCCAGCCCAAACGTTCCAGCAAACATGAAGGAGTTTGACTGCGTCCCGAGCAGCACAATGCGACTTTGGGTATCAATCAGCACAGTAGGGACGCCAACGAGGATGCACATGGTTCGAACACTGCGAATCCGCTTTTTCAGCACGTAATGCCTCGCTGCCTCTTGCAGAGAAAGTTTGAGAAGCACCCCAAAGACCGTAAACGCCATAACGGAAGCTTCCTTCACGATAACATCCCATAGTACCAACACAAGGTGCACGTATCCTCCAGCCAGAACGATCAAAAGAGCTTTCGGGATCTGGTTCCACAGCTCTCGCCTGAAGGTTAATGTGCGATACCTTGGCGGCGAATGAGGTTTCGGACGCGGTGAGCTCGTCGCTCTCGGCTCTGATAAATGATTCACAGCACTTCGTCGCTCCCGACCTTGGTGAGTCTCTTCGTAGTAAATTTTTCTTACAGCTAGCATCACCCCTGCTGCGACTGTGGTGTTGCATACAACCGCAAGATAAAAGTGCACTCGGTAGCGAAAGTGCTCGTGCATGAGTGAAGTATTCTGTACCAGAACCCCCACAGCGACCATCCCAATGAGCGTCGCAGCAATCGAGAAACCCGACTTTCTCACGAGTTTTTCGTGCAGAACCAGATACTCGGGCGAATGTTCGGACACTCGAGGAACCTCTGCGTGCTGAGCGACGGCACATGAGCGATTATCATGATGACCGAGTAGGAGATCCCCATCCAGACCAACATGGCGACCACAAACTCTCGCAGCGTTTGGTCCACGGACGATTTGAAGGCGAAGACGTTGCCAACGTAGAAGCCGCCGTTGGCCAACGCGGCGCAGACGCAGCAGGCGACGGCGTTGCGGACGACTGTGAGTTGCATCTTGAAGGCGCTGGCCCACTTGAACTCCAGTCGTAAGAGGCTGCTAGTGTGCTGCAGCTTCTTGACGCCAGGATGGACGATGTCGGCTATGGTGGGGCTGGAAGGTGGCAAATGAAGGGTTTGGTCTGCAGAAGAGCTGCCAATTGCCGTCCATGGAGCCACGCGAGTATTCGACAGGATCGACGGCCCCAAGTTTGCGATTGAAGGTCCTGGCTCCGTCATCTCCACTACGCTTTACAAGATGGCTACACGACAACTTCAACCTAAAATAGTGCCGTACTTAGTGCATACACTTCGTCACACCATAGACACATCAACTCTCCACAACTCCGACTTACCAGTGTTTAGCTTGACTGCATACTGAATCGCCTACTGCGACATTCCAGTCGGCCATTGGTTGGTGTGGCTGCTCCAGCCTTTCATCCATCCGCGACTTGCGGACTACCGGCCAGTACTTCTCCAAAAGCTCCAAAACAACAAGCTAAGATGGTGCGTTTAGAAATGCCGGGCAGCATAAGCCGATAGAAACGCGCTAATTCTTGTTTACCTCCTCATCTCAGGCCGGCGACAAGAGCAACAACGCTATGCGTGACATCCACGTCGACAAGCTCGTGATCAACTGCTGTGTCGGCGAGTCCGGCGACAAGCTGACCCGTGCCGCCCGTGTGCTCGAGCAGCTGACTGGCCAGAAGCCGGTGTACTCCAAGGGTAAGCTTTTTCTCTAGAAAAAGCAAAGAACCGCCTTAACGGGCTACTTACCCGGGCCGCCCTTAAACGGGCGCGCCTTAAAATCCTACGGCCTTTCCGGGTGTCGGAAACAGCTTAAGCCTTAAGCTGTCTCTGGTTCATCCCCGATCGCGCTCGTCAATTTTGAGTACAACGGGCTTCGAAAGAGGTTTACGGGACTCTACGCAGCGACACGCACACATCAACGATCTCGGAGGTTGGTGGACAGTCCTTTTGCCATCGTAACTGATGGCGGAGGCGCGTGCTCGCTGCAGGATTTTCATGGAGGCTTAACCTGCCTTTGTGGGGACTGCTTACGGTAAGATGTCTGGGACAGGATAAACTGACTTTGGTGTTGGTGATTGTGTGCTTATGCAGCCCGCTACACGGTCCGTTCGTTCGGCATCCGTCGTAACGAAAGATCTCGTGCCACGTGACCATCCGTGGCGAGCTTGCCAGTGAGATTCTGGACCGCGGTCTGAAGGTGAAGGAGTACGAGCTGCTGCGCAAGAACTTCTCCGAGACGGGCAACTTTGGCTTCGGTATCCAGGAGCACATTGACCTGGGAATCAAGTACGACCCGTCCTCGGGCATTTACGGCATGGACTTCTTCGTCGTGCTGAAGCGCCCGGGTGCCCGTGTGGCTCGCCGTAAAATGCAGCAGTCGCGTGTGGGCCACCCGCACCGTCTGGCCAAGGACGACGCCATCAACTGGTTCCAGACCAAGTACGAGGGCATCGTGCTGGACGCCCCCGCCTCTAAGCGTGCTTATACAGCTGTAGCTTGCTTAGGGATGCTTGCCAACTCTTGCTGATCTTGTAATTGGCGGCTAATCCAGAATGGAGAGTTCTATACCCACACACGATACCTTGTTGTTACCTTTTCGTGTTTCGTGTTCATGAAGGTGAGATTTTAACCTTTAGAAGTGCCGAGTTTGATTAGATGCGGACTTTACTGCATGGGTTCGTCTTCTTTGGGGTGTTTGCCTAGCCACTTGGCCACTCCGTCGGCGTCGAGCAGGATGGAGTTGACGTTGGTGGACTCGTCCACGGGCTGTGCCATCAGCGATAGGTACTTCTTGGCCATGAACACGGCCATATCCACCGACAGGTTCAGGTGCGAATCCACGAGGAACTGCGTGATCCACGGTGGCAGCTTGGTGCGTTTGTCAGCGCGGTTGTAGCGCGAATCGGCGAAGATGACGAGACCGTAGTCAGTCTTGCTGCGAAGAACACGACCGGCACACTGAGCGGCTTGACGCAGCGCATCGAACGTGAGGAAGTCACCTTCGCGGATCTGGTGCGTGTATCGTAGGTACTCGAGCCGCGCGCGCAACGTGTTCGACAGCGTGTACTGGAACGGGATGCCGAAAAGAATCACAGCACGTCCGTAGTGACGGTCGAAATCGATCCCCTCAGCCACCTTACCACGCGCAACGGAGAAGAAGATGGCACCTCGACCACAGTCACAGGCCTTTTTGTAGTTGTCGAGCGCGAGCGTAGTTTCCACAATGTCCTTGGTCTCAATAAAAAGTAGCTTGCTGGTGAGCACTCGCTTGAGTACACCGAGTGAATCCCACTGCCCGATAATCTTCTCCATGTAAAGATACGAAGGGAAGAAGCACACCATGCCGTCCGGAGTGCAAGCTGCCATTTCGAGCAGAAGGGTGCCGTAGTTGCGCACAACCGACAGATCATCACGCAGGTCAAACTTGGTGCTCACAGGCATCTGATCGCTTCCGCGCGTGATCACTAACGGGCAAATACTCGAGCGATACACGGACATGGGCAGCGACTCTCGAATCACGGGGTTGAAATTCAGCAGTCGAGGGTAGAGATCAATCGGAGACAGCGTTCCGGACGTGATAATGACGCTGGAGAAGCGTTCAAACACTGGACGAATAGCCAATGACGCATCCAGACACGAAAGCTGCAGCACAGGGTCGTGAACGCCCGACGCACTATCAAAAGGCTCAATAATCAGCATAAATCCGTCCGCATAAGTGGCCACGAGCGTCGCGAAATCTGCCACATCCGTCAGCGAGTTATACTCCTCCAAATTCGTCACTTCCAGCGTGCGCAGCAGGGAGTTCAGACGCGTGTAGCAAAACTTCATGGGCTTAATCTCCATATTGATAGCCTGGTGCAGGTGATGCAGGAAGGCTTGCGGCGTCTCGGATTCCACCTGCCGCACTCGGATCCGCTGCCGCAAGTACTCAATAAGCCGCCGCATGAACGCCACAAAGTGTTCTGCCCGTCGAATGTTGCCCGGTATAGCTTCATCCAGCACGTCATCTGGCAGCACGGGGTTTGCGATCATAATATCGTTGCTTGTGTCAATCGCGCGGTTCGAACTCGGGTCCGTGTACGTGGGCGCCACGACACCATCACTGGAGCGCAGTCCTTCCACCAGTCGACGGTACTCCGCATCCAGCTTGGCCTTGTCCGCCTGCTTGAGCTTATTCACCTGCGAGGACAGTGTCGTCAAGTTCCTCGAGGCTCTGTCGAGGGCGCGGCGATCCAGGTCCACACTGAGCGCTTCAATGCACACATTGTCGATATTATGGGCCTCGTCGAACACGACAATGCTCTCCTTCTCGAAGCTGCGGGACACAAGCTGACTCACCTTGGGGTCCAGCATGTACTGGTAGTTGTACACCACCACGTCCGCGAACGTGACGACGTATCTCGTGAGGAAATACGGACACCAGCCCTTCTTCAGGCCCATCGCCTTCAGGTCCTCCACCGAGTAGACCCCAGGCGACAGCACCGTCTCGTCGCTCTTCCGAGCGTCGTAGTTCTCATAGAAGGAGCAGGTCTCGACCTGTGGCTGTGCGTCCATAGCTTCTTCTTCTCTGGCTTTTGCCGCCTTGGCGCGCACCCAGGACGCCGTCATCTTGCGGCATTGGCCGTCCACGTCCTCTCCGTCCGCGTGGGCCATGACTCTCGGGTGGACGCACATATTGCGGCGACTGCTTAAGCAGACAGCCGTAACCTGTGCCTTGTCCCCGAGGTGCTGCTGGCGGTACAGGATAAGCTTCTTGATCTCCTCCACGCACTTGGCCATCTCGGGCACTGTGCGAGTGCAGTAGACGAGTTTGCCGGCCGTCGGGTGCGCGTGCTTGTAGGCCAGCACTAGCGACAGCAGAGACACCGTCTTCCCTGTTCCCGTGGGCATCTCCAGCATGCAGTGGCCCTGCGCGTCCAGCGCACGCTTCAGCTCGCGCATGTACTGCAGCTGCTCCGAGTACATGCGCTCGTACGGAAGAGCACCTCCAGCCCATCGATGTCCACCTTCATGGCTGCACTTTCACTTGTTGCTGCGGATATCGTGTACTGGAATAATATCGTCTTTTCAGATTTTGTGTATGGGTTGTGTATGAAACCCACGGGTTTGTGGTACGCTGTACCTTTTGAACGTGGTGTTTGCGTACATCAACGACAATCACTCTTGATTCCGCACGGAAACGACGTCGGACCATGAGCCACGGGGCGTCGATGACAGACGCTGCTGCGCGCGTAGACGACGAGGAGCGGCGCAAGAAGAACCACTCAGGCCCTCGCAAGCGCCGAACCAAGAAGAAGCTCGCTTCCCGCGTTGTAAACGGCCCCACAACGCCCGAGAACGGCCATAAACAAGAGAGGGCATCACCGGACGACGAACCCACGGGCCTGTGCGCCTCGGCAACGCCTTTCATGCCGCTCTCACGTCGCAGCAAACATGTCAATAGTCATAGGACGCCGTCCGTAGCGCCAGTTGCTGCTATAGCGACGGAAATGCTCTTTAATAGGGTCCAAACGGCTGCAGAAGCTTCTTGTAGCGCAGATCCTAACGCTAAACCTGCCAGGTCGAGACTATTTAGCCGCCCGGACTTGACACCGGAAGAGACCGCTGAACTGAGAGGAGAAGAGGAGCAACAAGCTGCTGAACGGGCCTATTGGACCCGATGGGTCATCGAAGCGGCCGAGAAGGAGCGTACGCGACGGCTGAACGTGCTCAAGCAGCTGCAGTGTGAAGAGGAGGAAGAGGTTCAACGCAGACGACAGTGGGCTATTGCTACTATTGAGAAGGAGCAGGAGGCCATGATGCGGGAAATGTTCCTGGACAATATGAAGAATACGCAGTGGTTCCAGTCAACCATCTCGAGGTTCTCCGAGGACTACGAGGTCGTGTGCCCCAATAGCTGGTTCGGGTGCACGTTTAGCTGCATGTTGAAGGACTTGGAGCTGCATCTGAAGAGGTGCGTGTATCGACAAGTGCCCGACACGTTGGATCAGGTGGTGGAAGACACGACCACGGACTTTTACTCGTATGATGTGGTGTGTCCGAACGCGGTGCTGGGGTGCAAGGAGATTTGCTCTCGCGAGAATTTGGCTGAGCACCTTGCGAATTGTCCTGTGAATGGGATCTCGAGGGAGAAAGAGTTGGAGGAACGACTCGAGTGGAGACAAAGTGTGATTCAAGCGACGGAGAAGGAACGAGAGCGACGAATTGACGAAGAACGAGCAGAAGGCGGTGTGAATGGAGGTGGATTGTCGTTTGGTAATCTGCAGCGGCTGTATGAAGAGCAAACAGCCATGATGCAGGTTGTACTGCACGATGAAATTGTGGATTACTATCAGCACCGCAGACGAGAAGGCCGTGCCCGACGTCCATGGATACAAAAGGCAATTGCAATGGTGACCGAAAGGGTCCAGCATGTATGGAATAATTGCGTGCAAGTGGAAGGCTACGGGTCGTTTGCGACAAGATTGCATGGGGAATCGAGTGATGTGGATTTGGTCGTCTTTGGCGCAACGGAGGAGTTTAATTATACGAGTCAGCAGTGTGTGGCGGCCTTAGCTGACCACTTCCGTGGGCTGCCTGCATTTGTCGACGTTAGTGCCATCATACGCGCGTCGATCCCGCTCTTGAAAGTGGTGGTTTTGGTGACTGCCGATGGCGAGGAGGGTGGTGCTGAGCTGCGAATTCCGTTCGACATTACTTTCGACGAGCCCCATGGTCTTCAGCATAACGGCGTGGCAAGTGTTACGCTGGTACATGGGTTAGCAAGCGCATTCTACGGCTTGCGAGAGCTGACGCTCGTTCTAAAACATTTTTGGTGGAGCGGGGGCTAAATGACCCGTATATTGGAGGCTTATCCTCGTACGGCCTACTGCTCATGGTCGTGTATGTGCTCCAAGAACAAGGAGCTCTCATCTCTATGGTCGATGGACAGACGCTTGATCATGATCTAGCTGACGGAGATGATCTGGATGAATTGAAGCCTGCTCAACCTGCAAATGCTCGCTGGCATCCGCGCTACGAAGCGCAGTGCTTGAAAGGAGAGCTAATTGCAAAAGAGATAATTAAACAATGCTCAGCGAAACAACGACCCAAGAAGAGTGAAGAGACATGTAGAGCGCAGAAGAGGAAGGCGAAGCGAGCGGTGCTTCCTTCTTTTGTTGCTGGTTCAGAGGAGGGTGGTGAACACGAGAAGCCATATTTGCTTGGAAAGCTACTCATGAATTTCCTGCAGTTTTACGGAAACGACTTCCGCCAGACCCTTGACATGATCTCGATTGTTTCGTGGGGTGGTGAGCCAACAATGCTGTCAGTGGAAACAGCAGCAGCATTACTTCCAAGATCTGCCTCGCCGCCATTACACGCTCTATCTCCTTCCGCAACGCGTTCTTCTCCAACGGTCGGTCGGTCGCGCTCGAACTCACCCTTGACGCTCGTACCTCCACTTTCTCGCGATGGATTGCTTGTCATTGAAGATCCCTTGCAGCCGGACAACAACGTTGGGAAATCATGCTACAGAGTGAGCCAAGTGTTCCGAGACTTCTCTGATTTTTTAAGCTTCCTGACTGCGTTGATCGTGCGCGGAAGTGTCATGACAACCGGCAAGAAGAAGAAAGACGGCACAACAAGCGACAACTCGCCCCCTTCCAGTTCTTCGTCAACTTCAACGCAAGAACCGACGTGTCGAATTTTAAAGTCAGTGTTTGAAATGAAAACGAGAGAGAAGCGCGCCAGCTTGGACTTCTCTTCACCCCCGCGAGAACAGACAACCACTACTCAGTCTGTCTCCTAAGCGCCAGGGCAAAGACGGATATTGCTGGAGTACGTTTACTGCTGCAGCTTCCAGCGGATCGTCTCGCCGGCCTTGAGGGGCACCACAACTCCGTTGTCGAACGGGTAGCTGTCCGGCACCTTCCACTCTTCCTGCTTCAGGACAGTTTCGCCCACGGTGTTGCGCTTCAGGCCGTAGAAGTCGGCGCCATTCTCGCACGCGAAAGCACGAAGCAGGTCAAGCTTGCCAATAGACTCGAAAGCCTCCGCGTACATCTCGAGAGCAGCGTGGGCCGAGTAGATGCCGGCGCAACCGCACCCAGACTCCTTCTTGCTCGAAACGTGCGGTGCGCTGTCGGTACCAAGGAAGAACTTCTTGCTGCCGCTCGCAATCGCCTGCAGCAGAGCTTGACGGTGCGTCTCGCGCTTGAGCACCGGCAGACAGTACTTGTGCGGACGCAGTCCGCCCTGGAAGATGGCGTTGCGGTTGTACAGCAGGTGCTGCGGCGTGATGGTGGCCGCGACGTTGGCAGGCGCGTTGGTGACGAACTCAGCCGCCTCCTTGGTGGTAATGTGCTCCATCACCACCTTAAGCTGTGGGAATTTGGCCACGAGTGGCTTGATCACCTGCTCCACGAAGGTGGCTTCGCGGTCGAATAGATCCACCGACTGGTCTGTCACTTCGCCGTGTACGAGCAGCGGCATGCCCACTTCAGCCATTGCCTCCAGCGCCGGGTAGATGTTCTCGAAGTTGGTCACACCCGAATCCGAGTTGGTGGTGGCTCCAGCTGCAATTGAGATCAAGATCAAGACCTGTCAGTAAGTATGCATTGTGCTCTAATGCTGGTGCACGTACCAGGATACAGCTTGACGGCGAAGATTTTTTCGTGGCGTGCGCGCGACGGATCTCGTCGGCCGTGGTGCCGTCCGTCATGTAGAGCGTCATGAGGGGCTCGAAACCCTTGGGACTACTGGCGTCACGCTTGTCCTCGGGCACATGCGCCATAATGCGCTCGCGATACTCCAGCGCCAGCTCCGTGGTGGTCACGGGGGCACCAGATTGGGCATCACGATGCAGCGCGCGAACTGAGACGTCACGTGGGACACGGTACGCGCCAGAGCGGCGTCGCCGTCACGCAGGTGGTGGTGCAGGTCATCGGGGCGGGCGCCGACCCACTTGATCTCAGCCGGGGAAGCCATTTGGACGGTGCAAAACGAGGCGAGGCAGGAACGCGGGACTCGAAGTGTTGTTGTAACGGAGCTCCTGATCGTGGCCAACCACATGGACTTTGCCAGCGAGCGGACGCGATACGCGTGGTGTGGTGTACACAACGACGGACGCTGCGTTGCTCAGAGGAGATTCACGTTGGAAGGGATGCCTCAATGCGTTGATGGAGGACGGTGGTGCTACGCGGAGGTGTCTGGCTGGCAGTGCTGAAAGCATTGGGCGGTTGAAGTGGAGTGCGTCTCGCACATCGATTGAGTTGGGATTTATGTACACTTGATGAATTACCGCCGAGTGCTACCTGAGGGTCATGGGCTACCTGCAACCAGGAAGGGTGCGAACCGGAGACGCCATGGATTACTTGGGACTGGATAAATTCGTGAACGAAGTCTTGATGACCTCGCACGGGTGCGGCTCGGGTGGATCATTCAAGCCGTCTTTCAGCGGGCAGCGTCGGTTGGGCATCGGTATCGAATGCCGAACACTCGAAATTTCAGTGTGGGTGGGCGCTAGACCACCGAGTCGCCTCCAAGTGAGCAGCAGCAGTTTCAAACAACGAAACATGAGCACACTACCAGTAGAATGTTTCCTTTAGCACGCTGCACCCAAGACCATGAAAGTCAACCAACAGCAGAAAGTAGTAGCGTAGTTCGCATGGGTTATCAGCAAAATAACCAATTAGGACGTTTATTGATCCTCAGCCTCTGCGCCTCAGGCAGACACTTTAAACCGCAAGCGTCTCCCTAGAGACAGAAGGCACTCACTCCCTAACGGAACTCGCCTAGTTCTTGCGGGCAGCAGCCACGGCCTTCTTGACCAGAGAGCTCTTCTGCTTGCGGGCGATCATGGCCTTGAAGCGGTCGAAGTCGTTGAGCTCGGCGCGCGTCTTCTTGTTCTGCAGCTTCTTGGCCCACGTGGACGACTCCCACTTGGCGAGCGTGTCGGCCTTGGTCAGCGCCTTCTTGAGCGTCTTCTCGCGCGCCTGGCGGGGATCTCCACCGTCAGGTCCGTGAGCGAGAGGCGCTTGAAGTTGATCACGTGGCGGTTCACGCCCGTGACGGAGAACGGGCCGTCCACGAGGGCCTTGTTCTCGTCCACCACGTCGATGATCGTGGCGATCTTGCCGGCGTCAGGGCCGTAGTTGATGAGCGCCACACGGCCGATGGACACGAAGCGAGTGAAAGTCTACGGATGCAAGAAAGAGAGCAATTACCATAATTTGGCGGTGGGAGGATTGATTCCCCGTCAGCAACTGACAAAAGTTGATACACACGCTGGTGGTATCATATACACGAGAGAGATGCCGAGACGCACCATTGCTGCTGGGAGGAAAAACGCTAAACGAACTAATACGAGCTCGGGCCTCGCAAAAGAGCCCCACGGTTTAGCACCAGTCATCCCAACCCTAGGCCTCGGCGACTGCTCTCCACCAATCGCAAAAACCCCGGCATCGGATTGGTTGAAAAGGAGTTTAGTGTGCACCACATTGACATTATAGATGGGTAGCTCCCCATCGAAACGTTGTCCGCATGTAGGGAACTGTATGCTGGAGGGTCGCGAGCGCTGACCAACCACAAGTCGAGCGTTTTGCCGCATTTCGATCCAATGGCCTCAGTTTGGAAACTTTCATCGAGGAAGGATGACGTTCGTTAAGGTCATCAAGAACAAGGCGTACTTCAAGCGCTACCAGGTCAAGTATCGGCGCCGCCGCGAGGGCAAGACCGACTACCGTGCCCGCAAGCGCCTCATCACGCAGGACAAGAACAAGTACAACTCGCCCAAGTATCGCCTCGTGGTGCGCATCACCAACAAGCACGTGATCTGCCAGATCGCGTACGCCGAGATCGACGGCGACAAGATCGTGTGCCAGGCCACGTCCGCGGAGCTGCCTCGCTACGGCCTGACCGTGGGCCTCAAGAACTACGCTGCCGCGTACGCCACGGGCCTGCTGGTGGGCCGCCGCGTGCTGGCCAAGCTCGGCCTGGACGAGGACTACGAGGGCAACACGGAGGTGGACGGAGAGGTCGTCAAGACTGAGTCCAACGGCCGCACGTACTTCGTGGACGAGGTCGCCGACGAGAAGCGTCCGTTCCGCTGCTACCTGGACTGCGGTCTCCGCACCACGACCACGGGCAACCGCGTGTTCGGCGCCTTGAAGGGCGCTGCCGACGCTGGTCTGGACATCCCGCACAGCGAGAAGCGCTTCCCCGGCTACTCCCGTGACGACAAGTCGTACGATGCCGAGGTCCACCGCGACCGCATCTTCGCCATCCACGTGTCGGAGCACATGAAGGAGCTCGAGGAGGACGACCCCGAGATGCTGGCGTCGCACTACGCCGAGTACGTCAAGGCCAAGATCGACCCGGATGAGATGGAGGACCTGATCACCAAGGTGCACGAGGCCATTCGCGAGGATCCGTCGCCGGCCGCCAAGAAGGAGCACTCGTTCGACGCGAAGTACAAGCGCGAGGCCAAGCGTTCGCGCCAGCAGCGCCAGGCTCGTGTGGCCCAGAAGAAGGCCCACGCCGCTTCCAAGAAGTAAGTCTTGTTCCGATGACGAGTTCCTAATTGGAGAGTCTTTTGTGATGAAGACGCTCTCGAGCGTTTGGTCATTAACCACAACACGATGAAAGTTCAAACACCTTCCTTCATTAGTCCACCCTTATCTATAGTAGTGTAGTCTTTGTGGTAGTTTATCTAAAATATGGATACATACGGTACAGTTTAGAGTCATGTCGTACTTACTGGGCAACACGTACTATCCGTGGTGGACAGATTCCGATACAGTTTTGGGTCCACCAACAAGCGATGATAGACTGCCCATTCGAGGAAAGAGATACATCAAAAGAAAGAGGAAGCCTAGATCTGTTTCACAGTGCGCTACTTGATTTTTGCATTAAGTGGAGACGAGATATCGAGGCCCGAAGACACCGCCTTTTCGACCTCCAGGCCCGTCAGATTTTGATACACTATAAATAGCCGGTACAAAGCCCGTTAAATCAAGTTCCAGGGCAACAAATTCGGGAATCGGCCGAACTCAGTGGTGTTTCTCTTCCACTTGAGCGCGTCATTTGCTTTAGCGATCAGCTCTGTTTAAAGCCGGTGAAAAGAGCTATCGAATGGTGTGCATCTTGCTTGCAGAAAGGAATAACTTATTGAGAAACCCGACCAAACGTGCTAGAGCCGCCTCAACTTTTCCTCAATGAAAAGGAGAAATGCAGCGTCAGATGATAATGCTATGCTAACGGGCTGCAATCGAGGCCTTAGTTCCAAAGCAGTCCTCCTGCTGAGCCGCAGAGGCCAATTTGGCTTCAGGAATAGCAAAATTGAACGCTGTGCGTCAGGAGAAGCGAAGCTAATCTGATAAAATGAGTCAGTACCGATATTGTATAGGGTTCTTGAGTCAGAGGATAGATCACTGTCTTTTCCATTATCATAAGCGCTTGCCGCTTCATGGTACGGCATTCTACCAGACGTGACTGCAACTACAACGGCTGGGCTGACGTCCCCATTCACTTAATTGTTTCAATATGTTTCCTGTTATTAATACTGTCAAAATAAGTTGTCATCTCTATCGCTGTCATGCTTCCAACTCCGCAACAAAACTCCCCAGAGACCTTTAGCACCTCCACAATCTCCAGAACAAACGACAGTTAGCCACGAGCTCGGGATCAAGTGAAGGTCCGAGCCAACGCCTCGCCTCGGCAGAGCTCCGTTCACGCCAATCCAGAGCTCTCAATCCAACAAACGCGCATCAGCTGTAATGGATCCGTGTCTATCGCGGCCGCTAACTTGGAGGTCCGACCCAAGTCGTCGTTGTATTCCTCTAGCCCTCAATCAGTTCGTACTCGTCGGCGATTGCTTCGACTCCAGTCTCACATACCAGCCAGACACGCTCCACACTTCGACAATATACGTGGACGTACTCTTGGGACTGCCGAGATTGTCACCTTCATCGCTGTCCCCTTCCTGCTCGAAACAGAACGCATGGCTGCCTCTAAGGCTTCGTCCGTGGCAGCTTCTTTTCCAAATGCTGGAAGATCGATGGTTAGATCGAAAATGGGCCTTCCCTCATTGGATATAATTAGTTTTTGGGCTGTTGTGATTCGCTAAAAATACAGTTGTATCGGGAAGCGGCGTGGTATCGGCTTGTCCACCACGGATACCTCCGCTCGGAAAAATAACGGCCATTTCAAAAAAAACACGAGCGCTCCGCCTCGTTTTTTCCCGGTTATATCCGGATAATATGCGCAGAGGTTCACTGTACGAACTCCTGCACATGCAAAAAGGGCTTTAAATAAGGGCGTGTAGTGAGTGAGACGCACAACACCACGCTGCAGGCGTATTTGCTCCGCCAGAAGGCCCAACTTCCGTGGGCTAACGGCTTGGAGCGTTCTCAGTAGTAAAGGCTCGCAGCAACAACCTGGCCTACTCGCACCTCATCGCCTCATCGAGCAGCGCGGATACCATGTGCGCAACCCGCTGGCACCCCAGGAGGAGTTTTCATTGCTCGCACGGTCTCCTCGCGAGTGGCGTGTGTCATGGCTGTGACAGTAGATGACGTCCACGTACTCAACTTGCAGTCGGTTGAGGAGTTAGCTCACGCAATCTAAGACGACACATACTGGACACATGCATACACGCTCGCAATCAACATACAAAATGAGCGCAGATTATTCGCCGAGTGAACATACCCTGCAGCCTCCCCCTCCCTTCGTTGCAAGCGCCTACAGCACGACTAGGTGATCTCACACAGCCGCTCATTTCGTCTGATCGAAGCTGCTCTGTTGTCCGCAGCGCTCGGTCGCTCCTGCACTTGTCCATGGTGATTGTCTCTTGGCGAAGTGACCAGTTCGGAAAAATATCATCAAGCCCGTCTAATACGATACTAGTGTTTTCAGAGGGTATTAAATCTGACCGATTTTGTGTAAGCTTACATATGTGCGCTATTTTCCGAGCGGAGGTAGTAGTACCGATTTCGACCCTTTTCGTCTCCGATTGACCCATTCGAGTTTGTCATGGCGTTCTCAATGAAGTTGTCGGCCGGGAAGGGCAAGAAAAAGCCGCTGGCTGCGCCCGCCACATCAGGATCCACGCAATACGGACTCGTTCTGCCGAAAAAGGACGTGAAGAAGAAGGTCTCCATGCAAATTGCATTCTCCACCTCCCACTCTACGCTTGGCAATCTCACTCTAAACACGCTCATATTCTAGGAGCTCTCCACCGGTTTCAACGTGTTTGCGAGTGCAGCCGCCGCCGAAAAGAGCAGCAAAGAGGCTGCAAAAGAGCGTGGACAGGACGCAAAGCGACGCGTGGGCGCGGAAGCTGCCCGCAGTCTGCAGCAGAGTCAGGTGGACAAAGTTCGGGCTCAGGCTTTGGCTGACGACCCGTCGGTCTTTGACTACGACGCAGTGTACGACGACATGAAGAGCGCCAGGCAGAGTGAGGCCAGCAAGCGAGCGGCCAAGAGAGAAGCAGAGAAGAAGCAGCCCAAGTACATTGGCACGCTGCTGCAACAAGCCAAGATCCGAGACGTGGAGAACGAGCGCATCCGAGAGCGACGGCTGCTCAATGAACGCAAGGCGGATGACGCCATGTTTGGAGACAAGGAGAAGCTCGTTTCGGCCTCGTACAAGAGGAAGTTGAAGGAGATGGAGCGCTGGGACGCGGAGGACGCGCGGCTGGCAGCCATGGAGGAACAGGAAGACGTCACCAAGCAGGGCGCACAGGGAATGGCAGGCTTCTACGCCAACCTCAACAAGAACATCGCAATGGGAGGCTCGACCGAGAACGCGCGGAGTGCGTACACGGCCAAGGAGGGAAGACAAGAACAGAACGTGGAGGAACAGACTCGACGGGAGGAGCGTGAAAGTGAGACGATTCAAGTCGAAGCTGAGACCAAGAAACCACAAAGTAGGGAGCAAGACGAAGGAAGGTCGTCACCAGTTCGTCATGTTGTACCGGAGCGGAAGGAAGAGACGGATGACGAGCCGAAAGCAAGCAAGGAAGATGCAATCGCGGCTGCCAGAACGCGATTCTTGGCTCGTAAGGCCCAGCGTACGACTCCACCAAATTAGACAAGCATATAGGTGCATGCATGAATGGTTCTTGTTGAAGATACTTTCGTTGCGAAATGGCTGAAGATACTTTTGTTTGTTTGTCTAGCTGTACGTCGACTTCAACTACCTACATAAGAGTAAATAAATATCACCAAGGACATCGGCGCTCTCGCTTAATGGACCGACTGGGATTGGTGATGGAGTCCGAGCAGCGACGTGGCCGCCAGCATCTCCAGGTCCTGCAGTTGCGGCATGTCCTCGTTTGTCTTGGAGCGCTTCAAGTTCGTCCGGCGCTTGTCCCCTGAACTGATCGACGCGGTGGACGGCGAGCTCTGCGTAGCCGACCACGAGCGTTTGCGAGGCGAGTTTGAAGGACTCGGAGCAGGCGACGGCGACACCAACTGGTGCAGATTGGCCGGCACGTCCAGTTTGTTGCCACGCGGACCCCCACGTCCCGTAGATAGGAAGTTCTTGACCTCCACTCCCGACTGCCGCAGCACCGGCTGCCACAGCCTTTACGGGCGTTCGTGAACCAGTTGGAGAGCTGCTTGACTTCAATCCCGGCCTCATTGGCCAGCTCCTCCTTCTCCTCTTCACTCGGATAAGGGTGAGCAAAGTGCTCCGGCGAGAACATCCAGGCCTTGAGCACGTTCTTGGCTTCCGGATGGAGCGTGCCTCGACGCGTCCCTTTCTTGCGTCTCTGAGCAGCAAGGGCCTTGTCACTGGCAGCTTCGTCCTCTTCGTCAGCGCTGCTCGCGGCGGGCGTGGCGCCGCTCTCCAGCTCGAATGAGGTGCCGGAGAAGGACGGCAGCCGCAGCTCGCGGCTAGGCGCGCGTTGCGCGGAGATGGCGAATTGCAGGCCTGGCAGCGGGTTCTTGGCCGGGTTAGGCGACGTCACGGGCGCCGACTTGCCCGTGAGCACGGGCGACGCCATGGACGCGGGGTCCTCGCTGGGGTCCGTGGGCGACAGACACAGCTGCGACGTCTTGGCGTGGACTCGCTCGGGCGTGTTGGCGGCGAGCAGCCGCATGGCCACAAGGCGCGCGTGGCTCGGTGGCTCCATTTCGGGCGGAGTTAGCGGATCGCTTGCGGGTGACGCGGCAGATTGGAGAGTGAACACGTACGTCAGCGCCTTTTTGTATGGGTTGCAGTATTGACGAGACCAAGCCAATCAGCGCGATGTGCGACGCGGCGTTAAATTTGCGGGACAGGAAGAAACACGTCGCCCAGCCCGAGCAATTTTTTGCGTCTTGTTTACGGGTGCGTCGTCGGGTTTGAAGCTGAAGATACGGGAGGGATGACTTGCGAGAATAAGCTGGTCGTGCGGTTGTGGAAGGATACTTTTTCCCGAGAGTTGAGTTGGATGCGCTTGCTTGATGCGCGTCGGGAGCTCGGAGTTCTCGGGTGCTTGGAGGAGAATTGCAAAGTGAAAGCCGAACGAGCCGCCCATTATAATAGCTCTTGGTCGGTTTCTCTCCTGGCGCCATGAAAGGCGAAGCGACCACCTGGGCCGATCTGACGTCTGTTGGCTCGATGCGCGACAAGACGCACTGGCACTATCCTTTATCGCGTAACGGCCGCGTAGTAACCCGCAATAAGGTCTATCGCACTCGGATTTAGAGATGCAAGTCGTTTTTGCGGGTGCGGTGATGGACATCACCAGCCTTTCAACTTGGCGGCGGGTGTTTCTCAGCGAGAGCGAGGCGTGCGGCTTTGCCGACTCCGAGTCAGCGCACGACAACGCGAAGCGTCGGAATCTTTCCACCCGCAGGACGGAGCTCCGTTGTCATTTTTGCCGACTTTCCGTTACAAAAGATGCCCATCAAGCGACCACGTACGAGACGTCCCTCCAGGCGGAAACGGACAAGTGGTGAAAGGCCGTAGACGACTAGCTAGCTTATGATCCTGGCAATTAGGATAGAGCTTCAATGTGAAAGGCTGCTTGAGAGCCATGTCATTGGGTGCGTGAAAGGCAAAGCCATCGCAAGCCAATCAGCCGCTGCTTGAAACCTCCATTCAAGCACTGCCTTGAATCAAGGTGCGGTGGGGTCACGTGTACAAGACCTACTTCGATGTATCTGGATTCAACGGAGTTCTTGTGGCTGTTATGTTGAGCTTGGCATACTTCGTCAGCCAGGGCGTGCGCACAGTTGTAGACTGGTGGCCAGGCCACTGGGCACGAAACATGGTGCGCTTAGACGTTGATCCGTCTTACTCGAGTACAAGCTTTGGCATGTGGTACCTGGGACTTATCGTGCTTTGCTCCATCCTGACTTTGCGGTGACGGACGCAAACAGCATCGACCGAGTGACATGTCCCGACGGTAATCTGCCCGTCGCTCTCGACGAATGCGCCGCGAATTCTTCGGCGAAAACTCAGCTCTCCACACCCAAATTGCAGGTAGTTCGCAGACGGCCGTTCCGGCTCAATATTTTACACAGCACGATCGCCATTAGATTATACCGGCATGCTGTAGTACAGCCTGTACAGCCTCCGAATGATTCAGAGGAAGCTCACTTCAATGACCATTTGTCTGAGGGCGTTACCAACCCGACTAAGCTGTGGCCTCCGCATCATATACTACCAGTTGTCAACCCACACAGGCGACCTGGATTTTGTAGGTTGGAAAAAGTTTACCATTGCTGCGTTGCGCGGCCTCTGGTTCGTCAGCGTGGAGGTTGTGGCGCGCAAGTTCGTTGCAGTCGTCATCTCGGACTGTGCTTTTGTGGCGACAACTCGCAGCAAGTCGACCCGTGATTCAGATTGCGTTCGTTGCATGAGTCTTCGTGCTGTGGAGAAGATTTAGGGGCTGCTGTAAAGCGAAGTATTCAGAGACCGTAGGAGATACAAACACTGCGTCGAATGTATGCAAACTTCAACCCCTTATGCTCATCGTGCCCGTGCAGTTGCGCATACCGTATTCCCCCTGTCAAAAGCGTCTGCAATCAGTGTACGAATACACAAATATCGTATTTAGTCGAATATATCCCGATTATAGGCGGTTTCCTTCGTCGTCGTTGTCAATCACGGCATGGTGGGGCAAGCTATTGATTAGTTAGCGAAGCTTGGCTGCCTGCACCCCCTGTGGCCTAGTGTTGAAATCAGGACACTCCCAAGCTGATGCTCGAATCATATGATCTGCCACGTTGCGGAGCATGCCGGGTCGAAGACGATTGTAGACCGCAAAGCACCAACTGGACCATCTGCCCATGAGTTTGATCGCCAATTCACTTTCCCTGCTGCTAGGAGAGCACAGGCACCTCCAATTCGCAGTGAATGGGCGGTGTAGCCGTCGGGGTTGGCTCCGTATCTACTTGCTGCATCCTTAACTGCTCTCATCACTTTGGCCCTCCCAATTGTCGTGCTGTGAGCAGAGGTCAAGTATGGGCCTAACCGTTTGCCTGAGGATATCCACCTCGTGCGAGTCGTCAAACAGAGATTGGCCGCCGCTACTGGACACAGTAGCCGTTCCCCGGAACGGTGATGTCGGATCGTGTTGCCTTGTCTGGTCTGGTCGCCCTTGTGCGACCTGAAGAGGATTTCTACTGATTCCGCTGATCCCGATCCTGGATGCGTCACGTTACCGTGTTGGTCACGTATGATAACGTCCTTCGCCCTGATGCAGTGTGTTATTCCGCTGGCGGCCATCTCTCTGGATGATGGTGTCCACAGCTCTGAGCTGCGGTCCAGGAAGAAGAAGGCGAGGATGATTGATCCCCACAACATGTCCAAGTGATCACCGTTCTCTAGTGTCTGCTGTTGTAAGATGTGGAGGTGCATCTCGCGCAACATGGGCGAGGCGATTGGCTGATTCCGCTCCACTTGGCTGTTGGTTCTTTTAAATCCTTGAGTAACAAGCTCAAATTCCGGACTCTTGTAATTGAGCCGTGCGTTTCGAAAGCACCGGTGAGCAAATGCGACTGCTGCCATTTTGCCGTCGAACGTTTGGAATTTGTTTCCGTGGCCGCGGAAGTTGTGGCCCTCGAGAGCGCACAATCCCGCGACGATTCGGGCTTGGCGCTCTTGCGGGAGCTGATCGATCCACAGGGGGAATCCGAACTCCTCACAGAAGTTAGCCCAGTGGCGAAATTTCTTTGTGTAGGTTCCCAAAGTTGAGACGTTGATGGCAGCCGTCCGGAGACGTCTTGTTTCTTCTTCAATTCGAGTGAGTCGGTCTGTACACACATGTCATCACCTTGGTGAGCTGTCGAGTGAACATCACAGGATCGCGCCTCAGTCGTCCTGCTGAGTACTTTGCTGACTGAGAGCTTCAGCTTTCTGCAATCTTGGGCTAGAGCTAGAGAGCGCAGCGCCTGTTGGCCATTTGGATGCTTGCAATACATCTTCTCCAGAAGTCTGACTTCCCAGGTTGATCGTACGTATAGTCGTATATGCGCCAATGTTTGGCGACATGGTTCAACGGCAATCCACTCCGTTAGTGTTGCGAGGATAGTGTCCGCCAACGCCGCTTCATCACATTCTGCTGTGAGTTCGATTCGCCGAGTCTTTCGGGGTGTCAGACCCTGAATAGCAATACTGCTCTTGTCGCGCACGACAACCCATCCGCCTGTTTCTGGAGGCTCGTTACCAAATAAGCTCATAGGAACTCCAGCAAACACGTTTTGGAAGACCTGTTGATTCCACCACTCAAGGTCACTGCGTAGCGAACCGGTCATCGGGGTCCCAGGACGTCCGGACCTTTTGTCGCCAACTGAACGCTAATGAGGCGCTGGATGAAGGGTTTGGCGATAGGAATGAACGTGACCACGTGTCGAAGCACCCCGACCAAGCTGTCTAGTCGTTTTTGAGTAATGAAGCGCTCGGCCATTGTCTCTGCGATAACCCGCTTCGTTTTGTCTACCTTTCGGGCAGGTATGGTGATACTTAGGTCGGGAATGTTCCAGTCTATATCGACTGCGTGAAAGCAGCGAGACCAAGTTCTGAACTTCCCATCGTGCCAGCCTTCGGACCCGAAGACCAGTTTGATTGCATCTCGGAGTCGACGCTCTGCGCGTAACAAACGGTCTTCGATGTCTACCTCAATGAGGACAATATCGTCCACCCACTGGAAGATCCAAAACGGCTCGGGAAAGCCGGAGACGTAGGATGTGCCTCTTCACTGATAATGACGCGCTGCTTTCCCGACAACAGCGAAGTAGCCTGGGGAGGCCGTCCACCCGAAGACAGCCACGCAGATACAATACCAACCTGCGATCGGGGTAGTGTCCCCCAAATGCGGGAGCATATTTTGAGTGCACCAGCACGTGAAGAAATGCATCTGCAATATCTGCACCGAGCGCATATATCGGTCGTCCCGGGTAGCGATTACGTAAATCCAAAACGCGCCGAGCGATACTGGAGTACGAATCCCACTGGGCGTTCGGTGTCCGGTCCGTATCGGTAGCGTCGTTAACAGAAGAACTCGCTGGAGCGGATAGATCGTGAATCGTACGCCCGTCCACGTGGAGAGGTGTATCCTTCTTTGGTACCAGGGCAAAGGCGCTTGAGTGGAACGCAGGTTCGCCCGTCAGAACGGGTAGACTTGCAAGGATACACCGACCGCAGTAATAATCGTGTAGCAGGCGATGTGTGACGACAGCGGCACCGTCCGTTGCACTGGGGTAATTGGAAGGCACAGGCCGGACACCACACCGAGGTGACGCATCCCGCGAGTGAGGAACGACGCCGTGCTCCGCAATGCTGCAGAGTAACTCGAGATCGGGGTATGTCGCAAGGTGCGTCCGATACAGCCACGGCCGCAGGGCCTTGTTGGGACGCTGATCCTGAGAGGTCTGCCCTCTAAATAAACGAAGAGTGCCGTCGATTCCCATATGAGGAAGCTGCATGACCGCTGTCAGGAAGAGCACGTCCGTCTCCGGAATATAAAGCCGGTCAGCACTTGGCGAGCGAAATACCGCGTGGACGGGGAAGGCAATCCCGTGTGCCATAGCCGATGCTTCAAATCGACGAAAAATCCAGAGGAACACACCGCGTGACGCCACGAACGGAGCACGTAGGTTTCGAATTGGGCTGTGGTCGAAACCGAGGCCGGCGGAGACGAGGTGAGTTCCGGTCGCGGTGCGACCAGAAGAGGTTGCAGAAATCGGCTGCACACCAAATGCAGGACGCGACAGTAGTCAACCATGACTAATCGCCAGCGCATTCTCCATTTGGCGTAATCATTCTCCAGCAAAGAGGGGAGCGTGGATGGTGAACCGCCGCATCGTAAGGGGTCCGTGGAGGACGCCAGGGCAAGGGGCCAGGCCTTGTCCACCGAGAGGCCGTCGGCCGCCACGTTATAAACGCAGGATAGCGCCGTCATTGTGACCATGCGGAGGCGATGCAGAATGAAGCGTATTTCTTGCAGCATCGGCATTAGGTGGACAGCGTGGACCCGGTTTGAAGTCAACGCCATATTAATGAGGATACTGAAGTCGCCGACGATTCGTATCGGAATACCGCGATGTTGGAGTAGCCAGCGGAGACCCACCAGGAGTCCCATAGCCTCCATTTCGATGTTAGTACCTCCCGGGCGCAAGGCACCGGCCGCCCATCACAATCTGACGCCTGAGTCAGACCAGGCGCAACAACCGTACGCGCTGACATTTTCAGCGACGCGGGCGCCGCCGTCAAAGGCTAATAGGAGTGACGGGAGGGACTTTGGTAAGTAGGGCGAGCTGATGGCCGCCCCGCCGTGTTGCAGAGCAACGGAAGTCGGTTCCCGAGTAGCAACCGACTTATAGGAAGCAGGGGCCAAACGAGGCGTATGAGCAATGGAATCAATTGATGGAAGAAATGGATCTGTTCCACTAAGTTGCGCAACGCCTCCGCGGCATCAGGCGCGTTGGTCCGGGTGCTCCGGCTTGAACCCGCCGTGCTTGTTCCTGATAAAGGTTGACACCTCCGCAGGGAGGGTGACAAGCACGTGGGCGTTGTGACAACTGAGAAAGTTGTACCCTTTTAGCGTCTGGAAGCGAAGACACACAGGTTTGCCGCCATGCTTGGGCACTTGGCCCTTGATGCCCTCAGGAATGGAGCTGGATCCTCGTCCGTTGGAAGGACGTCGCTGAGGTGGGTCGGGTCGGCGGCGACGCTCCGGGCGAACGAGTTGCCTACTGGGCGATTGTTGGCGCGCCCAGGTGGCAATCAGCGCTTCGTCAATGACATGACGAACCAAGCGGCGGAAGTCGTCAGAATCAGGCGAAATAATCGCCTGAGCCTGGCCGACCAGTCCAGCGGCAGGCCGTTCGTCACGGATGGCTTGGAACAGACACGTGAACACATGCGCGTACAAGTTGATAGTCGCGAAGACGAGCCCTTGGGGCGCTCGGTCCAGCAAGCGAGAGAGCGAGTCTGCGTGGACGGAAAGACTTTGGCCACTGGTCGCGGGTACCACTCCATCGCTGCCTCTTGGATGCAGTACAGAGTGGAGCGCAAGTCGTCAATGCTGCTAATAGATCTTCATATTAGTTTTTGAGTAACTGTGTGGGGGCGAACCTGCTTTCGATCTGCATGGTTCTCTCGTGGAACACACAAACGTTGATCGGGGGTCGGGCATATGTGCAAACATCACATCTTATTGAAAAGTAGCTTGAAGAAGGAAACAGATTAAGACATCTCGTGGAAGATCTGGCATACAAGGAGATACATAATGGCGCCAGTGACCATCACAGGAGTCGCTAATTACGCCACCGGCTGGTTTCCCGAAAGTTCTGTTTCGCCCGAGAACGAGTCATCCGAAAGGAATCTGTCCAGACTTGGTGTGCGCACAATCCGGCGACGCACATGCGCACGGGCTGGGGAGTGCGCACCGTGCGATTAATAGCAGAACCCTCTCGGTGAACAGCAAATAGCGAGTTCATACGGTCGCGTCGATTCTGGCGATAGCGTCGTTGGCTTTCGACGCGGCTGAGGCGTCGATCTTCTCCAATCTCGAGCAGCCGCTGTAGATAGCGCGAGTATGTTTCCCCATCCTCCGCGCGCAAAGGTCGAGCACGTATATGAAAGTTCGTCAAGGCGACGCATGCACGAAAATAAATGTCGTAATTGTCCTCGTCCCAGCGATACTTGTCCGCACAAATTGCCCAAAGCGAGCAAAGGCGTCCGAAGTAGTTCTCGACCAATATGCGGTCATGAGCGATGCGATCGTTAGCCTCCATCTGCTCCAGGGTGAGCGGTTGCAATGGGCGACTTTTATGCGGGGTTACTGCACGAAAGTCACGGAACAGGCCTTGATAGCCTTTATCGGCGATCACAGCCCAGTCGTTTGGGAACTCCGTTCTCAAGAACCCTTCGTCTCTTATGTCGCTGTCGTCGTCGCATTTGCGCAGCGCAAGCAGGTGAAATTCTCGATTTAGGCGGAATATGCCAATGTCAGATTCGCTGCCGGGAAAATGCTGCGTGCAGTTGATAGCCTGTCCATTGGGTAGCACGGAGACCTCAACCTTGTATCCGTGAAGGTGGTGCTTGGCGCTATAGTAGCGGGCTCGCTCACGCATAACGCCAGACGGCATGTTCGTCTGCTGAAATGTGACGTCGGTAGCATAACGCACATATGGATGGTGTGCGAATGTCTGTCCACTTAGCGCCAACTTCTTCATGGTGTACTTCTCCGCGTTACCAGCGACCATGAGCTCATACAGGAAAGGCGAGACGACCACGGCGAACTTGAGTATCATCTTCTGAAAAGACGGCGCTTTGATGCGGTACACCGCCGCAACTACATCCCACTTGCCGCAGTTTTTGAGAACACCCAGAAACATGAATAGGACGTCCTTGGCCTGGTATGCGCACTTCTTTCCGCGGCCCGTGTTCCAGTTCTCCGCAATGTGCTCTCGCACTAACTCCCAGAGCCGCTCGAATTCTCTTGGCGAAAAGTTCGTCAAAGTCAGCACGCTGGAAGGGTCGGTGTTTAAAAAGGAGTGATAGACTGGAGCGGGACTATCCACCTCGTCCTCCGCGTCATTTCGAGGCACAAGGCGGATGCGTGCACGCTGGTCTTGACGATCTTCGTTGATCCGGCGCAAAGTAGCGACCCCGCTTGACACCGCCTGGGGCGAGATGGTCTGCTGCGACGGCACTTGAGGGGGCGACCCCTCCCCTCGCGGTTTGGGAGGATACCATGGTGGCTTCTCCTTGAGTCGGCGGATTCGGAAGTGAGAATGATCTCTCAACACTGCTCATGAATCAATCGAAGCCTCGAGCCTACGTAAAAGACTGAGCCTCCCGCACTCTGTCGATCTTCAAGCTAAGACCGAATCTTCAACTTGTTCCGTAAGCATCGAGGAGGAGCTACCTCTTACACTGAGACTGTGCGGATACCACTCGTGTAGCTTCAAACACAACGAAAACTTGAAAACTGACCAAAAGGTCTAATGAAAGCCACAGGGCTCGTGTCGGCCGATGACCACGTCACCGGATCGTAAGTCACCGAGCGGCCCCCTCCGCTCTGCGCTGGAGGGGGAGAAAGTGGTCGAGTTGGCGCGTGCCGAAATTGACCGCAAAGAGCATCTTTGCCGTCACCTTTGAAACCCGGTAGCGGCTGCGTAATGTCTCGTGATGCTGGATAGCCGAGACGCGATCCAATATCGATAGTCGCCAGAAGGACGAAAGAGCAGGTTCAGAGAACGTACCGTTGGGCCGCGGACCGACACGGGCGACTTGGTGAACTTGGAGCTCGGCTGCTGGAGGACGGAAGCTGATGGCGCCTGCCATTAGGTCGGACACCGTTTGTTGTAGCACCTCGTGGGCGCTGGGCGCAGGGTGACGGCGAGCATGAAAGGGGTCTGGACGTCTTGGGCTCGATGCAGCGAGATCAAACCGTTCACTAGGTCGTACACGGGGGCTACCGCGATATTGAGACGACCGGCGATCGTCTCGCCGGCTATCGTCATGCGGCGATCGATCACGGGCAAGACCCTGATCGGGACACCGCCCATGTGGACTGTCATGGTAGGTGCGGCGACCGCGCCTGGGCCGGACCAATGGGGTGTAGTCTTCATAGCCAGCCACGCGTGGTGACGAACGAAAGTCTGGTCGCTCGTGTGGGCGTGATGATGCCACGACCGGCTCGCGATCAACAGACCGGTCACGATGTCTACTCCGACTGCGGCCTCGACGATGCCGGGGACTAGGGCTGCGGCTGCGAGGACTGCGCCTACTCTCAGGGCGGCGGCGGGAGGAGTGGTGATACAGATCACGCAGGCGATCACAAACTTGACACCACGCATGCATCGAGTGGTCTTGCACCTTCTCGGAAGTGGCACATCCACGTTGATCAATAAGCAAACGGATTGCTTCTGCAAGTTCGGAGCGCTGGCGTTTCGGGGGCGGACGTGTCGGCTCCGTACTTAGCGGTGGTGGGTTGCCGCTGTCGTAAAACACGTCTTCTGGGAGGCGACGAACAACTGAAGCAGACAGTCCCGGTCTCTCTACTAAGTACAGCTACAAGTAGAGCAGATAGACGTGGCCATTGCAAAACGTGAAAAAATCAGGGCAGTGCGTTCCCGAAGCAGAAAATTTCGTCGACGGCTCCTCGTAGTCGGCTAGCAGTTCTTCCACATAGATGTAGACTCTTCCGGTCGTGGGGAACAATGATCGAAGGGTCAATCGCCGAGTCACGGATAGAAACGTGTTTGTCCTTAAAAGCGAGGATGTCATACGTTTTGACTGAGGTGCCAACAAATTCACGCTGCATGTCTTGCCAAACGAGCTTGTCCGGGGACACTCTTGCATCCAACTCTGCACGAGTGCGCGTTTCACCAAGAGCGTCGAGACGGGCAGTAAATGCCACGGAAAAGACGACATCGAGAGGACGGAAGGTGCATAGAGGCTTCTTTCGGGAAGTGTCGCTGCGCGAGCGCTTTTTCTGCAAAAACAATTGCCGAGCACGCTGCGTTGTTCACCTTCTTCTACGCAATGAGGTCCAGCATAACTGCTTCCGTGCGGGTTTTGTAGCTGAAGATTCCAAGCAACTTGCACATATTGCGAATATCCTTTGACTTGAAAGTAAGTCCCTCCCGCTCGAGGATCATCACGTAGTCTTGCTCTACCTTCTGCCCGTCATGCTCCACCTCACGGGTGCAGACTTCGACATCTGACATCGTGACGTTCTCGTAGCGGATGGACAGTGTAGCAGCAGTAGTAGCCGGCTCAGTACTTCCGCTGGATAGCAGCGAGACAGCATCAGCGTCGACCGACGAGGCTTGGGGGAGGTGCTTGAACCCGTGCCAGTTGTGCGCTTGGGCATGGATCTCATGGGGTTTGTCGACGGGATGGTGTGCTGCGGAATCAAATTCGGTTGTAAGCTGTGAGGCAGACTACCCGGACATCCTGGGACAACTCGGACATCTTGTGCAAATTGAGCACGTAGGCTACCTAGCGCGTGAACTACCTAAGCTAGCGCTTCGTAGCAGGCCCTGCTACTGGCTACAGTAGCACGCAGATATATCATATAATCTGTATCAGCATCAATATTCACGTGGCAGACCAAGAGTATCAGTATGAGTGATACGATCAACATCAGATCGGTACTACGTTGATGCCATATTCACTATTGTATTTTAATGTTTTTAGAGTTAAAAGCACCTCATTCCACCACGAAGCGTAACGGCCGACTATAAGTATCCACGCTTCTCCTCTTTTCGTATGACCAAACAGCTCTTTCACTCCAGAACTCGTCGTTAATACCAGCAAAAACAATAAGTGATCAACAAATTCAACGACAACACACAGAAATGTAGATTTTTCCAACTGCAGGCGAAGCAAAATTATATCAACTACAGTATCAAGTATGATCATCCGATACTAATACAGATAACTGCGATTTCCAGTATGTATGCATCCGTGTGATGCTGCATCGATTTAAATATCTGTATAATTGATTCCGCCTAAAACATCGTTGATGCGAAGCCCTGTAACCTAACCGTAGTCCCGCGCATGTCTCAGATCCTACCTGTCCAACATGTACTACAGTCACACCTCTCTATTTGAGCCTCTATACCTGACAATATGTTCTTTATCTGGTTAGTCTTCTCTGTGTGCAAATGAGACTATATGGTTTTCACTATTGACGTTCTTTAACTGATCAAAAACCTCTTTATTCTCTAACTGATAGCCCGAGAGGGTGGAAACCTCCCTAAATGGACACCAAATGGTACCTCGGCTAGGGCAACTACTATGGCATATTCGGTCGACTACAACTCAAGCGATGTTGTGGAGACTCCGAATTGATGCTGTATTCAACAGATATAAGTAGAGCATCAATTCGAAGTCTCCACAACATTAACAAAAATAATTAAAAAATAAACACAGTTGGCACTGAGTTGGCAGTTCAAACAGCCGAAACATACCAAACACCGAGAGAAAGAATCGCTGCTTGAAAGCGAGTTCAAGGACTTTGTCTCGATGCCTACCAATAAATATGAACAGCGCAGCTCGGAACCCAACGGTACAAGTGTCAAGACATAGATTCTCGCTCTGCCTACATGAAAAACGCAACACAACAACAACCTGCATTTTCATGACTTCAGTAGAAATACGGTGGCAACACACAGACACTTAGGTTCATTAGTATCTTTTGGTATGACGTTGTCTCATATATCTGACAGGATAAGGTATTGAGGGCTCCTGTCTTAGGCTCATTCCCAACCGGGTTTTTCCGTCGCATGCGACGGAACCGTAGCTCCCCATTGGCTTGTGGGGTAGGTGGTCGCATGCGACGGGGTACAGAAATGGACACTCATGCAGCGATTTGGTCGCGTGCGTCCAACTCGTCGCACGAGGCTTACCAGAGAAACACCAATCAGAAAACACTGACCTGGTCGACTAGCAAAATACAGAATGCTTCGATCCAAACACGATACAGGCATCAATACGGTCCTGCTACCGGTACCTACACGTATAGTTCACTCTATGCGGAGTGTTTGCTCCTTCTCCGGTCCACTACATTCACAGTTCGGTAGTATCCGCCGTCGTGAGCCCACATACACAAGCATCGCGGCGGCGCCCAATAACGATATGCGTTCATTTTTCTTAGCCCTGCCCCCGTCTTTTGATCCTCGGCCTTGCAAAATTGGTCGCATACGCAGTCTCAACCGAAGCGGTCGCATGCGGCCGCATAGTGCAGAACTGTGCGATGCGATGCGGCCGGTTGAGAATGGGCCTTAGTGTATGGTGTATAATAGCAAGCCTTGGACGAACATTGGAAGAACACAGTTCGTGGAACGAAGTGGGGGGTAAAAACGTCGAGAACATTGTTCTCGAGGTTTTGGAGCTTCGTCCGCAATATCGGTTTTCGCGGGGAATATGCTGGCCTGTGTACTGCACAGTGGGAGGTGTTCGCTTCTCGCCGGTCTGGTTGGCAGAAAGTTTGTTTTTCTGCGATTGGCTATTAGCCAAACGGTAATTTATCAAGATCGTGGAGAGGTGGCAGAATATTGCATTTTTCCTGACGATGGTGCTAACTCCTGCCCAAGCTCGCGCTCAACCTGCTGCTGCTGAAGACGATGTAGAGATCAACGGTGACATGAAAATAGACGACATCGACGACGGAGAGATCGGCGCCGCTGGTGCTGACCGTAGCGCAGCGCTTGTCGTCGCTGACACCACCGCAACTACACCTGTTCAAGCACTCGGCCCCTGGACCACGTCGCTGCGCTCACCCAGCAGTTTCTCCTCCGGATCGAGGTGGTGGAAAGAGAGCATGCTGCCTTGCAGTACCAGCAGGAAGGTCAAAATCACGCCCAGAATGTCGCGTTGATGCTGTGCAGGCCTCAGTAAGGCAGCTCACGGACCAACAACGCGTCATTGCTGTAAGTCTCGGAGAAGCGCCGACGGCTACGCAAGCCAGCCTCCGGAAACAACTTCAACACATGCAGAAGGACCAAGATGAGCAAAGCGGGCAATCGAGAGCTACGTTAGTGACATACTTACCCAGCCGAGCCAAGACGTACAGAAGGAGACTCGCGACAGGCAAGGGAGAAATCCTATCGACATGCACCACGACCTGTCTCTCCTGTTCAACTTCCTGATAGAGAGAGCTGTCCACCAAGCCAGAGTCAAAGATGCCACTAGCGTCGGAAAGAGACCGGCAACACACGATGCCGATGGTGCACACTACGTTAGTGTCAAATGCTGTGACGCAGACAGAGGATCAAGCGCTACAGACTTTAAAAACGGCTAGTCCGCCATTGATGACATCACCCGAGCGGTGCAGGGTGATGGTTGTGAGGCCAACCGCGGCCGTGGCAGCCGGGACTCCTGCTTCGTCACAAACCGAGGAGTATCAAGGATATTCGCCACCACTTCGGCCGACAGCGACCAGCCTTGTGCGATTGCAGCCACTTCGAGGGCGTAATCGAGCTCTTGCAGGCCACATACATAATCGAGCGCGAACACTGGTGGCGATAGGTGTACTCGTGTCAGAGCTTCAGCTTCAAGTTCAAATGAAAGCGGAGCAGACAGCACAACGCTACTTGTCGAGCAGTGGAACGTGAATGTTGCTGCTGATCAAGCGTAGTCCAAGTGCAGCTGACCGGGCAAGGTAAGATGCTTAACAAAAATCATAACGTAATAATAGGGGTGTCAGAATTACGAAAAGTCGCGTCGAAATAGCATGCGATTACGCTCAACCTGGCGTGTGATTTCTCTTTCAAATCGCATGCTATTTGGCGCCAAATCGAAATCACCCACTTCCGGAGGTGGGTGATTAGGGAAGGTGCGATCCGTGGGGAAATCGCACGTTGGAGGAAACTTTGCTCAGTATCCCTTTTGGTCTTCTGAGGCGCACGTCTCCGTTACCAGAGCGGAACGTCATCCCACTCAGTCTGCGCAAGTGCTGTCGGGGCCTTCCGGGACGTCACCGAGCTTTGTGGTTTGCTGAGTTGCTGAGTTGCTGCTCGTGAGGAAGTAAGGCGCCTGATAACAACGCACTGCTCCTTGTCCGCTAACATTCGTGTGATTATTTGTTGCCGATGTAGAGATGGCAAGGACAAAGACTAACAAGACTAACGGGAGCACCACATCGAAGGTGAAGACCAAGGCTCGAGTGGTCAAAGCCAAGGCGAAGGCTCATCTGACTGCTGATGACTTCACTGTGCTCCTGGACTGGATCTCGGACACTGAAAATTTCGCCATCATTCACGGAGCGGGGGAAGACCAAAATCGACGGGAAGGCGATGACCAAGTCGGCTGCCTTTCAGATGATGGCGGACCACCTCTTTGTGAATTCGTCGAATAAGTTGCTGCCGCGACTTACAGCCGCGCAAATGCTTGGCCGATGGCGAACTCAGATGAAGCGCTACAGGGAGACGCGGGAAGCTTCACATCGAGCGACAGGATTTGGGCTGGATGAAGATGAGTTCGCAGACAGCATGACCCTCAAAGAGAAACTTAATGAGATGTGCCCAGAGTATTAGCGTATGGACGAACTGTTTAGTGGGAGACCCAATATTGATCTGGCCAGTACCCTTAAACTCGGACTTCCCGTGAAGCTCAACCCAAAGACGATGATTTTCGCTCTATGGTGGGTAGTGACTCGACAGTGGATGAACAAGAAGTCTACGATTCAGAAGGGAGCCATGACTTAAGTCATTGCAACACCAACGACCGTGACAGTGATAGCCTGCAATCCGACCAGGACGTTGGCAAACAAGATGCCCAAGAACGGGTTGTCGTAGCCATTTCTGAAAGTGGTCTGAGTCCTCTGTCCGGATCCTACCGACCAAATTCCACAGCTATGGAATGCAAGGAGGCTGAAGTAGCGGGCGAGGGGAAATGGAAAGCAACGACGATGACAAGCCACTGTCACCAGACTTATCGTTTGAACCATCATTTACTACGCGCGACACAGGCAACAATGAGTTGCTTACGTCAAGCGTGTCGCTGTTGGACGGATTCGGAGGTGCTGCTCTCTTGGTTGCGTCTATCGATCGACGAGGCGAACCCAGTACGATAAGCAACTGGGATGTTGAGCTACCTGGTAAAAATAACAGCAAAAGCGACAGCCAGCAGCGAATCTGGAGACGACTGCTACGAATGGGGAGGGAAAAGCACGGATTGACGGGGAAGCACACACAAGGAGAAAGCGGCAATCGACGACGAAGTCAAAATCGAAGCGTCTTGTTCTTGGCCAAGGTACTAAGCGCTCCACCACAAAAGAACAGGCTGCGAACGATGACAAAGTTAAAACAGTAAGTGGAGCCAAGTCAACTCAAGATGGTAAACGTACGGGAGAACTTGAGGAGAAGCCTAAACGTATCACTGCTAACGAGCGTCGAGTGTCACTTTCGATGGAGTACGCAAAGAACGGAAAGAGAAAACTCGACGTTTGAGTCGCAAGTTGGAGCTGGAGGAGCGTAAATGGTGCGCTGAACAACGCGAGAGAGAACATCAACGCAAACTCGAGTATGAACAGCGTGAACGTGAAATGGCAACCCATGCTGTCAGCCAGCGTCACGAGCTTTTCTTAGCGCATATTCAGCAAGGAAAGCAAGGGAAGACATCGGCCGAGATCGAAATGCTCCTCCAGCTGTATGGAAACAACTAACACAGCCATAGATGCCAATCGATACGTGCGTACCGAGGTTTTTGGATTAATTTATGCATGTCATAAGCGTAACAGAGGAAGGATTAAAGCGCTGGAGCTACGAGGAGGTCCTCTACGCAAACGAGCTAACGTTGAATTGAATTGCGGCACTGCCATCTTTGCGTTTATTCCTCTGTCATTTTGTGCCTATTACACGCCTCTCAACCACAAGATGTGACCGGGCTCGCGCCCTACGGCAACGGCGTGCTCCTTGACCCGGCAGCGGAACGGAAAAGTTTCGTCGTCGTCTTCGTTTCCGTAAGTGCGGAGATGCTCGTCAAATTCTCGCTCTTCGGGCCAATGATCACCAAGCTTGAAAAGAATGTTGTGAAGCACTACACACGCATTTATCCACCGAAGCAACCGCTCAGCATCTTCGGTACGCTTGATTTGCAGACGAATCTCTCTAAGTGATGTCCATCTCGCTTTCAGCACACCAATGGTGTGTTCGTTTACGACGCGAACATGGGCCATGCAAGTATTGAAGGCGCTGTTATCGTGACCGCACTGGTTCTTCTTGTATGCTGGAATCAGTGTATTGCTTTTTGTGTCTGCTGGGTACGCGGAGTCACCTATCAGGTACTGGTCTTCACTGAAAAAATGTTTTTGAGTTCATCTTGTGCCAGTGACATATGACGATAGACGGTGCTATCAGCACAAGACCCAGGCCACCCACAGTGCCACGAGATAATTGGGCGTCGGTCATCACACACCAATTGAGCGTTCAGACTATATATTTGCTTCGATCAAAGTAGCATTCTCCATTGATCGATGGCTTCTGCGATAATGGGAACGTTGTTCCGTCAATAAAGCCAACGCACCCTGGAAAGACTTCTCTTGCCATTCGACTGGAAATTCGCCTCCGTTCTTCTTCATCAGGTTACTGAACGTACTCATCCGACAGATCGTTCAATGCGATCACCACGCGGGCAGTGAAGAGATCAAGCGTGTAATTTCCAACGCCCCATATATGTTTTGTGCGCCCTATACTTGAACCGCTTCCATACGTTCCTCGTTTGTCCAGCGCGACAGCCAGTTGAAGCCAAATGGGAGCCTGCGGATGCTTGCTGTTGTTGTGAAAAACGCGGTGTGACTTGATTTTATCACAAACGTACTCGAAAGATTCTCGAGATGGCCTCATGAGCTGCAAAAATTCAACGCCCGGCAAGCTCTGGAAGTACTGCTCTGCAAATTCATGACTGCGCGTAATATTTCCTCTTGTCGACAAATACCTCCGGGAAAGCACCTGCTGCAACCGATCAAAGAGGTCGTCGACGCTTGAGTCAACAGGAATGAGCTCCTCCCACTCGTCGAACGGAGAGAAACCACCGAGTTCTTCGTCGAGTTCTTCCTCCAAAATTGCCACTGCAAGAAGATCAACAACTTCAGATATGAGCTCCTGGCGCTCGCTGGGTTTGGGCATGTCTTATCGACGACGAACCAGCTAGATCCTTTCCAGATGTAGCAGGAGGAAGACTGAAGGCAGGATATATAACGCTGTGTCGGTGTGACGGACTCTCTGTGTTGTCCTGTTGTGGCACTGTACTTGTGTCACGCAGCAGTGATCGTACCCCAAATTCTGAGACCCGATTAAATTGTGTATTGGCGCCAAATAGCATGCGATTTGAAAGAGAAATCACACGCCAGGTTGAGCGTAATCGCATGCTATTTCGACGTGACATTTCGTAATTCTGACCCCCTAATACGTGTATTAATTCACTCACTACTATAGTCAGATTATCGATTTCTTATGGTATTCACCATTCCGATTTTGTTTCCTCTAAGTCGTCAGGTAGTGACATACTACAAGCGAAGTCGGCCAAGAAGGTCGCTTGACATCTCGTCTAGGTCGTAGTCCATTTCATCGTCGACGGGGAAGATGAAGCTGGTAGGTGTGTGCAAGTGATGCAGTTCGTCGATCAAACAAGCCCACGCGACGACCTCCTTCCCGTTCTCGATGTTCTTGACACGAATACCCCACTTGAATATATACGAAGTCTCCTTTGGTCGTGGATATACCAACTCGAAGGTTCCAAGGGCCTAAAGCTCTTCCATGGCTTGGCGGACCGCAGAAGGTGGTTCTATCTTGGCTGGAGGTGTCGTTGGTCCCTGCAGATGTCACGAATATGGACTGGATTTGAAGTTAGTCCTTGTGGCGGTCTCTAGTCTTGTCGGATGCGCTGTGAGCTCGATGCCTGGCGGCGAAGCCTCTGGCCTGAAAGTTGGACTGGCGGCACAGTGAATACCTGCGGTGGCCACGAGTGTGAGTCGGAGGTGCATTAAGCTCCTGCACTTCTGCTTCAGGCGGAGCCCTCTGCCCTTCTCCTGATGTCCTTGACTTGAGCCGTGTGCTGGAAAATGCTGTGGTCCGTGCTGTGGTCACGAGCGGAGGCTTGAGTTCCTCTCGACCCCGCTGTGGTCACAAGTCTGTCGGCTACACTTCGAGCGCGTCGATAGCGATCCACACGCGAGCGCAGGTCGCATCTTGGGCAGAGGATATCTTCGCGAGTGAGCTCGATAAATTTCAGTACGGTGTGGAAGATCGTGCGATTTTCAGCCAATCCAGTGCGTAGGATACGAACATACCAGATCCGTTTAAATACGAAATGGCGCGAGAACGAATATCGGGAGGAAAGCTCGCAAAAATGTTCGTTCTTCTCGCACTTTAGCGAGGAGAACACGAAAACCAGGTTTTTCATGTTCCCTCTTTTTCGTTGACGCGTTTCTCACCAATTTTTATGTTCCCCTACCCGCGTGTTGGTCCAAGGCTTGTATAATAGTATTGTGCAATGCAAGTCTTTTGTCGTTTTGACCTACTGACTTGCTCGCTCTACTTAACAGAGGTCGACAGCATCGAGGACCCATAACACCACAACTCGGTCAATTTTGCTCAACTTTTTGTAAGATTTGGCCAGCATGTGTATCTCAGCGGCTCTATTTATGGTAAAAACCACGGAGATTATGGGTTCCTTCGCCACAAAGAATAGAGAGAAAGGTAAATTGACCTAGCCCGTGTCTAGTTTTGGCGAATCATGAGTCTCCATTTCGACTGTATTTAAACATACCCTTCCCAATACTATATCGTTTTAGTTATCGACTTTTAAGCTAAATCCAGTTTAAGCAAGGCTAAAGTAAGATAAAGTTTTGAAAGCGGTTTCTGAGTGTTCTACGTGTCGTACGACGATTCTTACTTTTTCAAACTTTTATACCGAATCCAAAAATATATAGTTTGGCTGGGATGTTTTGTGGGTCCTCGATGCTGTCGACCTCTGTAAGTACGAGATCGATTTAATATGAAACGGCTTCATAGAAAATACAACTCGAGCGCAGCAGACAGAGATTTAATATAAAGTAGCCCTATTTGCGCAAAGAAAAACGCAATTCGGATCATTTTATTTTATTTCGACCACAGATGCTGTCCCACTGGAACTGTCTTGCCTCCTGTCATTATCTGTCGTATAGGACATTTGCAGCGGGACAATAGCTTTCGTTTCAATGGGCAGCACGATTTTTAATCAGTCTCAAACTTCTCCTTTGCTATTCAAGTGCCTAATGTACTCTCACGACTTCCGCTGGCGTGCTGTATTTCTTGTTCATGTGTATGGTATATCTGTTCAGTACATTAGTGACATATTTGGGCCTAGTGTACGAACTATACAAAGATGGTATTGTTTGTTTTTATCGAAGGGGTGGTGGAGAACGACGACCAAGCTGCCCGCTCTTCACGGTGGCCGTGTGAAGTAGTGGAGCGAGTACGGAAGTATCTTAAGGACCACCCCATCTTTTATTTGGAGGAACTACAAGAATTTATGAAGCGCTCCTTCCTGGAGGTAAAAAATGTGTCGCTGAGTACAATTTGTAGAGCTTTACATTTTGATATGAATTTGACTAGAAAGGTGCTAACTAAGGCGACGAAAGAGTGCGTGCCACACGAGGTGCATGCGTACAAGGTGAAGTTAGAGGCTCGAAACGTTACGAGTCCTTGTAGAGCAACGTCACAAGGCAACGTGCCTGCCCGAGCTACTCCCATTTCACCGCATAGTGTGTGAGCCGCTAGTGCAGATGTAGACGAAGCTGAAGAGCTATTGCACGCAACAAACAGAGCAGTATTGTGTGTTCTTCTCAAACTTTCCAACCCCGGCCGTTTGAATCTCCGGAGCGAAATCGCCGGCGAATTGCCTAAAGCACTTGGTTTTACTATTGGTAAACATAAACGGTTCTTATACGTACTTAAACGAATAAGCAAGGTATTAGTTTCGGCAATTTCCAAACCTGGGCGATTCGCTTAATGACTTGAATTTGTATTGGGGCGATTTAGTCGCCTATCGAGACTCTCCCCGATTCGGCAAATTCAGACGGAATTGACAATATTAGTGTCACTGCAGCCGCCGACAACTCGCGTACCTATCCGGTGGCAGATAGACAGCTAATAAATCGAGCACGACATTGGCCAGCGAAAGCCCGATTTAGTGCTCGGCTTATGGCGAATCGCATTTTTATGACCACATACTTCGAAGTATTAGGGGATTTCAGTTATTATTATTTTTCAAACGATGAACCCGAAAAAATAACAGAAAGCCAACGATGAAAATGTAGGGGTTTCAGTTATTATTTAAAACCTCGCGAGTTTTTCAGGAAATACAAGGAATGAGCCCTCTGGGCAAACGATACGTCCAAAGAATGAGCCTCATTTCTTGGGCTTATCGTTTGAAAAAAATCTTAACTGAAACCCCTATTATTTTCCTGCTGGATCGATCTAACCGTTAAAACTGATCGGCAAAAACTTGCAGGGCACAATACATGTACCGAATCTGGGAGGGTATCGTGTTTTTGTGCATTCGTGGACGGACACGGGATTAAAATCCAGAGAACTGCGTGGGCACCTTTGACCAAATTGTTTTGTGCATTGTTCTGCGGCATCCTTCGCTCGTGCTCGTATTTGCCTGCTTGGCGACGCTATTGGTTTTCATCATGGTCAGCGGGTTCGTGCCTTTGGTGGTCACAAAGGCGCAGCGAGGCGAGTTGAAGTCATCGAAGAGTCAAAGCCCAGGAGACCAATACAGAATGGAATAAATGTTGTTTGCAAATGTCAAGTGTCCATCTCTCTCTCTGTTTTATAGCGTGAAAAAGCGTTCAACAATACGGGGAATGGACTGGTATCCGCTGCAAATGCGAACCTCCGTCTTGTTGTCAAGCGATTTCTTGATGAAGGAGTTGCAGAATTTCGCCAACAGCTCCTTGCGAGTGTTCACACCCGTCATTAGCTTCACAACCAGCCTCGGCTGCGCCATTGCGCCCACAATGTAGCTCATGAAGTCGTTGCAGTACTTGCAGCAGTTCCCATCCTCGTGCCTTCGTTGTGCGTGGAACCAAACTTCATAGCGTAGATTGGCGAAGTCGCTGAAGCGCTTGTGGAGTCGGTAGTCGGATTGCTCGCCGCACGTGGTAGCCTTGACCGTCGGAATATGTGACGACCTGTGCTTTAGAAACACATCTAGTTGGTAGTACACCACGAAATTGCACTCGGTCGCGCTGTTGATCTCAATGTGGTCGATCGTCTCCAGAAACGATAATGGGGCCGCTGTGTTTGAAAGCCGCGTCGGGGTCAACGCCACCTTCGACAATTGATGCAGAGACTGCATTGTGAGCTCTGTACGTCTTTTGATGGGGAAATTGACAAGTGAGTCGCGTCAAGTTCCTTAGAATTTCTGGTTCCCCGGCTTGTGTTTTATGTCGATTGTATTTCATCGACCAGTAACCGTAGTGGCACTCGTCCTATCAACGCGTTTATCGATGAAGTTAATCGGCCGGAAGAAGCCTTGTGTGTCTTTCGATGACGAAGACCATCGGAGTGTGATCAGGTCGCTTGGACGACGAGGTGCAGAGACCAGGGTCTCACCCTGCACTTCCGACGATCTCGCTGACTCTGTGAGACAAAGGCACTTGCCACGCACACTTCGTGGCCTTGGGATAACACTGCGGCACCTGCAGCTGCCGACTTGTGAGCAAAAAGGTTTAAACTTCACGAGGCGACACCCTGTCGTACCGAGGCGAGTTTCCCTTGGTTGGCCTGCCTTCCCCATTGCCATTATTCGTTTAGCCACGAAGCACCGAAGCAGTCGTCTACCTTCACCTCGTACCAATACAACCAACCATGTCCAGCACTGCAGTCATGGTGTTCCGGGTCCTCGCTGGAATGGCCACAATCTGCATGGCCTCCAGTCCGTCACTGCTGATGTACAGCATCCACAAGCAGAAGCACGTCGGCGTTGCCTCCGTCTTCCCTATCGCTGCACTGCTCGCGAATTCCCATGTTTGGTAAGTTTTGCCTTCTCAAGTTATCTCTTAGAAAATGTCTAACGCTATATTTTTCAGGGTGATGTACGGCTATATTGAAGGCATGTGGTTTCCCGTCTTCGCCTGCTTCCTATATGGAGAATGCTGTGCAGTTGTCTTCCTGTCCATCTACACTTACTACAGCTCGGACAAACGCTATGTGGCTCGCACTCTGGCGGTGTTCCTTACAGTGCTGGTCGTCATCACAATCTACGGCGTCGTGGGCGGTCTGGGCTATACTGGCCAATCGGTCAAGAGTGTCGGCACAATCGTCGGCGTCCTCGCTGACTGCGCCGGTATCTGTCTGTACGGTGCACCGATGGAGAAACTTTTCAAAGTACTGAAGCACAAGTCGGCCGTCTTCATCAACGTGCACATGGTTATCGCCGGACTGGTGAACAACGCGATCTGGCTCGTGTACGGCATCCTCATCACCAACTGGTTCATCATCGCCATCAACGTCATCTTCGTGTCCGCCAACACCTTCACGCTGTGTCTCTATCGTGTGTACGACCCGAGGACGCATCCGCTGCAGGACGGATGGGATGCTCACGACCAGGCCGAGATTTCCGTGTGCATCGAGATGTCGCCACGCATGGACACCAAGAAGTCGCTCACGAGTCTGCCCAGCCCCGAGTTCTCGTACATGTCGTCGCCCAAGCTCGAGCCTTCGTAGGTAGGCGCAACCAGTCGTTTTTTTTTCATTTTAAACTGTCCATGTGGACGATTAATCAACTGTACATAGATGATCATATTCCGGTAATCGAACTTACGATACTTTCCACTTCACGTGTCAGTTTGTACGGAAAAGCTCGCTTCAGATACCGTACGCTCGCTATTGCGTCGAAAGCGGAATGGGCACTCGACAGGTCCTGGGGCGGCGACGCCAGACACGAATACCCTGGAATCGGTAGACTGGTGAGCGACTTCTTCGATGTTTTGGTCTCTAGATGGGGGATCCATGTCGATGGAGACCGAAATCTGCTGCTCATTGACTTCGTCCGGGTAAGCGTTCCATCCATCCTGGAGGGGTGCTAGCAAAGAGTCAGACTATTCAATGCGAACTTAATTTGAGCGTCATAGTTTTCCGTTGTGTCTGTGGTAATGGCAAAACTACCAGTCGTGAAGAAGGATGAGAGTATCCAAGGAGATGAGCTACGCGTGGCTCTTCCGCCCAGCTTCAGTTTCTGCTTGGTTCGAGCCGTTAAACGATGACGAGCATTCCTGTGTTCAGCCCCCTGCGCTCGGATCGCTCACAGCAGTGCGTCTCACGTCTCGAGGCTTTCATCAAGCTGACGGGTACCCCAATCCGAAATTCGGACTGGGCGGGCGTTTTCCCAAGCTCGACCACAAAGCATCGCGAAAGCGAACTGAATGCGTACTAAAGCCATGATGGGGTTCGACGCAATGGACGATTGCCAAAGGCGCCTGCCCGACAAACTGCACGCTCAGCCCAGGACTGTCAGAAACGGTACCAAGCAGCCTCGCTCTCATCAGTACTGCCGCACCAGGCAGAACTGATTTCATCGCTGAGTTGGGGTTAGAACTCGATCCGGAATACGAGGTGGAGGATTCCGACCGTAGAGACGAAGCCGTGGAGCTACCAGTGGATGAGTCACCAACATCGACCGACGAAGTTCTTGAACTTTCAAGTGACGAGGTCGTGGACGAGGAGCTACCCGTCACAGAAGATGAGCCAACTCCTTGAGTTGATGAACTCGAAGTAGGAGCTGAACTTCCAGCCGAGCCAGTGGACGATCCTGTGGTGGACGTACCTGGCAAGCGACCCTGTAGCATTGGCGGTCGACCCAATGGTATTGTTGACAGTGGACCCAGTAGCATTGGCAGTGCCTGTAGAGCTTGACGTGGTTGTCCCAGATGGGGTACTTGTGGTCGATCCCGACGTCGTCGCTGTCGATGTTGATCCGGTGGTGGCGGATCCTGTGCAAACCATCGTCTCGCCACTGCGCATCTGACCACCTGCACAGTCAGTCAGAGAAAACTGACAGCTCGTCGAGCATAACTCGGCAATTGCCGTCGTGTCGGTGGTGCAGGAGCAGCTCTGGCCACACTCGGACATGCTGTTACCGTCGCCGACGCGGTTGCCTAGGATGTTGCAGTCTTCAGAGGGAGTGACGCCGCTACTTGTAGTGCACACTCGACGAGCACAGTTGCCCTGGGAGATGACGCCCAGCGAAACCTTGGACAGGAGCAGTGACCAGCACCAGCAGACTCAGGACAATCGCACGAACCATTTTTGGTGAAAGGCTCTTGAAAACTGGGTATCACTTTCCAATTCCTACTGGAGTTGATATCCAGTGGGTATCAGTGGGTATCAACTCCTACTGGAGTTGATATCCAGTGGGTATCAGTGGGTATCAACTCCAGTAGGAATTGGAAAGTGAGCGATGCCCCCTTCAAGTTGCTCGAGCATCGTGTGGCATACACAACATAAAACCATACAAAGCTCAAGTCATCTCATTCCAGTGGTGCCCACGAGCTCAGTTATCAAAAGTACGTCAGTCAGTCACGATGGCCGTCCCGACGAAAGCTGCTGCCTTCGTGGCCTCTTCCCCGTGCTTCGCCGCCTTCCGTGGCGTCACGGTCACGTCTTCTCTCACCGAGGCCAAGCGATACATTGGCACGCACAACGGCACGTTCCACTGCGACGAGGCGCTGGCCGTGTCGATGCTCAAGCTGCTGCCCAAGTTCGCGTCCCACGACGTGTTGCGCACCCGCGACGAGGCCAAACTGGCCCAGTGTGAAGCTGTGGTGGACGTGGGAGGCATCTACGACCCGGAGACGCTGCGCTTCGACCACCACCAACGCAGCTTCTCCGGCACCTTCGACCAGCGCGACACGAAGCTGTCGAGTGCTGGTCTCGTGTACAAACACTTCGGCCGGGAGATCATCCAGGTACTGGCTGGACCCACGACACTGGACGACGATACGCTGGACATTCTGCACCAAAAGGCCTACAAAAACTTCATTGAACACATTGACGGGATTGACAACGGCGTGGAAGTGGCCAGTGCTGGAGACGCCAAGCTCACGTACAACTACCAGGTGTCCACCAGTCTCAGCAGCCGTGTGGGGTACCTCAACCCCGCTGGAACGAGGACCAGAGCGAGACCCGCGTGAACGAGCAGTTCCAGCAGGCCATGTACATGACCATCTCCGAGTTCACGGACGCGATTCAGGACCTCGTGCACTCGTGGCTGCCCGCTCGGGAGATCGTGGAGAAGGCTGTGGCCAAGCGGTTCCAGACGCACAACTCCGGCGAGATCGTCCACTTCCACGAGTACTGTCCGTGGAAGTCGCACCTGCACGACCTCGAGGAGAAGCTCGTGATCCCCGGCCAGATCAAGTTCGTGCTCTACAACGACGCGACGGGCAACATGACGCGCGTGCAGGCGCTCAACGTCGAGCCCGGCTCCTTCGCGCTGCGCAAGGGGCTTCTGCCGGCCTGGCGCAGTCTGCGCAACGAGGAGCTGTCGCAAGTGGCGGGCATCGAGGGCTGCACGTTTGTGCACAACGCAGGCTTCATCGGAGGCAACCGCACGTACGAAGGCGCGCTCGAGATGGCTGCCAAATCGCTCGAGGCCCCCGACGAGGAGACCAAGTAGGAAAACGTTGTAAAACTACAGCGAAGACGCCTCCTGGCGCTCATTAAAGATGTTGAAGTTGTACCCCATAGTTGCCTTTTTCACTTGAGTGCCGTTGTTCTTTCGAAAGAGTGACTGGTAAACCCTTTCGAAACCAATAATCGAGAAAAACTGGCATTTTGAGAATTTCGGCGCGAAGAAAAACTCAGCTGGCAGTGATGGCGGACGAGGAGATCGCGCCGGCCAGCACCGGTACGACTCTATATACCTTGCAAGTAGTGCGGGCTCGTGAGCCAGGTAGGCTGTGTGGGGCTGTGTGTGCGTGCGTGTGGGTGGCGTCGAGGTATCCGCCGTAAGACCTCCCAAATCCCGTTCTAGTTACAGAGCGGAAACACGCGGTTCTATTTATAGAGCGGTTCTTGTACTTGAATAAGAAACTCACGTTGTATATACCTGTATAGCAGATCGAGCGCCGCCGACGACACAGAAGCCCGCGGTGCGCGGCCGCTACGCCAAGTTCAACGGCACAATGGACGTGCTGCTACTGGAGGCGCTACAAGTCAACAACCCGTTCACGGCCAAGCACGGCACGAGGCTGCAAATGTGGCAAAACGTGGCCGAGTCGGTCGGCATCTCCGTGTTCAAGAACCCGGCGGCCTACACTTGGCACACGTGCCGGTGAGAGAGATGAGCTGGAGCTGGTAGTTGCTCATGAGCTCACTAAAGTCTTCTTTTTTTATTGATTTAACATGTAGGGACCGAGTCACGGCCCTCATGAAGATGTATACAGATGGCAAGCACGACAAGTTATTTAAGCACGGGACGATGGAGGAGAACGCCCGGAAGGAAGCCATTCTGCGGGAGATCAACGAGACGCTCATCCGGAGAAACCACAAGATGGCTGGCCAGTTGGTGGTGGATGCGAACGAGAAGGAGAGGGCGGTCGTGCCGAAGAATGAGGGCGCGAACTTCACCCCTCCTGCTTCTGCTTCTACTCCTACGAATGCTGCGCTGCCGCAAAAGCGACGGAAACTGGAGCCCTCGGTAGGTGGCGTCACGTCGGCCAAGAGCTCGGAAACACACGGTTCCGAGTCCCACGGCTTGGAGACCCACGACGCTATTAGCACCGAGAACTTCCGTGCGCGGGTCCTGGAGCTGATCGAGAGCAAGATCCAGTTCGACATGGACCAGCGGCAGAAGGAAACGCAGCTTCGGGAGCAGGAGTTCGAGCTGCAGAAGCGGTTCCTGGAGTATTTACAGACAAAGTAGCGAGACAAGTTGGTGTGTGTTGTGCACTGCTGGTTGGTGGACAAAGTGGTGGCAGTGTGCAAACAAGAGAAATGTGCCCATCTCGCCGGGAGCCCCACACTGTACTGAAAGTGGGAGGTAGAGGAAGAAACGGCAAGGAACGACAAGACCTGTTCAATGAATAATGCTCTTCATTCGTGTCCTCCTCCTCGCCAGTGCAACTTCTCTTTTCGTGTTACACCTTGCAGTCTGCTTGATTGTCCATTGCTTTCGCCTCGTTTTGCATGCTCTGCAGTAGCTTGGCGATATTGTGCTTAATCTCGCAGAACTCCTCGTTCTCCTCCTGGGAGTCCCATTCCTCTCCCTCGCTCGACTTCGCGTCGCCACGTCCACTTTTCGCTTCCGGTTGGTCTTCTTCGTCCGAGTCGAGATCATCGAAGTCCTCCTCCTCGTCATGCTGCGGCTTGGCCAACTCGAAATCGCTCGATCTCTTCCTTCTACTGCCTTTCCGCTTCGGAGACGCCGAGTCTTCGTCCTCCTCGAAATGCTCAAAGTCCTCCGTGATCTCCTCGTCCTCGTCTTCGTCGTCCAAACTCTGTCGAAACCTGCCGTGCATGTTGGCCTCAAAGTTCTTCACGCGCAACGCCAAGTCGTGCAAAGCGCAGGACAATTCGAGCTCAGCTTCTTCACCCACACTATCGGTGCTGTTGTAGCCGTCTTCATCCACGGTCAAGTCCATCGTTGCAACCGAGTCCTGCGTTGTGCGGCTCTTCATGATCACCGTCTCATGTGCACCACATTCCGGGAGATAACTGGCCGAGCTTTGACAGTTGAGCACCGGAGACCATGGCCGAGTTACCGGAGATTGACATGGCGTACGACTGTGACGTGTACGAGCCGGCCGAAGACACGTTCCTGTTCTTGGATGCTTTGCAGGACGAACTACCGCAATTGGTAGCTCTGGACCCAGCGATTTGTGTCGAGATCGGGTACGTCACGGACTACAACAATTCGTGGTGGGCATTCAATTCTGATGAGGTTTTTGTAGGTGTGGAAGTGGCGCGGTGTTCGTGTATCTGGCCACGCAATTGCAGAAATTGGGGACGGAAGCGATGTTCGTAGCGACCGACATCAATCCATTGGCAGCGGGTGTGGCACAGCAGACGGCCAAGAAGAACGGAGTGGAAGCGTTCGACATTGTACGCACAGATCTGCTGCAGTGCTATGAACCACGGATACAGGTACAAAGTGGAGAGTTTGAAAGCATGATGCAGATACAGAATTCTTATCGGGTACTTGTGATAACCTTACAGGGTCAAGTGGATGTGCTGCTGTTCAATCCGCCGTACGTGCCCACTCCGTCAGAAGAAGTTGGCTCGTTGTACGTGGTTAGTTTGGATTGTAATGGCGGTTTGAAAAAAAAGACTAACTATGTTGTGGTTTACACAGAGGCATTGAAGCTGCGTGGGCTGGTGGACTCCACGGGCGTGAAGTGATTGATCGACTGCTACCAAAAATCAACGATCTACTGTCACCTCGCGGTGTGTTCTACATGGTCGTGGTCGTTGAAAACAAGCCGAAAGAGATCGCTGCTGTTCTCGCTAAGGATGGCTTTGAAATGACGGTGCGTTGTCCAATCTGCTTCCTGCATGTGAAGATATTGTGTTTACAGCCCCTGTTGTTGTTTTATTTCTCAGGTTGTTCGCTCAACAAAAGCCAAGAATGAACAATTATCCATTCTGAAGTTCAGCAGGAAGTCTACGTAAATGTGAAACATGAACATCGAGATCATGCCGTACGTCACTGTAGACTGACAACGATGTCCTCATCCTATCAATGTTTCGTGCCATTGCAAACCTTTTCTGTGGATAGATTCATCCTGGTCCTAAAACGGAACAAGCCCGGAAACTAGTTTTGAAGCCCAGTCCTGAGGACGCTCAACGGAATTCTTAATTAGCGACGTGCGTGGTGCGTGTCTTTCGAGCTTTCACCTCGAGGCCATGAATGGACTTATGTCGAGTCGAGTCCTCCAGATCTTCATTGTCTAATTTACTGCAAGCCGTCACAGTTAAACCAGCAGCCCTGCGATTTTTCTACGATGTCACACGCAACTGCAGTGCTCGTGTTCCGCGTGATCGCTGGTTGCTCGTATCTCGTAATGCTGAGTAGCCCATCGCTCAGCATCTACCGAGTGCACAAAGCCAAGAGTGTCGGTATTCAGTCCATCTTTCCTCTAGTAGCTTTGCTCGCTAACTCTCACCTATGGTAAGTTTTATGAAGATGGCGTAGCTGCTGTATCAAAGCTGACAGTTCAATTGTTTGTTCGTGAACAGGATGATGTACGGATTTCTCGCCAAAATCTACTTTCCGGTCTTCTCGTGCTTCCTCGTCGGTGACTTTGCTGCCACCATTTACCTCGCGATCTACTACCACTACTCGGATAACCGAAGATCCGTGATCCGTTCGATCACTACGGTAGTTGCCATCCTCTCCATCCTGACACTCTACGCCGTTCTGGGTGGCGTTGGAGTCACCAACCAAACCCGTCACGACGTGAGTACAGTCTTGGGGTTCTTCGCTGATATCGCCAGCGTTTGTCTGTACTGCGCACCGATGGAGAAACTGTTTATGGTTCTCAAGCACAAATCTGCTGCGTTTATTAACCTGCCGATGGTGCTGGCCGGATACGCGAATAACATGATTTGGCTCACGTTCGGCAGTCTGCTGGGGAACTGGTTCATGATCTCCATCAACATTTTCTTCTTCACAATGAACTCGATCACCCTCATCGTCTACCACATCTACGACCCCAAGACGCACCCGCTCGAGGATGGCTGGGACAAGAAACACGGGGATGAGAGCGAGAATCTCGAGAAGTTCCCTCTTAAAGAAGCCTTCGACCCCAACGAAAACGCGGATGAAGAAGAGTTCGTGGTGATTCAGGTTTCCAACGACCCCGTACCGTACAAGAAGGTCGAAGTCGTCCGCCCACCGATTCGTGCCCAGTTGACACACTAAAAAATGCATCATTTATTCGCCATCCTAGTGGTAACTTTTGTATGTTTTGGGGTTGGTGCAACTTACTCACCGTGATCCCCTGGCCTCGGACAGTGGTATTAAGATGTCGTCCTCAACTATCAATGCAACGAAAGAGCATGCTTTTGTCAAAGCTTTCTTATCAAAAAGTCGGATTGTGGATACCAAAGGCTGAGAAGCGATGAACGCATTCTTGAAGTCGTCTCCATACTCAAACCCAGTCAGTAATTTCCAAAACATTTGGTGCGCTCCCATTGGGCGCCGTATTTTGTTTTTAGAGTATCCACGCAACAACGTGGATACACTCAAAATTTTGAATACGCGCTTTCCCGAAACGCGAGATCGCATACCCCACCATACAGCATACCATCCACGCCTTCTGCTCTATTGAAACCACCTCTTACAAACTGATACCCTGTCCTCCATCATCTCGCGAATCCGCTCTTTCTCCGCCCAGTACAGTAAAATAGGCACAGAGCGCCTTGCGGAAGGGGATAAGGCGCAAAGCGAAAGAAGGCGGACAGACAGACACCAGAAGCTCCCGACGAGCTTCCTGCGCTCCCTCGGCTCTCTCGCGGCCGCAGCTTCCGGCTCCTTGTGGACCCGCGCTCTCCGCCTCGTTCCGGCGCGTCTCCTCGTGTTTCTTTCACCGCCCGCCGCGCTCTCGTTGCCTCCAAATCCGCCGAAATGTCGAGCTCCAGCAACTCGCGCAGCCCCAACGAGCGCCAGCCCATCACCAAGCGCTTCAGCAAGAACGCGCGCCGCCGCGGCAACAGCCAGGGGAGGCGCTCAGTTCGGGGGCTTTCGGGGGCATGAGCCCCGTCGGAAGCCTCGGTAGCAACGGGCTCAGCTCGCGGAACACCATCAGCTTCGGCAAGTCGGCGCTGTCGTCGTCCCCCGCGGCCACCACGCCCGGCCAGCACATGTCGCAGCTCAAGGACGACCAGGCGGGCTTCGTGAGCAGCAAGACGGGCTTCCTGACCAAGCGCGCCATGTCGAGCATGGACGCGTTCGCCAACTGGAAGGAGCGCTTCTTCGTGTTGGCCGAGGGCCACCTGTCGTACTACAAGCAGGGCGGCGGCTTCTTCAACAACGGGAAAGAGGACATTGTCCACCTGAAGGGCGAGCTGGAGCTCACGCCCGACACGATCGTGCGCAAGAGCACCATCGACGACAAGGCCAACTGCTTCGAGGTGGTGACCCCCACCAAGAAGATGTTTTGCCAGGCCAGCACGGCCAGGGAGATGGAGGACTGGGTCAAGTCGGTGCGCGCCCACGTGAACGCGCTCAAGAAGAGTCAGATGAGAGGCAGTTTCCATGACGCCACGCCCGTGAACCTCGGCGCGTCGGGAGGACCCGGCGTGATGGCCGGCATGGGGGCGCTGCTGGCGCAAGCGGGCGAGACGGACTACTCGCGCCCGAGTATGCTGGAAGACCACGAAATCGTGCGGGGAGCGGACAAGAGCTCGGACCCGAAGGACGTGGTGATCAAGCAGCTGCTGGAGGAGAACCGGTCGCTGAGGGAGCAGCTGACGATGAAAGACCAAGTGATCCACGAACTCGAGACCAACGGAGGACGCTCGGTGGACGCGCCGTCGGTGGGCGCCGGGAAGATCCGCTCGACCGCCCCGCAGATGATCTTGGATCTGAGAGACGTGAAGAAGAAACAGTTCCAGCTCTTCGATGCGGCGGAAGTGGGCAACTGGCACCTCATTGCCACGCTGCTGCGAGATAACGTCGTGGATGTCAACGGCGTGGGGATTAACCAGACGTCGGCGCTGCACTTGGCGGCACGCAACAACCACCCGAATGCGGTGAAGGAGCTGCTGGCGCGGGGAGCGGACCCCTCCGCGCGCACGGGAGACAGCTACACGGCGCTGCACATTGCAGTCCAGGCTGGCAACGTCGAGTAAGTATTGGAGACTGCTACATTTTTATTTAGTCAGGAACTGACGATTGTTGATGATGGAATTATTCAGGTGCGTGAAGGAACTTCTCGATTCGGGCGCAGACCCGAATGTCACGGACTACCAAGGCAATGCTGCTATCCACATGGCAGCTGAGACAGGAGACATTCCCACGGCGAAGATGTTGGTGTCACGTGGCGCTCGTATCGACGCGCCCAATGCCAGTGGAAGTCTTCCGGTGCACTTGTCGCCCATTGGTCACCCGATCCGGGTGCTGCTTGGCAGCGGCTCAAACTTAGCGGCTACGAACCCGTCGCAGCCGCCGAAGCCTCGCAATGAGATGGCCGAGCGTGAAGGAAACGCTACGCAGGTCAGCCACTTGGCATTCAAGAACAAGTACCAGAAGGACCTCGCTCTGGGTCCTCGTGACTTTGAATTTGTCAAGGTGCTGGGCCGTGGTGCATTCGCGAAAGTGTACTTGGTGCGTGGTAAGGGCTCCAACCGTGACAAGTGGTACGCCCTCAAGGCGTACAACAAGCAGGCTATTGTACAGAAGAACCAAGCGCAGTACATCCATACTGAGAAGGCAGCGCTGCAGGCATGCTCAGACCACCCGTACATTGTGACGCTGTACTTCGCTTTCCAGTCAAAGGATCGCCTGTTCCTGGTGATGGAGTACTGTGGCGGAGGTGACCTGCTCTCGGCACTGACTCGACGGAAGGCTTTCACTGAGAGCGAAGCTGCTTTCTACATCGGCGAGATTGCGCTGGCGTTGTCGCACCTTCACTCCAAGAATATTGTGTTCCGTGACTTGAAGCCCGAGAACGTTGTGATGGACCTGGATGGACACTGTTTGCTGACTGACTTCGGCATTTCTAAGGAGGGTATCAAGGACCACACGTCGGCCAACACTTTCTGCGGGTCTCCCATGTACCTTGCACCGGAGATGCTTTCGCGTTCGGGCCATGGTTTCGCGCTGGATTGGTACTCGGTGGGTGCTCTGCTGTTCGAGCTACTAACCGGTCTGCCGCCATTCTACACGAACGACAAGAAGCAGCTCTTCCACAATATTCTTCGTGGCCACCTGGTCATTCCGGAGTACTTGTCGCCGAACGCCCGCGACCTTATTCAGAGATTACTGCACCGCGATCCGAAGCAGCGATTGGGCTCCGGTCCCACGGGCGACCGCGAGATCTTTGACCACCCGTTCTTCTCGGGCATTAACTGGGAGAAGCTCAGGGCACGGGAGCTGGCGCCTCCGTTCCAGCCGAAGATCACCAAGGACCCGTCTGGTGTGCCCGACACGTCCAACTTCCCGCAGGCGTTCACAGACCAGGAGATTTCCGAGATGGAGCGGGGTTTCGACTTTATGGACCCGAACGCTGCCCAGGTGCAGCGCCCCAACCCGAACGGACACAAGGACGACAAGCGTCTGTTCAAGGACTTCGACTTCACGCCGGAGCTGCAGCTGGACAACGAGGCCAAGCAGTTTGAGCAGCTTGCGCTTCAACAGAACAGTTATAAGAACCTGCCTCCTCCGGCGCTTCTTGAGACGGATGAGTACAGCATCTAGACGCCATCAGAATTTGTGAAGGTCTGCCCAAGGAAGGCAGCTACGGTAGTGGAAGAAACCCCGATGCATGGCGGGACGACAAGTCAACACGGCAGTCAGGCGAGATGGACGATGATTGACGAACGAGGAGCAGGGCAGCCGAACAGCTTGATTGAGTTTGCGTAAGGAGAACGAGCTCGTGGACGCTCTTCGTGTGGGCAACCAAATGACAAAACAAAGAAAAACTCTTTATACCCCACACTGTCGCCATAGCTCTCTTCTTGTTGGTGGCGTTTGGGCTGGTAGTGATCGAAGATACTGGTACGTTACCATTGATGATAGTTTCAAGGTATATGAAGTATGCATTTCTCTAATCCGCACGAGCTGGGGAACGCATGGCTTCGTACTGCGGGCTCGGCAGGTTGAAGTTTTTCTTGTCCATGTCGTCCGAGGTGTCCACAGAGATCTGGAGTTGGACATCGTCGTCCTCCGAGTTCTCGTTGGTGTTGATGTCCCATCCGTCCTTGAGCGGGTGCGTCTTGGGGTCGTAGATGTAGTACACCACGAGCGTAAACGTGCTCATGGTGAAGAAGAAGATGTTGATGGAGATCATGAACCAGTTCTGGATGAGACTGCCGTACGTGAGCCAGATCATGTTGTTCGCGTAGCCAGCGAGCACCATCGGCAGGTTGATGAACACGGCCGACTTGTGCTTGAGCACTTGGAACAGCTTCTCCATTGGTGCGCAGTACAGACACAGACTGGCAATGTCGGCGAAGAAGCCAAGCACGGTGCTCACGCCGTGCCGCGACTGGTTCGTGTATCCGAGGCCACCGACAATGGCGTAGGCGCTCAAGATGGCGGTGATGACGAGCGTCGTGGCGATTGAACGGACCACGTAGCTGCGGTTGTTCGAGCAGCGATAGTAGATGGTCAAGTAAATGACGGCGGCAAAATCACCGACGAGGAAGCACGAGAAGACGGGGAAGTAGATCTTGGCGAGATAACCATACATCATCCTGTTGATTCACAGTCGATTGTCAGTGTCGGCAGCTCAGAATGTCTAAACCGCGGCAAGTACGCACCAAATATGAGAGTTTGCGAGGAGCGAGACAAGCGGGAAGATGGACTGTACGCCGACGCTCTTGGCCTTGTGGACTCGGTAGATGTTGAGCGACGGACTGGTGAGCATGACCAAGTAGGAGCAACCGGCGAGGATGCGGAAGACCAGGACGGCAGCGTCGTGGGACATCGTGACTATGAAAGAGGTTGGTGTTGTTGATGTGGTACCGCGGAGCTGGCTGTGGCGTCTGGAGCTGCTGTGAGGCCTGAGCAGCAAATTGGAGAATGAACGTCCATCGCTTCCAGTCCAGTATGGCGGCTGCATAGTGCCACGAAAGGTGTCAGGCGAGTCAAGCGGTTGTCGCATCCCAAGCAGCGCGCTCGTCACATGCAACCCAGCGCCAGTCCACGTCCATGTCAAACGCGTTTGGGACGGCTGCGTGTCTAGGCTCGACTGAAGAACACGCGAGAAACGCGGTGGTGCTATTCGAGTATTTGGTGCAATCGAGTGCTGTTGAGCTGGGAGCAAGAAGGTTATGCAAGACTCGAGTGAAGGTGCATGTCGTGTGCTACTCACAGCAAGACCTGCAAGTTGCAACGGCGGCAAGTCAGCACTATTATAGCCATGCCCTCGTGTCTTGCCGCTTTGCGCGCAGTAGGTTTACAGCGAGGTATCGTCAAAAATGCCGACCTCGTCTTTGGCCATTGCAAGTGCAATTGCACTTGCCCTGTGCTAAGGCGTCGTACCGCAGTAAACTTGACTAACGGTAAAACTCGATCACAAACATGTATTATACTAAAAGTTCTTTCGCCAAAGCTCATCTTCCACCACCACCACCAGCATACTTCTACATCAAAAATATGTGACCTCTTCTAATGACACCCGTGTCTACTGAAATCAAGATACCAGTACATCAATGAAAGTGTTCTCCGGGGCTTATGAAGTTGTAGACGCCTCCTGCCGAATGGGTCCCGTCTTGATGAACTTGGCACAAAAGAAGCCCATGGTGTCCAGCTCCGTATTAGCCGGATCAAAACGCTGGACAAGTGATGCTTCGCTTTCGTTAAGACCTTGGCCGGACAACCCGCGGTCGCCAATATGAGCTTCACCCTGCGAGACCAGCTTCAGCGGATAATTCTGCAGCGCGTGGTGCACCATCTGCTCGTTCTCCTTCGGGTTGATCGTGCACGTCGAGTACACGAGCGTGCCACCAGGCTTCAGCAGAAATGCTGCTACCCACAGGAAATTGCGCTGCATGTTCGTGTACTCCGCTAGGTTGGCAGCGTCGCCCGCGTGCAGCAAACGTGGGCGCAAGCCAAGCGCCGAGCAAGGTGGGTCCAGCAGAATACGGTCGAAGGTCTCCGGGAAAAAACCCTCAACCTGAAGCAGTCGCGCTTGACTCGTTGTATTCTCCTTCGTCCGCACCAAAACCTGCGCCACCGAGGTGAAGTCGCTACCAATCGCCAATCCTGCATCCACCTTGTCCTTCGGCAGCAACGCGTGGGTCGAGTCCATCTTTAGCGGCACGACACATTCGAGTTGAAGATCGTCACACAGTGTCCGCAGCTCCAGCGCTTTCCGCTTCGACCGATCACACGCCACCAGCGTGCCCTTGTTCCTCATCAACGTAGCCACATGGGACGTTTTCCCTCCCGGAGCTGCACACATGTCGAGAATCACATCACCTTCTTGCGGATCCAGCGCGTGCGCCACCACCGAACACGGCAAGTTCTGAACGTAGATCTGTCCACGCAGCACGCCGTTCATCGGCGGCGCATCGGGGCAAACCCTTATCAACTGCGTCACCGCCAGTCCTCTTACAGCTCGGAAAATCTCGGTACGAGCCATTTTGGTCACTCCCCGAGCGATCAGCAGCTTCCGTCCATTGTGGGCGGCAAAGTCGCTGCCCCGCGTGTGGTTGTGGTCCAAGTCCACGAACACATTGACGGGATCTTCCGAGTTGATGCCGCTGCTGGCGCTCATGACTCCTCGAGCGAAGATGTCGCTGCCACGCAGCACCGCTTCACCACAGAGTCGGTCCACCACGATACTCTTGAGTTCTGGGTTGAATTCTACCGTGACGTCTCCACTGGGTGACGACGGGATCATGAGGACGTCAGGTAGGGAGTTGTGTGCGAACGCCTCAATGGGCTGGCGACTGGCATCCAGAGCCGCCAATTGGGCGTTGAACTCCGTTAAATGAGGTTTTAAAGCTTGCAAAGCCTCGTCTCGTGACAGTTTTAACGTGTTGACCCGCACAGCAGTGAACGCAGGTCTGTAGCATTGACACACAGTGAGAATTCGACTTATGACACATTTTGTTTTACAGTTGGGGAAGTGGAGCGTACGGTCTGGCGAGTGCGCGCTTGATATTCGTCCAATGGGGTTCACCGTATGCGGCGCCCAACTCCTGCTCGACTTCATCGGGGAACGTGACGGAGAAGGCGTCCAAGGTGGTCACGGCGGAGGCTTCGAGCGGCGCCATGGTATGCTGGACAATGAATGGTGTCTATGCAATAGAACGGAACAGTTTGATTGGATGAAATTAGAATGAGGAGTGAATGTTGTCAAGTTGAAGTTGGTACAGAGTGAATGTTGACAATGGGGAGAGACGACGATGTTGTCGATAGCGATTGTCCCGCACACTGCTGCAAAGAACGAGGCGTCGCCCTTGATCTTTGATCATAGTCGACGCCAGCAATAATTTCGAGGGCGATGGACGCGTAGTCTACAATCACTTCAACACCGATCTACAACAGGAGCACAAAATGCGAGTAGCGCCGGTGGTTGCCGTAGAAAAAGAAGATGGAAGTTGAGCAACCAGTTGCGATATACTCTGCATACATATATGATTTGAGCTCGGCAGTGTGAAATGCTTGACTTTGTTGCCGCCAGAGCATAAAACTCGATGAAGTTCTGGTGCTCGCGGTTTTAATGGACTAAAGTGCCGAGCTGGAAGCTTTGGCTCTGCTGGCAACGATCTATGTTGTCGATTTATCTTCCACGAGATGAGGAAAGACTTCACTACGTGGTCGGAAATCTCGAGAATCGCCATCCGCACAGACACTCCTGTGCTGTTCACTCCAAGCAGAATTTTTACTCTTTCTTGCAAAACCAACATGCCAAATACTGATACATGTAGTCATGAAGCACGCGAGGACGAAAGCGTTCTGCTCCGCAATTTTTCAACCGATGCAGAAGCTCCCAGCAAGTACAAAAGACAATAGTAATTCTGACGTGGAATTGCCAGAAACTTGGTGCGGTATATCTGGATCTGGGAGTAATTTCGTTTGGTGACGGAGCGACTCGTGGTACGGGACGTTGCTTATTCTTTGAGGCCGTCGGCTCAAGCGATCTCGACCTTCTTGAGTCTCTTCAAATTGAATTCGAAGCACTCGTACCGGTAATACTCACTCGGGTTTGATCTCGGAGATACCATGGCCACTCGGTATTCGAGCTATGAGCAAACCCATTCCGAGCGTCAGCGCCAGTGTCGCAATAATACAAGAACACGAACCAGTAAGCCACACTTGGACGCCCCTCTCCTTGAACAATAAAAATGCTGATTCGTCATGGTGGGGAGGACAATCATAGTGGCATACAAAATGCCACACCAGCCAACATTCGCCACGATCAGTTCCTCGGTCGATTGGTCGTGTGAAGACTTGAACGCAAACATGTTGCCAAGGGAATACCCCGCTTGACCTTCAGCTGTCCAAGACCAGTTGATGTTGAAGCATTATTCGTCTTGGCTGCTGCTGGTGGATTGTGCTGTCCGTTCCAAAGAGCAGCATCAACAACAATGCATCGCTGGGGTCGTTCAAACGTTCCTCCGACCACCCGAGTGTCCACTTCTCAAGACGAACCCCATCACAAGATTTCCAGTCCCCTGCTGCGCTTCATCCGCATTGCGCAAACCACACATGGATTCCGACTCTTCTCCTGACACCACGCGTTGATATCGAGCGATTCCTCGATGACATTACCCGTGTACTTCTGAGGCCAAGTTGAAGCTCTTCTCGTCAAGAGTCCGAGTTGTTCGACAATTTGATGGCCATTTTCCAGCTCGAGCTGTGCTTGCGTTCCCCGATCTCTGTCAACACGTCCCCTTTCCGCGTCAGTAGCTTCCCTTTCACCGTCTGGAGCTCCACAAACAGGCCACGTTTTCACTCTTTGAGGTGAAAGTCTGTGCTTGTGTCCGTTCCTTCAGGCACATCAAAAGGATCTGCTTGTCCGTATGAAACCTCTCGACAGCTCGTGAACAAAATTTCTTCGTCTTCCTCACTGTCAAGAATTCTAGGTAGGAAGCACCAGCATGAAGGTTTCTACAAGTCTCATCGTGGCGGCTTTGACCACGTTGGCTGCCGGCATCAACGCCCAGTCGGCGAGCTCGTCTGGCTTAGCATCAGGGTCGTCCGATACCAGCACGGAGCAGACACTTGCGTCCACATCAAACTCCGCGTCGTCCGAGACGAGCTCCTCGTCGATTGAAGGCTGGGATGTTTCTTCCTCTTCGGGTTCAGCCACGACGTCTTCGGATGGAACGGGTTCGTCCTCTTTCGAGAGCTGGGACGCCCCCGCCAGCTCAACCTCGTCCGGTACAGAAGCGTCTTCGAGCGCCACAACCGATTCACCTACCGAGCCCAGCTCGTCTTCAGATGCCACGTCGCCTTCAGGTTCAGCGTCTACGATTGAGACTTCTTCAGGCTCCACAGAATCATCAGCGGAGACCACCGCGTCATCCGAGACTAGCTCGTCGGAGTCTACGAGTGAGACCACGTCGGATGGCAGCTTCACCGACGGACAGAAGGCTATCTGGATTGAGCGCCACAACTTCTTCCGTGTATCGGGTCTGCCTTGGTCTGCAGGTAACATGCAGCGAATGGGCTGGGGCGATGACCTTGCGAAGGATGCAGCTGGCAGCCGCCAGTTGCGCTGCTAGCACAACTACCGGGCTGAATGTGTACGAGTCCACGTCAACGGACCCGTCGGCGGTGATGGAGGAAGCGATTAACGCTTGGGTGGTTGAGCCCTCGATGAAAAACATTGGCTCCGTCGCCCCACCAGCAACTGAAGGTGATGCAGTTGGTGCAGGACTGTACAATTCGTACACGCAGGTGGTGTGGGCGTCGACGACTAGCGTCGGATGTGCCATGGCCAGTTGCTCGGGTGGATCGATGGTCGCGTGTGAGTACTCACCGGCAGGTAACGACGGCAAGTCGGCTTGGTACGTCCACGCGGCGCAAGCCACTCAGTGTCCGACCGGAACCACGCCCCATTTGGGGCTTTGTGTAGTGGAAGGAGACTCGGCAAATGACCTCATCGCGCCGATCCCGGACGGCCGATGGACGTTCCAGATGTACCCGTCGTACGTTGAGGACATCATGTCAACGATATTGGAGGCAGCCAAGGCAAGAGATGCAGCCTCCACAACGGAGGGTAGTGAGGATATCGGGACCACGGATGCGTCGACAACCAGCTCGGACGACGAGCAGACCGCGAGCTCGTCCGAAACAGAGACTTCCTCGGCTGATTCCTCAGCTGAGACTGGTTCGTCCTCCGGTTTGGATGTTACTTCCGCCTCGGGTTCTACCACGGAATCGTCTGCCGAGGCTAGCTCGTCCTCGCTCGACGAGTTGGATACTACTTCGACGTCTGGATCGTCCACCACGACTGAGACTTCCTCGAGCGCTGACACGAGCTCTTCGGTGCTTGGTGGAAGCTGGGACGTCGCCTCTACTTCCGGATCGTCGACGACGGAATCGCCAACTGCGACTAGCGCGTCCGCCATGACTGCTTCCTCAGGCTCTACCACCGAGTCGTCCGCAGCATCCAGTTCTTCGTCCATTGAAGGCTGGGATGTCTCCTCCACCTCGGGCTCGTCGACAACAACAACATCTTCCACTGAGTCGTCCGCAGCAACCAGTTCTTCGTCAACTGAAGGCTGGGATGTCTCCTCCACCTCGGGCTCGTCAGCAACGGCTTCTTCCACCGAGTCGTCTGCAGACACCAGTTCTTCGTCGACTGAAAGCTTAGAAATTGCCTCAACCTCCGCCTCGGCGTCGTCTACGGAATCGGCTACCTCTTCTTCTACTTCATCAACCGAGAGCTCTTCGAGTGACGAAACTGCGTCCTTGTCGTCCGAAGAGGGATCGAGCACGGGTTCTTCTACTGAGACGAGTTCGTCTTCGGAGGACAGTAAACTTCCTGGCAAGGTGAAGCCCAGCTCGGCCAGTGGCTCGTCCTTCACGAACCAGGCTTCGTCACCGTCATCGGGATCGGTGACAGGCACCAGTTCGGGCAGCTCCAGCACGGACTCGACCAAACCGGATTCGACAGAGCAGGAAACTAGCAAACCGACGTCTCCGGTCGTCAACCCCGACTCGGGCTCTAAAACTGCGGTCTCAGCTAGCAACGAGACATCAAACGCTACGAGTGGCACGCCGCTCTCGGCCGCAGCCATCGCCGGCATCATCGTGCTCGGCGTTGTGGCGGTGGCCGCCCTGGCCGTGTTCGTAAGCTACCGCAAGAACCAGGAGCGACAGCGCGACATCATGCGCGACGGCGGCATCCAAGTCATTTAATTTCAACAAACTCGGAAGTCCGAGCCCAAACGCCATGAAAGCGTACGGTGCCTCGCTCGCAGGTACGTAGGAGAGAGTGAGGGAGATACAATAGCGAGGCCACCACCCAGTGCAAGTGCAAAAGTCAATCGAATCCGGTTTAGTCCTTTGATGAGCCTTGCTCGTGAATCACGACGAGATGCGGGACAGCGTCAACACTGTCTGTTGATTCAACAGACCCTGGAGAGGAAGCGGTCGGCGGTACGCTAGACCTGCTGCTGTACAACGGTGGAACTTGTGAATCCTTGATGGAGCTGCGAATGCGGCCAGCGTGGTAACTGAAGCCTATCCGGTGCTGGCCTTCACTTCAACCGGGCTTGATACAGGGTTGACCCCAGGTATTGTAGGAGCGTTCCAGCACCACGAAATATCGGTGGGGCATGGATTTGATTCCTGGTGTCCCGTCGAGCAAATTTTATGGACAGTTACTTTTCGAAAACGCAACACAATGCACATTCATACATCCAGAAACGTATTGGTTTCCAGGACCTTCCTACGTATTATATTCGTATGTCATTTATCTGTTTAGACAGGGTACTATTTCATACGTCAACCAACTCCAAGCCGTGGCATCTGGCACCGCGGAAGCAGATGTCCTGTCGACCAGGTCTCCGTTACGAGTCAGCGCCTCCCCGCCCTGCTTCTCCACTCCCCACACTCGAATTTACGTCAGACATTGCGCTACCAATTCGCAGCATGAAGGTGTCGGTGGTCCTTGCGTTCCTTACGGCGGCCGTCGCGTCCGTCCATGCCGAGTTGACCGCAGAAGACCAAGCGATCTGGATCGACCGCCACAACTACTTCCGCACCACGGGCCTCCCTGGTCGGCTGGGGACATGCACCGCATCGGCTGGAGCGCCGATCTGGCCGCGACCGCCGCGTCCACGGCCGAGGGGTGCGCGGCCTCGACAGCAGCAGGTGTCAACGTGTTCCAGTCGACGGCCAGCAACTCGTCGTCGGTCATTGACGAGGCCATTCAGAGTTGGGTGGTGGAGACGTCCATGTCGACGCTCTCGACGCTGCCCCAGCCGGGGGCGGTCGGGGTGGACGTCGGCACGGGTGTCTACAACTCCTACTCCCAGGTGCTGTGGGCGTCCACCACCAGCGTCGGCTGTGCCACCGCGGGCTGTAACGGAGGAGATTTGGTGGTGTGCAACTACTCGCCCGCAGGCAACGACGGGTCTTCGCCCTGGTACGTGCACGCCGAGACGGCGTCGGACTGTCCCTCGGGCACCACAGCGTCGGCAGGACTGTGTATCGTGGAAGGAGACGCGGCCAACGAGCAGATCGCAGCTATTCCGGCGGGGAAGCTCACCTACGAGGTGTACCCGGCCTACGTGGCCGACATGCAGACGGTGCTGATCGAGGCGGCCCGTGCCACCGCCAGTGGATCAACGACAGCCCCGACGGCTACTACGGCCGCTCCAACTGCTACGTCGGCCCCGACGACGACGTCTTCCGAGTCGTCTGGCAGCAGCAACACCAGTACAAAGCAGACCGCGACTTCGTCGTCAGGTTCCGACGCTTCTACTGCCACCAAGACGGGCAAGACAACGTCGTCCGACTCGGGCTCCGAGTCTTCAGCCGCCACCAAGACAGGAAAGACGACCACCTCGTCCGACTCGAGCTCCGATGCTTCTGCAGCTACAAAGACGGGAAAGACGACCACCTCGTCTCAATCCAGCTCGAGCTCTTCTACGGCCACTAAGAAGGAAAAGACCACGACCTCTTCCTCTTCGTCGGACGAGTCAGCCCCTGGTACGGTCAAGGCGAGCTCGGACACCGGATCGACCTTCACGAACCAGGCGTCGACGACGACGGAATCGCCGACGACCCAGACCTCGGGAAGCACGACCACTGCCAGTTCCCCCAGCACGGCGAGCACTGAAAGCACCACGACCAGCTCGGGCGCTTCGACCAGCGTCAGCACCCAGTCCAGCACGGAGGCATCCGGAGGCATCTCCGCTGCCGGTATGGCCGGCATGATTGTGCTGGCTGTTGTCGGTGTTGCCGCTCTTGGTGTGGTCACGAGCTACAAGAGGAACCAGAAGCGGCAGCGGGAGATCATGCGCGACGGCGGCATCCGACTCATTTAAGCTACAAGTGGATCACCCGTTGTGCGTAAAAGAGTTCGAGTTAGGACTCAACAGTCTCGACGGCAACTTTACGATGGAAGGGAGAGAAGAATCCGAATAGTCGAGACTGTGCTGCTTAGTGGAGTCCAGTCCAGTGCACGTCAATCCAATTTTGTTCATGTTTGCTAGAAGAAGGTGCTGCAATTGCACTGCTGTAGACCCCCAGTCCTCTGAATTTGCGTATCAATGGACATTGCGTTCACATTAATTTGAAGAGCTGTACAAGGTCAATTGTGAATCTTCTGAATCTTTAGATGGCGCTTCGCTTCAGGAAACAAGGTGTCAAATTGCTTTCGTGTTTCCATCCATGGATACCAAGCAGAATTTCTGCCGCAGAATACAGTTTGGATAGCCGTGATGCGATCATCGCGACGGGTGAATCTCCACGATGCTGCAAGTCGGTCGTTCTTCACGGTATCTGCTGAAGCCCACACGGTGTGGGCCACACCGTCACGCCAAGCACTTTCTTTGCCTGATCGAAGTAGTTAAAGCGACTTTAAAGCAGAGACAATTACTACGTACTTCGAAGTAGTATAGATTAGTTTATGCGCATTAAATTCGATTTAGAGGATACATCGATTTAAAGTCGCCCAAACCTTCGGTCAATACCGGTTTTGAGCACAAAATTGGTCAAGAAACCGCGATCCGCACAGCTACAACACGTTGCAAGTGAAGAGAGATGAAGGCCGCAAGTACATCTGATGAGGGAAGCGGTCAAGCCTTACATGTATTAATACAAGTTAATCGGTACGTTTAACCCTTTCGCTGTGGCTAGTTAAAGTCGCTATAGCTAAGTATTGCGACTTTAACTAGCCAGCGAAAGGGTTAAACGTACCGATAAGTCGCTGTAGCTAGCTAAAGCCGACGTAGCTAGTTCAAGTCGCTGTATTTAATAGTTTTAAAGAAGCTTACATTAAAGCCTGCAGCCTAATGTCGACGCCGAGTCGCTACATGTAAAGCGCTACATGTAGTGATGTCGATACACGCAATAAGAGAGGAGGGCTTAAAATCGATGTTGCCAGTTAAAGCTATGTTTAAAGTATTTAAGTCAACGTTGGCGCTGGCACCCCAATACTGCGTCGCTAAAGTCGTTGGTGATGATAGAAGACATCGTCGTTGCAGACATGGAAGTTTAAAGTCGCCAACAAAAGTCGCTAAAGTTACCAACATGTCTCCGTCTAAATCGTTGATCGCCCTCGACAAAGTCGCAGGATTTGATGTGCATAAGAACGAACAAGAAAACAATCGAGGAAGTGCAAACCGTGTGGCCGAGAGGTTCACTTCCCATTTCATCGCGTTTAGCACAGCCCGTGCTGTGGCTCTCACCGAAACATTGGATCTCGGTAGCCTTACAACCGACATGAAAGTGTCAACACTATTATCGTTCTCGGCTGCTGCCATCGTGGCTGTCAACGCCGAAAGCTTCAGTGAATCGGACCAGGCCATCTGGATTGACCGCCACAACTATTTCCGCACCACCGGCCTGCCATGGTCCGCCAGTAACATGCGTCGCATGGGTTGGGACGCCGACTTGGCTACTAAAGCCGCTGCCGAGGCTGCGAAGTGCTCGGCTACTACGTCGACAGGAATCAACGCGTACCAGTCGTCGAGCAACTCGGCGTCAATTATCGACGAGGCGATTCAGACTTGGGTGGTGGAGACGGCAGTGTCGACTATTAACACAATGGCTCAGCCCGGCTCCGGTGGTTTGGATGTCGGTGTCGGTGTCTACAATTCGTACTCCCAGGTGGTGTGGGCGTCCACTACCAGTGTTGGTTGCGGCTTCGCGAGCTGTTCAGGTGGGGACTTGGTAGTGTGCGAATACTCACCCGCTGGAAACGATGGCAAGTCACCCTGGTACAAGCACGGAGCTGAGTGCCCCGACAAAACTACCGCGTCAGGCGGTCTCTGCATCGAAGAAGGCAACGCCGCTAATAACCAGATTGCAGCAATTCCGGAAGGCCAACACACGTACCAGGTGTACCCGTCATTCGTGTCGGATATCCACTCCATTCTCATCCAGTCTGCACGCGAAGTTGCCAAAGGATCCGTTCCACCAACAGTGAACTCGACGGTATCCTCAACACCGGCACCCAACGCGACCACTGCCACTCCATCGACGACGCAGCCGCCTGTCTCCACTTCAACGTCAAGCTCAACAGACTCCTGCAGCAGTGGCGAGGACGACATCCAAGTCCCGGGAACAGTGAAAGCTAGTTCGGCTACCGGCTCTACATTTGAAAATGAGGTTAAGTCGTCAAAGGAAACGACCCCGTCCGATTCTTCGAACGCTAAGCAAACCACAGAGTCGCTGACAACCAACACTGGGGAGCAAGGCGGGGCTCCCCATAGCATGTCCACGCTGGGCATGGTTGGCATGTTCATCTTGGGTGTTGGGGCCGTGGCCGGCATTGTCGTGTTCGTGCACTTTCGGGTATCCACCAAGCAGCAGAACGACATTCTGCTCGATGGTGGCATCACACGATAAGTAAGCGTTGGATGCACCAACAGCTCCATCCATGAATTTAAGAGTTCCGTGCCAACAGTTCGTCCAGTGTTTCGATTGTTTCCCCATCACTCCCTAGTATTTTCGATGGGGCTGATCTACTATTGCCCCCCTTTCTGCCGATCCGCTGTAGGTCGGAGGCAACCGCCACACGATCGAGGTACTCTCTGATCTACACCATCAGTACATCCAAAAGAAACGTTTGCAAACTAGAAACAAGACAATTGCATTGACCCAACGGTCTTATAGACACTTACACCGCACCGGGCTGGGCTTCCCTTCTTGACGCGAGGGATCATTCCCAACTGCATCTTGTTCATCACCACGACGTAGAAGAAGATGTTGACGGCCATGATGGCTGCGAGCGTGAAGAACAAGTACTCGATGTGGCCGTCGTTGAGATCCGAAGGGATGTACTTGCCAAAGAGCAGCACGATGACCGACAGGAGGGTGCTACCCATGGAGTTGACGAAGAAGCCGAGAGCAATTGATGTACTGCGCATGCTCTGCGGCACCTCCGAGTAGTTGATGTCGTACGACGGAATGGCGATCATGACGCCGGCAAGAGCCACGAGCAGATACTGCGGGATGGCCGTCCACCACGGAATGTCGTTCATCACTTGGTTGCCATCGTCATTGATCATGTACTGCGTCACACCGTTCGAGTCCTCGTATGTGAGAACAGATTGGTTGCGACGGATGATCTCGTAGCACCCGGTCCAGATCATAGCGACCACGGCGGTGCAGTATCCGGCGAGCACCTTCCCGTAGCGACTGGCAGGTTTGCCCGCGTGCTTCTCGTACAGAGGGTAGACCACCTTCTCCATGAGCGGAACAAAGATCAAGACGCCGATGGGGTTGAACATTTGAACCGTGGGGCCCGGCATCTGCTGGGAGAACGGGCCGCTGCCGAGACGCGTGTCGGTCTGTTGAACAATGGACTGGTTGTTGCCGCGCTGGTTCTGGCACACCCACCAGAAGACGTTGAAGGCGTTGAACGGCAAGATGCGGATCACCTGCTTGACGCCGTCCACGAGTTCGGCGTCGAATCGGCGTCCGACTGTGTCCTTGGCGCTCTCCATGAACTCGGAGCTCTGGCCGAAGTAGACCCACAGAATTGTGGCGATGACGATCAACACCCCGCACGCGTAGGAGATGCTGTGCCCCACCTCGCCGTGGTCTGACAAGACCGACGCCAGGATGTTGAGCAGGAACGCAGCGATGTACAGGATCGTACCGACCACGACCATCTGCGCGCTCAGGTTCTTCTTGGCGTGGTTGATCACGATCTTGATCACAAGACCTACCGATTGTTTCGTGGGGGGACGTTCACGTAGCGCTTACGGGTAGCCCAGAGCAGAACCACGAAGATCACCAGCATGGCGAACCCCACCAGGTAGACACTGACATAGCCGTATTCAGCGGGGATGGCACCGAAGCCGTGGATGGACACGGACGGGAACACGGCGTAGCCGATGAACGCTCCGATGTTGGCCACCCAGTACTGGATACTGAAGAACAGAGCTTTCTCCGATGCTGGGGCGTTGGGCGAGAACTGGTCGCCTCCGTACGAGATCACGAGCGATCGAAGACAGATCTGCGAGACAGCCACTCCGAGGAAGAGGCCGACGTTGAAGATGGCCTTGCTCACTCCGAGATGGTTGTTCACGACCACCGGTAGGGCGGCGACGACGAGGAAGAGGAGGCCGAACGAGTCGAGCGTGGCAGCAGACAGCAGCGTCTTGAACTTGCCGAGACGCTCGTCGGCGATGTAGCCGGCCACGATGCACATGAACTGGCTGAACGAGTCGTACGTGAGCTTCATGGAGGTGGAGCCCTTGTTGGACCAGCCCAACTTCTGGAAAAAGTTCTTGAGCGACTGGCCGATGGCGAAGCTCGTGACTTCCTCGCACGCCGTGAGGATGAGGAGGAAGATGCACACGTGCTTGAGGACGTTGGCGGCATACCGAACGGGTCTCTCGTCCCAGATCTTGGTGTTGATGTAGCCCGTGACGGACGGCGTCAAGGTGGGCGTGAGCGCGGGTGATTGCACCTTGGACATCTTGGCAGAAGGAGGCAATTCCGGAAATGAGCTTTCAACAGCATTGAACGCTTTCGCTTTCGGCGATCTCGGTTTGACTTGACATGGCGACATACACATAGAGCGAAATCCTTGACCCCAGGCTTGACAGGCTCGTGACACCTCGTTGAAGTGTAAGGCAGTTTGATGCTTGCCATTGGCCAGGTCGGTCTCCGCTGCGGCCAATCGCACCCCAAACCGACAAACGACTTGCTTAAAGCAATGCTTTGTGCTGCAGTGGAGAAAAGGCAAGCTCACCGGCTTGTTTGTTTAAGTTGAGCCCCAACAACGGAACACTTTGCAGTTCAGTTCGTCAATTATGTTCAAGATGGTTTCATGTCCATTTTGCTAGACGCGTGCTAGTCGCACAATGCATTTTGGTAGTAGAACTTCTGTCGCTTTCAAAGGACAAGGAAGACAGCATAGCAACGTATCTGCTCACGATTCCGTGGCAGCAGGCAGACATCTATCAGCTCAGGCAGGTATCTCTCTCCGAAACGAAGTGGGAAGCGGACGCAACCGGTGTCAGAGCGCCTGTAAACTTGTAAGCCTGCGTGAAGGACAACAGCATTACCCAGCCTATGTTGAAGTGAACTACGTGAGGCCGTCGTCCGTGCTGATTCGCCGCTGCAGATCCCCGTCATCGCACCGGAAACCAATCACCGCTTTGGCGTTAAACAGCGGAGACCGCCAGTATGGGCCGCTGTATGCACCGCCAGAAGGCCAATTGAGAGCGCCGCAAGTGCCATTGTCACGGTCTCGGCGACCTCACCAGTAAAGACAAGATGGGCTGATGATGTTGTGTACATGCACAGCAGACTCACCCGCTCGTGATCGCGGCCACGGCCGCAAAACAATGCAACCACGACGCGTGCGTGGCTGACGCTCACATTGCACAGCAAAGATCACTCCCTAGAGTCCCTTTGATGCGATCTTTGCAAGCTCACTTTGCATTTCACGCATCTCCACCAACGCAGCCATGGCCCCCAACACCAGAACGACTCGACCAAGAAGTCCGCGACCGACGTCACGAACAAGCCCATGGCCGTCAAGAACGCGCTGAACGAGGTGGTGCCCCAGACCAAGCCGGTGGCCGTCAAGAACGCGCTGAACCAGGAGGTGGAGCACTTCACGTTCGACCACCCGGAGTTGCTGAGCGACTACCCAGATACCAAGTACGACCCGATCCCCGTGCTGCATGTGGAGGACCGTGGGCTCAAGGCCGACCCGACGTTCAAGAACCTGCTCAAGGACGCCAGCGTGACCCACTTGGCGCCCAAGATCGGCACGGAGCTCTCGGGTATCCAACTGCACAAGCTCTCGAACGAGCAGCGCGATGAGCTGGCGCTGCTGATCGCCCACCGTGGCGTGGTGTTCTTCCGTGACCAGGAGATCAATATCGACCAGCAACTGGAGCTGGGACGCTACTACGGCCCTCTCCACGCGCACCAGAACTTGGGCCACCCGAAGGACCACCACGAGGTGGTGGTGGTGGAGAACTCGGTCGAGACGAGCGAGGGGTTCCTCAAGCGGCAGATGTACGACCCGTTCAACGCGTGGCACACCGACGTGTCCAATGAGCGCCAACCGCCTTCGTACACGAGCTTCAAGGTGCTGACTAACCCTCCGGTCGGTGGTGACACGCTTTGGGCTTCCGGCTACGAGGCGTACGAGCGACTCACGCCTCCGATGCGTGAGTTTATCTCGGGACTCACTGCGATTCACACGGGAAAGGTAAGCGCAACGTTCATTGTGAGTTGTGTACTATGTCTAATGGTTGACGGGTTGTTGTTGCTATAGCCACAAGCTGCTGCTGCCGCTGCTAAGGGACAGACTATTCGTCGGCCCCCACCGAGTTCGAGCACCCGGTTGTTCGCACCCACCCAGTGACTGGCCGCAGGTGTCTCTACGTGAATCCTGCCTTCACTAAGCGCATTGTGCAGCTTTCGGCTGCGGAGTCTGGTACGATGCAGCTTGTACTAGGGAGGGGTGTTGTGGTTCTCAATTTTGTTATTGTATTCGCAGAGGCCGTGCTCAAGCTGCTGTACCAACACGTCACCGAAGGCCATGAGTTCCAGGTGCGTTTCCGCTGGACCAAGAACGCGGTGGCCATTTGGGACAACCGCGCCACGTTCCACTACGCCACGTTCGACTACCTGCCGGGCAACCGCCACGCCATCCGCGTGACACCGCATGGCGAGATTCCCTACTTTGACCCCAAGGCGGAGCCCAAGTAAGCCTGTTTCGATCTAGTGGTGTATTAAGCGAGGACTGTGCGTGTGCCTTGGGTTTGCTGAATGTTATTAATGAAAACAACTTGAGGATTCTCCATCGTGTACAGCTCGTTGAAATGCAAAACTCACACACGGAAAGTTAAGCATAAGAGACGTGCAGGCACACCGCCACTTGATTGGGCCTACCCATACCGTGTGCTACGTACGTAGCATGGCAATACATTCTTCAGTTGCTTGGCAGTTCCGGTGCTTGAATTCGACAATGCACGCTGAAGTCAAACGTGCAGTCGAACAACCGCTTGATTGGGTGCAGTCGTGTGTACACATCTCGAGTGACGTGGCCACGAGCAGTTCCTACCCCACTTCACTGTCAACACGGAAACCAATGAAAAGCGCCAAGCAGCCCAATGTCATCTCCGCCACCTGCAACCCTAGATGGTGCACTTTTTCGCGAGAAAATCAAAGGAATCTCTTCGTGCGATGGTCGTGCCTACGACTCCGTTCTCCTCACTCACTTTCCAATTCACGCACTGACACCAACAATGGCTCCTCAACAGCAAGACATCCAGACGGTCCCGACCAGTTCCCCTACAATCGTTGACAAGGTGTCCCAGACCAACACAACCGAAACCAAACTGGTGCCTGTAAAGAACGCACTCAACGACGAAGTGGAGCACTTTGAGTTCGAGCACCCGGAGCTGGTCAGCGTGTACCCTGAAACCAAGTTCGACCCGATCCCAGTGCTTCCGTACGAAGACCGAGCGCTGAAGGCCGACCCGACGTTCAAGAACCTGCTCAAGGACGCGACTGTGACCCACTTGGCCCCCAAAATCGGCACCGAGCTGTCTGGTATTCAACTGCACGAGTTGAGCGATGCTCAGCGTGACGAGCTCGCGCTGCTTGTGTCGCACCGCGGCGTCGTGTTTTTCCGCGACCAGGAGATCGAAATGGAGCAGCAATTGGAGCTGGGACGCTACTTCGGCCCTCTCCACATCCACCAGAACTTGGGCCACCCCGAAGGCCACCCGGAGGTTTTGGTCGTTCAAAACACCGTGGAGGACAGCGACCGCATCCTCAAACGCCAGCAATACGACCCGGACAATGTCTGGCATAGCGACGTGTCCAACGAACGACAACCTCCGTCTTATACGAGTCTCAAGGTGCTGACGAACCCTCCTCTCGGTGGTGACACTCTGTGGGCGTCTGCATACGAGGCGTACGAGCGTCTCACGCCGCCGTTCAAGAAATTCATCGAGGGCCTCACTGCGATTCACAGCAGCAAGGGCCAAGCCGAGCGAGCAAACAGTCGTGGCCACACGATCCGCCGCCCACCGGTGGAGTTCGAGCACCCGGTCGTACGCACCCACCCCGCCACTGGCCGCAACGCTCTGTTCGTCAACCCGGCGTTCACTACCCGCATCCCGCAATTGTCTTCTCGTGAGTCCGACGCGGTGCTCAAGGTGCTGTACAAACACATCACGGACGGCCACGAGTTCCAAGTGCGCTTCCGGTGGTCCAAGAACGCCGTGGCCGTGTGGGACAACCGCGTCACTGCCCACTTCGCCACTTTCGACTACCTGCCGGGCAACCGCCACGCTGTTCGAGTCACCACGCAGGGAGAAATCCCGTACTTGGCCGAAGCTGATGAAAACTAGACCAGATAGTCCACGACATTGTACTTGTAAATTGAACATCAACACTTTGATTTGTTTTTCAAAACGGTGGTCACGATGTATTTTGAAAGTGATTTGAACCGGTTCTAGATCTGATCACGACTTATTTTATTGCCGTTTTTGCCACATTTGGTATCAGAGACCGTTCAGAAACAAGCATTATTTTACCATGTCTTGTGGCTTCACGCCCGACCTGGCCCGGATGTTGGAGCAAATGGCCGTGGAGAAGGAGCGCCACGCGGCGGAGGCCCAGCAAAACTTGGTGGAGACGGAGCAAAATGTGGCACGGGCCAAGTCGAAAGTGGCCAAAGTGGAAGACCCAAATGGCTACGACTGGACCAAAACCTACGAGAAATGGGACGCGTGGGAGGACCCGGAAGAGCTCGCAAAGCAGGAACAGGAGGCGAGAGAGCGCAGCGAGCGCGCTGCGAAGGCCCAGATGGGCTGCAACCACGACCACTCGGCGGTAAGATATTGCTGATTAAATGTGGCTGTGTTTTGTGGCATAAAATGCTTATTTGTGGTAAAATACATGTTTAGGAGCAAAAACTCATGGACATGACGACCAAGGAGAAACTAACCGCTTGTGACGAGTTCCGAGTGCTGGGCAACCTCTTTTTCAAGCACGGGCAGTACCAGAGAGCGGCGTTCCACTACCATAAAGCTCTCGTGTACTTCGAGTATGTTTTCACAGACACCGACGAGGAGGAAGTTGAGGCCGATGCGTTGAAGCTCAAGTTGTTGCTGAATTTTGCGGCCTGTCGACTCAAGACGATGCACTTGGACGACGCAGTGCACCACGCCAATCAGGCGCTGGAAATTCATCCGGACAGTGTTAAGGCGCTGTATCGTCGTGCTCAAGCGTACAGACTCAAGGACGAGTTTGACCTCGCGCAGGAGGATATTTCGCGAGCGATGGAGCTCTCGAAAGCAGCGGAAGAGAACCAGGCGGCTGACCCGTTGTTGGTGCAGGAGAAGAAGTTGTTGCAAGCGAAACTGTTCGCGTACAAGGTGCGTTCGAAGCAGGTGTCGGCTGCAATGTTCGGCAATGGGGAGAAGGCCAAGAATTCCACGTGCATCCCTGGATTTCGTGCTCCGGATGCCAGTACGATGATGGTCGATCTGTTGAAGAGTTCAAACTCGGCCTCAACGTCGACAAGTGACGTTTTCCCGTGTTTGGACACTTGGCAACCGTCCACTCGGGGACTGAAGGAACTACAAGCGCTGATAAGACAGCTGGACGGAGAAGAACAGGTAAACGAGAATTATATTCTATAGGTTGTACTATCGCAAGTAAGAGACCTCTTCATCTCTACGATTCCGAGTCCGAAGCAGTGATCTAGTCCTCGAACTTGAACGAGTTGGAAGCCATGCTGATGGCGCCGCACATGTAGGTCGCGCGCTTGAGTTTGTTCTTGCCCTTGGTAAAGTCCTTGCCGCGCGTCTTCAGCAGCTTGTTGTTGGCTTTGACACCCACGCCATCACCGCCGAACGTGCCTTCGTAGCTGTTGTCACGCAGCGTGTCGTCCACGATCTTCTGCGACCAGAACTCGTCGTCCACGCGCTGGAAGGGGTTCCCGGCGCCTTGCTCTGCGTGACCACCTTCTCAATCTTCTTGGGCTGCCACTCCGACGCGGCCTTCGCAGCCTGGTCCCGACGCGCAGCCTCCTTCTTCTGCGCCTCCTCATCTTCGGACGAGTCCGAGTCCGAAGAATCCGAGCTGTCGTCCGAAGATGAGCTGTCGTCCGAACTGGACTCCTCCGTCTTCGCCTTCTTACTGTTCTTGGCAGCAGCCGGGGTCTCGGCCTTCCGCTTGTTGGTCTTAGCAGGCTCCTCCTCATCAGAAGAGTCCGACGAGTCGGATGAGTCATCCGAACTCGACGAGTCGCTCTCCTTAGCAGCAGGAGTCTTCTTGGCAGCAGGAGCTGTCTTCTTGGGCTTCTCCTCATCAGAAGAGTCCGAAGAGTCGGACGAGTCATCAGAGCTGGACGAGTCACTCTCCTTCTTCACCACAGTTTTCTTAGCAGCAGGAGTTGCCTTCTTGTCCTTGGGCTTCTCCTCTTCAGAAGAGTCGGACGAGTCCGAGCTTGACGCCTCCTTCTCCTTCTTCTGTGTCGTCTTCTTCACGGGTTCCGACTCGTCGTCCGAGTCCGAGTCGGAGCTCGACTCCTTCTTCACCTTCTCTTCCTTAATTTCCTTTTCCTCCTTCTTCTTCTTCTTCTGCTTGGACGCGTCCACCACCGAAGCGGCCGGCACTTTTCCCTTCTTGAGCGTCTTCAAGTTGTGCGTGAGGTAGAAACTGTAGACCTCCAGCAGCTCGTGCTCGCTCTTCAGAGCCTTGGGCCCCAGCTTGGCCTCCTTGGCCAGCGCGGCCGCTGCCTTCTTGAGCCCCGCGCCGGCCAGCAGCGCGTGCACCAGCGGGAAGACGTCGCTCGCCACTACCATCAGATTCAGTTTAGAAGTGGGTCATGGCCAGCCAAATGCCACGTTAATGATTGGTCGACAGCGAAAACCTCGGAAAACCGATACGAAAACCTGTTATAGTTTATACAGATGAAGCAAGTTGAAGCTGTAAACCTCGGAGATTTAATATCGTACCGACACAGCGGAGATGGACAGCTGGGTACGTTGGCGTGGGTGGAGGATGGCGCCGACTTTGTCGTCGTCTTTGCAGTCGAGAGACGTGGTGTACCGTGGTGGCAGCAGAAGTGCTGGTCCTCCGCAATGCCGCTGGGAGCATCTTGTCAGCCTGGATTCCGAGTGCTTTTTGTGCGCTGGGGAACATTTTCTCCGGCAAATGGTACACGGATCAGTCACGGGACGAGCTCATGGTCACCATCGCAGTGTGGAGCTGCGTCACGTTCTGTGGCGTTGTGTTCACCGCTTTTTTCTGACAATGCTCTCGTACCAGTTTGTGTCACCGGTACCTGCTGGCAAATCGTTAGCTTGGTTTTGTTTCAAGAAACTACATGTAGTACGAGCTACTTTCGTCTACTTCGCTGCTGCGGTTGGTTTGATTTTTGCGGCGAACCGCTTCGTTGTCTATCTGACGTCCGTGGACCCTAATTTATTCGCGTTTAGGATTGACGGCTACTTGGATACGATCGCTTATATCGGATACATCGCTGGCATCGGCCGTGCTGTTGATCAAATTTACTACGTTGAAACACACCAGGGGCGAAAAAACCCTCAGAAGAAACAATCAGCACCACACAGAGCTACTTCAAGTACAAAAAAATCACGAAGAACTGTCGTCCCAGGGCCGCATGCATCGCGCATGTCGTTCAAACAAGCACCGATATTTCGGGCTCCCACATTTTGGAGATTTTACCTATCGCCTATAATTCTTCGGCGTGGAGAATTTTGCAGATCGGAATTGAAGTTGTAGATTTTCTTTCGATCGTTATTGGAGTTATGATCGGGGTCGAGTTTGAACGAGCAAACAAAAAAACTGGGATCCTTTCTTGCGGCAATGTTCATGGTTGTGGCGGTGATGAATAGCACCATGTCGATGGCGTTTTACTTGAGCTGATGCTGTTTATTGGAAGCATGAAATACTGGTTGTACAGCCATTTTTTTACAAAACCCTTTTCAATCACATCCAGAACCATATGTTCCTTAATAATACTGAACATCTATACGAAACGAACTACTTGCCACGAAACGCGTTCAAGCACTGATAAGAAATGCGAAGCTATTTTCAGAGACGAGCCTCTGCGCAACTACTTTCGTGGTTAGAGAAATTTTTACTGCTAAGGAGATGAACAGCGGTCAACAGGTTGGAGATGGTGAAGTTGGTGTGGATGGAGGATGGCGTCGACTTTGTCGCCATCTTTGCAGTCGAGAGATTTGGAAAACCGCGTTGGCAGTGGAAGCGCTCGTCCTTCGCAATGCCGCTGGGAGCATCTTGTCAGCCTGGATTCCGAGTGCTTTTTGTGCGCTGGGGAACATTTTCTCCGGCAAATGGTACACGGATCAGTCGCGAGACGAGCTCATGGTCGCCATTGCAGTGTGGGGCTGCGTCACGTTTTGTGGTGTCGTATTTACCGCTTTTTTCTGACAATGCTCTCGTATCGGTATGTGTCGGTACATGGTGGACAATCATCAGCTTGGTTTTGGCTCAGGAGATTAATTCGAGCTACTATCGTCTACTTCGTCGCTACTCTTGGCTTCATGTTTGCGACGAACTGCTTTGTCGTCTATTTAACGTCCGTGGAGCCTAAATTTTTCATGTACAGGATTGACTGCTACTTGGATACGATCGCTCTTATCGGATACATCGCTGGCATCGGCCGTGCTGTTCATCAAATTTACTACGTAGAAACACAACAGGGGCGTGCAAAACTTCAGACCACAAAATCTAACAGAATCAAGATTTCACCTACAACGGTTAATGGACGGCGCATGTCGTTGAAAGAAGCACCGACGTTTAAGGCGCTTACGTTTTGGAGATTTTACCTGAAGATTTTACCCATCGCCTCATCACCTATTCTCGCCTGTGTCTTCGTCCACGTTTTAAGTCACCTTCGGATTGTGGATAGTAGTCGGTCTGCGCTGACCGGCTTCGTCATTGCAAGTATCTCTTTCAAACTCGCCGTTCAAGAACTGGCCAAGATTTTTATTTTCAAGAAGCGAGTTCGCAGTGCTCGAATCATGTGTGTGCTGGTAGGTCTTCCAACTGTGTTGATAGACACACAGACACGAATTATCTTGCTCGGATCAAGCACAACGACAGCAACACTTGGAGTACTTGGCATGGCATTCATAGAGATAACTTTACGAGCTGGGAAAGCTGCGCTACTGATATGGGAAATTCGACGGCGCAAAGTGTCTTTGGAGAGCGAAAATTCGCCCGCATTGCCAAAACAAACAGATATTAACTTGTTTAAAATTTCCAGTGTCGTCCCTAAAGCCCCAAGCCGATTGAAGCCATCGAGATCCTCACGTTTTAACAATTTCGAGTTATGGCGCCGCCAAGTGCAGACTTTCCACATGGCCGAGCTGAATGCCGACATGTATGCTGAGTACATTTCTATCGGCTGTTCAGCGTCAATACTCTTCTTTTACGGCAATCATCCACACTACTCTTTGTTGAGGCTGTCCGAAGATACCGGAGCAGCAGCCATGAATTCTTCGGCGTGGAGGATTAGCCAGTTGGCTTTACTCACGTTGCAGATCGGAGTTGAAGTCGTTGTAGATTTTCTTTCGATCATAATTGAAGTTATGATCGGGATCGAGTTTGAGCCAGCAAAAAGCTGGGATCCTTTCTTGCAGCGATGTTCATGGTTGCAGCGGTGATGAATAGTACCATATCGATGGCGTTTTACTTGAGCTGATACTTCAGGTAAGCTAAAGGAAGCTACATCGAAGATATCTCATTGAGTTTTCCATTTATCGTCAACTCCCATGAAACGCGTTAAGGAAACTCAGAAGCGGGGCACGAAGCCTAATTCTCACCTGTGCTCGAAGCAAGTTGCTCTAATGGGAACGACTCAGCAGCAAACACCCGCGCAGGGTTTGTGTCAACTTTACCGTCGTTTTTGCAGTCAAAATATGCTTTGAAAATGCAAGTTCTAGCCGTACGAAATGCGACCGGAAGTATCTTCGGCGCGTGGCTTCCGAGCGCTTTCTGTACATATTCTCTGGTAAATGGTATACAGATCAGTCACGAAATGAACTCATGGTCGCGAACTCTGTTTGGGCAGAACTTACAGTTTGCACAGTCGTCTTTGTGTCGATTGTTTTTGGTCTGCTCCGGTTTCTTCACTCTCCTAACGCACGACCAACAGTATGGTGTTGTCTGAAGAGACTAATTCGTGCCGCTGCGGTGTACTTTGCTGCTACAATCATATTGGCATTCAACTGCTTCATGGTATACCTGTTTTCAATTACCCCCAACATTTTCACGTTTAAAGCAGAATGCAATGTGGCCACTTTATTAGTATCACTGGAATTTCACGTGCAGTGACTCTAATCTATCACGAAGAAACGTGTCAGGGACGAGATCGACTTCAAAACAAGCGATAACCATCAACACTAAGGTAGCGTTTGTCATCGGCTACTCTAATTCGCTTCAAAATCCAACCTTCTGGCGAACGTATATCAAGACTCTCCTGGTAACTTTACCGCCTTTTCTCTCTTGCGTCTTCGTCCACGTGTTGAGCCGCCAACGGATTGTTGACAGCGATCGTGTGGTGCTCGTGCTTTTGTGGTTGCAAGTATATATCACGGGTCGGTAGACTGCGTGTGCTAGAGCCAGCTAGCTCATTTTGCCATCCGATGTCCTTGAAGATGTTGAAAACATTGTTTTTTAAACCTGATATCGAGGCATCAGCTCGTCAGACCTGACAGCAAGAAGTTCGTGAGCTGTGCTTGGACCGTACAGCAGACCCACGTTGCAGTGACCCGGACTATCGCCGGAATGATTGTTACCCCGTCTTCCTTCGAGCAACATGCACTGGGTTATTCTGGGATAGGAAGCAACGAAGTGCTTACAGCACAGCCCAAACGTTGCTTTTGTCAAACCGATGCGTTTGGACTGACTGATGGTTTCGCAAGTGAGCTGGATTGCCCCACTACAGGCACTTGGAAACCAGTCGGTTGGCTGTGCAATGGGCGAACTCGACCGTTAGGCCATGACGAAGGCCCAGCTTTTGTTTCTGTGGGCAGTTCAGTCCATCGCGTCGCCAGCGCGCATTAGACGAACGGTATCCCGCGCAGATGCTGCGGCTGCGGAGCAGGCGCAGGAGATGCGCTGTACATGACCAAGCTGCGCTGTTTTGGCCTAGCTGAGCAGTACGAGGTCCACGTTGAGGGATAAATCGTAGTACGTCGGGGTATTGGTTTTGCCTACGAGATGATTGTAGCGTTGTGGCCGCTGCGAGTCGGGATATACCACTGGTGCAAACTTTATTTTTGCGAGGCATCCTGTCCCAGCCTTCGCGTAGCCCTAGTTGAGTTTTGCGTGGTCAAGCAAAATTCACAAGTTTTTTCATTTTTAATCTAGAAGGTCATTTGATTGATCCGCAAAAACAGGCATTAAAATAGGGAACACTTTCAAGCGATTAAAGAGTTGCACTCCACCGATTTGAGGATATTTATCAAAAGGGGATCACTTTGGTGTGGGTCACATCCAGTAAACCTCGTTTGCAACTCTCTTGATTGGCTAAGTGCGAGTAGTGTTGAAGTGCGAGTTATCTGTATGTGCACATGTAAGCTAGGACGCCCTTCGTGCTTCCCACGATGAGATTCAAAGAACTTGGCATCGAAGTTTCGTGCGTGGGTCCGGCCACCAAAGACATTGAGTGCAGCGGTAGGTCACGACGACCGCCAGCTTATCGATGCCCAAGTGGCCCACAACGATGATCTCCGTGCTGGAGATGGCAAAGCAGCAGTAGTGAACAGTGTGCTGGGCACCCCAAGCTACAACACAGCCCAATTCACGGCCAGCGGAGCCCGTGGTGGGGCAGGGCTCTTGGCATATTACGCATATCAACAACCAGCACAACAGCTGCCTGAGAAAGGCATCCCAGTGACAGGTGCAGTTCATGCGTGGACTGCAAGGGTCAGAGCTGCCCTAGTCTCTGAAAGGCAGTGGTGTGAATATGTGACCCACACCAAAGTGATCCCCTTTTGATAATGTGTGATGGATTTGGGGCCCTTTTGATAATGTGTGATGGATTTGGGGCCCTTTTGATAAATATCCCCGATTTGAGTAAGAAATCCAGACAATGATCTTTGATAACAGGTTCAATAAGTTTTAGAATCTATAGAAACAGAAGTTTTATCAGCACCAATGAAAGGGAAGAGGTTTTACTTCTGGATATAAAATCCAGAAAACTCACTCGGGTATCAGTTTCTGCTGCAGCTATGGGTTCACTTCACTGTTCAATCTGCCACGCAGATGTCGGAAGTGGTGCCTATAGATGGAAAAGACGCTGCTGCTTTGCTGCAAACTGCGTGTTCGGAAGGAAACCTGGACGTCCTTCGATCCTTGGTGAAACGAGGGGTTGCAGTTGATTGGGTGGAGGTCGAAGGAGATTCGGCAGGTGAAGCCCCTGAGGACGGTGTGAAGGTGCTTTTGAAGAACAAGTGGGACACCCAGAAGAGGCTGCCGAATGGCGACTCGGTGCTGCATGTGGCGTGTGAGGAGGGGCACGAGCAAGTCATCCAGTTTCTTGTGGCCAAAGGTGCGGAGATCGACGCTGCCAATGAAGACGGAGATACCCCACTCATGTGTGCAGCTAGCGGCGGAAACGAGGGTTTGGTGACGTTTCTACTGAAAAGAGGCGCACACGTTGACGAGAGGAACAGCGAAGGACGGACGGCGTTGATGGAGGCTGCAGATGAAGGCCACGAGGAAGCAGTCAAGGTGCTCCTTGCCAAGGGCGCTTCGGTCGACCTGGCAGATGAAGAAGGAGATACACCGCTAATGTGTGCTGCTCAAAACGGACACGACGCGGTGGTGAAATTGCTGCTGGAAAGGGGTGCGTTTGCTGATGCCACCAATGACGAGGGCTGGACGGCGTTAATCCATGCGGCGGATGAAGGTCACGATGATGTAGTTAAAGGGCTCATTGCCAGAGGAGCTTCGACTGACTTGGCAGATGAAGATGGCGACACGCCGCTCATTGTTGCTGCTCAAAACGGACACGGCCATGTGGTACAACGTTTGCTGGAAAAGGGAGCGGTACGTGACGCAACGAATAACGATGGGTGGACAGCGTTATTGCACGCTGCCGATGAAGGCCACGAAGATGTCGTGAAAGTGCTTTTGGAGGCTGGAGTAAGCGTCAACAGGCAACTACCGAACGGCGATAGCGCGCTCCATCTCGCGTGCGAGCAGGAGCATGTGGATATTGCTGAAAGGCTCATTGGAAATGACGCGAAGATCAATATTCCTAACAAAAGCGGAGATACGCCATTGATTCGTGCTGCTGAAAACGGGTATGAGGCGGTAGTGGAACTCTTACTGAAGAAAGAGGCTGCTGTCGACGCCACGTCTTGTGATAATTCGACTGCACTAATGAGGGCTTCCGCCGGCGGTCACAAGAAGGTGGTAGCGTTGCTCTTGGAAAGCGGGGCAAGTGTGAACAAAAGACAGTTAACTGGGAAAACGGCACTTCACTTATCTTGTGATGAGGAACATGTCGAGGTTGCCACACGGCTTCTTGCCGGTGGCGCATCAATTGATCTGGCAGATGAAGACGGTGCTACGCCACTGATTAGTGCTGCGGAAAGCGGGCACATTGATGCGGTCCAGCTCTTGTTGGAGTTTGGCGCATCAATTGACCTGGTTGACACGTACGGTTGGACAGCGCTCTTAAAGGCCTCAGAAGAAGGCCACGCAGACGTTGTCAAGGTGCTTCTCAAGATGGGGGCAAGCGTCAATAGACACGGCCAGCGTGCTCTTCAACTTGCTTGCCGGGAAGGGCACCACGCGACTGCAAATATTCTCCTTGCGAGTGGTGCAGTTGTCAACTGGGTGGACGAATACGGTGACAATGCTTTGATGTCTGCGGTTTTAGGTGGCCATTCCGATGTTGTGAAGTTGCTGGTGGAGAACGGTGCAGCAATTTCTTTACCTGACGATGCAGGTTGGACTTCGTTGATGAAGGCTGTAGAAAAAGAATACCCTCTGGTGGTAAAAGCTCTGCTCACAAGTAAGGCGCACGTTGACGCTCTTGACATGCAACTGCCAAGTGGGGCCACAGCGCTGAATATCGCGTGTGAACACGGGCAACTGGAGGTGGTCGTGGCACTGGTCAATCGTGGAGCTTCAATCGAATTGTCCGACAATGAAGGCTATACGGCGCTGATCACTGCCGCACAATTGGGATTCGTTGACATTGTCCAATTTCTGGTGAATAGAGGTGCCAATATGGACGCGAGGTTGCTGAGTGGGAGTACAGCGTTGCTCACAGCGGTTTGGTACAAGCGCTTGGCGGTTGTTCGAGTTCTTTTGGATAGTGGGGCAGATCTGAATTTGTGTGGAGATTTCCAGAACTGGCCACCTTTGAAAGTGGCGTATTTCAGTGGCTACACCGAGTTTGTTCATCTCATTTACGAGCGTATCCAGCACATGCAGACATGACACATTCTATCATAGCTCCGTCCTATACTTCTGCTCAAAAACACGGCAATGTGGATACGAAATACCGAAATGGAGACACTGCATTGCATATTGCATCTACGAGAGGGCAAGTGAAGGCTGTCGAGCGTCTTTTAGAGAGCACCGAGGCCATTTACTTGGAAAATGAGGATCATTGGACTCCTCTGTTGAGTGCTGCGTTTGAGGGACACACTGAAGTGTTAGCAGTCCTGTTGGAAAAGGGAGCCAGCGTCAATAAACGATCATCGAACGGCCAAACTGAGCTTCGACTTGCATGCCGGCAGGGTCACACGAAAGTTGTGGAACTACTTCTAAGACACGGCGCAAACACTGAGATGGCAGATGGGAAAGGTGACCCTGTTTACGTCAAGTATAAAGACGAGATTAAATTGCTGCTGAACGAGGGTTCCCCTTGGAGGTGGCTACTGAAGAAGGCTGGGCGTCACTTATGAGGGCTTCGCAAAATGGCAACGCAAATGTTGTGAAACAACTGCTGGTAAATGGAGAAAATGTGAATCAGCAACGAGAGAATGGGTCAACCGCTCTCCACATTGCCTCGGCGAACGGACATGTGAATATTGTCCTAGTTCTTTTGGATCATGAAGCAACGATTGAAGCTGTGGATAAAAACGGAGATTCACCATTGATAAGTGCAGCCGCAAATGGCCATACTACGGTAGTCAAAGCTCTCCTGAAGGTCGATGCAAACGTCCATTTGTTCAACAAGGAAGGCTGGACAGCGCTCATCAAGGCTTCAAACAATGGTAATGAAGAAATCGTAGGCATGTTACTCGACAACGGAGCTTCTATTGACGAGCAAACGCTAGATGGCGAGACAGCACTCTCCTTTGCATGCGCGGTGGGCCATCTCAACGTAGCGAAGCTCCTCATCAACAGTGGTGCAGACATTAACCTGGCAGATGAAGATGGTGGTAACCCCTCATTTCTGCAGCTGCACATGGACATACAGAAGTAGCGCAGTTTCTCCTGGAGAGCGGTGCAAATGTCGAATTTATCAACAATGGCGGCTACAATGCGCTCATGCAGGCGTCCGAAGACGGGAATGTTGACGTGGTCGAGGTGCTTCTGAAAAAGGGGCCTGCTTAGACAAGCAGACCCTAGAAGGTGAGACGGCTTTGTTCCTCGCATGTTCTGAAGGACATTTGGAAGTGGCAATGCTCCTTGTTGACAGTGGTGCAGCAATTGACTTGGCAGATAACGAAGGCGCGAGCCCTTTCATAAATGCAGTTGACAACGAAAACGTGGGGATAGTGAAATTTCTCTTGGCGAAGGGTGCCTCGATTGACACGGCAGCAAAGGATGGTCAGACTTCACTAATGAAGGCTTCGGCAAATGGGAAGCTGGTATATTGTCATTTCTCCTGGAGAATGGAGCAAGTCTTGATTTACAGACTTCAAATGGGCTAACCGCGCTTTCTATCGCTTGTAAGCGCGGCCGGTTTAATATTGTACAGATGCTTGTTGAACAAGGAGCAGCGATCGATATTGCACACAACAACGGCAACAGACCTCTGATGTATGCATCCTACGATGGACATGCAGGTGCGGTGAGGTTTCTATTGGAGAAAGGTGCTCGTGTTGGTGTAACCAGCAGCGAAGGTTGGACAGCACTGATGTATGCCGCTCATAATGGCCACGGAGAGGTAGCCGCAATTCTCATCGACAATGGAGATATCGTCGATGCGTCTACCAAAAGCGGTGAAAGACCGCTCCAGCTCGCATCCAAGAACGGTCACGTTACGGTGGTAAAATTGTTGTTGGAGAAAGGTGCGCGTGTTGATTTGCTCACGAACGACGGCTATACTGCCTTGATGGAAGCTTCGAGGCATGGCCACCCCGATGTAGCAGCAATACTGCTAGACAACGGAGCAAATCTTGATCTCCAGCTACCTAATGGTATGACGGCTTTTGCAGTAGCATGTGAGTTCGGCCACGTTGCTGTTGTCGAGTTTTTCGTGCACAACGGAGCATCGGTCCACACAACAGACAAACGTGGCAATAGTCCACTAAAACACGCTGCAAGAAATGGACACTCCGAAGTGGTGAAGTTGCTTTTGGACAAGGGAGCGAACGTTGAATTGGCTAATGATGACGGGGTGACTCCATTGATGAACTCAGCAAGGTACGGCCACGTCGACGCGACAGCAGCACTATTAGACAACGGAGCTTTTCTGAAAAAGCAGCATTTGAACGGGAAGACAGCCTTCGGACTTTCTTGTGAGTTCGGGCATCTAGCAGTCGCTGAACTACTGATGAGCCGTGGTGCAGAGGTCGATGCAGTAGACAAAAACGGCAATAGTCCTCTGAAACACGCAGCCAGAAATGGCCACGCAAACTTGGTGAAGCTACTGCTGGAAAAGGGAGCGAACGTTCACTTGGCTAGCGTAGAGGAGGTTACTCCACTAATGATCGCCTCGATGAATGGACACACTGACGTGGTCGTGATACTGATAGAAAACGGAGCCGACGTCCATGCATCTACTATCAATGGCGATATGGCTCTCAAGCTAGCCGCCTCAAAAGGAGCCACAACAGTAGTGGAGCTTCTCTTGGAGAAAGGTGCAAATATTGACAAGGCCAACAAAGGAGGTTGGACGCCACTAATGAGTGCTGCTTATAATAGGCACTACGCCATGGTGTCGGTGCTCTTGAAAAATGGGGCAGATATGGAGAGGCGAACTCCGAAAGGCACGACTGCTTTCAGTATCTCATGTCAACTTGAACATGTGGAGATTGCAGAGCTACTGATGCAACACGGTGCAGCGATACATACGACTAATAACGAGGGTGAGAGTCCTCTGACGATTGCAGCGAAGAACGGACACCTAAATGTGGTGAAGTTTCTTGTAGTAAATGGTGCGAGCATCTACTCCACAACTGGTGCTGGACCAACTGCTCTTTGGATTGCTGCAGAGAAGGGTCACGAGGATGTAGTGGCTGTGCTACTTGAAAATAGTAAGAGTCAGCAGTCTGACACTGCTGCTCCTTCTTGACCGCGGAAGATCCGATAATGGTGCGTCCAGGTATGGTAATGTCGGCGCTGAGTCTCGAAAATGACTTGATGATGCAGCAAGCTCCAATGTATTTCGATAGCAGTATTCGATCGTTCTCAGCGAAATTCGCGGGTAGTATCCATAGCAGTTTGTAAAGATGTCCGAGCGGATGGATGCCAAGGGCTGAATCCTGTACTTCGAAGTACATGTAGTGAAGTTCTGCTGCAACAATTACTTTCGTGTACGCTTTGTTTCATACTGCCAAAACAGCGGCTGAAAGACGCGCTTGCGAGACAGCAACAAAAACAAATCTGGAGGTGACGATCGGAATCGAGTTCGAGGACGCCAAGAAGTTGTTCATGATTGCAGCAGTGATTTGCTTCTACTTAACAAGTAAGTTGACGCACCTCGAAAAGTGTTGTTGGACTGAATAGTTTGTCATCGTTTCCAATATCGTAGCCGATTTGCTTCTAGGAATTTGAAGATAAGACGTCGTGGGAAGTTGAGGATGGCGACTATTTTCAATCGCGTTGTATTTAGACAACATGGCCGTCAAGCACAATTAATTCTCAGTCATGCACCGTGTTCGTGCAGATTGTGATGGTAGCGGCGAGAAGCCCTGTTTACCAGCCGGGACCGACAACGCATGGCGATCATCGCCGCAGACTACAGATGAACATTCAACCGACAGTCACTGGTGGCGCAACCTGTTCCGACGTTTCTGCAGTCGACAGGCATGGATCAACGCCCTAAAACTGCAAGCGGTCGTGGTTCGAAATGCTGCTGGAAGCATCGCCTGTGCGTGGATTCCTAATGCTCTTTACACTTTCGGGAATATTTTTCTGGAAAATGGTACACCGACCAGTCGAGAAATGAACTACTTATCGCGAACTCGGTGTATGCATCCATTACATTTTGCACCGTCGTATTCATATCATTTATGCCAATGATGCTTTCACTCCAGTTTGCCGATGACTCCGATAGACGTCCAACCGTGTGGTTCTGTATCAAGAAGCTGATGCGAGCCACCACCGGGTACTTTATCGCGACAACACTTGCCATGTTTGGATTCAGCTGCCTCATGGCTTACTTGGATTCTATCGAGCCTGTCGTGTTCAAGCTCAAAATTGAATGCTACGCAGATAATTTCTTGCTACTTACATATTTTACGGGCATTACTCGAGCAGTGAAGAATATATTTTACGAGGAAACGAAGCAGGGTCAAGATAAACTCGGACAGAAGCAGCAGAAATCAAGAAAACCCAGGATAGTTCCTACCGCAATCGTGGCAGCAATAAAGTGTCCATCCCGTACAGATTCACTTCGCGCTCATACACCCACCTTCTGGCGGGCGTACGTGAAAGGCCTTGCAGGGGCAGCTCCGCCATTTCTAGCTTGCATATTCGTTCACGTGTTGAGCCAGCAACGAATCGTCGACCAAGGAAATGCTGTTCTTACAGGCTTTGTCGTTGCAGGAATTGTCTTCAAGCTCGCCATTCAAGAGTTAGCGAAACACTATATTTTCAAGAAACGTGTACGCAGTGCCCGTGTCATGTGTGTTCTCGTTGGAATTCCGACCGTTTTGATCGATACTCAAACGCGAATCATTTTACTAGGAACAAACAACACTCAGACTGCGGTAGCAGGCACACTGGGCATGGCAAGTTTTGAAATTACGGTACGCGCTGGAAAAGCTGCACTGGTAATGTGGGAAATCCTGCATCATAAAGTTGTGTGCAAGCGGAAAGCAACTACTTTACATCAGCGTGAAATTTCACTTCGCCGTTCCAGCGCAAACGTTCTCCCCGAAGTTTTTCAGACACAACGTTCGTCACTATCTTCAGGTGTGAGAGAGTTTGAGTTATGGCGTCGACAAGTACACGCCTTCCACACAGCGGAGCTGAACGCTGACATGTACGCGGAATACATTTCCATCGGTTGCTCTGCCTCCATCCTGTTTTTCTACGGGAATCACCCCCACTACTCGCTATTAAGACAGACGGCGAGCACAGAGACAGCAGATACTGACATGATGACCTGGCGACTAAGCCAGTTGAGGATAATGGTTCTACAGCTCGGAGTGGAAGTTGTTGTGGACTACTTCTCCATCGTGTTGGAGATGGTAATCGGCATCGAGTTTGACCATGTAAAACACTTGGGCTCTTTCCTTGCCGCCCTGTTCATGATTGCAGCAGTCATGAACATAACGATATCAATGAGCTTTTACCTAGGCTGAAGCCCGTTATGTGGATACATTCGCAGCTAATGGGCCAATTTGATTTGGAGATGGTCGAAACATCCGTTCTCAACGTCCAATTTGACGCCCACAAAAATGGAAACGTTCATACCGAGTTCATAGTTAGGAATGGTAAGCAAAATAAATACGGTAGTTGGTTTTTGTTGTTGTTGAAGAGACTTGGCAGCTACCGGTATCGCATGGCAAGTAGAAATAGAAATTTCTATTTGTTGCACCCTCTCCTTTTCCTCTTATGTGTCCCACACAATTTGTGTGCCCTCACGAAATCTCCCCTCATTTCTAAATCATCCCAGATCCGGTCACGATGGCCATGGCGCTCGGCATGAAGAGCATCGCGGGGGACGCGCACTTCTTCGAGGAGAGCATGAACCTGGACCGCATCCGCAAGCTTCTGGACAACAAGCTGGGCGTGGCCGGCCACGCGGAGAAGCTGGAGGCTATGAAGGCGCTGCTGGCCAGCATCTCCAAGGGCGAGGACGTGTCGGCGCTCTTCGCGGACGTGGTCAAGAACGTGATCGTGGCCAGCGTCGAGGTGAAGAAGCTCGTGTACATGTACCTGGTGCACTACGCGGACGCCAACTCGCAGTGCCGCGAGCTGGCGCTTTTGAGCATCAACAGCTTCCAAAAGGACCTGGCGGACCAAAATCAGCTCATTAGAGCACTTTCCCTACGAGTCATGACGAGCATTCGTGTGCGGGACATTTTGCAAATTCAGTTAATTGCGATTCGCAAGTGCGCAGCGGACGACTCCGCTTATGTCCGAAAATGTGCCACCAATGCCATTAGCAAGGTGTTCGCCGTGGACCCGGAGCAGAAGGACGTTTTGGCGGACATTATCGGCTCGCTGCTCAATGACTCGAGCACGATGGTGCTGGGCAGTGCCGTACAGGCGCTGAACGAGGTGTGTCCCGACCGATTGGACCTGCTCCACGGCCCGTTCCGCAAACTGTGCCACTTGCTGGCGGACATCGACGAGTGGGGCCAGACGGTGACGCTCAACGTGCTGATCCGGTACTGTCGAGAGCAGTTTCAAGCCCCGGAAGTGAGGAAGGAGGAGGGAAAACAAGGCAAGACGTTCCCCAAGAGGAAGAGCAGGAAAGGGTTTTATTCAGATGATGAAGGCAGCGCGGAGGAGGGAGACAGGAACAAGAGTCAGAGCTCGTTCTCGAGCCAGTCGCCGTTCCTGCTGGGAGCGGGCAGTGTGAGGGGCGAGGCGCTGCCTTCGATCGGATCGGTTTTCCGGAGTGACGCTCTGGCCAGTGGGATTGGAGGGGAGGAGCTGGATGAAGACCACCGACTGCTGCTGCGCTCGTCGATCCCGCTGCTCAAGTCGAGAAACAGCGCGGTGGTGCTCGCGGTCGCCACGCTGCATTATTACTGCGGCACGCACAGTATGGCGACTTCGACGTTGATTGGCAAGTCGCTGGTGCGTATCATGCGCAACCAGCGGGAGATCCAGTACGTCGTGCTGTCGGTGATCTCGTCCATGGCGACCTCGCGCCCGGACATGTTCCGTCCGTTCCTGCAGGAGTTCTTTGTCCGCGCGACGGATCCTGCGTATGCGCGCAAGCTGAAGCTCGAGATCTTGACGTCCCTGGTCACGAACGACAACGTGAGCATTATTCTGCGGGAGTTCCAGGCCTATGTGCGCCATGTGGACAAGTCTTTTGTCACGATGACGGTTCGAGCTCTAGGACGAGTCGCGGATGCCATGCCGTCAGTTGCTGAGAGGTGCTTGAGCGGACTCATGCGTCTGGTTCGCTCTTCCAACGAGCAAGTTGTTGCAGAGAGCGTTGTGGTGATCCGCCAGTTGCTTCAGCAGAAAGCTATCAAGAAGGACCGTCTCTTGGTCGTACGCTCTTTAGCTGCGATGATGGTTACTGGCCGGGTGACGAGCCCGTCAGCTCGTGCCTCGATTGTGTGGATGCTGGGCGAATTCAACGATGACGGCAACGGAACGACGTGCGCGGCTGAATCGTTGCGTCTGCTTGTCAAGGATTTCTCTGACGAGTCCACGGAAGTGCGTCTGCAGCTTCTGAATCTCGCTGTGAAGCTCGGTCTTCGTGAGCCGCAGAAGCGCACGATCCAACTGCTGCTCCAGTACGTGATCGAACTGTCCAAGTTTGATATCGACTATGACGTGCGCGATCGTGCTCGCTTGGTTCGTGCTGCATTATCTGGGGATGCAAACGTCGTGAACCCTCACAAGTTGTTCGCCAGCAAGAAACCGGCACCGCTGATCGGGTACGATGACGAAGCCAAGACGCGTTTCACGCTCGGCACCATGTCGAATGTCGTGCGCCACAGCGTCCCTGGATATTTTACGTTGCCCGAGTGGCGGTCGGCCAAGCCGGACCGTTCCCTGCGTGACGAAGCTCCTGTTGTTGAGAACAACCGTAGTGGATCCTCACGCCAGACTTCCAAGACGGAAAAAAGAAGAAACAAGGTGGAGGCAAGGGCTTCTACAGCGACGAAAGCTCCGGTTCCGAATCATCTGAATCGGAGTCCGAGTCGGCTAGCGGATCGGAGTATGACTCTGAAAGTGGTAGTAGTGAAGCTAGTGCCTCAGGATCCGAATCAGCTTCGTCGAGTTCTGGATCAGAAAGCGAAGCTTCGTCTTCTGAAGGGAGTGAATCAGAAGAGTCATCTGAAGAGGAAGCCTCCTCCAACAGACGGCAAAAGGGAGGGAAAACGAAGTCGCCCCAGAAACGATCACAGGCGAAGAAAGCCAAGGCGGCGAATGTATTTGACCCACTGGATCTATTGGGGTCTCCATCGGGTGTGACTCCGGTCAACCCTCCAGTTCAAGCATTTGCACCGATGGCTTCATCGACGGGCTCCGCTTCTAACCTTTTGGGTGACTTGATGAGTCTGAGCATGTCTTCGTCTACGACGCCGCCTCCGCGCCACGAGCTTTTGTCGTCTCTGGCGGGAAACGGACTGGACGTGCACTACGCGTTCCTACGCCAGCCATCAACGCAGTCGCCTGGTATGAACGTCATTCAGCTGTGGCTGGCAAACAACTCCAGCGAACCGATCTCGCGCGTCCAAGTGGTTGGTACCGGTAAGAACCCGCAGCAAGTTGTTTCGTTCCCGGAGCTACCTGTGCTGTTCCCTGGCGGATCAACCTCTATGGCCCAACTGCAGGTGGATTTTATGGGACGTCTTGACAACGTCCCACTTGAAATCGTCACCAGTGCAGATAAATACGAGGTGGACCTCTCACCTATCGTCGGCGAACTGTTTGTGCCTCAGCAGCTGACTCTCGACGATTTTGAGCGTCGTATCTCGATGACCGATTCCACGGCTCTCCATACGAGTGAATTTACTCTCCCCGTCCCCGTTCAGATGAACGCTGTGGTTCAGGCCGTCCAAAAAGACTGCAACGTGGCTCAAGTCTATGAAATCAACAACATGAACGGCGTCGTGGGCAAGTGTAAGTTTGCCGGTCGTTTCCGTAGTGGAGACGCCAGTGCCGAAAACGTGTTGATCGGCCTGGAAATCCAGCTGCAGACTGGCCAGGGACGGCTGCTGGTGACTATGCGTGACTCCGTGCTCGCGCAGAGACTCACTACGGGGATTAAGCGTGCTTTGCCCCTGTAAAGAGACTGATTTGGAGAGGAGGAGAGAATGGTAAGCCAACAAATTCATATTCCTTCTTCATGGATGTTGTCGTATTCCAGTCGTTTTCTTACCAAAGCCAAGTGAAGGAGTCAATCCAGGAACATCATGGCCGAAATAATTATGTTAATGACTGCAGTCGTGCCAAACAGCGCAGCAAGGAACGTGCCAAGCCCCTTGATTTGATCAAACTCGATACCAGCAGTGATCTCCAGCACGATGGACGTGTAGTCTACGACTATTTCAACCACAACTTGCAGCACAAGCATGCTGAGTTGGTTTCTGTTGCGAGTTGCAGCCTCCGAGTCCGACATCGAAGCATCCTGCGGTCTGAGCAGTGAGTAGTGTGGATTGTTGCTGTAGAAGAACAGGATGGACGCTGAACAGCCGATGGCGATGTACTCAGCGTACATGTCTGCGTTGAGCTCCGCTGTATGGTACGCTTGGCGCTGGTGTTTCCAGAGCTCAAAGCCCATTTGTTTGTTAGGCCCCGAAGCTGTTCGATCACCCGTGACCGACTGCCTGACAGAATTTCTGGAATCATTACCCTGATGTCTTACAGAGTTTCTCGAATCGTTAGCACGGCCTGGATGGCGTCCTTGAACAGGAAGCTTTGGCAGTTCTTGAACGTAGTCTTGTCGACGGCGAATTTTATGCGTAACCACGAAAGCTTTTCCAACACGGACGCAAATCTCGAGAATTGCCATGCCGAAAGTACCAGCAGCAGCCATCCCAGTGTTTTGCATCCCCAAAAGAACGATTCGCGCTTGTGTGTCGATCAGAACTGTGGGGACTGCAACCAAGATACACATGACGCGGATACTGCGGATTCGCTTCTTCATGACCAAATGTTTCGCGATTTCCTGCGACGCCAGTTTGGCTACAGTGCTGAGCGTCATGAAGCATGCAATGACGATGGCACTCTGCTCAGCGATCCGTAGCTGGCTTAAAAGTTGTACGTAGCCTCCAGCGATCACCACCGGCATACAAGAAAACCCACTATGGATGTACCCGCGCCAGAAAGTTGGAGAAATATACATGGGGACGACATCTGATGGCATGGGAGAAACTCTGGAGCTCATGACGAATCCGGCCGCTATTACTGGTGTTTTCCGCTTTTGACGCCGTCGATCCAGGCGCGCTTTCCCCTGCTGGGTTTCATGAAAGTAAACCCTTCGAGCTGTTAAAATCACGCTCGTGTTCATCACATGGTTGCAGATGATAATGCAGTAAAACTCGAGTTTGAACTTGGAGACATTCACAGTGCGAGACAGTCGAGCGATCCCTACGGCCACTCCAAACATTACCATCAATGTAGCAAGTAAACAGGGACCTGAACCTCGAAGTAGTTTTCCGACGCAGAAAAGTACGCTTGGACGATGTTTCGGCCGACTGGGGAACCGTTGGGTCAGCATTGCCGGAACGTGAGCAAGAACGATTGTCACCCCGTACAATACCCCGCACCAAACCACATTCGCAACAATTAGTTCGTCTCGGGATTGATCGAGAGCGGGTCTTAGAGAAAAGATATTCCCTGTCGAATAGCAGGCGTTTGCAGCCCATGCACACGCGATGCTACCGATGGCATTTCGAACGAGCATCCGCTGAACTCGCATGGCTTGGACCCAAGTTCCTCGGCGAAGAAGGTCTTGAACGACTCGTCCCCATAGCGAAAGGGTCGGATTTGATCGTACGATTTCAGAGATGGAGGACAGTCGACTGATTGACGCTAGAGAGCGATGGTCGGGCATTGTCTCTCGGTTTACGGCACGCGTCCTTAACTATGGAGAGATCCAGCCTTCGAAGTGGAAGTTGACAATTAGTCAGCATCAGCAGGAAGTGTTCATGGTTGCTACGCCAAGAATAGCGATGCATGAAGACGAAGTTAGGTCCAACCGTGGTCGATCAGCCTAGCATGGACGTGGAAATAGCGACGGAAAAGACAGCCGAACTACTTCGAAGTATTAAGCCAAAATCTCGAGCACACAAGTTAGCTGCCTTTAGATCAGACTCGATCTGGCAACGGGTTACAAGTTTTCAACGGATTCGTTCCATACGATGTCGCAGTTATTTTGTCGAGGATAGCAAACTTCCACTTTCAGCCAGTGTCCGTTCACACGTCACAGATTCAATGTATCCACACACACATTTCTCTCACCCCTTCAGTATCCATTTTCGGATCAAGCGAACAAGAAGAAGAAGAAGACCCTTTTATCAGCACAAGACGTTCTCTTCTCCAAGATGATCTTAAGCACGTGCATGTTCTGGATGATGGTGGTGGAGGCCGCCATCTGCCTCGTGCTGAGCCTCCCGTTCGGCCAGTCGCTGTCGGTCACCGTCATCTCCTTCCTGGTGAAGCACGTGGGCAACAGCGAGTGGGTCAATACGTCGGCCACGGTGGTGCTCGCCATCGTCTCAATCCTCTTCCTGTGTACGCTTCAGCTCCTTCTCGTTCTTTCCATACCAGTGGCACTTCCACAGCTGCTGTAGAAGTCGAGATATCTAACTATTTGTCTCTTATTATTATTATTATTATTCTTTATGTAATATATTATAGCGGACGTGTCGACCGTGTACAAGCACCACTCGTCGGACGAAGTACTGAGCGATGGCATGCGGATCCGGCTGCTCACAGCTCAGAGAGACATGTACATCACGGGCTTCTGCTTGTTCCTGTTCCTGCTGCTGCGTCTCGTGTACATTGCGGTGGCCACCAACCTCCGCCTGGATAAGAGTCTTGGAGCCATGAAGAAGCAGGCAGAAGGAGCTTCGGCTGGCTACAAGTCTCTACTGGCTGAGAACGAGACGTTCAAGCAGCAGGTGGACAAACTGCACGACCTGCTGGAAGGAGAAGACGACGCGGACAAGAAGAAGAAGGTGGACGTTCTGGCCAGACTCGTGCAGGAGAACGGAGATCTGGAGAAGAAGGTGAAGACCTCGGCGGAGAAGCTGCAGAAGGCCGAGAACGAGGTGGCCAACGTGAAAAAGCAGGCGGAAGGACAGAGCTCGGCTTTCATGAAGCTCATGGACGAGAAGAGCGAGGCGGACAAGCTGCTGGAGAACTCCAAGGCGCAGGACGAGGAGCTGAAGAACCAGCGCGACCAGATCGCCAAGCTGATGGAAGAGCGTGACTCGCTCAAGACCCAAATCCAGGACTACGACTTCATGTTCGCGGAAGCCAAGAAGAAGGCCGAGTAAGGAACGCCCCCAGTGACTTTCAGGACTCTATACTACTAGTAGTAGTTTCTAGGTAAACGCCAATAGGGGCCTCATTCACACACAGAAAAAAACGCCGAGTAAGGAGAGGATCCAGGCGTGAGCAGAGCAGTTCGTCTTGATAATAATGACATCGACCATTTTTTCAAACAATAAGTGGTCGCCAACTCTGACATCAACAACAATCGACCATTTATTTTATTTTTTCAAGTACATGTACAGTAGTGTAGTAGTAGTATGTACTTCGAAGTACTTCCTCTGTCCGGACATGATCCGAACAAAGGATTTTAATCCGAGCCAAAATTCGTTCAATATTAGTAGGGCCAGCAACCTTGGACACACCTCCTGGCGATTAACGCGCTTCCCACCGCTATTCTGCTGGATCTAGCACTTCTACACGTTACAAACGTATCCGTTCCCTCTTATCGCCCGGGTGCGGTGCCATAGCTCGATCGCAGTTGAGCGTCCGCGCTTCCACTTCTTAGCGACCAACGATAACTCCAATGGGGCAGAACGTCGTTAAACTGTGCCCCAGGCGCTCGTCAATGGTTTAACGGGACTAGTTATTGGTTGGGTTGGCCGTGGTGGTGTCATTTTGCGCGTTGGACGCTTGGTTGGGGCGTGGCGGAACTTGGTGAAATAAGTGTCTGGAGGAGGCCGACTTCCGAGCTCAATTGTGTTGGATCAGCAGCGAATTACAAACATATCCTCCAATAGCGGGGATCCAGAGCTTTCGTTTGGTCCAATCAGCTTACCTATAGAGTCACAAACGCCAACAAGAGGTTTAAAAGAAAAAAATTGTTCGGATCATTTTCGGACAGAGGAAGTATTAGACAATTATGCTAATGTGGACGTTTGTTTAGGCGTTGTTGTGTAAGTGTTGCAGACGCTCTTGGATAATCTGCAGTCTTGAGCTCGCACTGCTGGATGTTGATGATGACACGGACGAGGCTGGTGATGTAGGCGATAATGGACTAGAAAGACACTGGGGACTCGTCAGGTTAAGCTGTGCAGGCCAGGCTCGTGGTACGGTGATCGCACTCTGGACGTGGATTCGCATCGCCCACACTTTATCTGCATGCTTGTCACTCTCTGTGTCGGCACCTTTCACTTCACGGCCACCGGTGTAGCGAGTGAAAACGCGGACGTATAGCGCTCGATTTTGCTTCAAGATCGGGATCAAAAGCAGGCGGAAAGCGTCTTTCACCTCGGGAGTCATGTCTTCCAACTCAAGTGTGCAGCCTTCAGGCGGCAACTCCAGCACCCTGTTCGACGATGCTCCACGTAGCGGTGGGACACCCGGATAGGCTTCCATCCGAGCCAGCCATCGCCTCACCCCAAGCTGCTTCTTGCGATCTCGAGTCCAATTCTGAAGGATCAGCGCCGTTTCTCGTGACGTGATAGTAAACGTCGGCGTGGGCATTTCATCGTCGCCTCCGTGCTTGCTATCACCAGCGTCGTACTCGTACCATTGAGCTAGTGCATCCAAAATGCGTTGATGAAAACTCTGCGCAGCTTTTTGAGTCACGGCGTCGTCTTCTTGATCGGTCCGATACTTGAGAACTCCTGCAAACCGGAGGAAGTGTAATGCAGCTTCCAAAATTGAGCGCTGCCCTTGTTCATCGATACCTTTGCCTTCAAGACGTTCACACAGCGTTGGGAGGATGTCAGCGTGACTTCCGCACAATGTTAGCGAATCATGTACCACACCCAGGAGTGTCTGGAGCTGCGCCAAGAAGCCGTTCATCTCAGATATTCCCGAACGGAGTAGTGCCCAAGATTCAGTTGCAGACAGTGCAGCGACTTCATTATCGCTGAGGCCATGAAATGCTTTCAAGCTAATTGACTCATCAACCAATAGCGTCTCTCGGAGCGACTCCTTGTGGTCTTCTGCAGCGAGAAGCTGCGATTCAAGAGACTCACATTGCTCTTGAGCTTGAGCGATGGCCCGTAGGTACCCCTGGGTTTGCTGTTCCATCAGTGACTGGCAGCTCAGGAGTTCTTCCGACGTGAGCTTCGAAGTCTGGTGTGCCTTGTGTGCTTCCTGTTGAAGCGCCTCGTTCTCCATCGCCAAAACGCGAGCAAGTTCATCGTGCTGTGCAGCAAGTTTTGAAGCCTCAACGAGTGTCGCTTCAAGTTTTTCCACTCGAGATAGTCGTGCAGCCTCAGAATCTGCAAGTTGCTCCTGCAGTTGTTTCAAATTACTTTCCAGGCCCTGTCGTACCGTAGCTTGGCGTTCCTGATCATTCTGTTGCTCGACCAATTTCTGGAAAGCGCATGCGAGCTGTTCTTCATGAATCTTCGTCTGCTCGTTCAGTTTAGCTTCGGACGCCACAAGCTGAGTCTGAACGCCTGCCAACTCATTCTCGAGTGTGCGCACAGTCATCGCATACTGTTCTCTACTCGCCTGTTGATCTTTCAGCTGCTCGATAGCTTCCATAAGCTTCTTCTCCACCTGCACTGCTTCCGCGGCTCGGATCCCCTCAGACGCTGCCAGCTGCCCCTTCACATCTTCCAGCTCAGTTTCCAGCTCTTGTAACTTGGAATCGTACTGTTCACTGACCTCCGCAAGTTTTTCTTCGTAATTCCTAGCTTCCGCAGCTCGTTCGGCCTCGGAAGATTCAAGCTGATCCTGTAGCTCCTTGCAACTGCTCTCCAAATCACGCAGCGCTCCAACGTTAAGTTCTTGAGCCTCTTCATGACCCCGAATCCCCTTCTCCCTCTCCCTACTCAACTCCGACTCCAGAAGTCCACACTTCTGCTGCAATTCCACTCTCTCCTCCTCCTTCTCTTCCAGCTGCTGCTTGAGAATGCTGCTGGTCTGTGCATGAGCCGCCAACTTGTTCTGCAGCTGCTGCTTCTCCTCCTTCAGAATCTCCACTTGGGTCTCCAGGAACGCGTACTTCTCCTTCACCGTCTGCTGGTCCAGCACGGCGTCGGTCTTCTGCGTCTTCTCGGCCTGCAGCTGGCGCTGCGCGATCTCCAGCTTCGTCTCCAGGTCCCCTCTCTGCATGGCGAAAGCTGCTTGTTGCACCACCATCGTCTGCGTCTGCTGCTCGACGGTTGTCGTCAAGCTGTGGAGTTTGCTGAGCAGCGCCAGCTTCTCCACGCCGTCGTCCGCTTGCTCCTCCTCTTGCTGGTTATCTTCGGTTTCCGGACTTTGCTCCTTCTTTTGACAATTGTTGGAAAATAAATTACTTTCCATTTCCGAAAGACGCGCTTCGTACTTAGCAGCCAGTCGCAACAATTGACAATTGGCGTCTTCTTGCTGCATCTGCTGCGCCTCGCGGGTCTGCGCGGCGCTGGGCCCGTGCGCGAGTGCCGCCTCCAGCGCGCGCTTGTCGCGTCGCGTCTTCACCAGGTCGGCGCGCAGCAGCTTCAGCGCAGCGTAGGCGTCTCGCAGGTCCTTCTCCATGGCGGCGGAACTGATAATGGGCGGATTGGTATTGGGGGACACTGTAATAGTGACATGAATAGTGACGTTGAAGCGACGCTGATCTATTTTTCGTGGTTATTATTCTCACGAAGCCCAACACTTAAAATCGGAAGCAATGCCGAGTTCTTGTCACAGAGCCCGCTTTGCGACAACGATCACGTCAAACTATAAGTGTAAGTAAGCGTACAAGCTTCATGCCGGAAATATGTCCAAGAAGATATCAATTTCACACTTGTCTCATTTACGATTTTTTAATACATGAGTCCATGCTTCAACAACTTCTCTACTTTTGTAAGGCCACCATAGAGCAGTTCACAAGACTTCTGCAATGGTTGCCGTCGTGCACAAATTCTTCTGCCTGCATCATCCATCATCTCGCAAAAGTGGCAATACCCGTCGCGTGTTAATGGGTTCCAACCTTACTTCGAAGTATATGGCTTCATGTCGAACTGGAAAGGAGGGGGGTCCAGCCGACTGGTATGGTATACTTGTAGTAGTGCCAAATGAAATCACGCGGAATGAGTGATTCTCCGCACAGACCACCAATTTGCTGTGGTCAAACTTAGGTAAAACTAAGTAAGAATCATACTCCGAGTAGCTTTTGACTTGAAATCATTTTTCACACTTTATGTTTCTGGTCGCGTTTCGCTTCTTCTGCTGCCATCCTTCTCTAAGTCGCTTCTGTTCACGATCTGGCTCAAGCTGCTGCTGTAGTCGCAACGCAGTACCAGCCACGAGAGTGCGGGTTTCAACTCGTCGTATCCGCGACTGACGTCGCAGCGGCCGACTTGGAATCGTTCTGCCAGATGCGGATCGTGCCGTCTTCGGATCCCGTGGCGAACGAGTCGCCCGTGGGCGAGTACCGCAAACATCTCACCGGTCCGTGGTGGCCCTTGTGCGTCTCCATGAGCTCCCCGTCTCGAAGTCAAAGACGCGCACCCACGTGTCGGATCCGCCCGCCACAAACTTGGCTTCAGTCGGATGCAGAGACGCCCCTCCTTCCTCCGCGAACGAAATGGGCATCGGAAAGCTACGCAACAACTCAAACTCCTTCCCCACACCATAGAAATACACCTACACACCCACAAAAATCAGCTTTCCACCACACAAAATGGCAATCCTAAAAGAAACGCACCTGTTTGCCGGCAGCAATTGTCAGCACTTGCCCGTCTCTGGACGCCTCCATGTCCATCACATCTGCGTCCACCTTGAACTGTCGCGTCTGGGTGGACGCGTCCAAGTCCCAGATGGTGACCGTGCCGTCCACCTCCCCGTGGCCGCCAGCTTGTCGCTCAGCACCACCACCTTCCGGATCTGCTGCTCGGTTCTCATCTCGGCCACTGGCGCCGGCGGGAGCACCACGATGCCCGTCCGGCCCTCGGCCTTGTAGCTCTGCAGCTGCTCCTGACGCCCAGCACGTCGAACACGCGCAGGAGCTTCTCGTGGCCGGCCGTGAGCAGCCGCGCGCCGTCCGTGGAGAACGCGACGCTCTTGACCACGTGCTTGTGCTCGAGTGTCGTCACCACGTCGCCCGTCGTGGCGTCCCAGAGCTTCACGCTGAAGTCGGCGCTCCCCGTGGCCGCCAGTTGGGCCTCCGGGTCCAGTTTGGCGCTCCAGACGGCGCCCTTGTGGCCCTCGAACGTGCCGATCCAGTCGCCCGTCGCTCCCTGGCGCAGCATCGGCAGCTTGTCGTGGCACGCGGACACCAGCAGGTTGCTGCGACTGTAGTGCACCTCGGCCAGCGGGCGCGAGTGGCCCGGACACACGATCGGGATCTGGCGCAGCGCCGCGGGCGAAGGAGGAGACGCCACGGAGCTCATGGCGGAAGGAGCTGTTAGCGTTATTGGCGTATGGGAAGATCACGGTAAGAAATGGGTCGGGATGTGACGGAATCGGGGGATCGGAGTTGGGGGTATTGTGTTTGGAGGGGTGTTTGACGGGAAAGAGAAAATGGAGGAGATCGGATATGACAGGATGACACGTCTTGAGTTAGGAGGAAGGAAGCGGTACGGTACGAGTTGAAGCTTCGACCAATCAGGAACGATACCGCAAAAACGATCTCGCTGGTCGACAGCAGGAGCTCCAAGCAAAGTGTTTCTTCAGCGAAACGCATCCAGCAAATGAAGTGTGAGAACTGACGAGTCTGTTGGATGATCTTTAACGTTTTAGAAGGATCTTCATACACACACACGTAAAAACCTATAAAATGCTCAAAACACAGCAACGATGACCTGCGCGAAGAAATCACTCGTTTTGCAGCATTCCGTACAGTATGCTTAAGACCCGCTCTGCATTTCGTTCGAGCTCGCGCTCGGTAATTGCGTATTTGCACCATGTAATTTCCGTGGTACTTCTCTTCACGAAGGCCCAACGCTCAAAATCAGTAGCAATGCCGAAGATCTTGTCACAGTTGTCTCCCTTCTCAGCACACTTTGCAGCAAGGATGTCCAGCATCACAAAATTCTGGGCTATGGCGGCATTAAGGTCGTCATTTCTCGTGATCACAACGAATACAATCTTGCATTCCCCGCGCTCGATCATGAAATCTGCAACACCTTTCGCTGGCACCGACGGTGTCTGAAGTTCCACTTGCCGGGTGATACTGGGAGGGTCTTCTCTGAAAAGGGTTTTCACATGGCGAAGTAGTGCGAGAATCGACTTATTCCTCAGTTCCATTGATATGCTCAAGTCGAAAAAATAGCCCCTTCCTCAAGGTCTTTAAGAGTAGACACCAACTCTTGGACCCGCCCATTCTCCAAGTTCACTTCCAGAAACATGGTTGGGTCTCTTCGTAATAGGTCCTTGTAGTGTTTCTCAACATTTTCAAATGACAACGAGCTGCATGTAATAACTCCACGTGCTTCTGCGGCATCAACGTCGTCGGTGGGTGGCCAATCCCCACGAAACACTTGGGTCGTCTCGTTAGGCGGGGTCTGGGCATCATTTTGCAACCGGGTCATGGTTGGTCTTGATGTTCGAGTGCTGGAGACGCCGCTGTTTGAATAATGCACCAGGAATCAGATGCACGCTGGTGAAAGATGTCGACTTCGATGGATGGAGAACACGCGGGGTATTGAAAAAGTCGGTCAAACAAGTGATCTTGAAGGGCTGTATATTTGAAAATGTGGACGAGAGTTTGGTGTTTGGCACCAGTAATTTTCCCACGATTCACCAACATTACATTCAAAACCACCAACGGGGATGAGAAAAACACCAAGGACACTGGACTGCGTCACCAACCAAAGAATCTAAGAAATCACCATGGAGCCTTGACTGCGTCAACAACTAATCTAGTCTTATCACCAAAAATCAAAACTAAACACCAGCGTGACAGAAAACTATGCGTGGTGTTTCCTTCTTCTTCCGTTCTTCGACTACCGGTAGCGACTCGTCAAAGAACGGAAGGACAAGATGAATGCCTTGATCGCAGGTTACCGTGAACTCTGCGCATTTGATGGAAGCAGGTAGTTTGGATTTGATTCGTCTTATCCTATGTTCCAACCTACACTACTTCCTGTTTTCATTTTCTTCCTTTTCTACATGTAGTGTTTCTTTATGTTTTGTTTTCTACGACATGCATGTGATGATTAATGCGGCCTTCTATTTGGTTATTATGTTTTTTTTTCTGTAGAAATCTACGACATGCATGTATCGAAGTCTGCGAGCTCACCGTCGATCTCGCCATGTTTCAGCGCCTGCGTTTCCGGACCTCATCTTAGTAATCGATTGCACGCAGGGTGAGGCGTCGACAAACCAGTGAGATGATTGGTGATGTTGAGCAATAGCTAGACAAAAGCATCGAATTTGTTGGTGATGTTTGTCAATATCCTTGGTAAGTTCTCTGATTCCTTGGTTGGTGACACGCTAGAAAACCTTGGTGTTTTGCAGGTTTGTTTTGGTGCCATTGATCTTTGGTGCCGTAACCAGTTCCTCAATGTGGACAGCCAATCAGTTTTTTCCACTAAAACACAAGCTCAGCAAAAATGGATCAAGCCGCCGCATTTGACCCGCTCGCGATGCTCGAGGCCGAGTACGCGGCCGTCCTGGCGCAGACCAAGTCATCTGATCCGGTAGAAGACGCAGAATCCGTCGGCAGCGACAGCGACAACGAGGAGAGCGGAGGCTTCGAGAGCTACGCGCTGCTGCCTTCGTCCCCTTGTAACAGCGACGACGAGGCCCCGAACTACGAGGACAATGCGGACACTGAGGGACGTCCACCAATTGACACGAAGATTCAAGAAGTGTCCACTCAACAGAAGGACGTGAAGACACTGGGAGACGACCAGAAATGGACCATCATGCAGAGTATGCAGAAGGTGACGCTGCGTCCTCCTCCGTGGGCAGAAGCTGCTAAACTGACGGACGAAGAGCTCGTGGAGATGGTGCAGAAGCAACTCGGACTACAGCCCCAAATCGTAGAAAGAGAGACTTAGTCTACTGTAGCCATTTACCAGTAGGAAGCTCGATTTTAATGCTGACTTTTACTTGCGAAGCAGCACGGCGCTGGTTACTGCAGCGGCGGCGACGGCAGTGGCTACATAGCCTAACCAGACGCTGGGGTTGAAGAGCAGACAGCCGCGTGCTTCGGTCGACAAGTGCTTGTGGTACGGTAACGGATCTCCTGTGGCTGCGTCGACCAACGCTTCGTCGGCGGAGAGCACGCGTGTGCCATCACCAACGCGAGATACGTACATCATCTTGACGCTATCGGGAAAGTTTGGCAGTTTGAAAGCTTTCCCACTGTCGAGCTTTGCTTCCATCCTGGCTAGAAGCGCCTGAGACGGCGTACGATCGATGAGCGTCGATGACTTGATGGTCATTTCCAACAACGTAGGGAAGCAGTGGTGTACAAGTGACACCAGCTCCTGCACGTGCTGCTCCTCGACAAACAACACCGCGTTCGGACCGGCGTCGAAAGTGTAAGCGGCTTGTACACGGCCAGCCTGCTCGTTAAAGCGGTGCACAAGACGGATGATCTGCCGGGAAATGTCGTTCAGGTAGAAGATCGGCGGCGACGTGTCGAGACACGTGGCGTGGAACTGGTTGCTGTCCTGCATGGTGAGCGTGCCGAACGCCTCAAAGTCGCGGTCCATAATTGCTTTCTCCATGGCCTTCATCCGTTCCGGCACCAAGTGTTTGGCGCGGTAGGTTAACAGCGGGCTTGTGGCCTTGGTCGTCTGCATGCCCGTCGTGCTGCTCGTGTCTTTCTGCGCATCGTTCACCACACAGACCACACCACATAGTCCGGGCCAGTGAAGATCGTCAGCTACCTGGACAGCGATCGAGTCGTGTCCATCAGGCCGCTCCCCTTTCTGCCAGACCACGAAGCCTCCGTCCAAGCTCCTGGACGCCGAGCCAGAACCCTGTCGCGCAATGGCGGACAGTTGTCCAGGGAACTCCTCGTCCGTCTTCGACAGTCCGTGATACTCGGCCAAAGTCGCCACGAGACACGCGTAGCCTGCAGCGGAGGACGCGAGCCCCGCGGCCGTCGGGAACGAGTTGATGGACACGATGTGCAAGTGCTGATTGGCCGGCGTCGTCTCGCCGTGGACGCGGCTCGCCCACTGGTTCATCTCGCGCAGCACCGCCGCCACGCGCTTGTTGATTGGCTGCTCCTGTCCATTGAGCCACAGCCGCGTGCGTTGCAGCGTGGCGGATCCGGCCACCGACGTCTTGGCGCACAGCTGGTCCTGGTGCAGCGTCACACTCACGGACGAGTTCATGGGCGTGTTGAGCGCCACTACGTCCTTGCCCCAGTACTTGATCACCGCGATGTTCGTGGGCGCTGAACACGTCGCGACCTTCATGGCACACACAGTCACTCACAGATCCACTTACTCACTCACAGATCCACCTGTGCACTCCAAAGCTGAAGCACGAATGACCGTCAAATTGTGTAAAACCACAGTTGGTCTCCGGTAAGTACGAGCAAACGACAGGTATCCCTAGCCTAAGTACGAATAAGACAGCGACTTGACATTTGTAAGACCACAACTCTTCCAGTCATTCCGGGCAATTGGCCGGCTATGGGCGTCATCTCCGTGGGCGCGTCGCTGGGCGTGCGCGAGGCCCGCGCCAGTGCGCCTTCCGCTGTATCGAGCGCGGCGTCTTCTTCTTCCACGCGCCGCGCCGCCGCTTCCAGCGCGTCCTCCGCGTCCTCAGGAGCCGCCAACAGCCGCAAGAAATCGTCGCGCAAGCGTTTAGCAGCGGGCGGCGCCTCCAACGCCAAGAAACGCAGCGCCGCAGCCAACCGCAGCTCGAGCGCGGCCAAAGACGAGCGCGCGGCGGTCTCCGCGACGTCCGCGGCTGCCGCGCCGACCGCGCGTCGCAGCCCCAGCCCCAATCCGCGCGAAGCTGCGGCTTCCAAAGCGCGGCGGCCGGCGTCACGCCGTCCGTGACGCTGGTCATCAACGGCAAGAAGCCCATTGGCCGCATGGTGCACGTGCGCACGACGATGGACCCGGCGCGCCTTGCGCCGCACGTGATTGGCGTTAACGGCGGCAAACTCAACAACATCATGTCGCGCGCGCGGTGCAGCATCAGCTACCGCAAGACGCCGGAGACCGGAGCTACTAGTACAGCAGAGGAGCAGGGAGGAGCGTTCTCCATGGCGTTTATGATCTCGGCCACGACGGCCAAGAGAGTGGATGACGGCGTGCAGTTGTTACAGGCGGTGGTGGAGAGCACGGAGCAACAGATTCGCAAGTACGAACGCAGCGGCAAAAGCTGCGAACAGGTGCAGCAGGAGATGGAGGGCAGGGAGAGGGAAATGCAGGTGGAGGAGGGTATTGAGCAGCAGAGTCAAGAGGAGGAGAGGCAGGCACAGACGCAGATACAGCAACAGGAGACGGAGATCCCGCCACAGTCTCGTGAGGAACCAACACAAGCGACAACTGCAACACAAGAAGAGGCGGCACAGCAACATCCGAAGCGTAAGTTGGTGGAACTTCTGTCTCTTGACTATTTTTCTTCTTCTGACTTTTGAGTCTAATTTTCGTGTATTTTGTAGGCCGTCGGGAGGAGAGTAATACTGTTGCTGGTAGTGCGTCAAAACGAGGGAGAAGTGGTGATATTCGTGTCGTGAACAACCAGTCAAATGAATCGCCACGTTCTGCCGCTAGAAATGAGGAGGAAGAAAGTAAAGATGACAGAGAAATTGTTGCAGCCGAGGCGGCAGCGAGAGCAGAAGAAGAACGGCATTTACGCGCTGACAGAGAGGCATTTCGGATACGACTGGCACGCACCGCGATGATCTCTCGGCGGTTAAAATCTGCGGCAACACGCGCTCGTGCTCAACAGGTGCTGGAGCGTGATAAGTATTTGCGAATGCTGAGCAATTATGAAGAGATGAAACACCGCAAAAGGTTGCTGAGCTTGTGGTCAAGCAGCAGTGCAGAGCGATGACTTTATCGTTGTCCACGTCGTCAGCACGCGCGAAAAAGCAGCGTCTACTGGAGATTGAGCGGCTTAACACGGCGTATGATGCATCGTCGGCAGCTAGCCGCGCACATGCTCCCAATCTGCGTGTTCGTACCAAAAGTCCAGATTACCTGCTCTTCAATTGGAAGAGGATGGTGATCTGGTGGTGTGTTTGATGAAAAAGTCCCGAGAGTTTGGAAAATGGATTGCATCGGGTGCAGTTGAGCCACCGCCTGTGGAAAACTCCAGTGTGCAGCATGGCACAGAACATGACGACGCAGCTTACACTTTTGAGTTTCCAAGCGAGGACACTGATGTTTTCATGGATACGACAAATGATAATGACGAAGTGGCTGGCGTTTCCGTGGATATAATGGAGGAGGATGTTGGTGCCTACGAGGAAAGAGCAACTCGCGCCGTGACTCATTCCGCTCGACATGGGAGATTCCCGGTCTGACACGAGATCTCAATTTGATTCAGGATTATTCATCGGAAACGAACTGCAAGTTACTTCGCTTCCTGGCTGGAGAGCGTCAATATTTCTATCTGGAGCCCCTGACAGCCAACACTTCACCATACTCGAATGATGTCGAGAGGTGGCTGCTCACGGCTCACGACCTTCAGATTTTGCATCGGTATCTTTTGGAGCGCAGTAGCTTCGGTAAAGAACTGGTGCTGTATGCTGAACGCTTGCGTGCACTCGGTAATTTGGCGCCACCTCTACCGTCTACATCTGTCGGTACGGTGTCGTCACTGGCCGCCGAGCTGGGAGTGTTCGAATCTTCAAGACACAAAGAGTGGAGTGAATTACAAAGCAAAATTGTGACGTTACACTCGATAGCTTTGGTGGCGCACATGCTGGGAAAACACTATCTAGCACGGCATCTTGTTGAAAGCAACCGAGACACAGCCCGCGCGCATGATGATCTTTTGGATGAAAATACGCTGCAGTCGGATCTGTTCACGTACATCCTACGTCCTATTCGGTCGTCTGCTATTGAGTCAAGTCTTTTCGATAGTTTGCCGATCTCACTTGTGCGCGAAACCATCGAGCAATGCCCCGAGGTGGTTAATCACGTGTTGCAATGGAAAGGCAAGGATGATGTGCCTGAATATCTGCGCGAGGTTGATCCTTCTGAAACCCCAGTCAGCGATGTGGCTGCTGCTGCTCAGGCGATGGCCCAACAACTGCATCCAAGCAGTAGCTACTTTTACGGACTCTGCTAGTGAGACTTACGGTGCAGATGCGGGACTTAGATGCTGGTATGAAGGGGTGGCATTGACTCTGAAAGAGAAACGTCCTGACAACCACAAGGATAACGTTAATCACGTTGGGTTACGTCGGCAACGAATTGTCGAGCACGTGAATCACTTGAAGGCCGTGACGACGAAAGTGATTGTGGAGAACACAAAGCTGCAGTTGCACAAGTGGTGGGTTCTCTTCTCTGAGAACTTATGCGCGTGGTTTGATCCAGATGATTTGGATGAAATGGACGATCGGTCTTACGACAAGTTTACGTGTCTCCAAGACGCTTTGTACATTTGGCACAACAAGGCGCTTCTGTACACCAGCAACGACGACTTCGCAGATCCCGAACGTTTGGAGGAATCCCCACTTGATCATGAAGAAGAGGCACGCGAAAGCGGATACAACACTCGAGCTCGTGCGTCAGGGACACCGAGAAATAGCACTTCAATGCCACGCGAGGAGGAGGTGGCTGCGCTTCTCCGTCTGACTCCTGCGAACATGCGTGACGAGGTGCAAAACAAACCATTCACTCGAGAAGAAGCGAAGAAATGCACTTTGACGCCGCTCAAGGTCGAGAAATCTCGCACTCAGCTTGAAGAATCGCTGGCAATTACGCGAGACCTGATGAATCAGTTAGGGCATGCTGGTCCGTGGCGCGCCCAGGTAAAACATTCCAATACTCTGAAACGTGAACTGGCTAAGCAAGTTGCCATCCAGAGGAAACTTGTGAAACACCAGTGGGCACGGTACTACACGAAGTATCAAGAGTTCGCACCTCCACAATATGAATCAGAACCAGAGGCGGAAGGTAAAGAGACAACAGAAACGGGGAACCCACTGCAGAAAATGTAGGCGATGCGACGGCAATGGCAATTGACTGGACGGGCGTCTTCGACCCTGAAAAGGACACGCCGGACGTCATTGAGATGAAGAAGCTTCGACATGAAATCACCTTGGCGAAGGACCAACTGCTGTGTGATATCAGCGGAGAAAGCAAGAAAGGAACTGGAGTAAGACTACGCTCTACGTCACTGAATGCCGACCAGAAAGCTCTTGTCGAAGAATGCAAAGGACTGGCTGCTTCTTGTATGCAAGCACTGGGGAAGTTCTTGGGCCTAGAGGAAACCGATGTGGCGGTCACGACTACGCAAAAGCCCGCGCCGAAGACCTCTCGACATGCTGCGAGATCGACTCGATCTGAAAAGCGCAACTCGACACTTAAAAGCCAGAAACCCACCAGATCTTCATCGGATCGGAGGTCTAAAAATCGGCGCATTCCTCAAAGAGCAGCCCAGGCCACAGAAATCGGCGTAGTGAGTCGATTCGCGTTGCCAAGGCTCTTGCAGCCACGGATGTCGCTCTGTTGCTGCCGATAACGCGCTCCGGTACAAGAACCTCTTCGTCGAGAGCAATGTCAGTGCGAAGTATGGGCAATAGTCGCAGTCGTTCGGATGGGAACTCGCCACTGCGCATGGGATGCTCTGGATGTCGAGATCTGCGTCGTCGGTGTACCGGTTGTTCTGGCTGCTGTCTCCACTGCGTGTGTGTGAGTTGTGGCTGTCGGATGTGCTGCTCGTCTCGGCTGTCGGCTGTTCAGAAGACAATGAACCACATGTTGGATCTCATCGAGTCCAATGACGCTTGCAAATGGGCGAGCAGCGCGTCCGCAGGAAGTCACGGACATCAGTGTGGGATGCGGTTCTTCTGCCAGCAGTGTCACTGCTGCGAAGACCATTGTCCGTGTCTTCTCACCAATTCCACAACGCAGTCCGAATCTGCTGCTTCTTCGGACCCCAACTCGACCAATTCAACAGATTTTATCGCTTCATTGAACGCGGCTTTGAGAGGGACAGCTCCACCTGTGCCACCACGAAGAGAACGACGGTTTAAGATTAACCCCGTGGCAGCTCAACGTCGTGGCCCCAACCAGTCCACGAGTGAAGAAGGGGAGCAGCAGATGACGAAGCGCATGGTCCGTTCCAGACGCGTCCAGCGGGTGCTCGTGGTCCACTTCCAACCTTCGACTACACCATCGACGGTGGGTTCGGGTTTGGTCCGATGGACCAACGTGCACAGTGTCGCACATGGCGCCCTGCACCGTCCGACAAGAACGAGCAGGAAGATCTGTTTCGTGCTGCTCGTGTTCGTATGAAACTGGTCCGCTCGGCATTCGCGAAAAGCCTGTTGGTGGTGGGGTCGGGATGTCTCGATGGCGAGCAGTTGTGGCACCCGGAGCGAATCCGGATGATGTGGGAGCGTCGCGACTACCACGGCGTGCTCGGATTGCCTCGTGATGCGTCAATGCAACAAGTCAAGCGCCAGTATCGCAAACTTGCGCTCAAGCTGCATCCTGACAAGGCGTCGGACACTTCGGCTTCTCTGGAGTCCACCGTTGCTCAGACTGGTAGAAATGTCGGGGCTGGAAAACGCGTGGATGCTTTCGTGGCTGCGACGCATTCGTACAAAATTCTACTTGGAGATGTTGACACTATGAACGGACTCGGGTAGTGAAGCGACTCAACGGAGGGTCGTTTCTTGCCATTTCCAGGTTTGAACACAAGGACGAAGATGGATGTGAATCGCATCTTCTCGGCGGAGCAGATCGCGGTGCCCCTGATCTCCCCCGCGTGTTGAAAGACTGGACGAAAGCCGTCATCCGAGCGAGTCCCACCGACTTGCTGGCGTTCTCGCTGCAGTGGTTCCAGGACAAGGCAGCTCAGGCTTCGCAACGCAAGGCTGCAGAGAACCAGATCCGGCGGATGCGACAGGTCTTCGAGAGCTACGATGTGGACGGCCAAGGTCGCATGGAGGCCAAGGACTTGGGGAAATTCCTAGGAGAAGACCTCGGCATGGACGGATACGAGGATGACAGTCCGGCTGAACTGTTGGAAGACCTCGTGATGGAGCTCGACCCGGACAACACGGGGTTCGTCGAGCTGCACGACATTATCCAGTGGTACCAACAGCGCTAAACCCGAAGGATTGAGAGAAAGAGCTCGACATATTGCCAACAAACATCTTTCACCAACGTCTTGTCTTGTACTTCTACGTCAAAATCTCACAAGCTACAGATCTCTGGTGTATTATTCAAACAGCGACATCAAGACCAGACTATGTATGACCCGACCGCAAAATGATGCCCAGACCCCTCTGAGGAGACGACCCAAGTGTTTCATGGAGATTGGTCACCCAACGACGAAGCAAGTGAAGTTATTCAATGCAGTTCGTTGTCATGGGAAAATGTAGAGAGAGGCACTACAAGCTACAGCGTTTCCGGAAGTGAAGATGGAGAATGGACAAGAGTTGGTGTCACCTCTTAAAGACATTGACGGGATGCAAGATTGTACTCGTTGAGGTGAGGAAAGACGACCTTTAGGCAGTCCAAGCCTAGTAGTTGTATCGGATCGCGCAAGAAGTATACTCCATTAAATGTTGAATTGTGTTTGACTGCATCGGGCAGCCTACCAGCGTCGCCGTGGCCGGCATGAAATAATTGTAGAGGGTCTTCAGCTTGGGTGGTCAAGCTTCTGCACGGCGTTGACAAATTTTGGGCATCATCTTTGTCAATCAGCGACGAAGTAGTTGTAGTAATCACATCGAATCTCTTTCTTGACGTGCATGATGGGCTGGGGAGCGATGTTTATCGGGCAGCCTGCCGGCGTCAAATAACTGTAGGGGCCCATGAACGCTGCCAATAAAGTCTTGAACTTCACCAGTAGCTGCGATTCGGGCAGCCTGCCGGCGTCGCCGTGCCCGGTATGAAGTAATTGCTGGGGGTCCTCGGTCATCCATGATCTGCGGCGAGCTACATGTACCAGAGCAGACCCACAGACACATCGTCACAGAGGTGCAGCAGCAGCGGCAGACTTGAAGCGCAGAGTACGGTACGTAGTGTACCCTGTTGTTGGCACCCCAGAGCGAGGCCCCCAACGGGTGGTCAGGAGGAGCTAGCCCGCTAGGAACAGATAAAGATCTCAACACGACAGTTTGGATTTAACCTTCGACCCAGCAGCGGGTCGAGTCTGTGTAGACAGATCAAAGAATTCTTTAGTTACTGCCACGCAGTAGACTCCGTGCCTCCGAGAGACACGTACGATGGCCGATCAAGATGATGCGGTCGAGCAGCTTGCCGCCCAAGCAGCTGCGATCCGACTAGAGAGTGATGGTGAGCAGAGCCCGCCGCATTCCTGGGGCCTCCGACTGAGGATCCCGAACCCCTTCGAGGCCTTCGCGTCGGCAGCCGAAGCTGAGGTCTCCGAGCCTGACGAAGAGATGAGGACAGTGAGTCCCCGCAACGCCACGCAGCGTGTGGCGACCGCGCCGGCGATCCCCCAACCGCCGCGCTATCAAGGCCTCAGGATGAAGGACCGTCGCAAGTTCATGGCTGACTACGAGACCTACCTGGCGGCGATCAACACGCTGCAAACCCAGTGGGCGGGCGTCCTCGTGATGCCTGTGAAAACGTGCATTGAGGGAAGAACCAAGCGACGGATCGCGCGGTTCACGTTTGCCTGTGCCCCCACCTCGTAACTGAGCAGCAGTGGATCGACTACTTCAAAGAAGCCTACTCACCAAGTCACGTTGACTATGGAGGTATTGATGAGGCTATGAAAGCGCTGAAGATGAACACCACGCTTCCTGAACCCGAGAGCCGGATGACTATGCTTCAATCGGACTTGGGAGATATTCTCGACGAGTTCAATGTGACTGAGCTTGCATTCGAGAACGAGCAGCGACGCCTGGTCACCTACCTGCACAACGCGATGGCTCCGCCCGCGTTCAAGAGCGTGATCACGACAAGGCTGTCGCTTCAGCAGAACCGACGATACAAGAAGCAAGTTGTCCCGTTCTGTACGTGGGCCATGGACCTGCTGAAGGAGTATATGACGTGGGAGCGTGCTTCCTAACCTACGGCCCCCATAGGGTGGACGAGGAAATGGCGGAAACAACAGTCGCGGAAGCGGTGGTGGACGCGGCGGTCGAACGCCCGGAGGACCAAACCCTCCTGGAAGACACGACGGTACACGCACTGGTGGTCCGGGTCCGAGTGGTACTGGTGGTTTGAGCGGACCAGGTGGTCGAAACGGCCGTGGCGGCAACAATTCCAACGGAGACGCACCGTCATCCAGTGCCCCAAGCCAGACAAGCTCTTCGTTGCTGCACGACCTCCTGGTCCGTGCTTAAAATGTGGCTCCACTGCCCATCAAGTAAGAGATTGCAGTCAGCTGAGCTCACCCGCCGAAGCCACACAGTTGCATAGAGAGATGCGGGAGCGGCGACGCTCCAGCCAGACCGATATGCGCAAGATAGCACTATCGAGCAGTCCACCGGGATCTGACCAGGGCACTGTCCAAGCGTCCGTCGATGGTGTAGGCGTCAAGGCGGTGCTATTGGACTCTGGTGCTGACGCAGCGCTCGTGGATCGAGGTGTGTTGGACGCGCTGAGTAGTCAAGATATCGAAACGACAGTGAGCACTATTCCACCGCAGTCACTGACACCAGTTGGAGGAAAGAAGATTTTTGTGACACGCGCCGCGGTGTTCAAGGAAGTCGTGCTGACTACATCCGCTGGCCCGCTCATGCTGAGAAATCTGCGTTGCTACGTTGAGGAAGACAACGCGGCCCGGGATATTACCGTTGGCAGACCAATAATGCAAGTCCTCGGGTACTCAACTGACGAGCTACTCGTGCGTGCGCGTGACACGCAACAGGACTGGCAGCTCGGTGGACATGAGGAGACCGAACCTAATGGGAAAGCTGTACATGAGACTGGCGGCGAGCCGACTTCGCTCGGTCGCGTTTGCCGACTGCAAGCGGCGGCGCTGGATACGCCCTCAGTTTCCTGTGACACAGATGCCGAGAGGCATGAGTCGCGGCCTGCGACACCATCGATGACGAAGGAGAAATTGGATGATGTCATTGCGACACTGGAGAAACGCGTACGAGATGCCGCCTCCGGTGGACTGAGTGAGGGCGCGCAGCCCCGACTGCGTGCGATTCTTCACGTGCGCCTGGACGCCTTCCGTTTGGAGTTCGGTAACGACCCGCCTGTCAAAGTTGCACCGCTACAAGTACGCATGAAACCTGGTGCAGTACCGACCAAAGCTTACGCGCGCCGAGCCCCGCCGTTAGATCGGGAATTCTTAGAGCGACATGTTGGTAAGCGTCTTTCCAGTGGACTGGTGTACCGGAACTCAAGAAGTCGCTGGGCATCTGCGCCGTGATTTGTCCGCAAGAAGGAGCAAGACCCAACTGCAGACCCCAGAATGACTGTCGACATGAGATCTGTGAATGACAAGACCGAGGCGATGCCTTGGCCAATGCCGATACCGGAGATTATCATTGGCGAGCTCGAAGGCGCCACCGTTTTCTTCAGTTTGGATTGGTTCAGGGGTATTGGCAGCTGCCCCTACACCCTGACTCGCAAGAGTATTTTACCTTTGTCACTCACCGAGGATGTACACGCCGACGCGAGTGCCAATGGGCGCCACAGACTCAGTGGCGTATTGCCAGGCTGTCGTGGAGGAAATATTCGGCGACCTGATTGGCAATGGTCTTTACTGTTGGCTGGACGACATCCTCGGCTACGCCAAAGACGAAGAGGCTCTCATGGACTTGCTGGACAAGGTGTTAGAGCGTTGCGAGAAGTATGGACTCAAGCTCCATGCCAAGAAGTGTCACTTTTATGCAGTGGAGATTCAATGGTGTGGAAAGATGATCTCGGCGAACGGAGTGCGCCACTGCCCTGATCGGGTTCAAGGCCTCGTGGACATGCCGATGCCACGCACAGCTGCGGATCTACTGCAGTTTCTGTGCGCAGTTAATTGGATGCGACAGAGCATTCCAACGTACAACTTGCTGACACAGCGGCTGTACGCCACCCTCGAACAAGCGATGCAGCTGGCTGGGACGAGAAAGAAGACGAAGTTGTCAAAGTTCCTGCTCGCCGATGCTGGTTGGGGAGTTGATGACGAGACGGCCCTCGAGGCTGTGCGCGCCGCGCTGCTAAAGACGGCCCCGTTGGCCCATCCAAACCAGCAGGACGAAGTGTGCCTCTACACAGATGCCAGCCAAGATTCCTGGGAGCCGTCGTCACACAGCTCCGACCGGAAGAATTGCAGCTGCCGCTTGAGGAACAGCGACACCAGCCATTAGCCTTTCTGAGTGGCCGCTTCGCTGGTGCATCTAGTCGCTGGGCAACGATCGAAAAGGAAGCGTTCGCAATTGTGGAGTCAACACGCCGGCTCGAGTATCTGCTTTTACGGCCCATAGGTTTTCGGCTGTATACCGATCATCGCAACCTTGTTTACATCTTCAACCCGTACGGAGTGGACAGTACTATGGCCCGCTACCAAGCCGACAAGCTCCAGCGCTGGAGCATCTCGCTGATGGCGTTCCGTTACGTGATTGAACACGTACCTGGTGATCAAAACGTTTGGGGTGATCTACTGAGCCGCTGGGGCGCAACTGGGGTTGGTGCAGCCGACAGAGAGAGCGTCCGTGTAGCTCGACTTGCTGTTGTCGAGCGTGTTTTACCTCTGGAGGACCCAGAGTTCCAGTGGCCAAGTGAGACCGAGATTCGTAATTTGCAACAAGAAGTCCGTGCCGGAAACCCCTCGCTCGTCCCCGACGAGACCGAGTATGACGATGAGGGACAGCTCCTGATTGGCAATGAGAACACGGTGTGGATTCCAGAGGATGCTACGGAACTCCAGCAGCGATTATGCATCGTTGCACACGCAGGCGCTGGTGGTCATCATGGTGCATCGACTACTGCAGCGGCGCTAGCGGCGCATTTCTACTGGAGGACCCTCAAGTCTGACGTGGCAACATTCGTGGCTGGATGTCTTCACTGTATGGTGACGGCCGGTGGTCGGGTACCTAGACCCCATGGAGAAACGCTCATGGCAACGAAGCCGAACGAGCTGCTACACTTTACCTTTCTTACGATGGTCGAGGACGACCACGGCACTAAGTACGTTCTGGTACTGAAGGATGGAATGAGTGGATTCGTGGATTTAGTTGCCTGTGTGGCCGCGAACAGCGATCAAGTCTACATCAGTTTGCTTGACTGGTTTAAGCGCTATGGGATCGTGCACCAGTGGGTGTCAGACCAAGGCACCCACTTCAAGAACCAACTCATTGATCGGCTGCGAGTGGCACTCGGTGCCCACCATCACTTCACCACGGCATACACACCGTGGGCGAACGGTACTGTCGAAGTCGTTAACCGCGAGGTGCTCAAGGGTGTTAAAGCGCTGCTGTCAGAGAAGAGACTGCATGTGAAGGATTGGCCTATTGTCCTCCCGATCATACAAGCAGCGCTGAATAGCATGCCGGCGGACCGGCTTGGTGGCGTATCCCCGCTTACGGCCTTCACGGCGTTGCCAGGTGGCTCGCAGCTACGCGGGATTTTACACCTACCAATGCAACAGTGACATGGACCGAAGATCAGATCATGCAACATCTCACGTCTGTCGCACGGCTCTGGACGGGATGCATCTTGAACTGACCAATGCTAGTGAAAAACGCCGACGTGCCGCCCGTGAACGACATGCCAAGAAGCAGGGCGTCGTGCTTCCCAAGTTCAGCGAAGGGGACTTCGTACTTGCTGCCACTGCGACTGGTCGCAGCGGTAACAAGCTGGTGCTGGTCTGACGTGGCCCAAAACGCATCATCAAGGCACTCAATGATTACACGTTCGAGGTTCAGGACCTTGTAGAGCCGTACGCGTTTGAGATCCGTCATGCGTCCCGGCTACAACTATATCGCGAGGCAGAACGCGGCCTTGCCGAAGAGTTGGTTGAGCAAGCCATTCATGGCCAAGGAGGACACCTGGTCGAGGCCCTACGCGCGTGTCGGATCAGCCCTGACACTCAGCGCTGGGAAGTTCAAGTAAAGTGGTTTGGACTTGACGAACTTGAAGAGTCGTGGGAACCAGCGGAAACGATTCGACAGGATGTGCCGGTTCTACTACAAGCGTTTCTTGACGACGGCGGCAATGACCCTGCCCGCCTCGCGCTCTCGCACGCACTCGAAGTGCCGACGACCACAGTCCCGCGTACATCCAGTCGACGACGCCGGGCTTAGCAGATTTTTTCCTGGTTTCAAGGGGGAAGTGATCTGCGGCGAGCTACATGTACCAGAGCAGACCCGCAGACACATCGTCACAGATGTGCAGCAGCAGCGGCAGACTTGAAGCGCAGAGTACGGTACGTAGTGTACCTTGTTGTTGGCACCCCAGAGCGAGGCCCCCAACGGGTGGTCAGGAGGAGCTAGCCCGCTAGGAACAGATAAAGATCTCAACACGACAGTTTGGATTTAACCTTCGACCCAGCAGCGGGTCGAGTCTGTGTAGACAGATCAATCCAATTGAATTCTTGAGCTTCACCAGCAGCTGCGATTCAGGCAGCCTGCCGGCGTCGCCGTGCCCGGTCAGAAGTCATCGTCCGCTCGGCGAGACGAAGTCTTGGCATGCCATGGGCTGCAATCGGTCGGGCAGTCTGCCGGCGTCGCCGTGCCCGGTGCAAAGTCACTGCTGGGCGTCGTCAGCTCTGCAAAACGAAGCTTGACAGGCCGCGAGTTGAACAGCGTTCCGCTATCGCCCTGCCGGGTAAAAATGCTCTGCAACGGGACTTGAGCACCAACATTCAGCTGACGAGGTTGGAAATGGTGCCGACTGTGTCTCGAACTTGTCGAAAGTAGAAATGAAGAGCGCACGACGGAAAACCCGGCGAATAGTTGCTGCAGAGTGCGCCGCAACCTTCGAACATCTGGAAACTGGTTTCCTGGACCACATGGCGCTCTCGTCACTCAGCTCACCAGCGTCTCACCTGCACATTTCCACATGTTCCTTCCTCACTTCAAGTACTGAAATACCTGTATCCCAAACACTCTCGTAAGGCATCTTCTCCAATTTGCATGTTGAACCATTGAAGATCCTAAGCAACAGGAACCTAGACCAGACATTGAAAAGATGAGTAGGGAGATTTACGCACGGCGCGAGACGGTCACAACGTAGCTACTAGCATGCAAATAACACATAATGAAAGCACATACCGTGAAGCTGTAGCGCCATCAAACCCAATGCAGACCGTGAGCAGGCCAGCGTCCCAACAAGCTCACAAACGTGAAGACACCAGCATGATCCACACAAGCTACAGCAAGTCCAGGGTAGCTAAACGGACTTTGTGACTAGTAAGGTGGCGATAAGGGGGCGACGATCTCGGGCACGGCCATCAAATTGTACGACATCGTGGCGAACTCGAAGGTGGTCCTTTCTCGGGCGTCCCGACGCCAACGACCACAACGCTGTTCCCAGGCTGCACTTTGGTCAAGCAGTAGAAGTACACGATCACGGCGGTGGGCTCGAGCATGACTCCTTGGGTAGCTTGTAGCAAGCTTCCTCAGCCATGGCGTACAACTTGACCAGCTTGCCGTCGAACGACCATGTCCTTGCACAGATTGTTGCTGCCCTCCGACGGTAGTGCAAACGGTACCGTATAATACTTCTAGCATCCGACACCCTGTCAACGAGGTGTAGGGTTGACTCAAATCTTTTTGTACCGGTACCGGCAGGCTGCTCCTACTGCCATGCCGCAATTAGCCGATTTGCGGCACATTACTTCGAGTCAAAGTGTGGCATTGCTAGGGTTTCATTACAATTTTTTGATAAATGGCAGAAAGGAGTGCCGCACCAGCTGGTAATCAGAGGTGGCACTGGTGTTATCCAGTCCTAAGATGAAAATGCATGCATCAATGCTCAATGACTCTGCTTGACAAGGCTACCTCCGATCTATGAGCTAAGTCCAGCAGGTAGAAATACTGAGAAGCTTGGAGCTGACCTTCAAGTGCGTGGTTGCCCAGATTTCCGCGGTAGTTGTTTTTGATCCGCTTTAACTAAGTCGCTGAAATTGTCTTAGGCCGTGTGAGGCCCGGGTAGGTCCGACGTCATAGTCGCCAACTCGGTGTAGCGAGTCGCTACTAGCGACTTCCTCCGTCAACACAACGCTTTGCCTAACGGTTTCACATTGGCATTCTCCACTATTTTGTTCAGTTTGCTGCTCGATTCGCAACTCGTCCCGCAGTAACCCCAAATACCAGTGACGAAAGTTGCTCCAAACTGTTCACGGAGTCTCTCACTGAGCTTCAAGTAAAAGGGTTAAATCAGCGCAATTGATAATTTCTGCTGGCCACGAACTCGCTCAAAAGTACTTTGCTTGAGAACGTCACTTTGAAAAGCATCAATTCTTTTATCAGCACCGTAGTGTCGCGGTCCATCTCGTAAGGGGTCGTTAGTACCTTAGGCCTTGTAGAGATGACTTTGTTGACAGAGATAGAAGTTCGGTAAGCGAAAATGTAAAAGTTTCCTTTTTGTTGTTTGTTGTTTCCGAGGTAGATTCACGACTGAGCTTTCTTTTGCGGCCCGCAGCTATCCGGCTCGGCACGCCCTACTTCTTCCTTCTTGCGTTTCTTCAACGCTCATCGTTCCCTTTGCCTGTCACCCCGTCTTGACCTTGGTCGTGGTCGGCTGTACCAGCGTCTCGTGCCACCCGTCCTCACTGATCGTCCTCCAGGACCTCTGCGTGGCGGTCCAGACCCCACACCGTGGGACGGACCGATCCCGCCGGCACCGTCCACCCACTCAGCGTCATCTTGGCTATTCTAGGCCCTTGCTCGCCAACTTCGCAGCTTGCGCGGGCGCCTCGTTGGCCACGACGTACTTCACGCTCCTGGTCAACAATAGCCGTCGGTCGTCAGGCCGGGGCCCGTGACAGTAGCTGCATACATTACAGTCAATACAAGCTGCTGTCAATGTGAAAGAGGGGGCCACGTACATACCCACTACGAACGGCTACGCAGCACATACGACCACTTCTGTTTTCAGTTCGCTCATGTGGGGCTGCTTCCGTTGCTGCCATCTTTGAATTATTGCACAGGGAGACTATTAAATCGGTCAAAGCACGCCTTTGTTCTGCTATTGAGATCATCTTGCCTTGATGCGCAGCAATGGAACGTTTCAAAGTAACAGTATTGTCGGTAGCTAAAAACAAACAAAGCTTGGGGTAGCTCAGGGTGCTGTTTACAGAAGGCTCGTGGTCGAGGCTTCGACGCTCAGCTCACTGGAGCTCTCCATCTACAAATTACACCTCCGAACAGTCGATATAGGTCTGGTTGCCTCTCTTGCAATCGATAAGTACACGCGCTTTCCCGTGGGGGTTGTTGGTCGTTTCTTAACTACGAGAAGCGCTGCAAGCGACTGCAAAATCTTTTCAAGATCGTGTATCCATGTCGAATTTTGCGGCACCCCTGAAAGTTCGTAGAACTATCGTTTAGCCCCCTGGAGGTGGCCAAAATACCGGTATGTGTACCTTTGGCCCTTGTTCGGCTCTCGAGGACCACTACATCTTGGAATAACTATACCATACAAAGTCTCTATGGTAAATCACACACACACACGGCGACGAGATACCGGTCGGTACCGGGGGATGGGCACCCGCACCACACAGCACCACACACCACAATACACACGGCGACGAGATACCGGTCGGTACACACCACAATACCAGTATGCATCAGTTTTACAACCGGCGCCGCTTATCGAATTATATAATACCACATACAAACGCTAGAAGAATACACCGCACGCATTTCATCCCACATGCACCTGGAAAGGCAGCATGGAGGCGGAGCCTGCTAGCCGAGCAAGGGAACGACTTGCAGAGCTGCGCTCGCCTCAGCAGCGACGCGCTTATAGCGGTTTAACAGCCGCGGACCGCCGCCTCGTCGTTGAAGTTGAGCGGCACGTCACACGTCGGAGCCAAAATTGGCCTAATGGAGCTTCCATTAGGCCAGTGGATGACCTACTGGAGCTTCCATTTGGCCAGTGGATGACCTGCTGGAGCTTCCAGTGATGGGCTTACTGCACGCGCTCGCGCGCCAGGCTGCCGTCACTTTGAGAATTGCCGCGCCGCAGAGAGAAGGCATGGAAGGCGGTCGTCATGAGCGTGGTGAGGTGGAGCAGCATCGCGCCATCGACGACCAGCGTGTTTCGGGTCGTGGCTGTGGAACCGTGTGTGCTCGTGGTATTGGTGGCTGTGGAGTTGCGGGCGTTTGTGGTGATGGCGGTGGCGACGGCAGTCGCAATTTGTTTTGTGGTGACGGCGGTGGCGATGGCATTGCGAGTGCTTGTGGCGGTGAAGTTGCGGGTGTTTGTGGCGATGGCATTGCGAATGCTCGCCATGGTGGTGGCGGTTGTGGTGGCATTACGAATGCTCGGGGTGATGGCGGCGGAGATAACATTGGAGGTGCTATTGGTGCACGTAAGTTGCAACACAGTGTAATGTACAACCGCCGCGTCGGTGACAAGCATCTCCGTGAGGAGTGCAGTGACGACGACGCGCTTGTCATTTGCCGAGCCCAAACAGATGGGCGCTCAGTCACGAAGCCCAAACGACTGAAGCAGATGCAGCAGGAATGTGCTACGGCTGGAGATGATGACGACCTTCTTCGGTTCCTGTACGTCGGCAGGGAACGCGAGAGGAGGGTGCATGGCAAAGTCGATGCCGAACGTATGTCCCCAGCGCATCGGCATCTCGCCGAGTGTAACGCCTTGGACATGCGGGCTATTGCCCGCAAAGCAATGTCATTGGTGAAGCGCAGCTTCGCTTTGCGCGAACGAGTTGCAGTCACAGCAGTTACACACGAGAAAATTAACATCGTATCTGATGAGGATGACCTCCTTAAACATCTTGATGTTGCGTCTAGAAAAGAAAACGCTGGTCGACCAGACACGCTTGATGAGGACATGGATAACGATTGTTCTGGTGGCATCGCCGTGGTTTGCCACAGGAACACACACGAAGAGTTGAACATCCCACGCCTTGCTAGGGCTGTTCTCGCAGCCTTGAAGTACAGAGATGCCGTGGCGGCCGTAGAAGTTGCTTATCAACGAAGTCGACCTGGTCACGGGGCCAAAGCTGGTATTGAGAGCGCTGCTGCTGTGCGAGGAGTACGAAATTGAAAGCCGAGACAGTCTGAACACCGTCAACGCAGTAAATTTGGACCAGTAAGCGACAATGACCGTGCGAAGGCATTATAACGGCTGCAAGAAGCACTTGGCCCTGCTGGACTTGAGGAATGCGTGTGCGTTTTGTGTGATGAATTGGTACAGCGTCGAGATGCTTTGCGCAAAGAGGCCTCAGACTGGCGATTCATGAATCGTATGAGACGGTGTCTTGGTGGGGCGGACGAAGCAGTACCTCAATTGTTGATAGATGCGTATTCTGCGCCTGTGTCGATACCCTATGTGAATAATGTACTGGTTGGACCAAATAGGTTCCGCTGTTATACGGACCAAGGTGGTCATCCGACAGCGTGGTTTACTATCTGCAAAACCTGCAATAAAGAAACTGAACGGGGACGCATGGCCAAGTTTGCGATTTCAAATGGTTTTATCATTGGAGCGCTTCCAGAAGAGCTTACTGGGTTAACGATTCCAGAGCGTATTATGACGCAACTGGTTACTATCGGTGCAATGACTCGCGTCATGAGAGGTGGTCGCCACCGGTGCATTCGGTCACACTGCATAGTCTTTGATTGCACGCCTGGGCCGCCAGTAGCGTTGTTGCCGCGGTCTATTTCGGAAGTCTCCGAGTTCCGCGTAGCAATCGTTGTTGAATTGACTGAAGCACAAATGGAAAAGGTGAAGAGGCTACACCAGATTCGCACGCGTATGCTGAGCGGGGTGTTCGACTTCTATACGCGAAACAACATTTTTACTCAGATGTTTCACGGAACGAAGCAGCAACGAAGCAGTTGATTGGTGACGTTGACTATGCCTTGCTTGAGCGTCTCATCTTGGAGCACATTGCAAATGAAGGCGGCGTTGTAAATGACAGCGTCCGTGAAGAGCTTGAAAATATACGTGGCCACTCGGACGGATGGCATGTGATGAATGAGCATGATGAACTGAGCGTATTTGAGCGCAGAATTGGCCTATCCGATGCAGCAAAGAGCTGTTATCAGGTGAAAGAAATGTTGGCCCAGCGCAGGAGCACCGTAAAGAGAGACCTCGGACATTCTACGTGAAACGCTCGAACAAGATATCGTCAGATGCATCTGGTGATCTACTCGTAAAAATGTTTCCTCATTTGTTTCCTTTCATGACACTGACACCGAACACTGACAACTCGTTAGTAATGGCTCACTACGCCGATATCTGCTCGGTGGCGTCCCTGTTTGATATTTTGGACGCCGCGATGCCAACAAAAGCAGAACGGCGTGAAGCTAGTCTAGGTAACGACTGTGCGTCGACGCGCTTGTTCATGCGGAACGTTGATGCAGTTATTGAGCACGTGCTGGGAATCGATCCAGCCACACACGACCCGATGCCATTTAAAGGATTGATTGGAAATGTGGAAGCCTACTTTGGCATGGTCGAGACACAGGGCAGAGGTACACTGCATATCCACTTGTTGGTCTGGCTAAAAGGTGTTCCTTCGAGTATTGCGGCATTGGAGAATGAACTCAACGTTCCTGGTGGTCACGCGTTTCAGAAAAGCGCTCAATCTTACATAGAGTGTCGTCTCTAACAGCCTCCCAGTCCCCGTTGAATTATTTTCGTGTGTCGAATGTGGAGCTTCTTACTCACAACTAGTTGGCTTGTCAATTCCTCAGCGTGCTCGACAGAACCCTTGTCGTGGCAAATTTAGCGCAAAGCTTCGTAGTGAAGTTGTGGAACCTGCGCTGGTACAATGTGGGGTTTGCAAAACAAAATTCAGCTCTCAATACGTGCTTAGAAACGTCCTGTTCCAAAGTCGACCGCTTCACTGGCCACCTTGGGAGCGTGAACTCACAGCCACTGAGATTGATGACGCTGCGAGCAAGGAAGTTGTCGCTCGGAACTCGTTTGTTCATGCTGTTCACGTGGTTGATGAACGAGAGAAGACGCACATGTTACTGCGAAGCGGCTGCACACTATTGGCGCAAAAATATGGATTAAAAGCTACCCCAGAAACGGAAAGCTTAGGCTCAGCCAATGCTCATCGAATGAAAATTTCAAGTAGTGACAATGACCCATTTCAAAATGACGAGTTTACACGTTTCATCGAAGCGCTACCTCCTATGTTGCACGACGCACGAATGGGGCGTGTTGGGATGGATTATATGGTGTCGGCATTGGTCGTTTTGCTAAATCAGCACTGGTGGACCCATATCAGTAGCTTTTTCAAACTGTCAAAAAGCACTGTGGATGATTCCTTTTGCAGATATCTGTTCCCGCGTGGGCGGTTCTCACAGACAACTTTCGACTTGACTGGGGCTAGTTTGGAGCGAAAAATTGCTCATGAATTTGTTAATGGCTTCAACTACAAGATCATGCCCACATTTAAATGTAATCACGACATACAGTTCCAGCTTGGTGGGCGGAACGTATCCGATCGGATACACTACTGCACAAAATACGTGACCAAGCAACAGAAAAGGCTTGACTCGGTAGTTGTCATGGCGTTGGCATCGGTCCAGCGACGCCAACTTCGTGAATTGCATGAAGAATGTGAAGATGAGGTCCACTCCACCTCATGGTTGGCAAAGGCAAGGAAGCGCGTTGCATCGATGGTTTACACCATGACCAGCCGCCAAGAAGTAGCGGGTCCTCGTGCTGCGCTTTACCTATACCGCGGGTCTTGCTGCTATGAGAGTTCTAGGTGTTCATTTGTGCCACTTCACGATATAGTTCGCCAGTTGTGCGCTTCAGAGGAGTACTCCTGTTCTTTGGTGCATGCAAGTAACAATGAGGACGGATCACGATTTCAGGCCGTATCGTACTATGACGATTATATCTATCGCCCGGACAAATTTGAGCGAGTGAATATCTACGAGTTCGCCATGAAGTTCTTCCGAAAGAAAAACGCTAATACTCTCACTGCAACATAAACCTCCACACCCACTCCAATCTTCCCACAGTCTCGGCAACCGTTTGAAAGAGGTGGTGCCAGTGATTCAGGATTTCGTCTCCCATTCTCTACAGATTGCTCGCCAAAAGCCATTCGATACAAGCGCGCAATTTTGTCTCTAGTGTTATTCAAATCGTTTCGGACACTGGAGGATCCGATAGGCTCGGAGGGTGACTGCGAAGATCAATGGCTAGATTCATACGAGGAATGGAAAAGTACTTGCAGCGAGGTTGTGACCACAATCATGCGTCATATTGACGATTACTACTGTGGTGAAGATCTAGCAAAAGCTAGGACGGCCGACGGGATGAACGAGACTGATTTACGCCATGGAGTGGATAATGCGTGTGCTTTTGAAGCGTCAGATGATACCGATAGTGATGACTCCTTTTTCGATGGCTGTGAGTTGGAGGATGACGTGGATGTTGCTACCTCTATTGACGACAAGTTTGTAGATCTGTGGGATGTAGTCGCAAACACTATCGTCGACACCGAAACACTCGATCCGAGAATATGCCCTACTTCGGCGCGCCCGGACAGTCGGACAGCTCGCATTCTGCAGTTGTTCAAGTCCCAGAGCATGTTAGAGAGGAGCGCGTTGCACACGGTTGAACGCTTGCAACAATCTAGTCTTCAACATCATTTCCCAATCGTTGAGGACATGCGGAAGTGGGTGCAGGACGCTGACACAGACAATAAGTTGCGCGACGCCCCTCAATCCTCGAATAGTGTCGCCGCGAGAAATACCGAGGTTGTGGAGCTGTTAGATGAGGCGTTAGAGGAGGATTCGATGACGTGGTGGAATTCGTCTTGTTGCCGGCCATCAAAACTCCGCCCAAACGGAACCAAGTTCGCTAGTATCAGCGATATCTCACGAAGGTATACTCTCAATCAAAAGCAACACCACGCGTTTAAAATGATTGGAAGAGCATTACTGGCGAGGTGGCAACACGTGGGGGATCTTTCCTATGCTAACAGTGTGAAAGCTGGAATCGTGCAGACTGTCTTATAAAAACAGCACTAACTGGAAAAGCAGCAACTTTGATCAGTGGAAGGACACTTGCAAGTTTCTTACTTCAGTTGAAAAAAGCAAAGAACATCTGCCATCTACCTAGACATCTTGGTAATCGACGATATGTCTATGATGAAGAAATATCAGTTAGCTCAACTCGACAAGCTTCTGCGGTGCGCTGAGCGAGTTCCGACCGTGCCGTTCGAAGGAATCCACTTTATTCTGGTTGATGACTTCCTTCAACTACCGCCGGTTGGCGGAGAGCCGTTGTATAATGCCCCGCGGGAGGCAAATGCAGAATGCAAACGAGCTAGCTGGCTACCAACACTGGCTTACATTTGACTGCGTCGTTATGCTCGAGGAATCCGTGCGCTTTCAGGCAGATCCCGAATGGGGTCGTGGTTGTAAATACGCACGCAAGGGCATTTGGTTACCAGAATTCGTTGATCTAATAAACTCGCGTGTCACGGATGCAACTCATGTATTGGATGATTTCATGGTGGAGGAATTACCTACATTTATTACGCCAGATAACTCCACGCGCCTCTCGATCAACAACCTATTTGTCTCAACTGCGACGAACATGATGCCAGATGGAGAGTATCCAGTCCGTGTTGTGGCCAATTTCAAAGGGCACCTTAGTAAACTGGGGAAAACGGAGGTGAAAATGGTTATGAGCCTTCCAGATACGAAATTCGGCAGAATAGCGCCGTACCTCGATTTGATAGTTGGAATGCCAATACAGATTACGCAGAATATTCGAGCAACCAAAATGGTAGCAAACGGAACGTTGGGCTCGCTTGAAAAAATTATCTACTACATGTTGCCTTGTGCTTGATAGCGTTGGAGGCTTTATGATGAAAATACCAAGTTTGCCGCCGGTAGCGCTGATTGTCAGAATTCGACGTGGCGTCTCTGATGTGTCGATGCAAGGATGCACCGACTCCGATCTATTTCCTCTCTTCTCGGACGCGCGGCCTTACAATCAATGTGATATCAAGCTCGCACCCAGTAAAGCAGTAACCTAACATCAGAATCGACTACCAGCAGCAATGAACAACGGCACAGTCAACGTACCAACTGGATACAGCATTACATCATTTAGGCGAAGATCCAGCATCGACGCATCATATTCTTGGCGGATGAATTGTGGAATGTATACGTGTGCGGCGGCTTGAGACAGATCTGCATCTTCTGTAGATCAAACAAGGGCAATGAAGTACAAACGTGAATAGATTAGTCGTGACAACATTTGACATTACCAATTCAGATACCTTAACAAGAGCGTCGTCGACATTATATCTTGATATTTCGTGCGGCAGGCAGCTTACTTCGCAGATACAGCAAGGCATCATTTGCTCTGATGCCGGAACCATTACTTCTATCGCGACTTGTTGGGTTTTGTCTAGGTGTGCTTGTGCCGGTATCACGAAAGCATAGTTTTCATTCATTGACGCCAGCTCGGCTTGACTGCATAACCTGCTAGAGTCAGTAATTTCTTCTATTTGTGTCACGTCACCATGGTCACCTCGAAAATCGCGAGAACCGTGGCCCGTGGTGAGGTGCTATGTGTCACTGGCTGCGTCTTTCGTTTTCTAAAACATCTTAAATTCCCAGGAATGCACTCTGGTAAGCTGAGTACGCGTGACGGCACACCACTCGAAATGAACTCTGGTATAGAACTGTCATGTCGGCGTGCTCTGAGCACTGTTTTCTCTCGACGATGAACCCAAGCCGCTTCGCAAAGGCGTGATCGCCGTGTTTACTCGGATAGCCTTGCTTTCTGCTTCGACGGCATTTGTACCGTTTGTTCTGCGGATGGAAACTAGAAGTGACTAACCTCTCACCCATCCTGAAAAAGGAATAACTGACTTCTGACTCTTCGTTCGCAAGTCACCCATGGCCTTTGGACTTGGGAATAAGGCAAGCACTACAAAACAGTAACGGGGATGTACGTCTAAGCTCTTATTGTATGATTTCATCAAAATAATGTTGTCGAATATAATGAATTTATCAAGAATTGACAGATCTACTGCTGGAAGCACTAGCAAACGGAAGAGTGGTGACTTTGATCACAACATAGTGCAGTAAACAACATAATGTAATGAACAGGAACGTACGATTATCGCTTTGACATACAGTTCAATCGAATAGATGGTACTAGTACTTAAGAGTTGCTTGTGCAACGTGTGAAGCCCACCGTGGACCAAACAGTTTGTGTGCGCAGCACACTGACAGTCGAATTTTCGTCTACCGCGGGACGCGTACTTGAATGTCAATTCACGCAAAGGTGGGATGTCTGCGATCGCGAAAAGGCCAAGTCGTGTGGTATTGGTCATGTCACACTCGAACATCGCGCAGTTAGGGTTGCACGAGTGATTAATTAACCTACTCGTGATTCCACACGAAAACGCGTCTACAAAGACTGATTTGCCTCCATTCCACCCGGCCTTTGTCCGAAACTGCGCTTGATAGCGTTGGTCTGCTCTCATAGTGGCGTCGGACCCGTACAAAATCTCGCCGACGTATTCGATCACAAATGCACCTTTCGGGATTCGACTACTTGAGACGACTCCAAGCCCCACACGCGTCGCAACCAAGTCGAGTGGGAAGTCTTGCTTAAACCGATTACCACAATCATAACCAATTGAGCAGTTGACGTCGTTGCAAACCGTGCATGTTGCCACGTTGACGCAAGAGCTCAACAAATGACTTTCATCCACACAACTGCGGTAGCAGAGGCACGGGTCGTCATCGTAGCGAGGTTTCTTGGGGACTGGATATGGTTGCGACGTGAAAAAACGCTGCCCTCGATGCGGATCACTGTTGCCGGTCACGCCTGCTGCTCCATGAAGGCATAGTCCCCACCAACTGGAGGCGTATCGGTGATGGGAACAACTGCTGGGGTGGCGCATCGATGTAGTATAGTTTGAGCCTTCAACTTCGCCGTGGATCTGCTCCAGAATGCCGAGTGGAACTTGAAAAGTCGGGCCCACGCCACTTGAGTGGCCTGGTTCAAAGCACGATCGAGGACGCCGAAATGGTTGACTCTCCTTGGGATAACGATGACAATGGGGATCAATTTGATGACATATATAATGGAATGACCGAGGGATTTGAGGACGATTGGGTCGATGAAGCAGAGCAGTCATGATGACAGTGAAACATGACTTCAGTGGGAGTAGAGCTGAAGCTGTAGAAGACGATGCCACCGCACATCAAAATGAAGCGGATAGTGATGAAGATATGACGAAAACTGCCGAAACTAGTGGAAGTGCCAGTGCCAGTGATAATGGGAGTACTAAAGATGATTCTGTGGATATTGCGACGGGAACACGAAGGTCTACTCGTGTGCGACGTTCTAATCGTCGTTATGCCTCGCGAACATTTGTACTCACTCAGACATTAATCCAGTGCATGATGTTCGCGACCATGTAGGATTTGTTGAACCCAACTTCAGTGCAGCAGGCACTTCCATCCGAGCATACCGATTAGTGGAAGCTTGCAATGAATGTTGAGTACGAATCATTGATGTAACGGGCTAAGTGATTACCGTCACTAGCTTACACGTAGCGATGAGGAAGCTCGCACAAGTCTCAGGAAACTGAGCCTAAGAAATAAGTCTGGGGAAAATTTAACTCTGATTTACGATTAGGACCAGGGCGGTAACCCATGGTCTAATGTCAGCCACTCAAATACAGGTCGACTCCTGATTGGCTGAAATGGGTCTGGCTCCCCACTTTCAACCAATCAGATAGTGACACATGTGGCACACGCTACTCGTGTGCTCTTCTGTCTACGTATGTAATAACTGAAAAGTAACCTACCTACTTATGTAAATGGAGGGCCCATTACATCACCCTCCTCTCAAAGCTGCACTCACGGTACGTGAGTGCAAGTAAACAATCGAACTATCTCCGACGCGGCCAACGGCGAGAGCGCAACACCAAACAACACGAGCTCCTGCGCACCACAGGAGCGCCAATCTTGAACGCGCGCAACACATGAGAAGATGCAGCTGCACGGACCCCATGGCGACGGCGAACACCGCAGCACGCGCTGATGCAACAACCACAACACGAACTCCCGATGAAGCATAACAATAGCCGCACCGTGGTGGGGCGGTCTAGCAACGCCGCTTCTGCGAAATACGCGCGAGTTCAATCCTCGCGCGAGTCGTGGATAAGGCTCGGCACTCACAATGCTGTGAGCAACACTGAGGTTTTGCGAGGGCGATGCAAGCATCCAGTAACGCTCCACTCGTGCTGTCGGAAATCTACGGTCGTCTTCATCGAGCGCCGACCCAAGGAGTAGGTGTGAATGCTCGTCGGTCCCACCCGAGTTCTTAACACTACTAGCCCAGTGGCAACTCTGATAGCTCCGACTTGCCATGCACGAGGTCGCCGGTTCAAGCCCGGCCGTTGTCATCAGTTCTTGTTCTTCGTCTTCTAGTTGCGACGGCTCACGCCGGCAACACCTTCAGCGGAGTTTGTCTCCGCAGATCTTGACACGTGGCGGGACCAGTCGTCAAGGTCATCGTTCTCAGTCGCTGCGGGGCGGCCCGCAGCTGCAGTCGCATCTCCGAGTGCGGTCTCGTAGTCCCGCACAACATCTGGGACACCTCGAAGGAGGTTGACGGGGGCTCCCACGTATCGTCGCCCGGAGGGAACCAAGCCATCGGATCATGTAGCGTCGTGCTGTTGGGACCGCGTGGTTGGAGCGGGGCTGTCTACTGGAAGCGCGAGGTGGATCCTCGTGATCGACGATGCGGTCCACAATCCATCGCGTATCGCCAGCCGAGTCAACTCGTGGCGGCGAGCCAGCGCGCCGGTACTGCTCACGGCGTGAACTCAGTGGGACAAGTGCGAAGCATGTACAGGACGCTCATGCTGCAGCTGAGAGAGCCCTGAAGCGCACGGTGGCATCAGGGTAGATGGCGCCTGCGTCGAATTAGGATCTCTTCGTTCCGGAGCAGACTGGAACGCAGCCGCGTGAGTGGGAGCCGGGTGCCAATCGTTCGATGGTTCAGCAGGCTCACCGCGACGATCGGACGACTCGTGCGCCACGGTAGTATCGGGAATCGTCGCCGGATGATAGCGCTTGAGCCGCCCGACGTAGAATTCGGGTGAAGTCCTAGGGACGTACGTATGTCTAGCGTGTAGGCATCGCCTAGGACCCTGATCACTTTAAACGGCCCAATAAAGCGCGGCGCGAGTTTATTCGCGCCAAGGTTGGTAACAGCAGAGTTGCGTATGCAGGAGTACTCGCTCTCCTGTCTTGTAGATACATATGTTCTTGCGGTCACGCTGTCTGCGTTCTCCTTTTGCTTGTCCACGGCCAACTGCAGCGCGTCACGGACGAATCGGGCAACCGACTGACGCTGAAGCATGAACTCGTTGGCAGCTGCACTGTCGATCGGGCGCACCGATACCTTCGGCGCGTAGTTCGCAGCAAAATCATTGCGCGCGTCGGACACAGCAGCTGGAGCGGATGGGTTGATCAGTGTCTGCGCTGTCCATTTGGCGAGCGGGGACGCCACACTGCGTGGCGTCACGAGGATCTTCTTCGACTGACCACGGGTGACTGCATTTGCACTCATGGGGTCGTGAGCTGCACTCATCTTTGATACGTTCACACTTCCATCCCCACCCAGAGGGAGCCACGAGGCGCCGTGGGGTGGCCCACGGCTAACATCGCGGGCACACGCGGATGACGCGTTGTTGACGAATAACGGAGTCTGTCCGGTTGATGCGTGCTCGGCGATGTTGAGTGCAAACTCGGATAGAGGCTGGAACGAAGTCCAGCTCGTGAAGGACGTCGCGTAACTTCGAAGAACATCTTCGAGGACCCGGTTGACGCGTTCCGTCTGGCCATCCGTCTCCGGATGTGCTGCTGTTGACATGTGAAGCTTCGTGCCGAGGAGCTTGAAAAGCTTCGACCAAAAGGCGGACGTGAAGCGCGGATCACGGTCCGAGATGATGGACTCGGGCAGACTGTGGTGACGATACACGGCGTCGACGAAGTGCACCGCGGAATCCTCCTCGGTGATCGTATCCGGCACTGGGATGAGATGCACCATCTTGGTGAACCTGTCGACGAAGACCAGAACGCCTGTTCGGCCTTGTGCGTCGGGCGGGAGTCCGAAGACGAAGTCCATGGAAACCGAGCGCCAGGCCTCGGTTGCAACTGGAAGAGGTCGCAAGGGAGCTTGCAACGACGAAGACGGCTTCACGCGCTGGCACGTCTCGCAGGTCCTGACCCACTTGCACACCCATTTGTATATGTGCGGCCAGTAGAAGTCGCGGGAAACCGCCGCGAAAGTCTTTTCGCGGCCCAAGTGTCCGCCAGCGGGGGCGTCGTGGTACTCGTGAATAACACGAGCGCGCAAGTCAGGATCATTCGGGATCACCACCCGAGGAGCATCGAAACGATCGTTGCTGTACGTTAGCAGGCCGTCATCGAGAGAGTATCGACCTATCTGGTGACGCTTGGTACGCGAAAGAGCACCCAGTGTGGACTCGCTGGGCGCGCGCAAGTGAGCCATGATATCAGCGAACTCGGAGTCTTCCTGGTATGCAGCGGCAATCTCGTCATGCAGTGGCATCACTGGGGAGACGGACGTCAGGTTCAACCCTAATGCGATGCACATCGCGCAGTCGTCTTCCTCATCGTCGTCACCAGCCGACCGACGTCCCAGATTTGCCCGGGGATCATAATCCGGGCGCCAAGAGAGAGCATCCGCGTGGATGTTGTGCTTGCCCGGCTTGTAGTGGACGACGAAGTTGTACTCGGAGAAGAACGACAACCACCGTTTCATACGCTGTGACAAGTGGGGGCTCTTGATCGCTGTCCGCAGCCATGCGTGATCCGTGTAAACGGCGAAGGTCTGCTCGCTGAGGAGATGCACTCTGAACTTAATCAGAGCGTAGCGCATCGCAAGGCGTTCCTTGTCGTGTACAGTATAGTTCCGTTCTGCGAGCTTCAGCTGTCGTGATTGGTAGCTCACGACTTGTTCGCGACCTTCATCGTCAAATTGTATGAGTGCACAGCCGATTGCAAAATCGCTGACGTCGCAAACGACGTCATGGAAAGGCTTCGAGTCGTCTGGAAGGACGAGGATGGGCGCCGAGGCAAGGCTCTCTTTACCGAGTCGAAGGCCGTTTGGTGCTCGGGACGCCACGACCACGTGGTGTCTTTCTTCAACAGGGACGACAGCGGCTGGATCGATCCAGCATAATCCTTCGTATACTTGTGCAAGTAATTTGCCAAGCCCAGCCACTGACGCAACTCAGTCGGGTTCTTGGGAGTAGGCCAAGAGCAGATTGACGACACCTTCTCTGGATCCGCTCGGACTCCATCCTTGTTGACGTAGCAACCCAGCACCGGAATCTCCGGCGCGTAGAAGACGCACTTCTTCAGGTTCGCGTACAACTTGTTCTCGCGCATCACTTGAAAGACTTGTCTCAAGTGCCGTAGATGTACGTCTACAGCACTGAGGTCACCCTCAGCGCGGCTGTGGATGAAAATATCGTCGAAGTAACTCGGCGCGAAGTCTCGAAGGGGACGCAGCACACGGGCGACCATGCGATTGAACGTCGCTGGGGCGTTTTTCAGACCCTGTGGCATTACCAGCCACTCCCAGAGCATGCCGCTTGGAGTACTCACAGCTGTGAGAGGTATGTCACTCGCCCGCATGAGGATCTGATAGAAGCCATCGGTCAGATCGATGGCGCTGTAGATGACGCTGCCCATCATGGAATTCAGCACCATGTCTTTCCGAGGGATAGGAGTCTGCGCGGGGATGCTCGCGTCATTCAGCTTGCTGAAAGCGTGGACGATGCGCCATCCGCCGGTAGCCTTCTTATCGCAGAAGGTTGGACTCGAGTGCGGCGAGATGCTCTCGCGCACATGACCTGCCTTGCGGCGGTCCTCAAAGAACTCGTCAATCGCCTTGGCTTGGTCGCGCGGCAGTGGCCACTGCCGTGTCACGCAGTACTTCGAACCAGGCGCGAGATCAATCTCGTGGCGGACGCCGCGGTCGGCTGGAAGCTCGGCGGGGATCTTGTCTGGGAAGACGTCCGCGAACTCGCGGGCGGTGTCGTACACAGGGTTGTCCGATTTGCGCAGGGCTTCCCACGACTGTGCCGCGAAGCGTTCGTCGCGAGCCGACTTGGGCTCGGCGGTCTTGGGACGCGACGCTGAATCTTCCGTACTGACTGCGTTGACCACATCAGGAACCGACTCAGAGTCGGTGATCAGACACACTTGTTCGATGTCACCTGCCTTGAGGTCGCGCAGGAAGTGCTTCCAGGAAAGACCTGGAAGACGCGTGATCGCACCAGCGTCGCGAGGAGAACTCGCGATCTCGACAAGTCGGGGTCTGCCAGGACCACCGCCTGCCACGTACTCGGCTGCGCAGATCGTCTCTGTCGCCGGGGTAGGGCTTGTCATGGGAGTTCGGCATTGCAGACGTCGTCGCCGACGCTTCGACTTCTTATTTCGCTTCGGGTCGCTACTCGAAGCTGATGACCCGCTGTCACTTGACGAGTCACCCTCCTCTAGGCGCACGAGACCCGTCTCGACTGCGCCGCTTACGCGCGGGAGCGGCTGGGGCGCCGGCGTCGTCACGTCATGCGGGAACCCATGCTCGACCGCTTCTCTCGAAGGTGGGAGCGACGCGTGCTCGACCACCATGTCGCCGCGCGGGAGCGTCACATGCTTGACCGCGTGGCCGTTCACCTCGCGACGACGCGAGGAGTCTCGTTCACTCGCATCATCGATCAACACCGAACAAGAAGTACAGAGAGGGCCATCGCTCGCTCTGTGTACGGCTTGAGTCGTGGATTTCTGGTCCACGACGGTGACGTGCGGCCAATCTCTTGGTTCAACCAGCAGGTGTGTAAACCTCGCTCACATCGAAGTTTCTTCGACGTTTGACTGATCGGGCAAGCCAGTCTATCTGGGGTTGGTACCGCGCCAGCCATGGCATGCTCAAGATGCAGTCGAACGCGTAGTTCATCTCGATCACCAGAAAGCCATCGTTGCTGCGGAAGCCATCAAACGTGTACGGCAACGACAGCTCGCGCCGAGCGAGCTGATGTGTCTTGCCATCAGCACGTTTGACGATGACGTCGCCCGGCTCCTCTCGAACCGGGATATCCGGAGGTAGTACCGACAGACACGACGCGCGGAAGAAGTTGTTCGACGCTCCTGAGTCCAGGAGTGCGCGTAGTGGTCGGCGCGAGCCGACGACATAGAGGCTGAGGATAATCAGTCTAGTGTCGCCGCTCAGTGGTGGCATTGAAGTGTGCGTGGAGCACAGGAGGGCTAGAAGGGCGAGTTGCCACCGGTGGACCCGGACCTCCATTCCAGCCAGTAGGGCGCCCCGCACCTACTGGCCCCGGCCGTTTTTTGACTGGTCGGCCAGAATGGTGTCGACGTGGTCGGACACCACGACGTTCGCGAGGACAGGAGCCAGCGCGCGGCACACCGCAGCGCGGTGACCTGGCTTCCGGCATCGGAAGCAAAGCATCGGACGCCCGCTCCGGCTGCCGCTACTGGCGGAAGTCGATCGACGTCGATCACTCGACATCTCGATGGCGTCGATCTCCATAGGCGCGGGAGTCGAGACCCGAACGTCAGTCGTCACCGACTTGGGGTAAGACGACACGACGGCGAAGTCCTCGCGGAGCGCGAGGGCGAAGGCCGCTTCCAGCGAGGATGACTCGGCTCTCGTGAGACAGTACCGAGTCATTCCTTCGCGCATTCCAAACACGAAGACGTGGACTTGGGAAGCCATGTCGATCGGCTTCGTGATGATGCACGAAGCGAGGTGACGCGTTTGCTGCACATAATCGCGCATCGAGGACCTGCCTTGTTTGAGCGCGAAGAACTCTGCGCGCACGCGCGATTCGTCTTGAGGTGCCTCAAATGCGAGGCGGAGATCTTTCTGGATGGCCTCCAAATTCGAAAAATGCCAGCTGGTCAACAACCAGCTTCCCGAGGGCCCATTCCTTGGCTTTCCCGGACAACCGGGATAGGAGAAAGTGTACCTTTACTGACGGCGCCTCGATTAATCTCGAGGCGATGGCGATGGCGATCTTTCGAAACCAGCGATTCAGCGGGAGTCGGTCTTGTCCGACGCCAGAGTAGATCGACGTATCCATCTTCACTGCATCGTTCTTGGACGTACGCGAGGGAGGCAGTGCTCGCCATTTCGCGTCGGCGAGCTCGCGTTCCATGAACTCTTGAGAAGCTTGGCGTTGTTGATCAGGCGTTACTGAGCTCAGCAGCGATGTGACAACAGCCTCTCCGGACACCGCCGCGAGGCGGTGGAGAGCTTCCCACTCAACACGTGTCAGATGGGGAAAGGCTTCATGACCACGGGTCTCAACCGTGGTATCAGACGACATTTCTTGGTTCATCTTGGACTTGGTCGTTGGAAGGACTACGAAGTGCTACCAGGTGTAACGGGCTAAGTGATTACCGTCACTAGCTTACACGTAGCGATGAGGAAGCTCGCACAAGTCTCAGGAAACTGAGCCTAAGAAATAAGTCTGGGGAAAATTTAACTCTGATTTACGATTAGGACCAGGGCGGTAACCCGTGGTCTAATGTCAGCCATTCAAATACAGGTCGACTCCTGATTGGCTGAAATGGGTCTGGCTCCCCACTTTCAACCAATCAGATAGTGACACATGTGGCACACGCTACTCGTGTGCTCTTCTGTCTACGTATGTAATAACTGAAAAGTAACCTACCTACTTATGTAAATGGAGGGCCCATTACAATTGATGAGAAATGAAACCTGGGAGTTGGTGCCAAACCAAAGCGAGACCGGAACAAGCCCATAAACATTTTTGACGTCACTGTGGGTGCTAGCGTTGAAACGAAATGAAAAGGGAGATATAGAGCGCTACAAGGCAAGACTGGCAATCAAAGGTTATCGGTAGAAGTACGGTTAGATTATTTGGAAACGTACTCTCCGGTTGTACGCATTGAGTCTGTGATGTTAGTTCTGATACTAGCGCTGCAACTAGGGCTGGATTGTCGATATGTTGATTTTGTGACGGCGTTCCTGAACGATGTACTGCAGGGTGTTGACATTTATATGGAACAGCCCGAGGGGTATGATGATGGGAGGGGAAGAGTTTTCAAACTGCGGAAAGACCTATAGGGCCTAAAGCAAGCTCCCGGATTTGGAATAACACCTTGCACCAGCATTTAATTGACATTGGATTCAAGAAGTGCACTCTTGACGCCGGAGTATACTGGAGAAGGGAACTCACAACAAGATTGTTCTTACTGTGTACGTCGATGATATTGTAAGGTCCTCTTGGTTTTGCTTTTTCGTCTGGTGAAGTTAAACCAGAGAGTTAACTACGTCGCTGACGTCGTTACAGAAAATGTATCTGGTGAAGTCCGTTAGTCAATCAGAATAAAGTCGCGTTATGGGAGTGACTTAACTTAACGAGATATTTGAGCGAAACAAATACGCGCTAATAGCTGCTGATCCAAGATATATTCAGAAGGTAGTGGAAGCTCTCGGCAAGAAGTTGAAGTTGAAAAACTTAGGCCGTGTGAAGCACCTACTGCGAATGGAAATCAACCTTGTGCCGGGCAAGATTGTGTGTATTTCCCAAACTGCTAATGCCGAGCGCATGTTGCAGAAATTTGGGCTAGCTGAGGCTAAGTCCATTCGATCACCGCAAATGCACAATGAGCCAACTCTTCGTGTCGAGACGAACCCCAAGTTGATTAACGATCCTGCATTACAATTTCGAGAAATGATTAGGTCGCGTCAATACCTTGTCCACTGTACAAGGCCTGGTTTGGCTAGTGCAGTACGGACGTTGGGGAGGTATGGAAGTGCATATTCAAAATCGAATTTTCGACAAGCTCATGGTTGTAATGCGGTATCTACGTGATACAAAGCACTTGGGATTGGTATATCGTTACGAAGACAGTGACAAGCATGGAATAAAGCTGAATGCTTTCGCGGACGCAGATCACGCTGGATGCCCGGAGACCAGCCGATCTGTGAGTGGCTGGCTTCTGCGTCTCAATGGCAATGTGTGATTGGCAAAGCAAGAAGCAAGGCAGTATTGCGGATGATACTTGCGCTGCTGAATTAGTTGCTGCGTACAAATGCACAAAGGAGATCAAGGGGCTCAATTGATGTTGCAAGAACTGGGAATCAAGCAACAACCAGTTGCTACATTGTACTGTGACAATTAAAGAAATTGAGAACAATGGGAATTCGCAGAACCAGAAATATTTAGCGAAGAAGACGCGTTCAATTGCTGAATGGATATGTCGTGGTCGATTGAAGATCGAGTACGTACCGACGGCGCAACATGCCGCTGATATATTTACAAAAGCTTTAGGACCGTGTGATTTTGAGCGTCTGCGCGACCAGCTCAACTTAGAAGACGTTCGAGAAGCTTTTGGTTGTTACATTGATTCTGATGTCGAAATGAGTGAAGAATATGTATGCTGCGGCAACCTACAACCAAGACCTGTCATGCATGTGGTGCAAAAAGGCAACATTTATTTTTGGATTGAGATGATTCGTTGAGCAACAAAATTGAAGTGGGGGTACGAGACACTGAGTGTGTCGAGTGATCACTTCGGCGGCTTGTACGATTGTTGGCTGAGTGCCCAGTGGTGAGACTGTTGAAAAACAAGAGAGTGGTGGTTGATTACGACGCCTTTTACTATGATGGAGAAAGAGAGTTCTTGTGAACGAGATCTGCGGGTTCTAAGAACCGCCCACCTGCATGCGTGCAGCTTTGTTCTCGAATATAATCAAGACTCGTCTATCGGGGGTTATCGCATGAGGTGATTTCCCCTACAACAACACTTAAACAACAATCATAACTTGTTTTCACTCGAACTACACACTACGTTTCCTGTGTTCTTCTCTTCTTCCGTGCGCGGACACTGCAAGTCCCCTCTCCACCAAGAGTTCTGCACACGTGAAGTACTGCGTGGGCTATTGAAGTTCTCGTTGATTAGACAAAATAAACGACTCGGGGGATTACACTACACCCTCGCACGCGCTCCGCGCGGACCCAAACAACCCCTGGTAGAAATGCTGAACCCTACCGAGCTTCGCGCGGGTTTTATCGCTGCGCTCGTTGGGAGTTGGACCCTACCGCGCTTCGCGCGGGCTCGCTCGCTGTGTTAAAGCTCCGGGTTATTTACCCAATCAGATTCATTTTGTTCGTTGAGCAGTGTGGGGTCCTTCGTTGTGGAGGCCAGAGATGAACATCCTGTTTTGAAACGTTTCTTTCCCAGCCTTCGAGCAGCTCTAGTAATCAGTGGCATAATCGGTACTCCTTTACTTGCCACTTAGGATAAATCTGACTTCTTTAGATTTACGAGGCCGTTTTTAAGAACGATAGATGTTCTGTTGCACGCATGGCGCAATGCTCGTTATTTTCATGTGTGCTTTGCTGGGGGTTGCGACGAAAAATTTAATTTCTCACTCATTTTATTGAATTCTGTCAAGTAATATGAAATGGAGGGGTAGTTTGTGTTAGATCTCATTTAGCACCAGCCAAAATATAACCCAGTCTTAATATTTGGTTAACGTTCCGGAACAAAAGTGAAGTGAACGGCAGTTCACTGCACTGTGAATTGCAGTTCACTTAGAGTTTGTATACACAAACTCATTGCTTTCTCTAAGCAAGCTGATGTGTGCCCCGTCACACTTCGTAGCACTTGTAGTCAATCCAAGCCTACGCAGGTAGCGATTGTTCTACCCGAATCCTCTTGGGACTGTAGTCACGAGTCAAGATGGAAGACAGAAATGAGTTTCCTCATTTGAACGACTCACAGGTCGAGTCAGTTCGCAAGATGGCAGACATCTTTGGAGTAGAAGTACTCCGTAGTTTGGCGGCGTCAACGCCAAACTAACAAGTCGAACACGTCGCGGCGTTCGACGAGTACGAGCGAGGATTAATCGCTCATGTTCGAGGCACCATACAGCCTCCGGTCAGTGAGACTAAACCACTGACCACCAAGCATTTGCGGCTAAAGCTTACCCCTTATGAACGAGAGAACCTTCACTTCTGGATCAGAGAATTAGAGCTCGTCATGGACGCGGCTTTCATCTCGAGTGAACGACTTCGTGTCGCTTTTGCTCTTTCACACCTGAGTGGTCGAGCTAAGAGCTGTGTGTATACGCGTGAAGCGACGACCCCTGGATGCTTTGCATCATGGGCTCAGCTGCGCGAACAGCTTCGAGCCGCCCTCCTTCCGGCAAACTACGAGTATCGCCAGCGCTCACGCTTCCTGTCGTGCAAACAGGGAATGCGCGAGCTGCATGGGTTCATCCTAGAGATGCGAGAGCTCACCGCATCTCTAGTGGAAAACCACTTCCGGAACACATTAAGGTGACTGTGTTCATGGACGGCCTACGGTTGGTCCCACATGCACCCAACTGTTCAGGGTACAAGCTAGTACCCTTGTATTGGTGGTGCAAATCGTACGGATGAGTACAGCCACAGGCAGGCCCGCACGCCAACGAGTGCGTGGCCTGGGAGCTCAGCACCCAACCACGGGTGCTGCTAGAGCATCCTCTAGTGGTACGGTTTCTATGGACCTTGGCCTGGCCGAGCAGCAATATATCCGCTGCTTTGGTTGTGGCAAGCTGGGGCACATGAAACGTGCCTGGCCTGCTGGAGGACAGCGGTTACGCTTTTCCTCTAGACCCGTTGGTCTTAAGAGCCGCTGGAAGAAGCCGCGAACCCGTGACCAGGGGAACTCGGGAAACCAGTATGGTCAGGGCGCTCTACTGGGGAAGACCTAAATCTTCATGAGCGGTGTGCGGCTGGCGAACAACATGGAGACTTAGCCCCTGAGCGTCTTTGCACTCTCGAATCAGAGCAGAGCAGCGACGGGCTGCTCGCAGTACATGCACATGTACGAGGATATGATCACCCCGTTCGGGTTTTGATCGCCTCTGGGGCGTCGAAGAACTTCGCACACCGCCAGACTGTCGCCAAGAACGGCGACAAGGTGGCTGATGCTCTGCGAGAGAGCAAATACTACGGGCAAGTCAAAGTAAGACATACCGATGGTACCGTGATCACAGTATCTAAGGTCCACATGGGCCTGGCCATCAAGTTTGAAGACTTTGGTAGCCGTGAACGGTTCACCGTGCTAACAATAGACAAGCGTGACTTGATCCTAGGGATGACATGGCACGAGAAACACGAGTCATCTATCGACTGGCGCGGCAAGGCCATAGAGCCCAGCCGCCCCGCCGTATCTAACAGGGCCTTGGTGAATCATGCCCCACCTCTGCCAGATACCGAGGAATCCGCAAGGATCGCCAGGGCGCAGAAGCGTCCAAATAGGTTTTGGGACCCACTGCCGTGGTGAGCGTGCCCGGTGGGACTGCAGACGAAGTTGCAGTAGGTTAGAAGACCGAGTCCGAGACGGACGACAATCGGGGTTCACCAAAAAACCTAGCTTAATTACAGGAACCCCGACTGTGGCAACATCAGGAGATGTCCGCCAGGTGGGTAACTTAGGTTCACATCCGGTCGCCCAGACCATAACTGAAGAAGGGTTTGTACTCTTGTGTGTGTATTGGGTGATCTTTTCAAGATTTCCAACCCCGGCCGTTTGAATCGCCCAAACCCAATCTCCGGCAGTCGCCGGGCCTGTCGAATTCGATAAATATATGCTTTTGGAAGTGCAATCAGATATCCAACGGAGCTTCCATTGGAAACATGGAGGCAAGTGATGACGCGGGGGATACGACGCAGAACACAGCGACACCGAGACCGCAGGTCGCCGTATGCGAACACTCGAACACCAACACGAAGGTTACCGCGCTTGACACTGTCGCCACCTCGCTCCGCATCACCGTGCGCCAGCAGCAAGATCGCCGCAGTAGATGCCCCGTGACTAGATCTCCCCTCCAGCAGTAAGAAGATCACCTCGCTTGACACAGACGACGTCTCCTGCCTCGTCCAGGACTCTGTCGGTTGCTGGTACTCCCCGCAGTCGTCGACAGCAGCTATGTGTGATGACATGAACCAGCGGTCGGCTAGTCGAAGGTCTCCCTTGCAGCATTCATCCCCTACGTCACCGGTGGTCCCTCAGCCGACGGATAGCCACCTGCACCAGCTCGTTGTGCAGCCCATTATTAAGGCAACATGTTCACAGCGGGAGAGGTCAGGGGAACCACTTGACGACGTTGCTCTGAATGGAGCAAATTTCCGTGATATCTTAAAGAAGATCTGGGAGATGTTTAGCTCATGTGTCAACGGACGAGCAGTGAAAAGAGACGGGGAGTGGGATGTGGAGGTCCCCACGATGGAGAACTGGGCCAAGTTGATGCAGTTCAAGACTAAACGCCTACGTTCCAGGTTACCTCATACTAAATTAACTACAATAGTAACACTTCCACCGCCAATGTTAGAAGTGAGAACAACTAACCGCCAGCTTCATGATAGTTAACACCAACCACATCGATGAAACCTGCCCAGAGAAGGTCTGATCAAAGCAGCAGGAAATCGAATGGGCCCTGAGCACAAAGGAAACAACTTTGGGGAATTGTGATAGGCCATAAAGCGCTACTTTTGACCAATTGATGACGCAGGTCGATTCGCCGGCAATTTCGTTGAAAACTGAAAATAGCCCAGATTTTGCAAATTTGAGTGGAATTGACAATAACAAAGTACCGCACGAAACCTTAGCGGTTTGTGATGTCCTTGAGCGGACATCGCCCGACGAGAAAAGCGTGATCTCACGTCAGGTCGTCGTAGGCGAGATCATCGCCACCGTTGTAAGTCGGGTCTGGCAGACTGCAGTCACGTCAAGTGACTCGAAGCCCAGGCTCCTCCGACACGACCGGTTGAGGAGTGTTATCACATTTTCGATGGCGACACAGGCCTCCGCGTGAAAACGGACGCGCTCACGTTAGAGCCGCTACCCGAGGTGGCAGAACTTCTGAACCTCGACGAAATGTCAATGAATGACTTTCTGACCGAGCTCAGGGTCGGTGATATTGCGGACGTGGTCCTCCTCAAACGAGAGGCCCCGCTGAAGAGTTGAACTCTTCCTCTGTGATAGACGAGTATGTCCTAGAGGAGTTCACACACCAGCGAATAAAGTGCTTGGGTTCTGAGATACTCAAGAACGCGACGGATCCATTATACCCCTGGTGAAGGAATAATTGGACGTGGTGTCAAACCACCCACCGTCCCAGCTCCCGCCTGACCGCGGGGTGAGGCACGAGATCGATCTCGTGCCAGACACAAAGTACTGTGTCACCATACAATGGCCACTGCCGCGCGAGCAGTGTGAAGTCATTGATGACTTCTTTGCCGCTAAGGCGAAGACAGGCATGGTGCGGGAGTCGAAATCCCCGCACTCGACGCACACTTTCTGCGTTCGGAAGCCGAACGGGAAGTGGCGTCTGGTTCACGCTTTCAACAAGCTGAACAGCGCGACGGTGCCTGCCCATACACCCATCTCACACAAGGATGTGTTGTTGAGAAACATGACAGGCTGTGAACTCTACAGTGCCTTGGTTCTGGTCGATGGATACTATCAGATCCCGATGCGTCAAAGCGACAGCCCTTTGACGGCGGTAAGCACGCCAAGCGGATGCTCTGGGAGTGGTGATGACACAAGGGTTGTCAAATTCTCCAGCGACCTTCAATCGCTTGGTCACGCAGCTATTCATGCCGCTCCGTACGTTCACACATACGTACTTTGACGAAATCTTCGTCCATAGCCGAGCTGAGGATGGCAAAACGGCTATGGAGGTGCATTTGGAGCACCTCCGTCGAGTGTTTGAGGTAATGAGGGCCAACAAGCTCTTTGCCAACATCGACAAGTGCGTCGTTGCGGCCCCATAGATTGATGTCCTCGGTTGCTTTGTCAGCAACGTAGGTGTCCGTGCGGACCCTGAAAAGGTGTAAGCTATATATGCCTGGCCAACACCTAGGTCTCAGAAAGACCTTCGGAAATGGTTGTGCTGAGCCAACTATCTGCACAAGTACAGCCCAGGCTATGCGGGTTTGGCTAAACACCTGTCAGATCTTCTTAAGAAGGACTGTGACTGGTGCTGAAAGCACCGTCACCAAGATGATTTCGATAAGGAAAATGCAAGTCTGCAACAAGCACCGGTATTGGCACTGCCAGACGAGACGAAGCCGTTCAGCATCGTCTGTGACGCTTGACTATGCAATCGGTTGCGCACGACTGCAGAACGACTCGGACGGACACGAGCTAGTTATCTCGTTCCAGTCCAGGCAGCTCAAAGTGGCCGAACAAAACTACTCAGGTCATGACAAGGAGCTCCTTACCATGAAGTGCGCGCTCGTGACGTTCTGAGTACATATTTTGGGCTCCTAGCCCTTTGTGATCTACACCGATCACACTTCCTTGCGGACGGCGACGAACTCGCCATATCTCTCTCAGAGAATGGCGCGTTGGCTGTCATTCTTCGCGGAATACAACTTCCGCGTTGAATACAAGCCCGTCAAGGTTAATGTGCATGCAGACGCGCAGTATGCTGAAGTTAGCGCAGCGCGTGATGGAAGACCACGTCTCAATCAATCGTGATCTCGGGCTGTAGGTGCAAATCGTGTCCAGCTGCGCGGTCCCGTTCTGCCTTCACCCTACAGAAGAAACCATTTGGGGATACACCAGGAGATTCGAAGCCTTCGCAATACTCGCGGGTTATCGGTGGAGGAGTATAACCAACGTTTTCGTGCTTTATTGGAGTTGGAGCCATGGGTGCAAGAGGACGATGGGACCGCAACCGACTAGTGTCGATATTATAGTGAGGGAATGCCGCGGAGCTGGCAACTGCAAGTGGTCCCACAAAAGTCCCGTTGGGATGATGTGGATCGACTAAAAGGACGATACGTGCAGTATGAACGGGTGGAGAATAGTAGAGCTCGCTCCACCGACCAACCGACGCGACCTAAGGTGCAGAGCAAGAACGGGCGTAAAGAGAGCCAAGGACAGAAGTCCATGCCAAAGGCTCCTCCTGCTGAAGGCAAGAAACGTACATTGGAGCCAGGAGAAGGGTGTAGTTTCTGTAAGTCGCGAGGCAATGTCTGGAACAACCACCGCAGTGACGAATGCTTCCGAAACCCTGCTTCTCCGAGGTTTAGACCAAGGACAAACACTGTTCCGGAAGGAAGGAAGCCTACAGTGAACCCGCAAGCAGCCGCAGCTGTTAAGGCGATCACAGAAGACGAGGATCCGATGAACAACTTGACGAAATCAGAAGAAGGTGGGGTCATTGGAGCGGCGGCAAAAACCGAAGTAGAAGTGTCGGCGGGAGTGCCAACCCTGAGGATGAAGGTGAAGTTGAAACACCCGTTGTGCAAGCAGACATTTACGGTGTTTCTGGATTCTGGAACAACAACCTTCATGGTTGCAAAGGAGGTGATGTCTTGGTACAGACCACAAGAAGCCGGAATGAAGTTCCGCAACGTGAATAATGAAAGCTATCAGACCATGGGGTCTATTTGTCTCCCGTTCGTGCTACCGCAATTTTAACGAGCCATTTGAGATTTACACTGATTCCTCAGAACGCCAACTAAGAGGAGTTATTATACGAAATTTCGCGACGCCCGGACTATGCATTAGCACATATTAGTCGAGTTACGACAGACCATCCAGTCGGTCTCGCAGGCGTTCTGTTGGAACCACATGTACAAGTGGGTCGCCAACTACGTACGGACATGGGAAACATCTCAGCGAGTTAAACGCGGAGGTCATGCCTCGGCACCATTACAGAGCCTTCCACTCCCAGTGGACTGCTGGAAGTCGATGAGTCTCGACTTCATCTTTGGCCTTCCGGCGGACGGACACGGCAACACCGGAATTTTGGTGTTCGTGTGCCGTCTGAGCAAGATGGTGCATTTAACACTTGTGCATAATACGGCCACGGGCGAACACGCCGCCGCCTGTTTGTTGACGGCGTGTTCTGCTACCACCGTCTTCCCGATACCGTTGTCTCTGATTATGACCCGCGGTTTACTGCTGCGTTCTGGAAGACGCTGTTCAACGCATTGAACCCCGTCTACACATGTCCACCGCTGACCACCCTCAAACGGACGGTCAGACAGAGCGTGTCAACCGTGTGCTTGAAGACACTCTGCGCAACATCTGTGCTGAAGCGCCGCGCACATGGTTAGACCGTGTACCGGTCGTTGAGTTTGCACTCAGCAATGCAGTACACGCATCAACGACGTTTACCCCGTTCTATTTGAATGGGCTTCGTAACCCTCGGATGCCGCTCACGGTTCGTGACGACACCGATGCTTCTATCCTAAGTGGGGAGAGGCTCGTAAAGCACTTTCCTCCTAGGTCTCTGACATAGACTCGGCATCTTTAAAAAGCAAGTGCAAGCGTTCATTGGCACTAGGTTGAATAGGGTGCGAGACACGATGGCGTCCGCACAAGACAAAAGGAGTACTCAGACAAACATGGAAGATGATTTACGTTGGGGATGTAGTCCTACTAAACACTAGAAACCTACCGCTAAATCGGGTTAGCTGTGTCGGGAGAAACAAGTTGAAGCAGGGTCCTTCAAGGTCCTCAGCCGGCATGGTGCAGCTGACACCACTGACCTTCCAAAGTCAATGGCGACGCACCCAACGTTTTACGTGGGTCGACTTAAGCGCTACCACGATCCTCAGGATCTAGCTTCCCCTCAGGGAGCGGGCAAAAGCCTTGAGCCGGCGAGTTCAGGTTTTTAAGCGATCGCCAGCAGGAGCGGCTCGGCCAACCCTTGCAAAACCTGTGGCTGGGCCACTTGGTCCTGCGAGAGACTCGCTTGCGCAGATTCCCCATAAGGCGGCGCCGGATAGGCACCTAGCCATACGCCAGGTAAGCGCCATACCCGTACGGCGCCGGCTAGCCGAAAGGCTGATTCACGCCTGGAGCCGGGCCACGAGGAGCGGCAGGATAGCCGTAAGGCTCCGCCGCACTTTGGGGATGAGTTCGAGCAGTACTCTCAGTCATCCGAGAGAGATCGAAACGCAGCCGATCAATCTCATCGACACGGCGCTGGATCCGATCATGGATATCCCGGAACTCCGCTACGAGTTCAAAGCGAAGCTGCGGAAGGGTACCAACGCACCCAGCCATCCGGGCAGCCTTCTCTCCTGGCCGATGTCCATCGCCATCTCGGGCGCGCACACGCGCTCCTGGAGAAGACGATTCTCCTTCTCATAAAAGAGAGAGAACCGCAACATCGGTCATACAATGTTCGGGCATAACCCATGGGTAACCCACACGGGGTGAAGACCCCTTATTATCAGGCTTGAGTGGTGAACTCCTTGAGGGAATTCGGTGCGGCGCCAAGAACACACTCCGAGCCGCCTCAATACACGTGAACAAAGGGTTGTTCACTATGAGAGCCCTCTCATACACACCTCGGGAGGTGTGACCCCCAATGCGTTTATGAGGAGCAACCAGCTCCTCCAAATACACGGGAGAACCGGTATTCTCGTAGGGCGGATAATATTCGTCGCCCGACTGCAACTGACTGCAAGCAGGAGGGTCCATCGTGCCGCAGCAGAGTGGTCATCTCGAAAGCTACTCGCTCCAGACAGTCCAGAGCGGTATTGCTCTTGCTGAGGATCGAGATCATTACTGATCGACTTCTCCTGATACACGACCCGCTCTTCTTCTTCTTCCCCTCTTCGGGAGAAGAAAAGAGGTACCAAATGGGACTCTGTTTCTCTTTGGGGTCCGGCATTTCACAACGCGGGGTCCTAGAAGCCGTGCGCTTCTTGGCCGCAGCGGCCTCCTCCTCCTGGCTCTTGGATTTCTTGGTCTTGGCCCGTTTCAAGCCCTCCGCAAACGTGAGGTTCTTGGCAGGAGAACCAGAGGAGTCCTGAGACCCCTACGACGCTTGGAGGGACTGGTTTCCCTCTTTGGGGACTGACGAATATCCCGAGGTCCATGCCATCCGCTCCGATCACACTAATCGGAGGCATGTCGGCATTGCGAGAGTTCTTGCGATACCCGGCATCCTTGGCGAGGACCTCTCGGATCTTCCGAGCACCCATCGCGAGCGCTTCGTCACTATCGTAAGCGCCTTCGGGACTTTCGTCCCTACGAGGTGGTGATGAGCCACATCCTTCCGAACCCGAGAAACTCGGTGATCGACAACGGCGTCCGCTTGTGCGGGTCGTCATAGCGCAACCACGAGGCGATTCGTTCGTCTTTGAGGATGCCGTGGCATCCTCTTCTCGCGAAGAGGTTTTGTCGCGAGACTCAGCTCTCTTAGACTTCGGCTTTACAGCCTTAGTCTTTGGTACTTTCACACCACGAGTTGAACCTTTGGCATGCATGCTCGTGAGGTCGACGTGGAGACCGTAGGTGCTGCGGGCTCTAGCTCCAAATTGGAAATGAGCCGCGTACCAAGACAACATTGTCGGACGATTGAAATCGACAATGAATGAATTGACTTGGAAAATCGGAAGTCCAGTAGCGACGAATCAAAAGCGAATTTTTATTGGTTAAAAAGGGCCATTAGTCTTTTGGCGTTTGCGTGGCTTGAATGGCAAACTGCACGTGCTGTCTGCTTCGCGTACCAGCCTCAACACAGTTGTAAGTCTGATCTGGTTGGCTCGTCGCTTCTGTTTGCTAGGCTTTAACTTCAACGTGTCGTACCCCATGTCGGACAGCTTTATAGCGTGCGCTTCGTCGTGTATGGCCGGCATTGGTGAGTTCGTTTTTGATTCGACGCCGTTGATAATATGCCGAATCACCATCCACCATTCTGACAGAGTTGCCGTCTTATGCGATGAACTCAGGTCGTCAGATGAAATGCCTTTGTATGGAGGGTACCCACGCCTGGTATCTCCAACCACCATAACATCCAAGCTCCAAGTGGACCGATGCTTGGAAAATCAACTCTTTTGGCAGCAGGTGAAACTTCCCTCTCCATGTATAGTATTGCCGTGCTGGTACTGGCAACGACTGACTTGTTTGCTCTGGTTCGTTATGTTTGTTTAGCCCCACAACGGCCATTAGTTGCTTGATTTCCTCGCGCAGCATCTCCCTCGTGATATTACCAGCCGCAGCACCTTTCTTTTCCAGCACCTGCTCCATTCCCTCTTACAACATGTTCGGTAGAGCATCAATCGATTGTTGCTGTCTGTCGAGTTTCTTATACAGCTCAATATGAGGTGGGATCCCTGTGGGGTGCATCAAACTCGACTCACCCTTCACCAATTTTGATTGTAGCTCACCCAAAGCCGCCGGGTTTGTAAATATGAAGGAAGCCAACAGTTCATGGTTGCTGGGCAACGGTTCCAGCAGAAATTCGGTGTGCATCACTAATGAAGCAAGACAAAGTTCCAAAATTCCACTGAGATGAGATTCTTGAGCAAGACCAGGAAACATTTTCTGGCGGCTCGACGTGACTGTGGTGTCAGCATAATCCGGAAAAGGCGGTGGTAGTGCAGCACAGTTTGAGTCATTGACAGAAAGACCTGCAACTACGCGACCCAAAACCTGGTCACCTGCAGCTTCATAGCGAAAATACCTATCATGAACGCCACCGATAGACCACCCGCAGCGCAGACATACACTCACAATGGAAGGACCACCTGTACTTCCACCACAAGCAAACGTAGCAACGCCCTTACGCACTGAGTGAGTTCCAAAACGTTTCGCAGCTCCCTTCTTTTGTAGAAGCCAGCCAAAACTTTGCCTAAGCGAACCTTCAGATCGGATCCAGGGAACAACGCACCAGGCTGTAGTCTCGGGTTGCATGCCGAATAAATTCTTAAAGCGGTCATCCAGCACGCGGAGGGCTTAAACGGGTTGGCGTAGATATGACAGGGGTTACGAGGGCCAGCACCTTCTTGCTTTGTTTTCGTCTTCAAAACCAATGGCTCCGATGCTGTCGTCCTTGGTCAAAACGTGCTGTGTCTGGAGTGTTTGAACGGATACCGACTGGCACATCAGATTCCATCAAAAACAAATGGGAAAACCCACTGTCATCGCGCCTGAGGGTATCATTGCTCAGCTCCTTGTAGTATGAATACGTCGACGGTTGTTTCCCGAGGTCTTGGGCGTGCTTGACTGGTTTTGGTCAGCTTCAAGTCGTTCAATCTCCGAAAATAACTGCTTCATATCATCGCCATACCCCACGGGTAATGCTACGCGCTTCAATCTGTACAGGTCCTTAATTGCACTGCGATATCCACTCAGGGTAACCGATCTATCACTGCTTCACTTGTACATCAAAAACTTCTCAAAGAACACCGGCGTGAACTCAGTGAGGTTGAGGTCGCCGCTTGCATCGAAAACCCTGACCGTCTTGGGCGAGTTCTTCTCTAAACCATTTCTTGATTCTATTGTTGTTACTTGTGTACTTAGTCCTCGTTTGTGGAGAGATGCACGCACCACGTATTGACTGTACATCTACTGTCGGGAGCATTATACTTGACCCAGCTTCTTGTGAGCTTCTGTCGCTCGTGTTGCTTTGCTGGCTGTCTCTCACGTGGGGTTTTGACCAATAAGAGCGCGCTCTTATCGTCGGCGACTGGAACTTATGATTTCATGGAAGGATTCGATTCGATCCACGACAGCTCATAGTGAATCCTAGTAAACATGGTCGACGGGAATACGTTTATTCGTGAAAATATAAGCACAACTGCCGACGTTTCGACCAAACTGCAATTTGAAAATTACGAAGGTTGGGCAATGAAAGAGGTTGACTACTATTCCCTCCACTCTGATTGGTGGTAAACTCACACCTAAGTGGGGAGGATGTAACGGGGTTACACTCAAGAGTGACAAGTCACACTCTAGGGGTTATGTGGTGTGGCATACACCACCTACACGTCACTACGAAATGTGTACAGTCCCTCAGAGCCAACCAATAGCTAGATAATATCTAAGATATAGAAGAAATGATAGAGTACTTAAAAGTTGTATTAAATCGCATTTAGCACCAACGAGAATATAGCTCAGTCTTAATACTACCTTTATTTGGTTACCGTTCCTTTAGACCGGAACAGAAGTGAACTGCCGTTTACTTAGAGTTTGTAAACACAAACTCATCGCTTTCTCTAAGCAAGCTGCTGTGTGCCCAGGGGTTCATATTCGCGGCACTTTACACAGTATTATTGATCCTCATCCACCCACGTTGCTTGATTTATGATTGATCCACATATACGTATTCGTTTCATATGCTCCAGTATCAAGTATTCAGATACGTGTATTCAATACGAATGGTCATTTTGATCTGACTTAGACTAGTTTGCAACTAACCTTCTTCCAGCAAGTGAATGAACTCTGGCCAGTTTGCCTTCATCAAGCTCATTATCTCAGCGCGGTCATCGTCTAAGCGTGTGCACAGCTCGTTAACACCTTCGTTCCGAACGGTACTCGCCTCAGACGCGTAAGCGCATGTCGTAAGATATGACATACAAAAGATTTTGGTATTCTCTGAAATGTATTTTCAGCGCTCAGGCAGGATCGACTGAGGTCCCATTTTCCAACCAATAAAGACCTGGTAATTTATATGGTGGCCATCATTATAAAAAATGAGAGATACAATACAAAGATCAAGTGAGCATAGTACAGTGGCTTTTGGCAGGGTAAATACCCGGTAAAAACAATTCCCTCAATGTTGCCTGTATCGTCTCCCCTCTCATTACGTGCGATAATGGTGTTCCGCGAAGGTGTATCTAATGAAGTCGCAAACTTTTCTGAAACCAGCATCAGGACCTGGTCTGCAGACTGCAGCCTGGTGTGTCGGCCCGTGCGTGCTGCCGCACCGCAACAAAGCACTAGACAAGTTCGTGGAGGATGCCAACATCGCCAAGAAGTATCACGGCCAATTGTTTCGCCTGCAAGGCGCCCGGCTTATTGTGTATGCGTATGATGGACATTTCCCGCTTCGAGGTGGACATCAAGTCGGTTAACTGCGAGTCCTGCGATATTAAGAGCAACGAGATTAAGGCCCGTGGCGCTATCCCGCCTACGGAGGAGAGGGTGCGCTGAGGTGGATACCATAGACCTGGGCGTGTTGGATCGGGATACCTTCGAGTCGGATTCGGGAGGAATTTTCATAATTCAGTGGTTTTCAGAAAATCACTGACTCAGTGATTGCAATATATTAGTACTAATACTGCTTTGCCTTCTGGACAATGCATACTACTACCTGCAACGTGCTTGTAGTTTTCCGAGTGTACCGCGTTGTCAGTGCCTGGCATTTACGGCGCCCATTTCCGGTTTCTCCATTTCGATGGCACGTGCACTACGTAACCCACAAAAGAAGCGGCCCAGCCGCCCAAAAATCGCAAGACGATTACGTGTTGGCGTTGTCGATTAACGCTCAACACGCCGACCAAGCTTAAGCATCACCTTCTGCGCAAGACTAGCCATTACCCGAAAGCAGTGGCACTGCAGAAAGAGAAGCGACAAGTGGCAAGTCGTTATGTCAAGTAGATTAGATAGGGTGGTGGGAGACAGAGGAAAAGCGAGCGAGGACGAGGAGACCAAGGGCGGCGAAGACGTGGCCATGGAGATGTCTACCGCTTAGAGAGTTTGGGTTACCAGCGCCAACAATCTCAGACCCAATTGCACCACTGCGTTATGGTCAACTTGGCGCAGTCTTGACCGTATCATTACGAGATTAGTATTGTTTAGTACTTATACTGTTTCATACTAACATTGCTGCTCATCGGAAAATACTATCACCATCTATTCGTGAAATGTCAGTAAAAATCACTGGTTTATGAAAATTCCTCTCGGATTCGGCGTGCGTGAACATCCCTGCAAAGCTTACTTCAAATATTGAACTAGAGATCACACACGACTCGCTCTGTAAGCTTTACACGACTGGGGAAGGTCTGCTTCGAACGATTCGCCAAAACATCGAAGAGGGCAGCGTGGTGGCAGTGGCGCTGGTAATTTGCTTCTAACCACCTGGCTTGCGTGCCTTAATCTAAAGCACGACGTCGAGGGCTTCACTCTCATCGTGGGGGACCCGCTGTCGAATAGCTTCGTCTACTTATTATATCCGTATGAAACGTTTCGCGTTGTAGCCACCACCATATCGTTCTGTCAGAAGAGTAAATACTTTCTGCAACTATCTTTCAGGTGATTCCAGGTTTCCTGCATGCTCGTACACGATGTACAAGTTTTCTAGCGCACAGCTTCAAGGTAGCCGACGAAAACGCCCGAGACGCCGCCTACACAAGTTTCCTGATCTGCCCTTTCTAGCAGAAATGAACTCAAGCATGATACGGTAAAGTATACTACTACAGACCTGGCCAAAAGGTTGGCACACCCCTTTTTTCCCGCATAATTTTTGCTAGAGTTGCTATTTGGCCCTCAAACTTTGACCAATTAAAGCGGTTTTCACACTGAAGTAGCCAACCAAATTGCAGCAGAATCTGGCCAATATTGAGATACTTTCTATACAAGGGTTTCTCTGAGCGATTGGACAAAAGGTTGGCACACTATTATTTACTTAGTTTCAGTATGTAAATTATGTACAAATTGGTGTACACCATATGATTTGTGCCGGAAAAAGAGAGAATAGCGCAGTATGACTCCAGAAGCGCTGTATGAGTTGTTTATCGAGCACGTTAGACATATACATACATCTACTTCTAAGACCGTTTGCAATGTACAACTCCGTGCTGACCCTCCTTGTAGCCTTCACGAGCTCTAGAAAATAAGGTGTGTACTAGCAATCATTTTTGTATAGGATAGGCATTTATGATAAGAAAGAAAAAGTATTGATCTCTCCGCTAAAGATGCAGACCCCCACAAACGATCTACTCCATCCTAACCTATATGATCTTACTTAGTAAGTCTTTCGCATTGATAAAGCTGCGTACTTGTGCGTAGGAAGCGTATTACTATCCAGGATAGAGCATTTTCATCCGACACCCATACAAATTCATACGGTATACACCAATTTGTACATAATTTACATACTGAAACTAAGTAAATAATAGTGTGCCAACCTTTTGTCCAATCGCTCAGAGAAACCCTTGTATAGAAAGTATCTCAATATTGGCCAGATTCTGCTGCAATTTGGTTGGCTACTTCAGTGTGAAAACCGCTTTAATTGGTCAAAGTTTGGGGGCCAAATAGCAACTCTAGCAAAAATTATGCGGGAAAAAAGGGGTGTGCCAACCTTTTGGCCAGGTCTGTATAATACCGGGGGTAGTAGTACAGTAGCTATTCATTGTGTTGCACATTTTCCAATTTCAGAGCTTCTTCGTGCACAGCACGACTTTATTTGTAAAGGCCATGCGTTTAGTGTCGGGATAGGTGTATATATTGTCAGCAGTTTTGTTTTCCGGCCAATGTCGTAAGTGATACGGGATTGTGATAGAGCAATCACTGCTCAATGTCGTAACAGACTACACTTACACTCAACAGATGGAAAAGGAGGTGCACTGTTCAGCAACTCAGTTCAGAAAACACATGAAAGAAGGTACGTTAGCTCAAAAGCTTTGCATTCAACCACATGAAGCTCACTACTCATCAACTGAAACGCAGCCTACAGGCTCATTCACCATTGATGTCATTGTCAGCGTCGCCTCCATCGCTTCCTTCCTCGCGGGTAAGCTGCAGTTCCCGCATTGTTTTCTTGCGCTTTCCTGCGTTCTTCCCGGGCCGGCGCAGCACGACGCGCTTCCCCAGGTTTGCTGGGATGTCCTGCCTGGCGCTGAAGTCTTCGTGCCAGATCTCAAAACAGGTCTTGGGGACGCCCTTATACTCGCGGCGGATCTTGTTACACAACCAGCACTTGGCGTCGTTGATGGAACAACGCTCGCAGAAGTTAGTCGTAGCGAAGGACGTCTTCTTGGCTGTGCGCAAGAGCGAACATACCTTGCACGACTGTTGGCGGCGCTTTTGAACGCCGCTGACGGTGACCCAGTCTTCAGACTGCTGGAGCGCGTGCGTCAGGCGGCCTGGTGTCCGCCTGCGTTTCTGGCTTCGCAGAGGTGACGTAGCTTAAACCCCTGCATAGTCCTCGGCCTTGCGTTGTAGGAGCTGGTTCTGAAGGACCGAAAACCAATCGAAGCGTGTCATGGCGACTGTTCCCTTGATCATGGCCGCCTCGTTGTGGGTCAGGTACGCGTTCACCAGGTCCAGTAACCCCAAGAACAAACTCTTGTAGTACATCGAGAACCGCGTGGACATTTTGAAGAGAGTAGCTCTGGAGACGAAGTTGATCGTGGCGATCAACTCCGCCCATCCAGTTCTGGTAGTCGTTCACAGACTGAGGACACCCCACTTGAATCCCACCCGCTTGACCTTCCTCTCGATCATGGACGGCGGTATGGCGAAGCCTGTGCAGAGGTAGTAGACAGGCTTGCGGTCCCACCAGAGGCACGAGACCATGGTGGGACCGCGCCGGAGCGCGAGAAGACGAAGGAACCACGCGGAATTCTTGCTGAGCGGGTCTTACTATCCGACTTGATGAACCCCAAACGGTTCGTTATGATCGGTCCAACCACGTAAACGTTCACCTTCAGCAGCTCCACGGCGAGAGGAATAGAAGAGTAGAATCTGTCAATGACGACAGCATGCCAGTTGTGGCGCGATTGAGGAGTGAGCGCAGTCTTCAGGTCCCGCAAGACGGCTGCTGCTCCAGTCTTAGTGTCAATTCCGTTATCACTTTCATCCACGTTGCTACGCTTGCCCACATACACTTCAAATCTAGAACGGTTACGACATAACTAGATGTTAGAATCCGGTATAAGTCACAAGCTACGACATCGAAAAAATACCTGTGGCAGTACGCGGTCTTTGCGTCACACAACATAAACAATTTGGTGCCATATCGGTGCGGCTTGTCGGACATGAACATGCGAGTGGTGTTGCGCTTCGGCGTGGCAGGAATACGCCTTCGTCGAATGAGAACACGGCTGGTAGAGACCAACCTGCCAAGAAGCGCTCTAGGATCGCGTCCACTACAGGACACAGCTTCCACAGCTTATCGCGGTCGTGGTCTACGGTGTTGTCTACGAGGTAAAGGTCACGCAGGATGTTTTGGCTGCGGTCACGCGTCATGTAGCGCCCAAAACGTCCGGCTGGTATGGCACCGTCCTCGACCAAGGATCAATGCGCAGCGAAGCGCCTCCTCTGGGGACACATCATGCGCGACACTAGAAGCCCAACCACATGAAGAATGTCGTGTGCACCGTACGCTTGCGCTGCTCACAATCGCCGAGCAATTTGTGAGGCGGTCTCACGCTGGCGTCCAGTGTGCCGCGCAGCCATCCTTTCTGCTCGCCTCCGTACTTGCTGCAACCGTAGCGGTTAGTCTCCGTGGCGATCGAGACCCATAGGGGTTTCTGCACGAACTAGAATAGTGTCAGGAGTGGCGACTGCCACACTTCAAGCAGCTCACCGACAGGTCTGGTACTCCTCCGTACCCAGCCCAGGATACGGAGGAGTATCTGTCTGGAACTCTGTCGAGACTGGAGTCCACTGCATCGCCCGAAGAGCTTCCGTGCGCTCCTTGATATCTGCTTTGCTCAGTGCATTGTCGCCGCCAACATGAAGTGACACGAGGAAAGATTGATCCATCTCCACCGCGGCGGTGTCCGAGAGTTCGTCACCCTCCTCATCGAACTCGTCGCCCCCAGAATCGTGGTGGTCATCCCAGATACCAACACCATCGCTCTCATCGGAGCTGAAGTCCTCGTACTCACTGCTGCTCTCTCCATCCTGCAACAGTTTCACGCAGGCGTTGGGTTTCGGCAGGATGCGAGTTTGCCCTGGCGGGATGCGAGTTCGCCTTAAGGGGGCAGTGGGCGGCTTGACAGCACGTTCGTGCTCCTCCCCATTCTCCAACCCCGACGCCTCCGACAGCATGTGCAAACTGGCCGCTGCGTCTCGCTGCTCCTCGTCAACGTGCAGGTCTCTCGGGGGAGATCGAATGTTCTCGCTACAGCAGTCTGCGAGAGTTAAGGCTCCGCTGCATCTGACGCACCAAACACCTGCTTAATTGTGTTCTGCGACAACAGAACACTGGTGTCGAATGCTGGCGTCGTCACCGCCACCACCATCGTCTTCCTCTCCTTCATGCTCATCCCCGCCATCGTCTACTGCCTCGGTCGAATTGTCCTCGTCCTCAACCAGCAAGCCCGACTGGAAGGCGTAACCACAACAGCACGCTCACCTACGAACACGTTCGCGCCCTTTCAACTAGTATACACTTGGTCTGGATACCGGTCGGTCGATTGGACGTCCACCCCGCCGCCCCGAGCTGCCGCCATAAGTGTCCGAAGTCAACGTTATGTGCTGTCGGGGCGGTGGCGGCGGTTTTCCCGCGGCGACTGGGCCTCATGCTCGCTAGTCATCAAATTCTCGAATGAGTGGTATGGACCAGACTGGTATCCGTTGCCCATCCTCTGACCCGGTTTTGTGAACTTGTCGCAGATACCTCTCGCAGCTTATATGTTGCGGTTGCTTGGAAAACACTTGATTAAAGTATGAGAAAATCATTTCTCAGCGATTATCTAATATAGATCGCGCAATGTCGTAACTTACGACATAAAAATAGACATGTCGTATCTTACGACGTTCGGAGCGAAGGTGTTAACTACGAACCCACTGATGCTGACAAATCTCTCTTGAATGGCTGTAGATAGTGGCTTCCCCAGGTTCGCGACGGCAGGGAAGTCACGTTCTCCGGTTTGTGGATTTGGTAATGATAACAGCGAAAACTTTTGCAGTCGCCACTTTGAGTCGATAAAAACAACAGTAACGCCAATAATATTCATGTTTGTGGCGTTTGTCCACAAATCGTGAAGAACGGAAAGAAATGGTAGTCCTTCAGCTGCTTTGAATTCAGCACGGAGAGTCCGAGAAACTCGGTCGACAAATGACTGAGAATCTCCTTCGAGGAATGCGTAAAAAGTATCGCGAGTTGGAACAACCACTCGGGTTGGATGAGACAGGCGGCTAAGCAAATTCTGCAGCTCCGAATTCTGTACACACAGTGTGCCCCGTCACACAACACCTTTGCAAGCGCAGCCTCACGTGTCTTCAAGTCAACTAAGTTTATAACTCAGAACTTGCCTTTTTGATGAGCACCATCAATGCCGCTTGCGCGATAATAGAAGCTGCTGTTTCTCTTAAAGGAAATCATTGCCGTTTGACAAAAGCAACAGCCACTCAAGTTCAATCTATCTTAGGCAGCGCACTGGAACGAAGGACGGCTAGAGGCGACAAGCAAAGCACTCAGGCGCTGGGCGATTGACAGACAACATGTTGGCGTCACGGGAAACGTAGAACAGGATGCATTTTTGACGCTCCTGCCATGTCAACTCAATTCAAAGGCGGGGGATGGTGCTGAAGCATTCTGTAGCATCATTAAACGTGACAATCGCAGGTTGTTTGTGTTTTCCAGGATTTGCAATTGAAATGGGAGTCCCATTTCAATGTAAAAAATGACGCGTGGTCTTTCTAAGATTCTGGACATGGGTTGCTATCGCGTGCTCAATGACGAGCGGTTTCTCTAAGGATTCTGGACATTGGTTGCTATTATCCCGTGCTAGTGCCAGCCTCGTCTGTATGCGTTCTTTGCCTTGCGAGCTCGTTCATTCTTGATTTGGCGCAACACCGTCCGGAGTAGCCCAAACCCTGCAATACCTTCAAGACTCGCTCACATCATGATCCGTCAGCGTTACCGCCTCAAGCACAAGATCGGAGACGCACTCTACGGCTCCGTATGCGCCTGCGAAGACACGCACAACGACAACGAGCTCGTGGCCATCAATCAGGTCTCACTTGAGCTGGCTATGACTCTTTTGGAGGCGCACCCGAACGCCGATAACCCTTGGCAGGAGCGGCAGACCATCACCAAAATGCTGACACTATTGCCGCATCCAAACATCATTACCTTCCGTGAAGAGTTCCTGCACAACGAGTCGTGGTATGTTGTCATGGAGCATTGTCCCGAGGGAGACCTCTGGAACCGAGTGCAACGCTCACCGAACCACCGAGTACCGGAGAAGGAGGCATTGCAGCTCTTCCGCCAGGTCACACTCGGGCTCCACTTCCTGCACACGAACGGTATCGCACACCGAGATGTGTCGCTGGAGAACGTGCTCTTGCGTGGAGGAGTGTGCAAAATCTCGCACTTTGGGCTCTCAACCGACACGGAGCACACACGCTCCGAGGTGGTGGGCAAGGCGTACTATATGGCCCCGAAGTTGTGGAGGGGCTATCGTATTCCCCAGTGTTGTGGTGGATTGTAGATTCAAGGCAGTTCCACCGCCAGACTTCTGAGTGGCGACAGACTGCGAGCGACTGGCGGAAGCCACGTCAATCACAGACGACCAGCTGACTGACCCTGGTGCATCAAGGTCAAGAAGCTGTAAAGGGTGTGGTGGATCTGGACATCCAGATCCAACCAATATTTCATTGAAACGAAATAATAGGCCGCCAGAGATCCAAGTGGAATCCCTGGCAGCTTCACATGTTTCCTTTCCTCAGCTGCTAGAGCTGAGCATGACTGTATATCTACATTTGAGATGGAAGGGTGGCGACGGACATCCCGAACTCTCACTCTTCTATTTGCTAGCTACAGCAAACAACAATACATTCGGCTACAAGTTCTACGCGGGATCGCCACCCGCACTGCCCTGTATTCCTGTTCCTGTTTGCTCAACATCCGGAAAACACCACAAAGAATTCTTTAGTACTACTCGCCCGAGTGGTTTTTTTCGACGTCTTTAAAGCTGTTTTATTTTCTCTGCGACTTCAACTCATTAACGTGATGTTATGTTGCTCGATCGTCAGAAACAATACTTAATCTTTATCCCCAAATGATAATGTACTACCTGGTAGGTAGTGGACACTGGGAATACGCGGAAAAAATGTTCTGTTTGCTGTTAACTTAAAAAACAATATAGTGCGCGATATTAGGTGAAGTCGAAAACGAAGGCATCTGCAACTGAAACGTAGCACGTACCGTGTATGTGGACGTAGTTATTTATTGGTCTCTTCCTTGCTGAAATTTGCGTTTATTCCTGTCAACAGCAATCTTCACCACTCGTATCGCTAGAAAACACTTATATTTCCTTCTCCATTCTATCGATCTATTTGCTGTTGTGCTTCAGAAACAGTTTCCTTTCCCCGCCTTCGATAGCAGTGCGCTATTTGGACCTTTACCTTGATTTTTGCAGTAAAACGCACACTGAATATATGTATTCAGATTTATTAATACGGCATCCCGTCACTGGCCTATCCAATTATTCAATCATATGGGCAGCCACCACCCCAAATACGAATATTAACATTCAAACGAATATTCGAAATTTATTCAAACGAATTAATATTTTATTTGACTATCAATCCCTGCTTGTGGGCTGTCCATTCCTCCTTCTTCGGTATTCCCAGTATTAAAGTAGGCTTTAAATATTTACTAAGTTATGTTGCTAGATCGTCAGAAACTACTTAACTTTATTCACTAATCGTGTTCGACGGTATTTGCGAGCGTTTTCTTCTTCATCAAGCACTTGGCCAACCTTCGATTATCTTCGAGTCAACTTCAGTTTGACCTTTCTCGTACACTCCTCGTAGTATTTATGAAAATACATGCTTCTCAATACATTTTTTTATAACATCTATGTGAGCCCAATCATACTACATGTAAAGATACCATAGTTGTTACTGGAGAGCTTTAGATGTTGCTTGGAACTGAACAAGAAATCAGTCATGAATAAATTACGGATAAATTACCGGCAAATAGTCCACCGAGTCGAGTTGTTCCAATGGAATATATTTTTGAACCATATATTTTGTTCCAAATTTCCAAGATCTAAAGTTCTCTACTACCGGTAGTAGGTTTTGGACCTGGGAGATAAAGGTTTATCTCCGGCTTTTGAAGCACGCACGCTGTGATTGTCATTGCACAGTATTGTAGTCCCACAGTCTTGAAGATATTTATTTTTTGAGGACCTTAAGCAGCGTTGATGGACAGATCATTCATGTGGACGTGAATTTGCTGCGGTGAAAAACTGCTATTACACTCGGAGTTGCAGCACCAATCCAACCGGAAAGGCTCAATTAATTGTTCTTGACGCCTCGCTGAGATCAGGTACGTGCCTAATAACCATCCACCGGCTTGCGCGGGATGTCAGGAACGCTGAACTCAAGTATGTAGACAACTCTTCTTGATGCAAGACAGCAGCGATAATGAAAGAAATTTCAGCTCCGCATGACACGTCTTCGAACTACCCACGGCAATAACTACAGACAGCTTGTTCCTCGCTTTAGGCGACATCGTAGGGTTCGGTGAGGTTTCGGGGAGTTGTTATCTGCCTACCTGGTGGTAGCAGCTTTTTGCTTACCAGACAGACGAGGTGTTGGAGAACACGACTCTACACGGTTCAGCGGTGCTGACTAACCGCAGGAACGGTTCACCCGAACCGCAGGAACGCTCACCTGATTGGCTACAAGGTCATGGGTGGTGAGCAGACGTTTCTAGAAGGACAAGGAAGGAAAGGAGGACAACATAGAGTAGTTTTAGGTAGCTTCAATCTACTCACTTAGGCTTTTGCCTCCAACTACCTCAATAGGTTAACAGCCGCAGCTCAGACCGATGCAACAAGACTAAGAACGCCTCGCCTCACCCGGAACGCTCAAGATGAGCATCAAGCGCGCCGAAGTCCTCCTGGGGAGTGGAAACTATTTCCACTGGGAGTTTAACATGAGGATGACGCTCGCCAGGAAAGGACTGCTGGCGCACGTGGAGGTGGTCAAGGCTGAGAGCGAGATAACGGAAGCGTGGCTGGTGAACGACGCGAAGGCGCTCGGCATCATCGCGCAGGGTGTGGAGCTACAGCACCAGACCAAGATCCGTTCCTCGACGCGTGCGATACAAGCGTAGGTAACGCTGAGGGAGTTCTACAATCGCACGACACTCCACAATCGGGTTACGATGACGCGTCGCCTCCACGAGTTCAAGATGGAGGGCGGAACGGTCATGTCGAAGCATTTGGACGCTTTCGACGGGCTCGTTTTCGGTCTTCAGACGCTTGGAGAGCCTGTCGACGAGGCACGGCAGCTCGTGGTGCTGCTGAGCAGCCTTCCTGCCGAGTACGAGCTGATCTCGTCGATCATCGAGAACGCCAAGGACATCTCGCTAATCGAGGTGAAGGAGAAGCTGTTGAAGGAGTGCGAACGGTTGGAGAAGAAGGGTTCGACCCCGGAACGAGCGTTCAAGGTCAACACTGGACGGTTCAAGGGCAACAAGGGGAACGGTCGCAAGTGGAACGGTCTGAAGAAGAACGCTAGTGGATTCCAAGGCAAGTTTTTCGAGTGCAACAAGTTGGGCACATGAAGCGGGACTGCCAGGAACGGACCACGGACCACGGACGGCGAGGCCGATGCGGTGCTTGCTGCAAGCACGGAACGCTTTAACGGATGGCTGATCGACAGTGGCGCGACCGCCCACATGACCCCGCACCGTTCCGATCTGTTCGAGTATGAAGACGTGAACGGTAGCATCGAAGTAACGATCGCAGACGGAAAGAAGCTGCGGGTCACTGGCCGTGGAACGGGAACTGGACGGTAAACGGATCAAGATGGTTGAAGTTCTTCACATCCCGGGCCTGGATCGGCGTCTGTTGTCAGTGGGGAAGCTCGCGGACCGTGGCCTGAACGTGGAGTTTCAGCGTTCCTCATGTGTGATCTGGGGAACGGCTAGCGCGATTGCAATGGGCAAGAAAGTCGGCAGGCGTACATGCTGGACTGTGAACAAGAAGAAGCACGGTTCGTCCAGTACGCCGGGGCTGACAGCAAGTGGGAGATTTGGTACGCTCCCATGGGGCATCCCAACAAGGACGCTTTGACTAAGACACAGCATGCCACGAACGGTATTCCGGCTGTTGGTCAACCGTCCCAGACTTTGTGCGGCGGATGCATGAAGGGGAAGCAGACGGTGGCTACGTTTCCAAACCGTTCCAGCTCGAAGACGTCGCGCGTTCTAGAGCTCGTCCACACGGATGTGATGGGACCGATGAAGAAGCCATCGAAAGGTGGTGCCAAGTGTGCCCTGACGTTCGTGGACGACTACTCGCGCTACGTGGTGGCCTACTTTTTGAAGAAGAAGAGCCGGGTGCCCGCCAAGCTAAGAGAGTTCAAGGCGTTCTACGAGGGACAATGGGGAGAACGCATCAAGTGTTTGCGATCGGACAACGCAACGGAGTTTGTGAACCAAGAGGTGACGAAGATATGTACTTTGAACGATATCGTGCACCAACGGACCGTCCCGTATAGCCCTCAGCAGAATGGAGTGGCAGAACGGATGAACCGTACCATCATGGAGAAAGCTCGAAGTATGCTACACTACAAGAGCGTTCCAACGGAGTGGTGAGCTGAAGCAGTAAGTACTGCGGTGTACCTAATCAACCGTTCCACGAACACGCAACACGCAACCGTGACACCGTTTGAGCTGGGTTTCAAGGTGAAGCCTACGCTAGATCACCTACGCGTCTTTGGTTCCCGTGGATACGCTCACATCGACAAGGCGAAGAGGACGAAGCTTGAACCTAAGCGCTTTAGGTGTCTGCTGCTCGGATACCCGGAAAGCGTCAAGGGTTATCGTGTCTATGACTTGGACGCTTCCAAGGTCAAGGTGTCCGGCTCTGTGAAGTTGGACGAGCGTGAGGTGGACGGTATTTACGACACGCAACCGGATCAGAACGGAACGGTCGTCCACGTCAGAACGGACGCCGATGATGCAGTCACGCTTGCACCAGTGAAACGCCAACCCGTCGTAACGGAACCCATGGAAGGTGTTGAGAACGACGCACCGGACGTAGAGATGGAGAGCATGCAACCGGAGCAGGACGCTATACCGCCGCTGCTGATGCCAGAAGAACGGTCGGCTCCTACTGGACTCGAATTGGAACCGTACCGTGGACCACCGACTGCCTTCGAGGAAGATCGAGTGGCGTTCCATCCCCGGTGGACCGTTCGAGACGTCCCCGCGAAACAGTGTTCCTTCTTGAAGATGGAACGCACGCTCAGGAAGAACGGAAGTCGGAAGGAAGCGATGGACCGCCTACTCCGAAGCGTGCCAGGATCGATGAGGACGGTCTTATCGCAGAAGCCGTTCTCACGTACGCTGCAAACATTGACGCAGTGGATCTTCCAACAACGTACGCCCAGGCTATCAACAGTGAAGATGCTACACGATGGCGTGAAGCCATGGATGCTGAACTGCTCTCACATGAATGGAGCGGTACCTGGGCATTAGTTCCACGAGGAACGGCTAACCGTACCATTGGGTGCAGGTGCGTTTTTGCCAAGAAGCGTGACCAGAACGGTCGCGTGGTGCGTTTTAAAGCGCGACTGGTTGCGATAGGTTTCAAGCAGAAGTACGGAGTGGACTTCTTCGAAACGTACTCGCCGGAGGCGAACATGAACTCGATTCGAGTTGTCCTTTCGGTCTGCGCTGCGCATGCGTACCGGGTGGAACAGTTTGACGCTGACACAGCGTTCCTCACCAGTGATTTGAAGGACCGTGTCTACATGGAGGTACCGTTTGGCATTGAGAACGCTCAGAACTATGATTGCCAGCTGAACAAGGCCATTTATGGACTGAAGCAAGCTGCGAGTGCCTGGAACAAGACAATTCATCGTGTGATTCTCGGGAAAGGTTTCAAGAGCTGTGGAGCGGATCAGTGCGTTTACGTCAAGCGTTCCGAGAACGGTTTCATCTACGTCTGTCTTTACGTCGATGATATGATCATTGCGGCGAAGACTAGCGACGAGATTCGTGACGTGAAGGACGCGCTGAAGAATGCTGTCAAGATGAAGGAGCTGGGACCGACGAAGTTTATCCTGGGAATGGTGATCGACCACGACATGTCTGCTGGAACGGTCATGATCAAGCAAACGCGGTACATTGATGATGTGGCGGAACGGTTTGGGCAAGAGAACGCTAAGCCGGTGTGCAACCGGTCTAAAGTTGTCAAAGTCGCTATCGCCAGCAACGGATGCAGAACGGAGCGCGATGCGATCGAGACTGTACCGTTCCTGGATTGGATGCCTGCTGTACATTACGACGTGCACTCGACCGGACATTGCATTCGTGGTAACGCAACTGTCTCGTTTCCTGGAGAATCCCGGGCAGCAACATTGGAACGCTGCGATACGTGTGCTACGCTACTTGAAGACGACACGCCAGCACGGCATCATCAACCAAGGTGGTACTGGCAGCGTCACGGCGGAAGCCTACTCGGATGCGGACTGGGGTACCAACCTCGACGACAGGCGTTTTGTCTCGGGTGTTATGGTGATGATTGGGAACACTCCTGTGGTGTTCAAGTCCAAGTTGCAACGAACGGTTGCGCTCAGCTCTGCGGAAGCTGAGTACATGGCTTTGAGCCTATGCGTTCAGGAAGTGCTGTGGGTGCGTGCGATGCTGACCGACATGGGAACGGTTCAGCGGAACGCTATGCAGATCTGGAAGGACAACCAAGGCGCGATTGCCCTGGCACAGAACGCTGGATACCACGCTCGGACCAAGCATGTGGACATCCGTCATCACTTCATCAGGGAGACGATCGAAGACGGAACGGTTGCAGTCGCATACGTGGACACCAAGAATCTGTTGGCCGACATACTGACCAAGGCGCTAGGATCCAAGACGTTCAAGTTTTGCGCGATGCGAACGGAATCAAGTGCAAGGACGCCAAGCAGTAGCCGTGAGCGGGAGTGTTGAAGAACACGACTCTGCACGGTTCAGCGGTGCTGACTAACCGCAGGAACGGTTCACCCGAACCGCAGGAACGCTCACCTGATTGGCTACAAGGTCATGGGTGGTGAGCAGACGTTTCTAGAAGGACAAGGAAGGAAAGGAGGACAACATAGAGTAGTGTTAGGTAACTTCAATCTACTCACTTCGGCTTTTGCCTCCAACTACCTCAATACGAGGCATACAGAATGTAGACAAAAAGCGTTGAAGGGGGGACGCACGAGTGTCGGCCGTCTTCCCAGTAAAGCTCATACTCACTCCAGTCTGATGCTGCTGGTTACTCATTGCCAAGTTCTGTATACCAGCATCCGTCGATGTTGTGCGCCGCAGTAGAGAGGAGCCGCATTCAACATGACGCGGTTGTTCTCAAAAATCGGGTTTTGTCGATCCTGACCAGAAAAAATATCTTCACTATAATATCGGTTGCCAAAAGTTCGAGCAATTAATTGTGTAGAACGCTGAGCACGGGAAAAAATCGTCCACTGTAGCAATATGGATCCAGGCACATCATGCGATCCACCATTCTCTGTTACAAGTTTTCCCAGTGCCGATCTGCATTTCTTAACTTTGTGCCTTCAAAAGCATGGAAATGTTGCGAAAACACCCGTTCGAAGATTGGTAAGATTTACCAAAAGTAGTGGAAAGTGATGGTGGACACCGTGAAGAAACTAATTTTGCGGTGAATCAGGATCGAGTTTTATCAATATTTACATTCGCGCGCAGAAAATGGTGTTGACGATTACACAAAATGAGTCAGCAGCTCGTCAGGCCACCAGGACGGAGATGATTTTGCAGCGTTTCGAAGTTATCGGATGTAAAAGCAGGATTTAAACTGGTTCTTCTATCAAAATTGCGAGTTTGTCGATCCTGGTGAATTGTGAAACCAGAAAGCACCAACTTCGGACGTTTGGAACACTTGCCAAAGTTCAAAACGAATTTTGTTTTGGTGGAGAACATGACTACTTTTCGGGCTCGAGCTTAAAGATTAAAATTATTCTGCGTAAGACCAACCCCAAATACTCCTGACTCACCTCCATTGCCAACATGAAGCACAATAGAGCTTCTTCAAAGATGCATGTGCTCTAGCAATATGGATGCACACACTTCATCTGACCTATCATTTACACTTTTACAAGTTTTTGGTCAGGTCACGACCCGCATTTCTGAACTTTGAGCAAGTGGCGGTTAACTCGGTTGAAATCCAAGAGTTTAATCTGAAGAAGCGATGCCCGCGCTGGACTACATGCTCAAATCAGTCACCGAGGTCATTTCGCAGTATTTCGGAAGTAATCGCAGAGGTCTAAACGTTAACGGCTTTTTACAGCAGCGCCAAGTGCTCACCCGTCAGCTATCAGGGGACAGGCTCCTGCAGCGAATACGTCTGAAGCTTCTTTTCCATCGTGCAACATAGTCAACGCTCGAGAAAACTCTAAAAGAACGGCTAGATTTCCTGCTTTTCGCGGCTCCAATGGCATGTTGTGGTATTGTTCAGCATGGCAGCTTCGAATCTCTACAGGTCTTCATTACCGTGGGCAGCGGTGGTCACTCCTGGTGCCATACGTGGATTTTGCTTTTCAAATTTGGTGCAGTTTAAAAGGCTTCACCTGGAATTGATATCAACCTGGTAAAGGTCAGCTACACTTCTGTACGCCGGGTGTACGGGAGAGTTTGGGCGTATTCACAATTTGGGCCGAAACAATTGTTCCTGGTGTCTACTGTGCGCCAAGAAGACACGAGGAGACATTTGTTAAACGTCGATAGACACTTCTTCTTGGAGCAAAACAGCCCCGAGGTAGCTGCATGGCACGACTTCAAATTATTCATAGCAAGACATACGGACGGCTTTCCTATCAATCGTAGCGTTGGACGAATCTCGAGGTAGGCGAGATTTCAGGCGACATCCAACCAGGATGTAGACGAACTCCGTTGATGGAGTCACACACCTCGTTAACTTGTTCTTTCCACACGCTCATGGGGATTGCTGCTGGTTCCTGTCTCGTTGCCAAGTTCTGCTTTGGCCTGCTTCCAAAGGAAAGACTACAGCGGCGAATACGACAGAAGCAAAACGTTGACATGGCCAGTCGTCGCTGGAATAGGAGCTACTTTGTTCAGCGAGCTTCTTCACGGTCGTGCGATGAGCAGTGGAGTTCGTGGCCACTGTACTACAGGCTACAGTAGCCTGTCCAGACAGGTGTTGCTGCCCGTGCAGCCTGCACCTGCACTGCAGGTGCTCAAATGTTCCGTTGTACTGTCAGTACTGGGCCCAGTGGGCCAAACTCTATACTGGTAATTCTTTTGCCGAGGTTTCACGCCGCCAAAGCTTAGCCGGTTGGTTACTAACGTCACGCGTAGCAATCCAGTAGAGTTGCCTCTTATCCGCTGTCAGTCCAGTTTTGGGATCATGCTCGTTCGCAATCTCCTCTCCTCTACGCTGCGATCGACGTCAGCACTGCGTGTTGAAGTCCTCGATTTTCAATCCGGCGGCACGGCACTGCAGATACCGGTAGTTGCGAGTACTGTTGGCAATGCTTATATCATTATGGCGCATTCCTGTGTGCTGCTTTACAATTTGTCCGTACGACTCCCGTCGTGTTCCTACCGACTAACATCTAACTGGGCTATTCCATCTCTACGTTGGGGCTGCTCACTCCAAGAGCTCCACCAGCTCGTCCGCCGTGGGTCTCAGCGCTGGGTTCACTTGCAGCATTCGGCCCAGCAGCGCCACCGTTTCGCGACTGACCACGTCCGAGAGCCCCCACGAGTCGATGACCTTGGCCACGCCCAGCTCGCTGAAGGCGCAGAAGGCCTTGTTGCGTCGCGACGCGTTGGACGTGAGCGGGGAGCCCGTGAGCATGATGAAGAGCATGATGCCGAGCGACCACATGTCGGCGGCCAGCGCGTCGTACCGCTGCTGGTCCACGACCTCCGGCGCCATGTAGTAGGCCTTGCCCACGGCCTCCCTGTGCCGCGATGCGGCTGGTCCGTGCTCAGTCCGAAGTCCCCGATCTTGCACACGCCGCGGCAGTAGAAGACGTTCTCGAGCGACAGGTCGCGGTGCGCGATGCCGTGCGCGTGCAGGAAGCGCAGGCCGCGCGCGCACTGCGCGAACAGCTGCAGCGCGTCCTTCTCCGGCAGGCGGTTGCGCGGCGCACGCTCCAGCAGGTCCCACAGGTCGCCGCCCGGACAGAAGTCCATGACGACGCACCACGTGTCGTGGTCCTGCACGAAGGCGCCGCGGAAGCGCACGACGTTGGCGTGCGGCGCCAGCGCCATGAGGCGCGAGACCACGCGGTGCTCGCGCCAGGGGTTGTCCATGTTGGGGTTGAGGCGCAGGGCGGCCACGGCGCGCGCGAGCGACACCTGCTTGACGGCCACGAGCTCGTCGCCGCACTGCGCGTCCTCGTAGAGCGCCACGGGGCCGTAGAGCGCGTCGCTGAGGGGCGACGCAGGCGGAAGCGGTCGGCGAACATCGTGTGCGGCATGGCGGGGTCTCTCTTGTGCGTTCGTGATGTGGCTTGTGTCTGCGACGGCAGATTGGGATGTGGGCGTTCGTGGCCGCGACCTCTCGAGGGTTTCTAACTGCTATTGCTATTGCGCCGGTAAAAATCGAAGGAAATGGCGGCGCTGCGGCAACATTTGGCTGCTGCTGCAACGTAAGGTCAGACGCAGCGTGATGACCCATCCATCGTGATGACTCTAGAAAAGGGGCAACGTTTTTCCAGGCTTTACAAACTCCCAAGGCTTGGTACCAGTGCTGGTTGAAAGCTGAAGCCCTGCTTGCCCACCAGGTATTAAATTAGCGTTGTGCTGATATCAAACTTGCCTGAAGCAGCGTCGCAGGCCCGAGTTGTTCGGCGGGGTTCCCACCCGGTAACCGGTAACCAAGCGACGCTTCACGGGCGTATGACAACGGGTGCAATCTGAGCTGCACCGTCTATCAGCTTTTCATGGTCGTCGTGGCAACTTTGCCAGCACATCGAGTGCCGCTCAGGGCAATGCCCGCGTGCGGGTATCGCTCAGGGCGATACCCGCACGCGGGCATTGCCCATACATAGATGCATTTACGAACGAGGCCCAGCGCGCGGGCGGTCCAGAAGGGTTGTGACCCACGGGTGTTATTACCCGAGTGAGGCATCGCGTTCGCGCTGAAAGCTGAAGTTCGCCCAGGTGCGACGGTACTAAATCAAGTAATGACGCTGGGGCCATCAGTCTGCGAGTCTGCCTTTAGAAGGCAAAAGGCTGTTTTTGCCTAAACCATTGGAAACGACCGGTGCTACTACATCAAAGCTAAGCCCGGAGCGGAGCCATTGCGGTCGCGTTTGCTGGCGATGGTAATCGAATTGAGACTTGCTGGCCATGCGCGCATCTGCGTAACACGCCCAACTTCTGTTGCGCCTGAGGAAAAGCTGAGGAAAAACCAGCGGCGCTCCAGGGCTGATTCCTTCCATCTTTTCTCATCGTTCGCTGTGCAGTAGTTCGAACAATAGCGCGCTGCTTATGTTGCTCGACGCGATTGCTCAACGCAACTGACCACTTGCCTTTCTGATGAACAGCAATGCCGCTTGCGCGATAATAGAACTTGCTGTCGTTTGTCTTGATGGGAATCATAGCCGTTTGACAAAACAAACAGTCACGGGGCAGACCCGTCGGGTCTGCCTCAAGCGCAATCTATCTTAGGCAAGGCACTCGGGCGGGATGGCTGGGCGCTTGACAGACAACAGGTTGGCGTCACGGGATACGTACAATAGGATGCGAGCTGTGCGTTTTGAACGCTCCTGCCAACTCAATTCAAAGGCAGGAGACGGTGCTGAAGCATTCTGTAGCATCATCAAACCTGACAATCACAGGTTGTTTGTGTTTTCCAGGATTTGCAATTGAAATGAGACTCCAATTAAAATGACGAGTGGTCTTTCTAGTCGAGCAACATATGATGCATCTTGAACTTCTTATGTTGCTGCACGCCAATTGTTCAATGTGTTAACTATTTCTCATTTTGTGGTTGCAGATCGCTCTAGTTTTGCTGACCAGGTTGCTATAGATAGCAGAGTTTGCCTCTATACTGCCCACACAGATCGAAGAGTGTAGAAAAATCCGGAAGCCTGCTGAGCCTGTGTATCTGGTGAGTTTCGTTCGTGGCCCACGAACATGCCACTATAGTGCAGAAGTGAGTGCGGAAGAATCGATCTAACGCTGAAATATTGTATACCCTGTGTGGGCTCTCGTGAAAGTCATCCCTCGTTTCACGTTTTACGTAAATATCCTTGTTTGACAAACGTTTCCTGCATGCGTGAAAAGTACTCATTTTCTGAAGTGCGTGAAACAGCACCTGGTAACACACAGGCAGATATATCGAGCATCTGGTCGCTGCTAGCACCACTTCACCGCTATTTGTCGTGGCCAAGTCCCCTTGACTTCGGAGAAGAAAGACCACTCCTAAAAAGAGATGGCTTTGATTCCAAGCTGCACGAGTGCTACTGAAGCAATGGATGAGCGAGTACTTCAGTTGTGGTCAGGCGTCGGCTCGGGTCCTGTTGCAGCAGCGCCGACACCAGACCGCATGCCTCCTTTGAAATAAACGAAGACATTTCCCACGCGTGGACGACGCGCCGCACCCCCAACTTGAAAAACTCAGCGAACTCGTTCTCATCCTCGGACGCGCGGTGCACCAGCGGCGAGCCAGTCAGCATCACGAAGAGTACGATACCCAACGACCACATGTCGGCAGATACTGGGGAATACGATTGGCCCTTCACAACTTCGGGGGCCATATAGTACGCCTTGCCCACCACCTCGGAGCGTGTGTGCTCCGTGTCGGTTGAGAGCCCAAAGTGCGAGATTTTGCACACTCCTCCACGCAACAGCACGTTCTCCAGCGACACATCTCGGTGTGCGATACCGTTCGCGTGCAGGAAGTGGAGCCCGAGTGTGACCTGGCGGAAGAGCTGCAATGCCTCCTTCTCCGGTACTCGGTGGTTCGGTGAGCGTTGCACTCGGTTCCAGAGGTCTCCCTCGGGACAATGCTCCATGACAACATACCACGACTCGTTGTGCAGGAACTCTTCACGGAAGGTAACGATGTTTGGATGCGGCGGTAGTGTCAGTATTTTGGTGATGGTCTGCCGCTCCTGCCAAGGGTTATCGGCGTTTGGGTGCGCCTCCAAAGAGTCATAGCCAGCTCAAGTGAGACCTGTTTGATGGCCACGAGCTCGTTGTCGTTGTGCGTGTCTTCGCAGGCGCATACGGAGCCGTAGAGCGCGTCTCCGATCTTGTGCTTGAGGCGGTAACGCTGACGGATCATGATTTGAGCGGGTCTTGAAGGTATTGCAGGGTTTGGGCTACTCCGGACGGTGTAGCGCCAAATCAAGAATGAACGAGCTCGCAAGGCAATGAACGCATACAGACGAGGCTGGCACTAGCACGGGATAATAGCAACCAATGTCCAGAATCCTTAGAGAAACCGCTCGTCATTGAGCACGCGATAGCAACCCATGTCCAGAATCCTTAGAAAGACCACGCGTCATTTTTTACATTGAAATGGGACTCCCATTTCAATTGCAAATCCTGGAAAACACGAACAACCTGCGATTGTCACGTTTGATGATGCTACAGAATGCTTCAGCACCGTCCCCCGCCTTTGAATTGAGTTGACATGGCAGGAGCGTCAAAATGCATCCTGTTCTACGTTTCCCGTGACGCCAACATGTTGTCTGTCAATCCAGTGTTGGCACAAAAATATCTAAATATTTTTATCGCTCCTAAAAAGATTGAAAACATATTTTTATATTTTTATTCGTACAAGTGCGATTTTGGATATATTGGTATTGTATGGAGACACCGCGCTCTATTCGGTAATTTCCTGTAACTGAGGCGGGAACGTTGAAGTCAACGGGTTGAGTCACTCAACTTGAGTGTTCACAAGATCTCGCACGAGCATTCCGGATCTCGCTTCGAGCACCCACGCTACTGTTGGACCTCATGGGGAGGATCAAAGATGAAGTGCGTCGTCAGTTCAAGCGAACGACAGAGCGAAGCAACAACCCAGCATCCGTCGGTGGTGTGGGCTGTAGTAGCAACAGAGGTGTCGTATTCAAACATTTTCATGCGATCTACCTTGCTCTGTTTTGCAAGCTTTTGGTCCAGTCCCGATCTGCATTTTTTAACTTTGAGGTTACGATGAACTCCGTGGAAATTCAAGTACTTAGTATTTGATTTGGAGAATCACGAATGCCCCGCTCCACTTGAAGAGAGCTCTGTGCCTTCAACACCACAGAACAACGAGTTTTATCATCTCTTTCTTCACTGCATTGGCGCTAAAGAGGAGCTGACCAAGAATGACCAAGCGGGTTTAGTAGATGTCAAGAGACTCCATGGCAGTGTGACTGCCATGGTATTGCGCAGACATCTTGAATTGTTCGCATACGCCCGAGGCACGTATGGCTCGAGAAGCGTTCGCTGTTTTGGACCCAGTCCGCTAAGCCCTACATCTCACGATCGTGCTTGTCTTTGGTGACGAACATGTGGAAGTAGCAGTTCTTGATGCCGTTGGCCTTGAGGTTGCTAAGATGTTGTGAGCTTCATGGATCTAACAAGTTCTATTATAGTGTTTACCTATGCGACAGAGTTCGTCCTGGACACTACCCAGGTAACACCATGAAATGCCACCAAATCTGGCATGTCATGTGGAACAATGGTGACGAGAAGCCGTCTTCGCGAGTTGGTCGCGGCATCCAGATGCGCTCGCTTGGCAAGAAACGCCGCCACCGCGCCACAGACAACGAAGAGGACGGCGGAGAGGCGATGACGGAGAGGGGATTGGAAGCGACGACGGAAACGGTTCCGGCGAAGACGACGCCGAGCAGAATGACTCTGCGAGTGAAGCTGCAGGTGCGGCGAGCGATGGGGAGCGTAGCGAGTAAATCCAGACTAGTCCTGCTACCCTCCCCCTGCAATAGAGAACCATGGATTTTCACCCAACAGTACGGCCTTCCCACACCAAAAACGGGTGAGCACCCCATAGCCCCTGCGAACACAACACGCTATGGAGGAATCCCAAATAGATTGGCGTGCCTGTGCACGCTGCCACTTTTCTACCAGGCGCGCCAGAACGGCCACAGCGGATCGAATATAGACCAATCAGAGCCCAACAAGACCTGTCGAATATAGCTCAATCAAAGGCACGCACATATCCTGATTCAAAATTCGAAATCCATTGCGCCCTTCGCCAGCTGCTCGACGAGATGCCCAAGCGGATCGACTGGAAGGACGTGGCGCTAAGCACCTCCGCCCTCGACGCGGAGGGGTGCTGGGCGCCATGAAGACGTACGAGGTGACCAAGTGCAACCAACTGGCGTGTGTGGTGTGCCCGGAGGACGCCCGACACAAGATGCGATACCGCCTACTGAACTGTGCGTCGGAGGCGTGTGCTGCGTCAATTTCCTCGCATGGGCAGGCATGCCCATGGCGAGGAAAACTTTATCGTGCATGGAGAACGATGTGGTGTCAATATTCCAGGTGGGGGAGCATGTTACAGCAGCCAGCTCCCCAGGAAGGAAGCGTTTGACGCCCAGCCAGAAGACCTACGTTCAGGAGCTGACCCTACACCACCTTCGACCAATGAGAATCAGGCACGCTATGTCGCGGAAGTTTGAGACGGTGCTCCAGGCCTTCCGAGTCTGAGCACCGTCCAAAACTTCGTGCAACACTACTCGCGGACCAACCTGACGCGCAACGACCGCGTAGACGACCTCCGCAAGTGGATCCACGAGCGTGCGTTCACTGGCCGAGAGGACTTGGCTCAGCGTTTCACTTATGCGTGGGACCTAGACGCCGACGGCAAGCCTGTTGTAGGCAACGGCTCCGAGGAGCGGCCTTTCGTCGTCGGCTTGACTACGAAGACGCTCATGCTGCGGCTGATGAGGCCTCCCGAGTCGTTCGTCCTACATGTTGACGCTACCTACAAGCTCAACTACCGGGGTACCCTGTCATTGTCGTTGGAGTCTCCGACAGCTCGCGTGGGTTTCACCTGGTGTCGATGTTTATTGTATCAGGTGAAACCCAAGACATTATACAGCCGATGCTCATGGCGCTGCGTCGACTGTACAGTGTACTCTCTGGACACGACCTGGTGGTGCAGTACGCCATGGCTGATGCAGACCAGGCCCAGTATAACGCCGTCAACGCTGTATTTGGCGACAACCCGCGCTTCACGAGCCTAATGTGCTTCTTCCACGTGATGCAGAAGGTGTACACGGCGATTAAGGCGTTTCCCTCGGATACAAAGGCTATCATAGTGCGTGATCTCTACGATATGCACTTTGCGCGCAGCCACAGCGAGTTCGTGCGGATGAGGGAGGACTTTTTGAAGCGTCTGAGGGACGTACGGGAGCTGACGAGCTTCGCGCAGTATATTAGCGGCCAATGGCTGAGCGGAAGGTACTCTACCTGGCAGCTCTACTGGACGCCCACCGGATTCGCATCCACGAACAACCCGGTGGAGACGTTTAACGCTGTGCTGAAGCGCGATTACACCCTTCGGCGCCGACTGAAAATGGGAGCGTTGCTACAGGAGCTGAGCAACTGTTGTCAGGACAAATCTGCGAGCGAGCGATTCTTCAGCCTGGAGGTGGTTCCAGCTGTAACCCTCGTACGCAGAGTCTCCGAGATGATCCGCGAGAAGCTTCTGTATGAGGGCGGACGCGATCAAGGCAATATTGCGTCCGCTGGATACATACGTGTGATTTCCTGTCCAGCTAAACGTATTCAAGTGTCCCCCAACAATCGCAGTGAAGAAGGTATCGCTGTGACTGCCCAGATGGGTGTAAACTACGCCAGGATGGAGTTTGAAGGGCAGCCGTACGGTGGCTGGGTCGTTGACACCATCCGTATGTGGTGTCAGTGCAGCTACTGGTTCGGCTTTGGCGTGTGCGTGCACGTCCTCTTCGCGCAGCGTACCCTCGAGTACCTGGACTGTGCTGGGCGGGAGATACTGGTCACGCGCGGCAAGCAGAAGAACCGTGCAGACGATTCGCTCGTCCGTGAAGGTCAACGTGGTGGCCGCCCGCTGGGTGTTGGCCCTGCACTGACGTATTGAGATCCAGCGGTCGTGTGCAAGCTCTTCAAGTTGCCCCCAGCTGCCATTTGCATTGTATGAGCTGAACCAGTCATCGACCATTCGAGGACTTTCATATTGGCGATATAGTGTGCGTTTTTCGCTTTGACAGTATATCAAATAAAAATGAACGGTGTTTAAGAAGTATCCTCCGATGGTCTCTATACTCGAAGTCGTCAACAAGAAGATCACCCTTGAAATTTTAGCGATCTCGCAGTTTTGCGACCGCTGGATCTCCTTTTGTACATTTCTCCATCCACTTTTGAAGAATCTCTTTCAGTTCTTCTTCAATAATGAATTTGACCAAACATCCTCGCATGGGTGGTGTTAAGTAGAAGGAGCACTACACGATACCGTTGAGATACGGAGTCTTACTTCTTTTTCAAAGCGCTGGGTCTCCTTTATTTGTTCCTTCTTCTCTTCGTTTCAAAAACGTTTATATGAACATTTCCTCGCATTGCCAACAACGGCACAAGTGCGAGCGTAAGGGGAAGCGTTGACTGCTCTCGTATTTCAAAAACTGAAGGACCTAGACAAGAAAGTGTAGACTACGGAGTCTAAAAGAGTTACACTACGTCTGGGAGAGATGCTCCTTCCAGCACGAGTCGCACGCACATTTGAACCAGATCTCGTTACCGTAAGAGACCGTGATCTTGGCTCCAATGTTGACCGTACTGATCATACGGCACAGCACCTTCACCTGCGTCCTGTTCTGCATTTCGACGAATTGTACGTTGGGGCGACACGCGTGCTGCAAGAATCTCGCGATAGATCCAGCCGCCAGCGCCTCGACGTACACAAAGTTTCCACGCCTGGTCTTCTCGTTCAGCAGCATGGTGTATCCGCTGTTCTGCTTCATCGCCTCCTCCGGCTGGCCTTCGCGCATGGCCTCGTACTCCTGCAATGTCCCGCAGTACTCCGCAACGATCTCGCCAGCCCACAACATGTGCGTCGTGTACACACCCAGACCCAGACGCTGAGTATCATAGACCCGTAGGCCTGGGTGAGTACGTGGAGCGTTGCTGCAAAGCGCGGCGAGCCGGCAGATGTCCGGCGTGCAGTAGAACGCGGTGTCCGCGTTCCGGCACACGTGCGCGAAGCAGTCGCCGTAGCACAGGCACGGGTCGACGTCGCCGGCGTCCACGAACTACAGCCCTTCCTGCACAATGTTCTCCGAGACCTCTGTCACGTAGTCCGGAAACGGGACGGACACAATGACGTCCGTCTCGGCATCATTGGGGTCAGGTTGAGAGGACGGGATGTACACAGGTTTCTGTATGCGCACGTTCGCCAACTTCGCTCTCATGCCCGGCATTTGCAACAACTCCTTCATCGTCTTCGCCCTCAAATTGTGCGCATGGTAGATGTTGGTGCCGCTGCGGGTTGGCGCGCGTCTATTCTGGTATCATTTCTTTCTTGATTTTCCGACATGATAGCCGACCTTGCTCTCCTTCCGTCTGTGGTACTGTGCCTCACGCTGTGCGAGCGTGGGGATCGCCAAAACCCCATGCAGGACGACAAGCTGCGATGGCGTGGGCTGACTAGCTTCTTCGTGTTGGTCTGGCTGGTCTGGCTGATCTGGATCGTTGTCTTCAACCATTTCCTCGGATTCCAGGTGTGCATGCTCCACATCCACCTCGCCTCCACCATCTCTGACTTGCTTAACTGCAGAATTCTCACCGCTGGCCTTCTTCTTGTAGAAAGCTCTCGTGTTCATGGACACGAAGGCCAGGGTGTTCATCCTGTACAAGTCCCCCGAAGTGTCGTCGTCTTCACTGACAATCTCCACGTCCGACCTGGACGACGACTCCGAATAGTAGAAATCTTGAGGGCAGTACGTTTTGCGCGATCCCGCGCTTTCACCATGCCCCGGTGGTTTCGCTCCATGCGTGGGGGCCAGAGCGGAGGACGTTTGACGGTTCATGCGACTGCTGGACGTCTTTTGGCCTGATCACGGACGGATCTTTTCGCCTTCTTCACTGGAGGCTTCCTGGCTGCTCTTTGCGAGGTTTCCTCGGATGGATGACCTTGCGCTGGGGTGGCACGAGCTTTGGGTGGAGCAACAGGGGCCGACGAACGACCACGGGGAGTGCTGACCCGCTTACAGAGCGCGGTCTTCTTGGCTTTCCTCTGGCCCTTGGCGGTAGTGGTTGCCGTGGGAACTGGAGCCTTTTCCTCGTATGCATCCTCTTCCCCGGACACGTGCGCATCCGTGTGGCCGTGCGCGACGGCCACAGCAGCCGTGGTTGAGGCGCTGGACGTCATGGAAGTCGCCTGGGCGTCACCAGCAGTTGTCTGCATCGATCTCGGCGCGACATCGACCTCATTGGCGGGGCCTGCGTCACGTAGGTCCATAAAGGCAGCGGTAATGATGTTCTGAACCGACTGAGCGAAGCGAGTGCGGTCGGACAGAACCTGGAACTCGCCCGAGACAAGCGTGTAGGTGCGCAGCTTGCGCCAGTGGCACGTCACCTCCTCGCCGTCCCGATTCGACACCTTCTTGATCATCATGGTTGGCGGGATAATCTCGTCCGTCGAGACCTCGATCGGGGCGTCCGCCTCGTCCGGCGAATCATCCACGCGCTTCAAAACAGCAGTCCGGTAGCCACGGGGGTCGCCGGCGACATACATCTGGCTGTGGTACGTGATCGTGTCCCTAGCGTACAGCTTCATAGGCGGGAGCTGCGGGCGGACAGCCCGACCATGGCGACGTGGAGGATGCGGCGGCCCGAGTCTTGGGAGCGCCTTACAGGAACAAGAATGCTGCTCTGACAGGCCACAAAAAGAACAACTTTCGGGTCACATTCAGGTAACACACATCCACCGAGATTGATGGTCTTCCTGCTGACGCGGGTGCGTCAGCCACTCCAGCAGCGGGGGTAGGGGTTCCGCCTGCGCTGGGCTGGCCGGCAGAAGGGCCGGTCTGCTGCCCCGCCCATGTCTTTTGTGTTGGAGTCTTGTTGTGTTGATCAAATCGGTTCATGTGAAAATAAGGTAATCTCCCTGCAATACATGTAGTAGCAATCAATGATGACTCCATACATAGTCGAGCAATTTTGTTTGCATTCTGTTCGCCCCCGATAAAGGGACACGTAAACTAGTGTGATGTACGCCCTGTTAAATGTCTTAAGCTTGGCTTCGGGTGTATTCAACTACATGTGAGTACAAAGCTCTGCCGTTGGACGAGCAAGCGATCTGGTCGACTTATCGCAGTGCATAAACATAATTCGTACTTATCAAAGGCAATACAAATGCTTAGTGTAGCCTGATCTTAACAGGTTGTATATACAACATGTGGCTACAAAACGAGGCTATCAAGGAAGCCGAAAAAGCCCGTGAGTGCGGGGGGTAATGCAGGAGACACGAACGGAGAAGAATCCTGGGCAAAGCACGTCCACTAAGACAGTTCGAGCCTCACCAACAAGGAAGTGGGCGAAAAGCGGACAAGAAACCATCCCTGCCAAATGGATAGCGGGATGCAATGATGGACGCCAACCACGCGAATGAAGACGAGGAGATAAGAAACGAACGACAAGAGCAAGGTGGTGAAGAACAAACGCGACACACGGGGAAAGCCGATGAGGTGGATAGCCGCGAAGAAGCAGAGCCAGTCATGGATACGGATGTGGACATGACGGAGGAGGATCCGGAAACTGAGGAGGCGAAGGAGAGGAGCAAGGCGAGATTATCGAAGACAAGAAGCCGATAGCGTCGCCGACTAATACTTCCAAGAAAGGAGCATCTGATGACCACGGAGCGGAAGCGCACGGATACCCAAAGTCTCCACGAGGACGGTCGCCTACACGGCGGCAAAGTAGGTCAAGGAGTTCAAGAAGAGCGATGGAGCGAGCAGAGGGTTGCGCAAAGGCGGCAACAGCGAGCCTGCAAAGGGCTGCAGGGGTGATAGCTACCAGTGAAGGGGGCCACCGTACGGGGATCCAACCGAGTGCATCACCAGCAGTGAAGCTGGAAGATGGGTGATCACGCTCTCTTAGACAAAAGGAACCCGGCAACGGCTTAGCAGAACATGCGAGGACAGAGGAGGCAGCAAACTCAGCAGAGCAGCAACCCAACAAGCGACTTTCGCCGACGAGATCGTGGTCACCAAAACGGGGGTCGCCGAGCAGACAAACAAGAAAAGCAGCGGTCCGAAGCAACAGTATATTCACCAATTCCTCTCTCCAACTAAGGCGGTTGAACACAAGCAAGATGAACAGGGGAGAGATGTGCAAGAAGCAGCAGCTGTGACAGCACTGGCAACAATTGGAGAGAATGAAGCAGAATGTGAAAGGGTGGAGCAGATACCAGACTTCGCCATGGAGGATGTGGGCACGCCAGATTCGGAGGTGGTGTGGAACGACGACTCAGATGAGGTGGAATTAGTGAAAGTGGTGCCTACTACGGACAAGGAGATGCAGCTCGAGGATTGGATCAACCTGCTCGGAGGTAAAGTGGCGAAAGTGGCGGCCTTAGGGCATTGTGGATGGTTGGCGTATTGTGGAGATTTGTATAACGTGGATGAAGGATTAGCAGAACCAACAGCAGAAGTGGCAGCCGCGGCTAATTTACTTAAGCGAGAAGGAATTAATGATATGATCGCAGCCTTACCTGAGGAAGCTTCCATCCCTGCAGAGGAGTTCAAAGTAGAATTGAAGGAGAGTGGATGCAATATGGCAGCCGACAGTTCAACTTCCGAGCGATTGTGTGCACTGGCGAATCACTACGCGGAGGAGAGAGCGAAGTCAGTGAGGTCACAAATACTTATGCACTTTTGGGTGCGCGCAGCCCATTAAGGCAATGGCACGGCATGCCCGGGAGTCGATTTACGTGCTAGATGTGCAAGAAGACGGAAAGACCACGGTACAAGTCTATGTGTATCGTGACGTGGTTACTCCGACAGGCGAGGTTTTCGAAACCGGAACGGTATGTTTCATTCCCACGGAGCACATTGAAGTCTTGTTCACAGAGCTGATACAAGCTCCACCGGTGCTCATTCTGAGATAGCAGAAAAACAGGAAACCATTTTGAAGCGACGACATATACTTCAAACTGAAGCATTTTGAGGGTGACGTGGATCTGTATATACAGCATAATTTAATTTTGAACTTGGTATACCTCAAGGGTTGGGCGAGATGGTGAATTAATAGGAGAGTGGTGCAGACGTTGCGCGCTGTGCGCCGTTTGGCTGTCTATGCTGCCTTACAACTTTATATACAGCATCGATAATCTGTATATGCATGGTCGTTGCACTTTACTACCTTGCGTTTCACACTGCACGTTCAGTACAGAACCTGAGTGACTTGGCTTCATTTCTAGATATTTTTGTAGAAAATTGGAAAAGGAGGTGATCCAGAAGATGCAGATCAGACAAATAGTGAAATCAAATATATATGGGTTAACAAGAGCGTCGTCGACATTATATTTCGAGCGGCAGGCAGCTTATTTCGCAGATACGGCAAGACATAATTTGCTCTGATGACCATTGCTTCTATCGCGACTTGTTGGGTTTTGTCTAGGTGTGATTGTGCCGGTATCACGAAAGCATAGTTTTCATCCATTGACGCGAGCTCGGCTTGACTGTATAACCTGCTAGAGTCAGTAGTTTCTTCTACTTGTGTCACGTCACCATGGTCACCTCGAAAATCGCGAGAACCGTGGCCCGTGGCGAGGTGCTGTGTGTCACAGGCTGCGTCTTTCGTTTTTCTAAAACATCCTAAATTCCCAGCGGTGCACTCCGGTAAGCTGAGTACGCGTGACGGCGCACCACTCGAAATGAACTCTGGTATAGAACTGTCATGTCGGCGTGCTCTGAGCACTGTTTTCTCTCGACGATGAACCCAAGCCGCTTCGCAAAGGCGTGATCGCCGTGTTTACTCGGATAGCCTTGCTTTCTGCTTCGACGGCATTTGTACCGTTTGTTCTGCGGATGGAAACTAGAAGTGACTAACCTCTCACCCATCCTGAAAAAGGAATAACTGACTTCTGACTCTTCGTTCGCAAGTCACCCATGGCCTTTGGACTTGGGAATAAGGCAAGCACTACAAAACAGTAACGGGGATGTACGTCTAAGCTCTTATTGTATGATTTCATCAAAATAATGTTGTCGAATATAATGAATTTATCAAGCAGTTGCAGATTCTACTGCTGGAAGCACTAGCAAACGGAAGAGAGGTGACTTTGATCACAACAGAGTGCAGTAAACAACATAATGTAATGAACAGGAACGTAAGATTATCGCGTTGACATCCAGTTCAATCGGATAGATGATACTAGTACTTAAGGGTTGCTTGTGCAACGTGTGAAGCCCACCGTGGACCAAACAGTTTGTGTGCGCAGCACACTGACAGTCGAATTTTCGTCTACCGCGGGACGCGTACTTGAATGTCAATTCACGCAAAGGTGGGATGTCTGCGATCGCGAAAAGGCCAAGTCGTGTGGTATTGGTCATGTCACACTCGAACATCGCGCAGTTAGGGTTGCACGAGTGATTAATTAACCTACTCGTGATTCCACACGAAAACGCGTCTACAAAGACTGATTTGCCTCCATTCCACCCGGCCTTTGTCCGAAACTGCGCTTGATAGCGTTGGTCTGCTCTCATAGTGGCGTCGGACCCGTACAAAATCTCGCCGACGTATTCGATCACAAATGCACCTTTCGGGATTCGACTACTTGAGACGACTCCAAGCCCCACACGCGTCGCAACCAAGTCGAGTGGGAAGTCTTGCTTAAACCGATTACCACAATCATAACCAATTGAGCAGTTGACGTCGTTGCAAACCGTGCACGTTGCCACGTTGACGCAAGAGCTCAACAAATGACTTTCATCCACACAACTGCAGTAGCAGAGGCACGGGTCGTCATCGTAGCGAGGTTTCTTGGGGACTGGATATGGTTGCGATTTCAAACAAAATGCTGCGCTCGATGCGGATCACTGTTGCCGGCCACGCCTGCGGCTCAATGAAGGCATAGTCTCCACCAACTGGAGGCGTATCAGTGATGGGAACAACTGCTGGTCGGTGGCGCATCGATGTAGTATCGTTTGAGCCTTCAACTTCGCCGTGGATATGCTCCAGAATACCGAGTGGAACTTGAAAAAGTCGGTCCAACGCCTCTTGAGCGTCCTGGTTCAAAGCCCGATCGCGGACGCCGAAATGGTTGACGCTCCTTCGGATAACGATGACAATGGGGATCAATTTGACGACATATATAATGGAATGACCGAGGGATTTGAGAATGATTGGGTCGATCAAGACAGCAGTGATGATGACAGTGAACATGACTTCAGTGGGAGTAGAGCTGAAGCTGTAGAAGACGATGCCACTGCACATCAAAATGAAGCGGATAGTGATGAAGATATGACGAAAACTGCTGAAACTAGTGGAAGTGCCAGTGCCAGTGATAATGGGAGTACTAAAGATGATTATGGGGATATTGCGACGGGAACACGAAGGTCTACTCGTGTGCGACGTTCTAATCGTCGTTATGACTCGCGAACATTTGTACTCACTCAGACATTAATCCAGTGCATGATGATCGCGACCATGTGGGATTTGTTGAACCCAACCTCAGTGCAGCAGGCACTTGCATCCGAGCATGCCGATTAGTGGAAGCTTGCAATGGATGTCGAGTACGAATCATTGATGAGAAATGAAACCTGGGAGTTGGTGACAAGACCAAAGCGAGACCGGAACCAGCCCATAAACATTTTGACGTCACTGTAGGTGCAAGCGTTGAAACGAAATGAAAAGGGAGATATAGAGTGCTACAAGGTAAGACTGGCAATCAAAGGTTATCGGTAGAAGTACGGGTTGGATTATTTGGAAACGTACTCTCCGGTTGTACGCATTGAGTCTGTGCTGTTAGTTCTGATACTGGCGCTGCAACTAGGGCTGGATTATCGATATGTTGATTTTGTGACGGCGTTCCTGAACGATGTACTGCAGGGTGTTGACATTTATATGGAGCAGTCCGAGGGGTATGATGATGGGACGGGAAGAGTTTTCAAACTGCTGAAAGACCTATACGGCCTAAAGCAAGCTCCCGGATTTGGAATAACACCTTGCACCAGCATTTAATTGACATTGGATTCAAGAAGTGCACTCTTGACGCCGGAGTATACTGGAGAAGGGAACTCACAACAAGATTGTTCTTACTGTGTACGTCGATGATATTGTAAGGTCCTCTTGGTTTTGCTTTTTCGTCTGGTGAAGTTAAACCAGAGAGTTAACTACGTCGCTGACGTCGTTACAGAAAATGTATCTGGTGAAGTCCGTTAGTCAATCAGAATAAAGTCGCGTTATGGGGAGTGACTTAACTTAACGAGATATTTGAGCGAAACAAATACGCGCTAATAGCTGCTGATCCAAGATATATTCAGAAGGTAGTGGAAGCTCTCGGCAAGAAGTTGAAGTTGAAAAACTTAGGCCGTGTGAAGCACCTACTGCGAATGGAAATCAACCTTGTGCCGGGCAAGATTGTGTGTATTTCCCAAACTGCTAATGCCGAGCGCATGTTGCAGAAATTTGGGCTAGCTGAGGCTAAGTCCATTCGATCACCGCAAATGCACAATGAGCCAACTCTTCGTGTCGAGACGAACCCCAAGTTGATTAACGATCCTGCATTACAATTTCGAGAAATGATTAGGTCGCGTCAATACCTTGTCCACTGTACAAGGCCTGGTTTGGCTAGTGCAGTACGGACGTTGGGGAGGTATGGAAGTGCATATTCAAAATCGAATTTTCGACAAGCTCATGGTTGTAATGCGGTATCTACGTGATACAAAGCACTTGGGATTGGTATATCGCTACGAAGACAGTGACAAGCATGGAATAAAGCTGGATGCGTTCGCGGACGCAGACCACGCTGGATGCCCGGAGACCAGCCGATCTGTGAGTGGCTGGCTTCTGCGTCTCAATGACAATGTGTGGGTATTGACAAAGGAATAAGCAAGGCAGTATTGCGGATGATACTTGCGCTGCTGAATTAGTTGTTGTGCACAAATGCACAAAGGAGATCATGGGCTCAATTGATGTTGCAAGAACTGGGTATCAAGCAACAACCAGTTGCTACATTGTACTGCGATAATCAAAAGTACCATTAAAGAAGTTGAGAACAGTGGGAATTCGCAGAATAGAAACATTTAGCGAAGAAGACGCGTTCAATTGCTGAATGGATAGGTCGTGGTCGATTGAAGAACGAGTACGTACCGACGGCGCAAAATGTCGCTGATATATTTACAAAAGCTTTGGGACCGTGTGTTTTTGAGCGTCTGCGCGACCAGCTCAACTTAGAAGACGTTCGAGAAGCTTTTGGTTGTGACATTGATTCTGATGTCGAGATGAGTGAAGAATATGTATGCTGCGGCAACCTACAACCAAGACCTGTCATGCATGTGGTGCAAAAGGCAACATTTATTTTTGGATTGAGATGATTCGTTGAGCAACAAAATTGAAGTGGGGGTACGAGACACTGAGTGTGTCGAGTGATCACTTCGGCGGCTTGTACGATTGTTGGCTGAGTGCCCAGTGGTGAGACTGTTGAAAAACAAGAGAGTGGTGGTTGATTACGACGCCTTTTACTATGATGGAGAAAGAGAGTTCTTGTGAACGAGATCTGCGGGTTCTAAGAACCGCCCACCTGCATGCGTGCAGCTTTGTTCTCGAATATAATCAAGACTCGTCTATCGGGGGTTATCGCATGAGGTGATTTCCCCTACAACAACACTTAAACAACAATCATAACTTGTTTTCACTCGAACTACACACTACGTTTCCTGTGTTCTTCTCTTCTTCCGTGCGCGGACACTGCAAGTCCCCTCTCCACCAAGAGTTCTGCACACGTGAAGTACTGCGTGGGCTATTGAAGTTCTCGTTGATTAGACAAAATAAACCACTCGGGGGATTACACTACACCCTCGCACGCGCTCCGCGCGGACCCAAACAACCCCTGGTAGAAATGCTGAACCCTACCGAGCTTCGCGCGGGTTTTATCGCTGCGCTCGTTGGGAGTTGGACCCTACCGCGCTTCGCGCGGGCTCGCTCGCTGTGTTAAAGCTCCGGGTTATTTACCCAATCAGATTCATTTTGTTCGTTGAGCAGTGTGGGGTCCTTCGTTGTGGAGGCCAGAGATGAACATCCTGTTTTGAAACGTTTCTTTCCCAGCCTTCGAGCAGCTCTAGTAATCAGTGGCATAATCGGTACTCCTTTTACTTGCCACTTAGGATAAATCTGACTTCTTTAGATTTACGAGGCCGTTTTTAAGAACGATAGATGTTCTGTTGCACGCATGGCGCAATGCTCGTTATTTTCATGTGTGCTTTGCTGGGGGTTGCGACGAAAAATTTAATTTCTCACTCATTTTATTGAATTCTGTCAAGTAATATGAAATGGAGGGGTAGTTTGTGTTAGATCTCATTTAGCACCAGCCAAAATATAACCCAGTCTTAATATTTGGTTAACGTTCCGGAACAAAAGTGAAGTGAACGGCAGTTCACTGCACTGTGAATTGCAGTTCACTTAGAGTTTGTATACACAAACTCATTGCTTTCTCTAAGCAAGCTGATGTGTGCCCCGTCACACTTCGTAGCACTTGTAGTCAATCCAAGCCTACGCAGGTAGCGATTGTTCTACCCGAATCCTCTTGGGACTGTAGTCACGAGTCAAGATGGAAGACAGAAATGAGTTTCCTCATTTGAACGACTCACAGGTCGAGTCAGTTCGCAAGATGGCAGACATCTTTGGAGTAGAAGTACTCCGTAGTTTGGCGGCGTCAACGCCAAACTAACAAGTCGAACACGTCGCGGCGTTCGACGAGTACGAGCGAGGATTAATCGCTCATGTTCGAGGCACCATACAGCCTCCGGTCAGTGAGACTAAACCACTGACCACCAAGCATTTGCGGCTAAAGCTTACCCCTTATGAACGAGAGAACCTTCACTTCTGAATCAGAGAAGTAGAGCTCGTCATGGACGCGGCTCTCATCTCGAGTGAACGACTTCGTGTCGCTTTTGCTCTTTCACACCTTAGGGTGTCGAGCTAAGAGCTGGGCGTATACGCGTGAAGCGACGACCTCTGGATGATTTGCATCAAGGGCTCAGCTGGCAAACAACTTCGAGCCGCCTTCCATCCGGCGAACTTCGAGTATCGCCAGCGCTCGAGCTTCCTGTCGTGCAAACAGGGAAGGCGCGAGCTGCAGGAGTACATCCAAGAGATGCGAGAGCTCACCGCATCTCTAGTGGGAAAACCACTTCCGGAACACATTAAGGTGACTGTGTTCGTGGACGGCCTACGGGTTGGTCCCGCACGGACCCAACTGTTCAGGGTACAAGCTAGTAACCCTTGAAGCGGGGGTGCGAATCGCTCTTCAGTAGGAGTACGGCCACAGACAGGCCCACACGCCAACGAATGCGCGGCCCGGAAGATCAGCACCCGCCGCGAGCGCTGCTAGAGCCTCCTCTTGTGGTCCGGTTCCTATTGACCTTGACCTGGCCGAGCAGCAAGATATCCGCTGCTTGGGCTGCGGCGAGTTGGGGCACATGAAACGTGCATGTCCTGCGGAGGACCAGCAGTGACGCTTTCCTCCGAGACATGTTGGTCTCAAGGGCCGCTGGCAGAAGCCGCGACCCCGTGGCCAGGGGAACCCGAGAAACCAGTAGGGGCGGGCGCTCTACTGGGGAAGACCTAAGTCTTCATGAGCGGTGTGCGGGTGGCGCGCACCATGAGGATTTATCCCCTCAGAGTCTTGCTCTCTCGAATCAGAGAAGAGCAGCGATGGGCTGATTCTTCCTTTCGGGTTTTGATCGACTCTGGGGCGTCGAAGAACTTCGCACTCCGCCAGACGGTCGCCAAGAATGGCGACAAGTTAGCTGATGATCTGCGAGAGAACAAAGGCTACGGGCAAGTCACTTGCCGACGGTACAGTGATCACAGTACCTAAGGTTCGCATGGGCATTGTTATCAAATTTGAAACCTTTGATAGTCGTGAACGGTTCACCGTTCTAACAATGGACAAGTACGACTTGATTCTAGGGATGCCATGGCTCGAGAAACACGAGCCATGGATCGACTGGCGCGGCAAAGCCATTGGGGCCAGCCGTCCTGCCGTATCTGACAGAGCATTGGTGAGTCATGTACCCACCCCTGACAGATACCGAGGAATCCGCAAGGATCACCAGGGCGCAGCAGCGTCCGAAGAGGTTTTGGCCCCACCGCCGTGGTGAGCGTGTCTTCTGTGACTGCAGACGAAGTTGCAGTACGTCAGAAGACCTAGCCCGAGACGGACGGCAATCTGGGTCCACCAAAAACTAGCTTGGTGGCAGGAACCCCGACTGTGGCGACGTCAGGAGATGTCCGCCAGGTGGGTAACTTAGGTCCGCACCCGGTCACCCAGATCATAACTAAAGAAGAGTTGTTGGTAACAACTCTTGTGTGGGTAACAAAGTACCACACGAAACCTTAGCGGTTTGTGATGTCCTTGAACGGACATCGCCCGACGGGAAAAGCGTAATCTCATGTCGAGGTCGTCGATAGCGAGATCATCGCCACCGTCGTATGTCGGGTCTGGCTACAAGCCAGACTGCAGTCACGTCAAGTGACTCGGAGCCCAGGACCCAGGCTCCTCCGACACGGCCGGTGGAAGAGTGTTATCACTTTTTATTGGCGAAACAGGCCTCCGCTTGAAAACGGACGCGCGCATGTTAGAGCCGCTGCCCAAGGTGTCAGAACTTCTGAACCTCGAAGAAATGTCAATGAATGACTTTCTGACCGACCTCAGGGACGGTGATATTGCGGAGGTGGCCCTCCTCAAACGAGAGACCCCGCTGAAAATTTGAGCTCTTCTTCTGTGATAGACGAGGATGTCCTGGAGGAGTTCACACGCCAGCGCGTAAAGCGCTTGGGTGTTGAGATTCTCAAGAACCCGACGGATCCATTGTAACCCCTGGTGAGGAATACTCGGACGTGGTATAAAAACACCGTCCCAGCTCCCACCTGACCGCGGGGTGAGGCACGAGATCGATCTCGTGCCAGACACAAAGTACTGTGTCACCAGACAATGGTCACTGCCGCGCGAGCAGTGTGAAGTCATTGATGACTTCTTTGCCGCTAAGGCGAAGGCAGGCATGGTGCGGGAATCGAAATGCCCCACTCCACGCCAACTTTTTGCGTCCGGAAGCCGAACGGGAAGTGGCGTCTGGTTCACGCTTTCGACAAGCTGAACAGCGCGACGGTGCCTGTCCCGACACCCATCCCACGCAGGGATGTGTTGTTGAACAATATAACAGGCTGTGAACTCTACAGTGCCTTGGATCTGGTAGATGGATACTACCATATCCTGATGCGAAAAAGCGACATCCCTTTGACGGCGGTAAGCACGCCAAGCGGGATGCTCTGAGAGTGGCTGGTGATGCCACAAGGGTTGTCAAATGCCCCAGCGACCTTCAATCGCTGTTCACGCAGCTATTCATGCCGCTCCGTACGTTCACACAGACGTACTTTCACGACGTCTTCGTCCATAGCCGAGCCGAGGATGGCAAAACGGCTATGGAGGTGCATTTGGAGCACCTCCGTCGAGTGTTTGAGGTAATGAGGGCCAACAAGCTCTTTGCCAACATCGACAAGTGCGTCGTTGCGGCCCCATAGATTGAGGTCCTCGGTTGCTTTGTCAGCAACGTAGGTGTCCGTGCGGAGCCTGAAAGGTGAAAGCTATCGCTGCCTGGCCGACACCTCGGTCTCAGAAAGACGTTAGAAAGTGGTTGGGCTGAGCCAACTATCTGCACAAGTATAGCGCAGGCTATGCGGGTTTGGCTAAACCCCTGTCAGATTTCCTTAAGAAGGACTGTGACTGGTGCTGAAAGCACCGTCACCAAGACGATTTCGATAAGGTCAAAGAAAGTCTGCAACATGCACCGGTCTTGGCTTGGCACTGCCAGACGAGACGAAACCGTTCAGCATCGTCTGTGACGCTTCCGACTATGCAATCGGTTGCGCACGACGGCAGAACGACTCGGATGGACACGAGCGAGTTATCTCGTTCCAGTCCAGGCAGCTCAAAGTGGCCGAACAGAACTACCCAGTTCATGACAAGGAGCTCCTTGCCATGAAGTGTGCGCTCGTAACGTTCCGAGTGCATCTTCTGGGCTCAAGTCAATTGTGATCTACACAGATCACACGTCCTTGCGGACGGCGATAAACTCGCCACATGTCTCACAGAGAATCGTGCGTTGGCTGTTATTCTTCGAGGAATACAACTTCCGCGTTGAATACAAGCCCGGCAATGTTAATGTGCTTGCAGACGCGCTTTCGTGACGCCCGGGCTATGAGTTAGCTCCTATTAGTCGCGTTATGACAGATCTGTACGATCGGATACGCATGGCGTATCGTGAGGACGATTCTCTCGCCCCTCTAGTCCGGTTCCTCTCTGCGTGGAAGGACGTCAAGTCTGAGTGACTCCCGCCACGACAGAGGTCCCGCCCTCATCGTTATGAATGGACCGATAGTCTTCTTCATTACAGAGTGGATCCCACAGACCATCATCGGGTTGTGGTCCCTCAAGATGAAGATCTTAAGTATGACATACTTCAGGAGGCGCATGACGCGCCTTCCAGCGGCCATGTTGGCCGCGAAAAGACCTTCCAGTCGGTCTCGCAGGCGTTCTGGCGGACCCACATGTACAAGCGAGTCGCCAACTACGTACGGACATGCGAAACATGTCAGCGAGTTGAACCCGCAGGCCATACCTCGGCTTCATTACAGAGCCTAGCAGTCGCAGTGGACTGCTGGGAGTCGATGAGTCTCGACTTCATCTTTGGCCTTCCGGCGGACGGACACGGCAACACCGGAATTTTGGTGTTCGTGTGCCGTCTGAGCAAGATGGTGCATTCACTTCCAATTTAGACGGCGACTGCTCACGGGACTGCGGACCTGCCAGCGGACAAAGTGTGAAGCAAGCAGCCGGGGGTGGTTTGGAAGGCCACGAAACCCCTGGTATACAATCTTCGGTATTAAAATCCGAAGGGACGCCACAAAGTAGATGAAAGGGGACGCGCCGCTGAGAAGCTCGAGGTAGTGGAGCGGGAGATGGCGACGACAGCGAAGGAAGGAAGCACCACCGGAGGGAGGAGCAAGGAGAAGAAGACGGAAGAGGAAGGTTGGCAGACAGCAGGAAACAGCTAGCCGAAAGGTGAAGGACAGCAAGCAGGAACGAAAAGCACACCAAACACGAAGCAGAGCGCACGCAAGCAATCACCGAGGAAGAAAAACGACGGAGCAGACGGAGGAAGAAGCAGAATCGATCTGTCAGAACGGGAGCCGCAGCTCCTGACGACCGAATGACCGCTAACGAGCAGCTCAAGAACTACGTGAGTAACGACGCTCCACCTGAGTACATATGGCAGACGGCCAGACGTCTCAAGGAGAGAGGGAAAGATCAACGGCTCAACGACTTTTTAGTGATGTTGTCGACGTCGGCGTACTCGGAGGAAGCCAAGACAGTCCTGATGGGAGAGTGGTCGGATGAGGCCTCAGACGAACAGAAAGAGAAGTACAAAGGTCTTCAAAGCTACTGGAACAAGGCAAAAACGGAACACATCACAAGATTGGGGCTTTTACTCAAGGAGTGGGTGCACAACATGAGACTAAGTAAGGAAGAGGTGGAGACAAGGCTCAGGTTCATGCATTTTGAAGAAACGGAGACGGAGACACCGACATCGGAGGAGTCAAGGTCGACAAGAACGTCATATCTAGGGGCAGTGCAAGGCAAGACAGCTGATACTCAACAAGAAACAAGAACCCATGAGCAACAGAGACTACATGAGTTATGCACTAAGTCTTTCGCGGAGCTGTCGAAACTCAGGCAACGGACCGAGCAGGAGAACAGAGCTCTGCAACTGATCATGTCGCACGAGCTCGAAGTGCCTGAACCTCCTCGCTTCCTCGTGCAATCATTAGACGCGCCCCAGCTCGCCAAGTTTACTGACTTCTTCCTGACGCTGGAGTACCCAATCTACGCACACTTGGCATCCAGGCAACGGTTCTCAGCGGACATGACGAAAAGCGCCATTCTTGCACAGATAAATGTGGGATCGGAGGCGGCGCCCAAGCAAAATGCTGAAATAGCGGAGTTCAAGACAAGCCTGTCGAGAATCACGCTGAACCCGGAAACGAGAATAGTCACGGTCATATTCACCGGCAAGAAAGCAGCCCAACGATGGCCGGATTGGAAAATTCCATTAGGCAGACGTCTATTGCCGCTAATTGACTATGAAGCGCAGAGAGAGAAGGCGAAAACAACCTATGAACTCATCCACATGGATTACTATGCTTTCACACTTGTCGTGAGAAAAGGGGCTTTTACAGCGACGGACATGCACTGGCTTCTAACGACACTGCTCCGGCTCGAGGTACAAGCGATGCGTCACCCACAAACCAAAGAGCACGGTGTCAACGACAAACAATGGCAGGTCAAAATTCGTGCACCAGCGTGTCCGAAGTTCCTGTGAAGCTGCTCGGCGCTCCGGATTGGGGCCGTGGAGATAACGGTGTATCACATGAGGTTTTCATGAACTGGCCGTGTAAACATTGCGCAGCTCCTGACCATCCATCGTACGTTTGCGCGCTCACTGCGGAACAAGCACAAGGGGAGATCAAAAACCATATGAAGACTCTTAAAGGAATGGTGCCATCGCAACAAGGGCAGGGAAGCAGAACGTACCAGGCGAGGGAGCAGCCACGGACTCTCGAAGACTTGGACAAACTGTTATGCGGACCTGTCGAGAAGGAGGACAGAGGAGAAGCCAATGCGACTACAAGTGACAGACGGTCGACTGCAGCGACGGGAGGGAACGACCCACCAGCGATACCGCAGGAATGGAATCAATCCACGCCCACAGCGCACGGGGATGGCAGGACGGAGACGTCACGACAGCAGCGCAGGGAGGAAACAGATCCAGAAGACTACGAGAAGCAGAACGCACAGTGGACCAACAAGGACGACGAAGGCGGCGAGGCAGACTTCCTGGACATTGATATGACCAACGCAGAGGACGACGACAGCGGAGGAGGCGGAGTACGTGCAGACGACGAGAGGCACAAGGACAAGCAAGTAGACGAGCGAGCGACAGCGGAGCAGAGCGACAGGACCACATTTGGGCCCGGAGGAAACAACCACAACCCCGGAAGCCAGGCGTATCGGAGGGACGACGATCAGCGACAACCACGTGCACAGCAGGCGGCAACAAGGGAGACACACAGAGGAAGGACGGCGACGAAACATTCACAACGGACGCCGTCGCATTCGCCGAAACGACGAACCCCGGATGAATGGGAAGATGTGACGGAGGAGGAGAAGTTCTCGGTAGACAGCAGCCGGCACGGCGACTAGAACGAAAAGATCACGATCGACGTCGCCTGCCAAGAGATCCAAGACCAACGACGCGAAGAAGGAGAGACCGCATCAACAAAGCTTCATGCACCAATACATGGAGCCAAGCGAGACAACGAGCCAATTGGCACAGCAGCAACAAGGTTGAGACGAACAAGACCTTCTAGCAGCGAAGGAGGAGCCAGCAACAACCCCGAAAAAGGAGGACCCACTCAGGCCAACATCGATGACGACGGATACCAGTTCATGGGTATCAAGCCATCAGTGGAGGAACGAGCGACGCTGGAGAAATGGCAAGCCATATTGGGGAGCGAAGTCACACCAGTGGCAGCGAATGGTAACTGCGGCTGGACGGCGTTTGATGCAGGACTGCGTAACGTCGCGGAAGGATTGGTGGTGATGAAGCCAGACACAGTGGACGCGATCAATGCGACCAAGAAACAAGTAATGAACGGCATGATCGCCAACCTCACGGACGAGATGACTCTACATCCAGAGCAAATGAGAGTAGAAGCGGCAGCCACGGGACGACGAGTGGAGAAGACGATGTCCAAGGAAGAGCTCGTCAAAGAGCTAGCCGAACATTATGTTGCACAGCGCAACAAGTCAGTGAAGAGTCTCGTTGGGCGAAACTTCTGGATAAGGCCGGCACACATCAAAGGGATGGCGATTCATGCACGGGAAACCGTGTACGTCCTTGATGTGCGCGAGACGGACAGGGTGACGATGCAAGCCTATGCCTACGAAAATGTTCACATGCTAGATGGCGACTTGACGGAGTGCGGAGCAGTCTACCCCATGGACACGACAACAGCAATCAACTTGATGATGGAGCTGGTAGCCGCGGGGACATTGCCGATTGTCATGGTATTGAAATGGGGGCCGGAGGGCAATCACTTCGATGCAGTGACGTATGCACCAGAACGATTCCAAAACTACATGGAGCACACCGAGGTGCTCACGGACAAACGCAATGAAATCATTCAATGCTACGGACGCCACCGGCTGGACACGGAACCGTACGATCGCAACAGGACGGAGCGAGCGGCAGCCAAGGAGCTCGGAGCGATCACGAGAGCTCTCAAAGCGGCAAGACGAGAACACGACAGAGAGGCAGCTGAAGGAGACGTGGACGAAGGCGAGGGCGAGAAAAAGCTTCTACGGTTAGGCAATCAGAGGAGGAAGGTGACGATGACGGCAGTCATGAGGCCACCCACGCAGCAGAGAAGAACGAGCGAGCCGCGGACGAGGACTCGACGGAGACCACGGTGACCGAGGCAACATCACTCCCACAGCGAAGAAATACAGCGAGCGACCAACCGACCAGTGCCCAGAGGATTACATCTAGGGACACCAAACAAGAGACGAAGATGACGGATTCACCAGCGGGTACCACGCAGCGCACAGACGAAGCAGCGTTGGTGACGGTGACTTCAGCGAGGATGGAACCGAACAAGGAAGACCCCACAACTACGGAAGACAACACTACGAATACCGAACAAGCAGCAGCGACAGTGGTGGTGCTCGCAGGCGTCGCGAACATCGAATCTCATGACGAACAGTAGGGGCAGAGAGGGGACGGTAGGTAGGAGGACGGAGCAGAAACAGCAGACAATAACGAAGTTCTTTGACACTGTGACCAACGACGAGCGAGCGGGGGCATTGGAGAGGGACATCCGCGACCAAGGAAGGAAAACGAGGCGAGAGAGGAGGAGGAGAGGCAGACAACAACAAACACACGCAAGAACAGCACCAAATCAACATTGCATGGACCGCACAATCGGGCTGACTACGGTAAATGTCCGAGGCTGCGATCGCACATGAAAAACCTGGGAGCAAAGATTCAGGGGTTGAAAGAACAGCATGACCGCGGACAACGAGATGTTACATTTCTACAGGAAACGCACCTGAGCCCGTACCATCATGAGGCGGCAGGGCAGCAATTTGCAGCGATTTGGGGATTCAAGCGAGCGGCAGCGGACACTTACACGTTCTGGTCATCAGGTGACACTAGGAAGGCTAGGGTGGCTATCCTCCTAAATCCATATGGAGCAGTGAAGCATCCAGAGCCATGAGGCAGAGAAGATTGGAGCGAACACCTTATTATGATCACAGGACTAATCGCTGACAGGGAATTTGTATTCGTCAATGTATATGCTCCTTCAGCTGCTCCTGCAAGACTTGTCTTCTTCCAGCAGCTCGACAAAATCCAATTTCCAGAAGAGGCTGTGGTGATAATGGGCGGAGACTTCAATTGCGTGGAAGACAGGGCAGTGGATCGAATAGGAGGACAGAGCAAGGAAGATGGAGGCGGACGACAATTGACGGCGATACTGGACAAACTAGAGCTAGCTGACGCAGGATTCTACCACAAGCCAACCAAAGTGACCGAAGAAGCGCTGCACAGATACGCACAACGACACCATACCCACCGGCACACGGCGGAGACAGGGGAAGTCGGCACATCACGCTTAGACCGCTGGTACATGGCGAGCAAAGCCAAAAACTGGTACGGGGTGTGGAGACAGAAGAGTCGCCATGCTGCTCAGACCACAAAGCCGTGCTGATGGAGCTTCACTCGCCGGCTGGAGTGATCAGAGTTGAAAAGCGTCCGAAGGTATATCCGCCTCTTGCGTACGTGAAAGCAGCGACGACCAGTCTAATCAGCAGCAGGATAGGTGACCTGACCAAGAGTATGCAAGGCACAACAGGGACGGCAACGACGCGGATATGGGAGGACTTCAAGACGAAGATCAAGAAGGAGATGAGAGACCTAACCAAGAAAGCGAGGAGAAGAACGAACAAAGGGTATCGACAGAAGATCAAGAGAATCAAGACAAAGCTGGAACAGTGCAGCTACTCGACTAGGCAGGGCACGGAGGAAACACAGCAGTTGCTCGCAACGCTGCAAGGTCTACAGGAAGCAAGAAGAGTGATTCGGAGACGAGGTGCGATCGCTCGCTCTGCGTGGAGCTGGAGGCGACAACCAAACAGTTATTTCGAAGAATATGCACGAAGTATGGAGATAATATTATTCCCGACCTCGTCGGTGCAGGTCCAGCTTCAGGAGCAGAGCGACAGAACAAAGCCAACACGTTAGCAGACAGCTGGGAGCCTATATTCAATGGGGCGGCGGCATTGTTGGATAGTATACCGGGATACGTCGACAACTTAGCCAAGCAGTGGAAGAAGGTGGAAATGAGCGACTTAGATGACGAGATCAGCGAAGATGAAGTGCGTGCAGCGATTACACACTGCAAACGGTGGAAGGCGTGCGGTCCCGACGATATCAGCAATGACTGGTATCAGGATCACGTGGACGAGCTGGTACCGCGTCTGACTAAGCTGTACAATGAGTGCATGGAGCAAAGTGTCGTTCCAGACTCATTTCTTGAAGCTTTCATTTTCAGCATCAGTGGGGGGTGGTGACAAGAGCAACCCGCTCAATTATCGGCCGATAGCCTTACTCAACACTGACTACAAGATCCTGACGCGAATCCTAGCATGGAGAGTACGCAAACACATAGCGCAACTGGTACACGACACACAGGGAGGCTTCATACCGGGACGCACGATACATAAAATTATTGATATGTACGAGGCGGCCAAGCGGATCTGCAAGAATAACAAAGGGAGACTGACACAGGCACCAGTGCTACTTCTCGATTTCGCCAAGGCGTACGACTCACTCGATAGGGAAGTTTTGAGGAAGAAGGATCCCCCTAAGTTCTGCAAACTGGTGTCATTCACACGGATACGACGGTGCGTTTCATGGCAAATGGCGGAGTATCGAAAGCGGGGGCGTCACGCGCGGCATCAGGCAAGGGTGCCCGCTCGCCCCTGCTTTTCATCCTGGCGGTGGATGTCCTATACGATGAGATCGAGGGCACTTGGGGTATCGCAGGGATTCCGTTGGACGCGAACAAGCCAACGGAGCAACTAAAGATCGCCGACGACACGGCCATATACCTGGCCAACAAGAACATGCAGCCCAATGCGATTGCGGCTGTACAGAGGTTTTCAGCGGTATCGGGGCTCAAGCTCAACGTCGCCAAATCCTCTGCAATAGCGTTGGGGTCGGGAGTGGAGAGTAGACAGGAAAGGAGTAGAGAAACGAGTAACGAAGAATAAAGTGTGAGTGAAGTAGAAGAAATTCGGTATCTGGGGCACATCGCTGGCCCTGGAGACACCACTCAAGCAGCTTGGAGCAGAGCGTGCAGCGCTCTGAAGATTCGACTTGCTCTGGCCGAGGTAAAGACGAATACGACGGCGCAAAGAGCTGCAATTGCGGCAGCGGTAATCATCCCCAAGTTGCTGTATATAGCAAGGCATGCATGGCCTACCGAGGCGATCGTCAAGGCAGCGGAGGCAAGTATAAGAAACTTCGTTTGGACAGCAGTCTTTGCAGAACCAACACAGACGCCGGTAGGATGGGTACGTCAGAGCAGGCGGAATTGGCGTGCAAAGCAGGCGGTCTGGGCATACCCAACCTCACCACCGAACTCATCGCCATGAGTGCGATGATGGTCGGGGATTGGGGTCTGGCACAGGGGCGGCGACAACAAGCCGTGGGGAAAATACTACAGGAACGGGACGGAGAGGCGGCGACGGACATACTGCATTCGACCAAGGTGCCGACATGGGGGCTTCGGGGATCAGCATGGGCGACGGGCAGGCCATGGGTACAACAGTGGATTGCAGGAAGCGCGGTCACCGACACGACGAACAAGAAAAAGGCACGAAACACAAGAACAAGACTGCGGCCAGCGCAAGGTTGCAGACAAAGTGGACGAGACGCGGACTGGAGATCAGAATAAGCGGGGCGCTGAAAGATGTGCTGAGCCGTAGCAGGGCGAAGCGAAGGAAACGGAATGGGGAATGCAACACGTCAGAGCTAGGGACCATACAGCTGCGGACGATATGGCTATGGACTAACGACGGCAAGGAACAACAGTGGAGCAACTACAGGAGAATAGTACAGCGGGCTATGGACAAGCGGGTCCAGGACATCCTCAAGATAACGACAACGAAGGATGGGGCAATAATTTTCAACCCGACAGAAGGCGAGCTGACCAAATGGGGACGAGAAGCGGGCCTGTTCAAAAATCTCTGTATGAACCTGATTGCAAGCTATCCTGAGGTAATGGGTAGGCGGAGACCAGAGGGACAAGTTGGGGTGTTCCACCAGACAAGGGACCCACATCATGTCTTCACAGTGGAAGGCGCCATACTGAAGTACTCGTGGGCGTCGACGTGCACGGAGGTAGACTGGAATGGAGAAGGCATCACGGTCACGAAAGCGGCAGCGGACATTTTGGCTGTATCGGAGAAAACAGTCTGGATAGCGCCGCACTCCGCACTTTGCCACACCAGAGCTCTCTGGATGGGGAAACGACGATGGCGGCAGAAAAGGGAGGACTACAAGACGGAGATAGCCAAGAGACGGAACAGGACAGCAGAAGCGGAAATCGAGCGAACGAAGCAGAAGTGGAAGACTGAGCAGACTGAGATAGCAGCAGCGCTAAGCAAACTAGAGTGGGCAAGAATTTACAAGATGGAAGGAGTTACATCGTACCAAGCGCAGAACGTCTACAAGATGAAGACGAACAGGCTCAGGCTGTGGGCGGGGGATGAACTGAGATACCGATGCACGGAGGCGGAATGCGAAGACAGCGACACGACCGGGACCACTCACCTGATTTGGGGTTGTCCGACGGCACAAGCGCTATGGAGGATGTGGGCCCAGCGGTGGGGTCACCAAACACGCGACAACAGCGACTCGGCAGCAGCGGCACTAGACGAGATCTTCTCGCTCAAGCTGCAACGAACTCCAGATTGGCTAGTGGAGTGGGGAGACGAACAGGATGTGAAGCAATGGGAAATCATGCACGAGATGGCGGAGCAGATGTGGGCCATTGGGTGCGCAGTCATCATCACAGCGCTCTGGCGATGTAGGGTGGATACCAAGTACAACAGCGACACGAGAAGCAGCACAACAGAAGAATCGGTGCACAGGACCAGGAGGATGGTATACGAGGCTTTTGCCAGACGACGAATGGGTTTATACCCGGTGACGCAGACCACAGTGGTGCGATCGAAGGTTGCAACAGCGATTATGCAGAACTGGGAGAAGGACGGAGACAACAGAACAAGACAAGTGAGCAGCATCGGCACAAGACTGGGAATGTTTGACGGGGGCTCGCGGGGCAACCCGGGGCCAGGCGGTAGTGGCAGCTGGCTCGTGGACATGGAGCAAGACGTGAACAATTGCACGCCATGCTGGGCGGCGGCTACGGCATTGAGCCACAAAGACACAACCAACAACATAGCGGAATTTATTGGCCTTCAACGATTGCTGGCCAAAGCGGTGGAGCTCGGGTGGAGACATCTTCACGTGGTGGGCGACAGTGCGCTCATCCTGGGGATGATACGAGAGCGGAGACCACCTAAAGCGCGCAAGCTACAGCACTGATACAGGGTCTCGCGGCGATTCGCGGACATCTGTGCGGTGACAAGCTAGCGGCATCACTACAGAAAACACAACAAGGTCGCCGACTGGCTAGCCAATCGAGAGATGGACACCAGAACAAGCAAAACATGGGAATGCAGCGACGCACATGGTCGACAGGCCCTCGAAGTGGAGCTTGGAGACATGGTATGCGGAGACATTGGACAATGGCTGGAACGGCAGCAGCTCGAGGCGCTGCAGAGCCAGGAGACAGAAGACCATGATGGAGACAACTGAGAACAGCACCGTGTGAAAGGCACATGTGCGGAAGAAAGCAGAGTGGCGAGAGACCTGCCGGGATATAGAGGCCGGGCGGGAATGGGTATTAGAGTTCGGTGTCGTAGGAAACCAGTAACACAATACACCTCACATTATTATTAAGATGGTGCATTTAGCACTGGTGCCTGATACGGCCACGGGGGACACGCTGCCGTCTGTTTATTGACGGCGTGTTCCGCTACCACGGTCTCCCCGATACCGTAGTCTCTGATTATGGCCCGCGGTTTACTGCTGGGTTCTGGAAGACGCTGTTCCAACTCATTGGAACCCGTCTACATATGTCCACCGCTGACCACCCTCAAACGGATGGTCAGACGGAGCGTGTCAACCGTGTGCTTGAAGACACTCTGCGCAGCATCTGTGCTGAAGCGCCTCGCACATGGTTAGACCGTGTACCGGTCGTTGAGTTTGCACTCAGCAATGCGGTACACGCATCAACGAGGTTTACCCCGTTCTATTTGAATGGGCTTCGTAACCGTCGGATGCCGCTCACGGTTCGTGACGACACCGATGCTTCTATCCTAAGTAGGGGAGAGGCTCGGAAAGCACTTTCCTCCTAGGTCTCTGACATAGACTCAGCTTCTTTAAGAAAGCAAGTGCAAGCGTTCATTGGCACTAGGTTGAATAGGGTGCGAGACGGTCCGCACAAGACAAACAAAAGGAGTACTCAGACAAACATGGAAGATGATTTTTACGTTGGGGATGTAGTCCTACTAAACACTAGAAACCTACCGCTAAATCGGGTTAGCTGTGTCGGGAGAAACAAGTTGAAGCAGGGTCCTTCAAGGTCCTCAGCCGGCATGGTGCAGCTTACACCACTGACCTTCCAAAGTCAATGGCGACGCACCCAACGTTTTACGTGGGTCGACTTAAGCGCTACCACGATCCTCAGGATCTAGCTTCCCCTCAGGGAGCGGGCAAAAGCCTTGAGCCGGCGAGTTCAGGTTTTTAAGCGATCGCCAGCAGGAGCGGCTCGGCCAACCCTTGCAAAACCTGTGGCTGGGCCACTTGGACCTGCGAGAGACTCGCTTGCGCAGATTCCCCATAAGGCGGCGCCGGATAGGCACCTAGCCATACGCCAGGTAAGCGCCATACCCGTACGGCGCCGGCTAGCCGAAAGGCTGATTCACGCCTGGAGCCGGGCCACGAGGAGCGGCAGGATAGCCGTAAGGCTCCGCCGCACTTTGGGGATGAGTTCGAGCAGTACTCTCAGTCATCCGAGAGAGATCGAAACGCAGCCGATCAATCTCATCGACACGGCGCTGGATCCGATCATGGATATCCCGGAACTCCGCTACGAGTTCAAAGCGAAGCTGCGGAAGGGTACCAACGCACCCAGCCATCCGGGCAGCCTTCTCTCCCTGGCCGATGTCCATCGCCATCTCGGGCGCGCACACGCGCTCCTGGAGAAGACGATTCTCCTTCTCATAAAAGAGAGAGAACCGCAACATCGGTCATACAATGTTCGGGCATAACCCATGGGTAACCCACACGGGGTGAAGACCCCTTATTATCAGGCTTGAGTGGTGAACTCCTTGAGGGAATTCGGTGCGGCGCCAAGAACACACTCCGAGCCGCCTCAATACACGTGAACAAAGGGTTGTTCACTATGAGAGCCCTCTCATACACACCTCGGGAGGTGTGACCCCAATGCGTTTATGAGGAGCAACCAGCTCCTCCAAATACACGGGAGAACCGGTATTCTCGTAGGGCGGATAATATTCGTCGCCCGACTGCAACTGACTGCAAGCAGGAGGGTCCATCGTGTCGCAGCAGAGTGGTCATCTCGAAAGCTACTCGCTCCAGACAGTCCAGAGCGGTATTGCTCTTGCTGAGGATCGAGATCATTACTGATCGACTTCTCCTGATACACGACCCGCTCTTCTTCTTCTTCCCCTCTTCGGGAGAAGAAAAGAGGTACCAAATGGGACTCTGTTTCTCTTTGGGGTCCGGCATTTCACAACGCCGGGTCCTAGAAGCCGTGCGCTTCTTGGCCGCAGCGGCCTCCTCCTCCTGGCTCTTGGATTTCTTGGTCTTGGCCCGTTTCAAGCCCTCCGCAAACGTGAGGTTCTTGGCAGGAGAACCAGAGGAGTCCTGAGACCCCTACGACGCTTGGAGGGACTCCCAGAGCCCATGGGCTCGTCTTCATCGTGGTTTCCTCTTTGGGGACTGACGACTATCTTCGAGGTCCATGCCATCCGCTCCGATCACACTAATCGGAGGCATGTCGGCATTGCGAGAGTTCTTGCGATACCCGGCATCCTTGGCGAGGACCTCTCGGATCTTCCGAGCACCCATCGCGAGCGCTTCGTCACTATCGTAAGCGCCCTCGGGACATTCGTCCCTACGAGGTGGTGAAGAGCCACATCCTTCCGAAACCGAGAAACTCGGTGATCGACAACGGCGTCCGCTTGTGCGGGTCGTCATAGCGCAACCACGAGGCGATTCGTTCGTCTTTGAGGATGCCGTGGCATCCTCCTCTCGCGAAGAGGTTTTGTCGCGAGACTCAGCTCTCTTAGACTTCGGCTTTGCAGCCTTAGTCTTTGGTGCTTTCGCACCACGAGTTGAACCTTTGGCAGGCATGCTCGTGAGGTCGACGTGGGGACCGTAGGTGCTGCGGGCTCTTGCTCCAAATTGGAAATGAGCCGCGTACCAAGACAACGTTGTCGATCGATTGAAATCGACAATGAATGAATTGACTTGGAAAATCGGAAGTCCAGTAGCGACGAATCAAAAGCGAATTTTTATTGGTTAAAAAGGGCCATTAGTCTTTTGGCGTTTGCGTGGCTTGAATGGCAAACTGCACGTGCTGTCTGCTTCGCGTACCAGCCTCAACACAGTTGTAAGTCTGATCTGGTTGGCTCGTCGCTTCTGTTTGCTAGGCTTTAACTTCAACGTGTCGTACCCCATGTCGGACAGCTTTATAGCGTGCGCTTCGTCGTGTATGGCCGGCATTGGTGAGTTCGTTTTTGATTCGACGCCGTTGATAATATGCCGAATCACCATCCACCATTCTGACAGAGTTGCCGTCTTATGCGATGAACTCAGGTCGTCAGATGAAATGCCTTTGTATGGAGGGTACCCACGCCTGGTATCTCCAACCACCATAACATCCAAGCTCCAAGTGGACCGATGCTTGGAAAATCAAACTCTTTGGCAGCAGGTGAAACTTCCCTCTCCATGTATAGTATTGCCGTGCTGGTACTGGCAACGACTGACTTGTTTGCTCTGGTTCGTTATGTTTGTTTAGCCCCACAACGGCCATTAGTTGCTTGATTTCCTCGCGCAGCATCTCCTCGTGATATTACCAGCCGCAGCACCTTTCTTTTCCAGCACCTGCTCCATTCCCTCTTACAACATGTTCGGTAGAGCATCAATCGATTGTTGCTGTCTGTCGAGTTTCTTATACAGCTCAATATGAGGTGGGATCCCTGTGGGGTGCATCAAACTCGACTCACCCTTCACCAATTTTGATTGTAGCTCACCCAAAGCCGCCGGGTTTGTAAATATGAAGGAAGCCAACAGTTCATGGTTGCTGGGCAACGGTTCCAGCAGAAATTCGGTGTGCATCACTAATGAAGCAAGACAAAGTTCCAAAATTCCACTGAGATGAGATTCTTGAGCAAGACCAGGAAACATTTTCTGGCGGCTCGACGTGACTGTGGTGTCAGCATAATCCGGAAAAGGCGGTGGTAGTGCAGCACAGTTTGAGTCATTGACAGAAAGACCTGCAACTACGCGACCCAAAACCTGGTCACCTGCAGCTTCATAGCGAAAATACCTATCATGAACGCCACCGATAGACCACCCGCAGCGCAGACATACACTCACAATGGAAGGACCACCTGTACTTCCACCACAAGCCAGCGTAGTAACGCCCTTACGCACTGTATGAGTTCCAAACCTTTTCGCAACTCCTTCTTTTGTAGAAAGCCAGCCAAAGCCTTGCCAAAGCGAACCTTCTGATTGGATCCAGGGAACAACGCACCAGGCTGTAGTCTCGGGTTGCATGTCAAATAAATTCCTAAAGCGGTCATCCAGCACCTGGACAGGCTAAACGGGTTGGCGTAGAGATGACGGGGGTCACGATGACCAGCACCTTCTTAATTTGTTTTCGTCTTTAAAACAAAATGGCACCGACGCTGTCGTCCTAGGTCAAAACGTGCTGTGTCTGGAGTGTTTGAACGGATACCGACCGGCACAAAGATTCCATTGTGTAGTAAAACAAAAAGGAAAACCCACTGTCATCGCGCCGGAGGGTATCATTGCACAGCTCTTTGTAGTGTGAATACGTCAAAGGTTGTTTCCCGGCGGTCTCCGAAAACAACTGTTTCATATCGTCGCCATACTCCACGGGTAATGCGACGCGCTTCAATCTGTACAGGTCCTTAATTGCACTACGATATCTACTCAGGGTAACCTATCTAGAACTACTTCGCTTGTACACCAAAAACTTCTCAAAGAACACCGGCGTGAACTCAGTGAGGTTGAGGTCGCCGCTTGCATCGAAAAACCTGACCGTCCTGGGCGATTTCTTCTCTGATCCATTTCTTGATTCCATTGATGTTACTTGTGTACTTAGTCCTCGTTTGTGGAGAGATGCACGCATAACGTATTGCCTGTGCATCGACTGTCGGGAGCATGATACTTGGCACAGCTTCTTGCGAGCTTCTGTCGCTCGTGTTGCTTTGCTGGCTGTCTCTCACGTGGTGTTTTGACAAATAAGAGCGCGCTCTTATCGTCGACGACCGGAACTTATGATTTCATGGAAGGATTCGATCCACGACAGCTCATAGTGAATCCTAGTAAACATGGTCGACGGGAATACGTTTATTCGTGAAAAGGTAAGCACAACTGCCAATATGAAAATTACGAAAGTTGGGGAATGAAAGAGGTTGACTACTATTCCATCCACTCTGATTGGTGGTAAACTCGCACCTAAGTGGGGAGGATGTACCAAGGTTACGTGGAGTGTAACGGGGTTACACTTTAGAGTGACAAGTCACACTCTAGCGGTTAGGTGTTGTGGCATACACCACCAACACGTCACTACGAAATGGTTACAGTCCTTCAGAGCCAACCAATAGCTAGATAATATCTGAGATAAAGAACAAATTAAAGAGTACTTAAAGTTTGTATTTGATCCCATTTAGCACCAACCAGAATATAACTCAGTCTTAATTCTACCTTTATTTGGTTAACGTTCCTTTAGACCGGAACAGAAGTGAACTGCCGTTCACTTAGAGTTTGTAAGCACAAATTCATCGCTTCCTCTTGTATGTCGTTAGGATTTGGTATTTCCAGGATTGAGGACGGGTATTTCCCCGGAGGTGGACCTGTAAAGTGTAATTTCCCCCAAGATGGACCCTGCCGGGCCAAAACTTCCTACTCGAAGTGGTAGACTGCGTACACTACCCTGGGGTGGTGACTTTCAGGGCTGTCTGCACCTCCACAAACACGTACGGCCCCATGGCGTCACGCTTAACGTCCCCGTACGGCTAGATGGGCACGTACACGTCCCACAAAATTATTGAGCATTTTCACCACCGTTTGCACCCTGTTGCTATTGGTTCTGTGGCGATGTTGCTTCTGTGAGCGGTCTCTCAAAACGGTCCCCGGTCCGCCCCTCAATCGGTAGTGTGCGCCACCTACATGTATTTAATAGTTTTGGGCAGGGTCCACCTCGGCCCCGTAGGGGAAATACCCATTTAGGACCGAGGGTGTGTGCACGAGACGTGCAACGAAGTCAAGGAGGGCAGGGTGGGCGATATCTGGATCTCTACACGGAAGTCGCCTTTCAAAGGCACTACAACTACACCAGCACTCAATATTTCCAACTAAATGTGGTGCATGACTCGGCACATGCATATTATGCATGTGCCATGTAAAATATCCCATCCAAATATCGTTCGTAGCTTGATATATTATATCATAGTTTGGCCGTTTGTATTCCGAAAGCTAAGGCAAAGTAGAAATATTTTGGTGATCTACAGGAATCGATCTTTTTCGGGACCGCTTAGATTTTTGCAGTCGAAATATTGCATCACCTTGAAGTCTCAAGTGAGGGATTCATTTGGAGCGGTAGGTGGGTCTCTCCCCTCCGCGGACTGCGTGCGTCCCATCTCAGCGTAGTCCAGGCGCTGCCAGGACAGAGCGTGACCAGCACCCTAAAACGCTGACAAGCACAACAACTATAAGTTTTCACAGTAAGCATGGTACCGGCACAACAAACTACATGAAGGCACAACAATACAGGAGAAAGCACACAGCAAAAACAAAATACACGTCTATATCCATATGTACACAATATTAAAAGCCTTGCTGACCACTGAATCACTCTACATCTTCCTATCAAGCCCAGAATCCCCTCCCTCCCTACCCTACCCCAAGGCAACCACCATGTCCCACACGCACGCCTGGAAGTTGATCGCTTGCGAATTGACCGAAGATGACGCTGACATGTTCCGCCGAGCAGTGAAGAAGCACACGGCTTCGAAAAATCAGCTGATGCCGTGGAGCTCGTGTGCGTCTGCCCCCCACTCCATGCGTTACCGACTAATGTCCTGTGCGTGCTCGCAATGCGACGCAGTGGCTCCATTAGCTACATGCCCCTGGCGCGGCAAGATGGTCGCCTGCCTCGCGTCAAACACGGTATCGGTCGGTGAGCTGGGAGCGCAGTTCTCAGCGGTGAAGCCGCCGCACAAGAAGCCCGCCATCTCGCACATCCAGCGCGCGTGTATTCACGAGATGACCCGGGAGAACATCACGCCTCTCCGCATCCTCCACGGGATGACACGAAAGTTTGACAAGACCCTAAATGAACTTCCGGAGCTGCAGAAAGTTTAGAACGCTGCGAACCACTACCGCCGGACGAAGCTGGGCGGTAACGATCGGGTTCGTGAACTCGCTGCTATGGTTGCAGCCGGTGCCTTTAGCGGCCAAGAAGGAGAACAGGACACTTTTACCTTCACACAAAGAACCGGGAATTGGAAAGCCTGTTGTAGGAGATGGCTCCGACAACAATTCATTCGTGGTTGGCGTCACAACGACGGCTCTGTTGCGTTCTGCAGACCGAGACCCGTCCAAATTTATTTTCCACATCGATGCAACATACCAGCTAGCGCAGTCTAACTACCCAGTCATCGTGTGTGGATATTCCGACGGGGCCAGGAAGTTTCATTTGCTGGCTCTTTTCATCTCTTCGCAACTAGAAGAAAAGCACTACACTGAGCGATTGCGGGACTGAAGAGCACGTATGCCAAAGGGGTCGGCAAACCATTGGACGTGCGATTCGTTATGGGCGACGCAGACAAAGCGCAGTTTAATGGGATCAAAAACACATTCGGCTTTGTCAGCAACTTCACCACCCTAATGTGTTTCTACCACGTCGTGGCTAAGATGCGTCTTGCGCTCAAGGAGCGGACACACCGGCTTCATGGGGACAGAATAGTTGACGTGTATCGCGGAGTGTATGATCTCCATTTCGCTACCAGTGAGGAAGAGTTCTTAGCGCTGAAAGCGAAGGTCATCGCAGACTGGACCTTGTATCCCGAACTGGACCACTTTCGGGCTTATATGGAGAAGCAATGGTTTAAGGGAAACTACTGCAACTGGCAAGCCTTTATGACACCATCATGCTTCGCTTCCACGAACAACCCGTGTGAAACATTCATCAGATCCTCAAGCGCGACTACACCCATAAGCGTAGGCTGAAGTTGGTTATACTGCTACAGCAAATGCTCGACTGCTGTAGTCATCGATCGATGGCATCAATCGTGATTGAGGAGAGACGGGCATTCCACAAGCGACTTCTTGCCCGATCGACAGCACTGTGGCGAGGTGGGTTTCTCTGGGAACATGCCTTCAGCAGAGACAGCACCAGCTTCTTGATCGATGATGCAGATGATAGTCTCGTGCGAGTGCTTGCCGTACCAGCGCAGCGATTTTACATCCCATCGCGTGGTCGGTCCGAAGAAGCCCTCGCTGCTGCCGCTCAATTATCTGTTAACTACGCCAGGATGGAGATAGAGGGGCAGCCCAGCACCGGATGGCCCGTTGACTTGAAGTCGAAGCCCTGCCCATGCCGCTATCACGCCAAGATGCGAGATTGTGTCGACCTGCAGTTCGCTCTGCAACTTCGCAACTACGTGCATGGAGACGGAGAACGCCTCATGGTTGATCGAAGCAGGAAACGTCGCCGTCAGGAAGGAAGCGACTTGATGCAGCACGCTATCGGCCGCCCAAGGCTTGCTGGACACGCACTACAGCGCGGCTAAACAATACCGTAATATGAAGCATATCAGCCATAGGTATGTACATACCTGTGATTGCACTTCACGTGGTCGACCTTTGGATGTCACTAGTTCGAAGTGTCCTCGGCGGCGGCACCCCACGCCACCAGCGCCAGCAGATCGCAGTGTCGTCAGCGGCGGCACGCCACGCCGCCAGCACCAACAGCGCTCAAAGTCCTTGGCTGCGGTAGCCTGTATGTGTTGCCTATTGGGGTAGTGGACAGCCCCTGAGAATGTTATCGGAATGTCCCTGTGGGTTCGGTGGGTTGTGCGTTCGAAGTGCATTGTTTCTCAGGCCAGCACTGTCTCTTGTATGTGTAGTGGCCTGCGGTTTGCTGTGTTTGTCAGTAAATTTGTTGTGTTCATGATATTTTCTCCGCTGACAGCCATCGCGAATCCGGCCTTCTCATTGGCCGGCCCAAATCCTATGACCTGGTCTACATGTACCAGTATTTCCTTGTCATAAGGGCACACCCAAATGCATATTGGGTTAGGGTTACACAATTGCCTTGGAAAGGACAAATGCGTCGTACCTAAGACCATTGTTACTGTATGTACGAAAGACGTCCGTCCCCCGCGTTCTCCAAGGGAACGTAACTCTCCAAATGCGGCCACCAGGGTTGACCCCCAACCAACGTTACAGATATTGGGTGAAACACCAATCTACACAAGGCTAGGTCAGCCCACCCCAGTTCGGCCCCCGCAAAAAATAAACGACGACCGACCGCTTAGCGCCCCGCGCGCTACTTAGCCTCCTTCTCCGTCATCGACTCGGGGCATTTTAAGAAGTGCTGCTGAGCCAATCAGAGCTTATCGTACTTTATAATACACTGTTCTGTACGGTGTGCCCTATGACAAATGCAAAACAATTTGCTACTCATGTGACTTCTAATTGGTTAAAACGGCTTTGCCCCTATGACAAACGTAGCCTTAAGACAAGGAAATGCCGGTATAAGCAAGCTGCTGTGTGCCCCGTCACACAACATCTTCTGGATGTCTTCAAGTCAACTAAGTTTGTAACTCAAAACTTGCCTTTCTGATGAGCATCTTGCGCGATAATAGAATTTGCTGCCGTTTGTCCTGATGGGTCATTGCCGTTTGACAAAACAAACAATTTCAATCTATCTTGGGCAGCGCACTGGACCGGAGGACGGCTAGGCGACAAGCAAGTGTTGGCATAAAAGATTCGAAGGATTTTTATCGTAATAAAATTGACATTTAAAAATTACTTTTATCTTTTTATCGATGAGCCCCCGTTAAATCGGATACGCTTGGTGCGACAGTGGCTACGGAGGACGTACATGTAATCGCCAAGCTGAACCACCTGCCGGCCTGTCGTCGAAGAACCTGGTGTTCAAGGACATGAAGGTGGGTTTGTTCCTCGTCACGGCCGCCTCGGAGACCGTCGTGGACACCAAGAAGCTGGGCGCTCGTCTGCACGCGGCCGGTATCGGCGGCAATAAGTGGAATCTGCGCTGAAGACATGTTTAACAACAGGCCAAGGTCTCCAGCGCTCAATTCCGCCGCCCTGTGTTATGCATGACGCCAAGAACGAGGTGCACCTCGTGCTGGACAAGACGCTGCTGTACGTGGGAGCAGGTCTACTGCCCCAGCTGCTCAACGATCATGCGTACCCCATAAAGTAAGGCCAAGAAGGAGGATAAGAAGAAGGTCGCCACGAAAGAGAACTATGTCGTCTGGTATACGGACGCCATCACCAAGTCCGGCATGATCGACTACTACGACGCGTCGGGTTACTACCTACTCGTACGAGATCTGTGAGCGCGTGCGGCAGTTCTTGGAACGCAACCTCAAGGCCAACGGCATCAAGAACTGCTACTTCCACATGTTCGTCACCAAAGACAAGCACGATCGTGAGATGTAGGGCTTAGCGGACTGGGTGTAAAACAGCGAACGCTTCTCGAGCCATACGTGCCTCGGGCGTATGCGAACAATTCAAGATGTCTGCGCAATACCATGGCAGTCACACTGCCATGGAGTCTCTTGACATCTACTAAACCCGCTTGGTCATTCTTGGTCAGCTCCTCTTTAGCGCCAATGCAGTGAAGAAAGAGATGATAAAACTCGTTGTTCTGTGGTGTTGAAGGCACAGAGCTCTCTTCAAGTGGAGCGGGGCATTCGTGATTCTCCAAATCAAATACTAAGTACTTGAATTTCCACGGAGTTCATCGTAACCTCAAAGTTAAAAAATGCAGATCGGGACTGGGCCAAAAGCTTGCAAAACAGAGCAAGGTAGATCGCATGAAAATGTTTGAATACGACACCTCTGTTGCTACTACAGCCCACACCACCGACGGATGCTGGGTTGTTGCTTCGCTCTGTCGTTCGCTTGAACTGACGACGCACTTCATCTTTGATCCTCCCCATGAGGTCCAACAGTAGCGTGGGTGCTCGAAGCGAGATCCGGAATGCTCGTGCGAGATCTTGTGAACACTCAAGTTGAGTGACTCAACCCGTTGACTTCAACGTTCCCGCCTCAGTTACAGGAAATCACCGAATAGAGCGCGGTGTCTCCATACAATACCAATATATCCAAAATCGCACTTGTACGAATAAAAATATAAAAATATGTTTTCAATCTTTTTAGGAGCGATAAAAATATTTAGATATTTTTGTGCCAACACTGGATTGACAGACAACATGTTGGCGTCACGGGAAACGTAGAACAGGATGCATTTTGACGCTCCTGCCATGTCAACTCAATTCAAAGGCGGGGGACGGTGCTGAAGCATTCTGTAGCATCATTAAACGTGACAATCGCAGGTTGTTTGTGTTTTCCAGGATTTGCAATTGAAATGGGAGTCCCATTTCAATGTAAAAAATGACGCGTGGTCTTTCTAAGGATTCTGGACATGGGTTGCTATCGCGTGCTCAATGACGAGCGGTTTCTCTAAGGATTCTGGACATTGGTTGCTATTATCCCGTGCTAGTGCCAGCCTCGTCTGTATGCGTTCATTGCCTTGCGAGCTCGTTCATTCTTGATTTGGCGCTACACCGTCCGGAGTAGCCCAAACCCTGCAATACCTTCAAGACCCGCTCAAATCATGATCCGTCAGCGTTACCGCCTCAAGCACAAGATCGGAGACGCGCTCTACGGCTCCGTATGCGCCTGCGAAGACACGCACAACGACAACGAGCTCGTGGCCATCAAACAGGTCTCACTTGAGCTGGCTATGACTCTTTGGAGGCGCACCCAAACGCCGATAACCCTTGGCAGGAGCGGCAGACCATCACCAAAATACTGACACTACCGCCGCATCCAAACATCGTTACCTTCCGTGAAGAGTTCCTGCACAACGAGTCGTGGTATGTTGTCATGGAGCATTGTCCCGAGGGAGACCTCTGGAACCGAGTGCAACGCTCACCGAACCACCGAGTACCGGAGAAGGAGGCATTGCAGCTCTTCCGCCAGGTCACACTCGGGCTCCACTTCCTGCACGCGAACGGTATCGCACACCGAGATGTGTCGCTGGAGAACGTGCTGTTGCGTGGAGGAGTGTGCAAAATCTCGCACTTTGGGCTCTCAACCGACACGGAGCACACACGCTCCGAGGTGGTGGGCAAGGCGTACTATATGGCCCCCGAAGTTGTGAAGGGCCAATCGTATTCCCAGTATCTGCCGACATGTGGTCGTTGGGTATCGTACTCTTCGTGATGCTGACTGGCTCGCCGCTGGTGCACCGCGCGTCCGAGGATGAGAACGAGTTCGCTGAGTTTTTCAAGTTGGGGTGCGGCGCGTCGTCCACGCGTGGGAAATGTCTTCGTTTATTTCAAAGGAGGCATGCGGTCTGGTGTCGGCGCTGCTGCAACAGGACCCGAGCCGACGCCTGACCACAACTGAAGTACTCGCTCATCCATTGCTTCAGTAGCACTCGTGCAGCTTGGAATCAAAGCCATCTCTTTTAGGAGTGGTCTTTCTTCTCCGAAGTCAAGGGGACTTGGCCACGACAAATAGCGGTGAAGTGGTGCTAGCAGCGACCAGATGCTCGATATATCTGCCTGTGTGTTACCAGGTGCTGTTTCACGCACTTCAGAAAATGAGTACTTTTCACGCATGCAGGAAACGTTTGTCAAACAAGGATATTTACGTAAAACGTGAAACGAGGGATGACTTTCACGAGAGCCCACACAGGGTATACAATATTTCAGCGTTAGATCGATTCTTCCGCACTCACTTCTGCACTATAGTGGCATGTTCGTGGGCCACGAACGAAACTCACCAGATACACAGGCTCAGCAGGCTTCCGGATTTTTCTACACTCTTCGATCTGTGTGGGCAGTATAGAGGCAAACTCTGCTATCTATAGCAACCTGGTCAGCAAAACTAGAGCGATCTGCAACCACAAAATGAGAAATAGTTAACACATTGAACAATTGGCGTGCAGCAACATAAGAAGTTCAAGATGCATCATATGTTGCTCGACTAGAAAGACCACTCGTCATTTTAATTGGAGTCTCATTTCAATTGCAAATCCTGGAAAACACAAACAACCTGTGATTGTCAGGTTTGATGATGCTACAGAATGCTTCAGCACCGTCTCCTGCCTTTGAATTGAGTTGGCAGGAGCGTTCAAAACGCACAGCTCGCATCCTATTGTACGTATCCCGTGACGCCAACCTGTTGTCTGTCAAGCGCCCAGCCATCCCGCCCGAGTGCCTTGCCTAAGATAGATTGCGCTTGAGGCAGACCCGACGGGTCTGCCCCGTGACTGTTTGTTTTGTCAAACGGCTATGATTCCCATCAAGACAAACGACAGCAAGTTCTATTATCGCGCAAGCGGCATTGCTGTTCATCAGAAAGGCAAGTGGTCAGTTGCGTTGAGCAATCGCGTCGAGCAACATAAGCAGCGCGCTATTGTTCGAACTACTGCACAGCGAACGATGAGAAAAGATGGAAGGAATCAGCCCTGGAGCGCCGCTGGTTTTCCTCAGCTTTTCCTCAGGCGCAACAGAAGTTGGGCGTGTTACGCAGATGCGCGCATGGCCAGCAAGTCTCAATTCGATTACCATCGCCAGCAAACGCGACCGCAATGGCTCCGCTCCGGGCTTAGCTTTGATGTAGTAGCACCGGTCGTTTCCAATGGTTTAGGCAAAAACAGCCTTTTGCCTTCTAAAGGCAGACTCGCAGACTGATGGCCCCAGCGTCATTACTTGATTTAGTACCGTCGCACCTGGGCGAACTTCAGCTTTCAGCGCGAACGCGATGCCTCACTCGGGTAATAACACCCGTGGGTCACAACCCTTCTGGACCGCCCGCGCGCTGGGCCTCGTTCGTAAATGCATCTATGTATGGGCAATGCCCGCGTGCGGGTATCGCCCTGAGCGATACCCGCACGCGGGCATTGCCCTGAGCGGCACTCGATGTGCTGGCAAAGTTGCCACGACGACCATGAAAAGCTGATAGACGGTGCAGCTCAGATTGCACCCGTTGTCATACGCCCGTGAAGCGTCGCTTGGTTACCGGTTACCGGGTGGGAACCCCGCCGAACAACTCGGGCCTGCGACGCTGCTTCAGGCAAGTTTGATATCAGCACAACGCTAATTTAATACCTGGTGGGCAAGCAGGGCTTCAGCTTTCAACCAGCACTGGTACCAAGCCTTGGGAGTTTGTAAAGCCTGGAAAAACGTTGCCCCTTTTCTAGAGTCATCACGATGGATGGGTCATCACGCTGCGTCTGACCTTACGTTGCAGCAGCAGCCAAATGTTGCCGCAGCGCCGCCATTTCCTTCGATTTTTACCGGCGCAATAGCAATAGCAGTTAGAAACCCTCGAGAGGTCGCGGCCACGAACGCCCACATCCCAATCTGCCGTCGCAGACACAAGCCACATCACGAACGCACAAGAGAGACCCCGCCATGCCGCACACGATGTTCGCCGACCGCTTCCGCCTGCGTCGCCCCCTCAGCGACGCGCTCTACGGCCCCGTGGCGCTCTACGAGGACGCGCAGTGCGGCGACGAGCTCGTGGCCGTCAAGCAGGTGTCGCTCGCGCGCGCCGTGGCCGCCCTGCGCCTCAACCCCAACATGGACAACCCCTGGCGCGAGCACCGCGTGGTCTCGCGCCTCATGGCGCTGGCGCCGCACGCCAACGTCGTGCGCTTCCGCGGCGCCTTCGTGCAGGACCACGACACGTGGTGCGTCGTCATGGACTTCTGTCCGGGCGGCGACCTGTGGGACCTGCTGGAGCGTGCGCCGCGCAACCGCCTGCCGGAGAAGGACGCGCTGCAGCTGTTCGCGCAGTGCGCGCGCGGCCTGCGCTTCCTGCACGCGCACGGCATCGCGCACCGCGACCTGTCGCTCGAGAACGTCTTCTACTGCCGCGGCGTGTGCAAGATCGGGGACTTCGGACTGAGCACGGACCAGCCGCATCGCGGCACAGGGAGGCCGTGGGCAAGGCCTACTACATGGCGCCGGAGGTCGTGGACCAGCAGCGGTACGACGCGCTGGCCGCCGACATGTGGTCGCTCGGCATCATGCTCTTCATCATGCTCACGGGCTCCCCGCTCACGTCCAACGCGTCGCGACGCAACAAGGCCTTCTGCGCCTTCAGCGAGCTGGGCGTGGCCAAGGTCATCGACTCGTGGGGGCTCTCGGACGTGGTCAGTCGCGAAACGGTGGCGCTGCTGGGCCGAATGCTGCAAGTGAACCCAGCGCTGAGACCCACGGCGGACGAGCTGGTGGAGCTCTTGGAGTGAGCAGCCCCCAACGTAGAGATGGAATAGCCCAGTTAGATGTTAGTCGGTAGGAACACGACGGGAGTCGTACGGACAAATTGTAAAGCAGCACACAGGAATGCGCCATAATGATATAAGCATTGCCAACAGTACTCGCAACTACCGGTATCTGCAGTGCCGTGCCGCCGGATTGAAAATCGAGGACTTCAACACGCAGTGCTGACGTCGATCGCAGCGTAGAGGAGAGGAGATTGCGAACGAGCATGATCCCAAAACTGGACTGACAGCGGATAAGAGGCAACTCTACTGGATTGCTACGCGTGACGTTAGTAACCAACCGGCTAAGCTTTGGCGGCGTGAAACCTCGGCAAAAGAATTACCAGTATAGAGTTTGGCCCACTGGGCCCAGTACTGACAGTACAACGGAACATTTGAGCACCTGCAGTGCAGGTGCAGGCTGCACGGGCAGCAACACCTGTCTGGACAGGCTACTGTAGCCTGTAGTACAGTGGCCACGAACTCCACTGCTCATCGCACGACCGTGAAGAAGCTCGCTGAACAAAGTAGCTCCTATTCCAGCGACGACTGAGCCATGCCAACGTTTTGCTTCTGTCGTATTCGCCGCTGTAGTCTTTCCTTTGGAAGCAGGCCAAAGCAGAACTTGGCAACGAGACAGGAACCAGCAGCAATCCCCATGAGCGTGTGGAAAGAACAAGTTAGCGAGGTGTGTGACTCCATCAACGAAGTTCGTTTACATTCTGCTTGAATCTCGTCTGGTAAAAAAGAATGACAGACAGACGAACGAAGGCGAAGCAAAGGAAACCTCTTAGGTTTCCTTGATAGCCACTCGACAGCATCCAATCCAGCAACATAACGCGTTGAAGTTGCTATGTTGCGCGACGCATGACCATCGCCGGCGCTTCTTTTCAAGGACAAGCATGTTCTCTCCGTCCATACGAAGACACTGCTGCGACCAGACATCTTAACTACGCGAAGGATCCAGTGGCAAAGTCGTTGCCGAATGCTCGCTTCTCACCGAGGTAAATGGTCATCTTCCAAGTAGCCAAAGCACTCAGTAAATGCCAACGCCTTAGCCCCATGGGGTGTGTCTGACGGTCTCAGCTTGACCTGTGGACTACACGATACACGAACTATCATATCCGCAGTCTGAAAAGTCCTTTTTGCTCATTGGCGGATCATCCACTTGAAATGCTGCTCTTCCGCCGTACCCCCGCGCGCTTCTCCCGTTCTTCCTTGTCCCCATTGCACCCCCTCTCCCGCCCCACTTCCCCCTTTCCAGTGCATCGAATCTGCCGCTCGTTCACGTCGCTAACCCCCGACAAGTCGTCGCCCGAGCTGCCGACGCTCCACGGGAAGAATCTGCTGCTGCTCGTGTCCCGCGCGCGAGACTCGCACCCTCTGGACTGGTCGGAAGGTCCGGGGTTGCTGAGGAGACGGACCGACTGGATCTCATGGATCCGCACTACGACCTCACGAACGGCAAGCTCACCAAACTCTTCTCGCTCTTCCGGCCGAATGGTAGGGCGTTTCTAGTGTTTTATCTGATCTGTTGAGTGTTTTATCCGCTTGGTCGAGTAGTTTATCTGTGTTTGGGAGTGTTTTATCTGCTTCTTTTAGTGCTAATTTGGATGTTTTGGGTGATTTCTGTAGAGGCAGGAATGGTGTCGTACGACGGGTTCCAGCGGGGATTGCAAGCCATGGGCATCTCCTGTGATAATGAGGAAGAGTTCAAGGAGTTCATTGGACAAGTGGACGACGACAAGAGCGGCGGGATCACATACGAAGAGTTTCTATACGCCATTCAAGAGATCAAATTGGCTCAGCTCTTCAGTCCGGACATCGTGGGGCCTTTGTCGGTGGAGTACGCCAAGATGTACGGCGGAGTGGCTCCCGTTGCAAAGTTGGGATCGATTGAGTACTCGCCCGACCGGATCCGGAGCCTGTACCCCATTAAAGGAGTGGAAAAGTTCATGTACTCCAAACGCCCGAATTGGGCCAGTGTGCGGTGGATCAACGTGGAAGGAACGGACCCGCTGCTGATGCGGAGACTGGCGGTGCGCTACCGTTTGCATCCGCTTGCAGTGGAGGACACACTGGATGCGGATATCGAGCGACCCAAGTACGAACACTACGATGAACACTCGTCGTTGGTGCTTCAAACGGTTCACGCACGTGATTTGGACAAGGCGCTCGAGTACCAGAAGATGTATCGCGAGTCCCTGTATGTTCGAGATGACAGAGTTTCTCAATTAGAAAGCATGGGGACGGCGGAGCTGGAAAGAAGACTCGACGAACTCGCGATGGGGCGTATCATGGCACCTCCTGAACAGCTCAGTCTGTATATTATGGAGAACGTGGTCATCAGCGTTCAGGAATCGCCCAGTACCTTGTGGCCGACCCTGAAGCATCGGCTAGACACTTCGTACTCGAAGGTTCGCCAGAGCGGCACTGCGTTCCTGGTGTATTCGATCGTGGACGTGTGCGTAGACGAATTATCTCCAATTGCACACACGTTTGGAGCCAAAGTAGCGATGCTGTCTCGCCTCCACCGTCGCGATCCACGTACTTTTGACGTTGATCGGATTGCCAAGTGTTCGAAGGAAATTAAGGGACTCAAGTTGTTGTGCAAACCACTGCGTGAAATGATCACCCAGCTCATGGAATCGGACGACTTTGAGGGCGAGACGCTGCGGTATTTCCGTGACGTTCAGGACCACGTGACGGTCGTCGATGAGATTTGCGATCGCCTCTTGGACCGCTGTCGCAGCCTAGTAGAAGAATCCCACAACGCCCGGCGTACCCGGCAGAATGAAGTGAGCTACACGCTGACACTGGTCGCCACCGTCTTCCTACCGGCGCAGTTCCTCACTGGTCTCTATGGTATGAATTTCGAAAACATGCCAGAGCTGCAGCACGAGCACGGGTACATGATCTGGTGGGGCGTGGTGTCCACCATCGCTACGGGCACCATTTCGTACTTCAAGTTTTACAAGAAGTGGCTGTAGTTTTGTCTGATCAGATCCATTTGGAGTTACGTAAGTGAAGGTTTGCAACGGAGACAAGGACAATTTGGGTTTTAAGAGTCAGTCGACGATTTTGTGGACTACAGACCCAAACGGCAGTCACCTCACTGGGCTTACCACTGAGTCAAACACTATAGGCGAAAACTATCTGCTTGTACCAGGATAGACGGATAGACGAATCACTTTGACATTTCAGCCCCTGGTTTCGGTGACGGCAAATTACCCTCAGAAAAACAAATAATAATTGGAGATCTCCATCAACCCATAGGTCTTACGGGCTGTTGCGTTGATGAGAACTGATATGACCTTGACAGAAAGCACAATATGGAGAATACCCAAACTGACTACGGGGTAAGCTCTCCGAGGCAAATGATTCATTGTTCAAGCAGCCACGGAGTACCAAAGCAAATAACCCGCAAGACCACACCATGACCCGGTCGCTACCGATGCCGGTGGATCAAACCCCATCTGCTAACACGACCGAACAGAAAGTCGACATGGGGCACCTAATGATAAAGCTATCGACGACGTTCCTGCCGAAGAAGCACGTGAAGTTGTTCCGTGCAGCTCGTTGTCATGGGAAGATGACCGTTTCGGGTACACCGAGCTATTGGGAGAAGACCCAACAGTGTTTCCACTAGTTAGCGTGGAAAATGGACATTTTCGAGGGTTGCTGTCTACTATGGAAGACCTTGACGACCAGGAGGGGTCGATTTATTATGGCTTGAGCGTACCAATGGAACGGAGGAGAATATCAATTATCGCAGTACTTCGCCATGTGCAAACCCTTTTCATGGAAGACCCTCCAACTATCACTCCGCAAGTTGAACTCCAGTCACCGTTAGTGCCAGCGAAAGGAGTCGCCGATTTCATGATCAAGCGCGGGGAATGCAAGATTGTACTTGTTGTGGTCAAGAAAACTACGACCTTAAAGACACCATAGCCCAGACTTTAGTGATGCTGGCCATCCTTGCTGCAAAGTGTGCTGAGAAGGCAGAAAATGGTGACAAGATTTTCGGCATTGCTACTGATTTTGAGAGCTGGGTCTTCGTGAAGAGAAGTGCCACGGAAATTGCATGGTGGAAAGACAGAATTGTCGCGAACGCGGTCGAACAACATGAAGAGGGGTGGGAGGCCGACTGTATGGAATACTGCGAAAGGAGTGACTTCTCCGCCGCGCAGGCCATCATCGCTACCGGCACTACAGTGTTTGAAGAGTAGCTTCAAGTGAGGTACTGAACCGCTATCCAACAGACTTGAAAAATCATTTGTTTTACACTTTATTCTTCTGGTCACGTTTCGCTAATGCTGCTGCCATCCTGCCAGGCAGGCCGAAAATCTGACAATAATCCCTCTAACCGCAGGTTACCAGAACCCAAACTACCGCTGTTAAAATTTGTTTGCGTTGGCCCAGCATTCTTTCTTGTGGTTCCCAGTGTACTCGTCCGTGAGGAAACGATCTTCTTCTTCTTAATGACTTCAGAGTCTTACAACTGCATCAACTATCACTCTGTCAGCGCAGGTTGCGATACTCGTTCATGCGATGACCCCTTTCGAAAGAGATAGTCTTGCCGGAAGCTGGTCTGCGGGCGACGGCATTGCGCTTGACGGCAAGAGCTGACTTCTGTTCCCCGGCAACCTGTTAGTGGAGGAGGAGAAATATGACCTCGAGCAAGGACGAGCAGAAGCCTTCTTCGCGATTATTGCGATCGAGTGCACTCAGCAATCCCGTCGATGAGACTTGCGATCGCCTCTTGGACCGCTGTCGCAGACCAGTAGAAGAATTCCACAACGCCCGGCGTACCTGGCAGAATGAAGTGAGCTACACGCTGACACTGGTCGCCATCGTCTTCTTACCTGCGCAGTTCCTCACTGGCCTGTATGGTACTTACGGAGTATGAACTTCGAAAATATGCCGGAGCTGCAACACGAGCACGGGTACATGATCTGGTTTTGGGGCGTTGTGTCCACCATCGCCACGGGAACCATTTCGTACCTTAAATTTTACAAGAAGTGGCTGTAATTTTGTCTGCACAAGAGTTGCAAGATCCCTTTGGTTACGCAATTGAAGGTTTAAAATGGAGACAAGAACTTCTACGCAAACTGGGCATTTCGGTGCAAATATGCTACTTTTCTCTCGATGTAGTTTGGATGCCTAGGGCGTGCGGAGAGCCACTTTGGGCTTCAAAATTTAAGTCGAGTTGCTAAACAAATGTCGTTGGGTCCAGGCCATTAACCACTGGACTTACCACTGAGTCAGAGACGACAGGGAAGTCTTATCTGCTCGTACCAGGATAGACGAAGCACTTTGCCATGAATATTTGCTGGACATTTCAGCCGTAACAGTGAGTCCTGGTTTCGGTGACGGTAAAGCATCCAGGCGATAAAATTTGTAACATCAAGTGGGCTCCATGACCTCAAATTCACCGCAATTCTGTCCAACGAAGACCCTTGGGCTTCAAGAACGCTAACGTTACTCCTTCAGCTCCACTGAACTCGACAATTGCAGCGTGTGGCCATGGATTCCTTCACCAAAATTCAGGGCTGCATTTAACGGTGCAAGATCGGAGATCATGCTACTACAACTCCAGTGGGAAGGTGCGAAAACTGCAAGTGATCTCGGCGCTAACTGCTTCCAAGACTGGTCGTTCCTGGCGGTTATTACCGAATTCGCTATCTCGACGACAAAGAGAACCTCACGATGCCGCTACCCGACTTTCGGGTGCGTTCGACAAGTCGGTTCGCTTCTGTGAACAGCATTGGCCCAAGCGGAGTGAACAACGCGATTCGAAGCGCTGCATTGGGGTCGACGTCCGCTATTAGAAATCCCCAACGCCGTCTAGTCAGCAAGGCATCGACAGCCAGTCAGGAGAACAGACGAGTCGTTCGACAAGCAATGGTCTGCTGTGGAAGTCTCCGCGTGAGAACTTGCAAGCTGCTGTGGAAATCGGTCGCCTTGCAGCTGATGGTCACCACCACAACCAGTTTGAGCGAAGACGAATCGCACTTCGATGACTGTGAAGACTCGGACGATTCCGGAGAAGATGACGATATCGAAAAGCTCACCACAATGGCTCGACCGAACAAGACGCACCACTATTCGCTAGTCTTTTGTCATCGGTCGCTAATGGGTCACGCACGTCGAGAACGAATCGAGCTGGATGATCCTCGCGATGCGGTTGTGTTCGTGCTGGGCGAGGATGGCTTTCTAAGCACCCGATTCGAGTTCAGCATCGTGTACGGGGCTGTAGGTCCGTCGGGACGGCGTCGTACCCTCACGTTCCGGGCGAGAGATGCCAAGGAGTATCTGCAGTGGACGGAGGCTCTGCGTACAGTGATGGAGTGTCAAGGCAAGAACAAGGGGCTTACCCGCTCTCACACATTAGCATCTTCCAAGGCTCCGTCGAACTCTCGCGGGTCCATCGGATCCTTTTTCGATGCGGAGGTTGTCGAAGAGCAGCAGCAGCTTATCGAACAGCAGCAGCGTCTCGAGGAAGCGGCATGGAAAGCGTCAGCGAACGCGCCCACTTCTCCTACTGCTGCTACTGCAGCCACTGCCATCGCACCCCCAGTAGCTGAAATCGCAGAGGAGTCGGCACTCAAACCCGTTCCAGCCGACATCGCTGTCGAGTACACAGCGAGTCGTAGGCGGCAAGTCAGCGTCGTCGTCAACTCACCACCACGTCCAGTAGGTACTCGACTTCAGCGCCGAAAGTCTCCAGCAGGCATCGCTCCCTTACGTCGCGGCAGTGTCAGTTCCAAGACTGTCAAGTCTACTGCTTCCAAGAGCTGGAACGTCGAGCACGTCAAGCCTCATCACCCGGTAGTCACCGTGTCCCGACCTGCTGTAGCTGGTCAACGGCGTCGACGGAGCAGTGCAGCAAGACGTCCCAGCTGTCGAAAGATCAGTCTCTCGGATGGAGGAGCGTGGCGGCCATACTCGCCAGACTCCAAGAGCTCATCCAAGAGAAGTCGACTCTACGAATCGGAGAGCCGTCCGCGTGTGCCGAGCTCGCCGCTCGCAGTGCTCGGAGAGCTGCCCATGTTGTCCTCGTCGTCCCTCGTGGACTCGCCGTTCGACTTCATCGACGCGCCGTCCGTGGCCAATCCGCGCACCACCGACTTGGTCGATTCACTCGTCCAGATCGCGGGCGTCTCGTCCGCCACGCAGCGACAGAAGCTGCTGCAGCCGAGCTACCGACTTCCGTTGAGGGAGCGAAAGTCCGAGGAGGACGAGTGGCTCATGTCGCGCCGCACCTCCCGCCTCAACCTGGACATGTACGACATCGAAGAGGCCAAGTCCAAACGCTCGAATCGGCGAGGAGAGTCCTGGGCGGCGTACCTCAAGGCCATGGAGTGCGAGCTGTAGTGTAGCCATCTATTCAGTCTCAAGTATCTAATATCTAACTGTACTTCAACATGGCTAAAATCCGGATTGTATTTTATCTTTTCGTCAGTTATATATAAATCTCAACATGGAGAATATATCATAGTTCACATGTCAATATGAAGATCAACGTGTACGTCGGCTGCGGCGCTGCACCCCGACGACGGATCTGCTGGTACGAAGGCACGTCGGACGCACAAGTGGAGAAGGCCATTCGCATGCAGCTGCGGCTACCTCAAGACGCGCAGTTCCTGCTGAACGATGAGGACGGAGACGTCGTGCCAGCGTCCTCCACGTTGCCCACTGGCCAGCACTACACGCTGGTACTACATGACGAGAACGCAGATGTGGATACTTCTGTGGACATGTCACCCTCTAGTAGCTCATGTGTGGACACGTCACCGATCACAGTGAGGCGAGTGACGTCAGTGTCGAGTCCTCCAGCGTCCAAGCGCAGGAGACTCGAGGTGGTTAATACAAACACTACTACAGGTAGACCGCCCGTGGCTATGGAGGAGGATGTCACACCGGTCGCTTTAGTCGCGAGTGTTGCTAGTCACCTGCCACCACCGCGTTTTGCTGACGTCATCACGCTGTTCATCAACACGTTCACGGAGCCCGTCGCCAACGACGACAACGTCAACTTCATCCCGAACACGGGCCGCTTTGCTCTCTACGCGCTGTACATGGACTTGGTGCGCGACGTGAGGCTCCATCCGAAACGAGACGATGTTTTCTACAAGATGACGTCCATGGCCGGCAAAGTGGATCGCCAGAGAGTTAATCGGTACTATCGATGTCCAGCGCACAGAGGCGAAGGCTCTGAGTTTGTGCTGATTAAACCGCTGGGCAAAGGAGTTTTGCTGCGAAAATACCGCACAGTGGAGAGCTTGGAAGAGCTGGAAGAGGCAGTAAAGTCGACAGCGCTAGTGTCGTGGCTGCAGATGGACCCGAAGGAGGCGGTGGCGCAGTATGTACGCTTCGTGGGCGGCTTCATACCGATCACCAGGAGTGCGTACCGAACGCAGAGGAGCGAGGAGAATGCAAGTGCTGCATCAGGTATCGTGCAGAACGAAGAGTAAGATGCAAGGCATTCGGTTCTTTAGTTTGATAAGGCCTTGCGAGTGCGTGTGTCTTTTCTACAATTCGTCCTTCTCATCGACAGGCTTCTCCTCCTTCTCCTCCTCCTCGGTCTCCTCCGACGCCACTTCGGTTTCGGCCTTCTCGCTGCCAGCTTCCTCCTTGGACGCGTCCTTGTCGGTGTCGTTCTTGTCCGTCTTGACCGGCTGCGGCTTCGGCCGCTTCGCCAAGATGGCAACGAACTTCTTGACGCCCTGCACCTTCTTGGCCACGTCCGCAGACGTCACCACGGCCTTCTCGTGCTTGGGCGCGGCCTTCTGCGCCTTCTCCGACTCCGTCAGCCACGCCTCCAACTCGTCCAGCTTCTCGAGGACGTCACTGCGCTCCTCCTCCGTCACCTGCGGCTTGCTTGTGCTCCACTCGTTCATGAGCTCGCGCGTGCTGAAGGCATACTCCTGAGCAGTGTTGAACGCGATCGGCAGCTGCTTCAGCTCCGCCACGCGGAAGAGGATGGCGCTCAGGTCCGAGTCCAACGCGTCCATCTTCTTCTTGTACTCCACGGCCTCCACCTTGTCGCCATCCTCGTACAGCCACTCCTCCGTCTCCTCCAGCTTGGCCTGCAGCGCCTCCACCTGCTCGGGCACCGTCACCAGCTTCATCTGGCTCTCCTGCGCTGACAGAGCGTCGTGGCCCTTGTAAATGAACGTCTCGAGGCTGTTCTTGGCCTCCAGGTTCGCTTGGCGCTTGTTGTCGGCCTTCTCCATCTCGTTCAGCATGCGCATGGACTCCTTCTTGATCGCCTCGCTCATGGGCAGCACACTCACGCCCTCTTCAGGCTCGCGCGTCTCGTAGGCACGCACCACAACCAGGTTCCCACGGTGCGTCTTCGTCTGCATCTCCTTTCTGAACTCCTTAACAGGCTCTTCCTCCTCCTCCTCTTCGTCCTCAGCCTTGCTGCTGTCCGCGCTGCCGTCCTCCTTCTTAGCCTTCTTGCTCTTCTTCTCCTTCTTCACTTCGACTTCCACCTCGACCTCCTCTTCCAGCGTGGCCTCAGCCTTGGCGATCTGAGCGATGCCGTTGCTGTCCAGCTCGAAGGAAAGCGTGACCTTGGGCTCACCAAGGTTCTTGTCCGCCATGCGGGCGGCAAACTTCTCCACGCCAGTAACGTTGAATTTGCCAATCTGCACGCTCACGCCCGCAGGCAGCATCGACGGCTTGTCGTAGCGGAAGGTGCAGGAGACATCGGTCGAGTGCGAGAAAGACACCGACTTGCGCAGCCCGAGACGGTGCGCCTCCGTAAACAGCGCCGCACGCTTCATCCACTGCTTCGTCTCCACCTCGTCGTCATTGTTGTCCTTGGGCTCAGTAGCCGACAAGTCCACAAGTCGCACGCCGATCGGGTACGACGCAATGTCCGTCATCCCCACCTGGCGAACACGGAACGAGTTGCTCAGGTTGGCAGCACGGAACGCAGCACCAAGAGCCATAGCCTCGTCACCGTTCAGGTGCACGCCCAGGTCCTTGCCGTCGAAGAACTCGGCCAGTTGTTGCTGGATCTTCGGCATACGCACGCCACCTCCAACCAGCTCGATCTCATCAATGTCAGCGACCGTCAAGCCCGCCTTCTCCAGAGCCACCTCCACCGGCTTGAGAGTACGTTCGTACAGGTCAGCCGAGAGCTCCTCGAGCTTGGACCGCGTCATGGACGTGAAAAGTCGATATCGTTGTACAGACTCTGCATAACCACGGGGATCTCCTCGTTGGCAGACAGCACGGTCTTGGTCTTCTTGGCCTGCGCACGGATCTTGGCCATCGGGCGGGCCACCTTGCGGATGTCCTCTCCGACCTTCTCGCTAAACTCTGTGGCCAAGTGCTCCGCCAGACGCAAGTCGAACTTGGCGCCACCGAGCGTCTCATCCCACGCGTTGCTGATCGTCTGGAAGGTGGAGATGGTCTTGTTCTTCTTGAATCCATCGGGCACCACCTGACTGGAAAACTCGGCGATGCTCACCTGCAGCGACGTGGATCCCATGTTGTAGAACAAAATCTTCTTGGGCTTGTCTTCGGGGTCGTAGCTCGCGTGCACAGCCAGCTGCAGCGCCGCCGCCGTGTTCTCGTTAATGAGCGACAGCACGCGCACGCCAGAGATCTCCGCCGCGTCCAGCAGCGCCTGGCGCTGCGCCTGAGAGAAGTACGTGGGGACCGTGAGCACCCAGTCCTTCACGGGCGCCTCCGCGAACGTGTCGGTGATCTGTCTCGCGTGCGCAAACACCATGGCCACGAGTTCCTCGGCCTGGAACGTCTGCGTCTTCCCGTGCTTCAACGAGACCGTTCCTCCGCGCGTGGCGTTCTGTACCAGCTCATAGGGGAAATGCTCTTCGTCCAGCAGCGCGGCCACTTGCGGGTCGCTCAGCGTCGTCCCCAGCAGCCTGCGCACCTGCGTGTAGGCGGTCTGCGGTCTGCGCACGCCCACCGTGGCGGCATCTGCGCCGTACAGCCGCTCGTCGCCGTCGAACGCCACCATCGTCTCGGTCTTGCGCTTGCTGTGCACGTTCGTGACGATCTCGAAGGGCGTCCCGGGCTTGACGAGCGCGACCTTGAAGAACTCGCCGCCGAAGTCCACGCCGGCCACGATGGCCTCCACCACGGAGGCGGCCAGCAGTCCGGCGCCCAGCAGCGCGAGCAGCAGCATGCGAGCGGTCTTCATGTTGCCCCAAGAGTGATGGTCTTGCGCTCGGGATGCGGAATGCGGAAATGCGGATACCGAGACGGACGAAAGGGCAACGACCGACACGTGGCTGCAGAGCGCTTAGTGAAAGCAAGTGAAACGTTTTAGCCAATGAGAAGATGGATACATTTTTAGATTTGCTGACGTGGCGGGATGGCTACATGTGTGTCACTGCAAGTTGCCTTTTGGGGGCAGCAACGCGTCCAGGACGGAGGCTTGTGCGTGCAATTCGGTCTTGTGGAGCGCACGTACTGACGCAGCTCATCGCGAAGTTGACGGAGCTGGTTGCGTAGCGCTGGGCAGTCGCTACAGACTGGAGGGGAGAGAGGCGACTGTGGCTCGATGCTTTTGGAGGAAGGGAGACAGTGGCTGCAGCATTCGCCCTCTTGATTGCCATCTTCATCGCCGCTGCTGTCGCTTAGATGCAGCAGTAGTTCGACAGGGATTTGGCTCTCAGGTCGTCGACGGCTGGTTCGAACTGAAGCAGGACGTGCCATCCGACGCCTCTTTTCATCTTGCAGCGAACGCAACCTGCTCTTGCACGCAGCCAAGTCATTGCGCAGCGTGGCTTCGGTCCGGTGTGCTTTACGCAGTAGAGATTCGAGCGTACGGATTTCGTTTACGCTCCGCTGGACAGTGTCGCTAGCCGAAGAGAGTTCGTGCTTGTGGTACTTGAGCTGCTCCTCCAGCTTCGCGGCGGAGAGTTCTGCTGCTCGCCGCTTCTTGGCAGTTTTCTCCGCTCTCTTTTGCCTCACGCAGTTCTTTTCTCTCTTTGGCTTTCCACTCGGCTTCAAGCTTGGCTTTGTCGTGCTCGAATCGCTGCAAAGTACTCGTCAACCGGCTTTTCCATTCAAGTTTTTCTTGTCCGTGCGTGGTCTTAAGCTCGTGTACGTCGAGCTCCATTTTGATCGCCTTTTCACTTTGTTGTTGCAGAGTAGCCACCTTGCGTTGAAGCTGCTGCTGAAACTCTCGCAGTTGCTGTGTGAGCTTGTTGTTCTGCGTCTCTAGTGCCAGGTTTCGTGTTTGAAGCACATGTGATCGCGCTTTGAGCTGCGTCAAGACTAACTGCGTCTGCACCGAGTGAGCATGTGTTTCATCCACCTGCGACGTCTCCTGTAGTAATTCAGCCTGCAGTCGCGGTAGTTTGGCAGCGTACAACTCGTTCTCGACCTTCAGTTTGGCCATTTCGGTGCTGGTACGTTGAAGATCAGCTATCGTCACCGAGAGCTGGTTCTTCAAACGAGAATTTCGTTGCGATAGCTTCTTGTTATCACTCTCAGACAATGACAGCTGTAACTTGGACGTGCGGGTGGAATTTGCGAGTGCGCTGTGAGCTGCATCAAGTTGGGATTGAGAGCTGCCAGTCGCGAAGCGATACTTTTGTGTGGATTGCTGCCTTGTTGTTTTCTTCGCTTCTGGCTTGGTATTTGACCGTTCATTGAAGTATTTGGCAGCGGCACTACCGGAGAACTTTGACGTTGTGAGACTGATGATGGCACAGCGCTTTCATAGACAACAGGGAAGAGAGACTCGACTGTATACGCTGGAGCTGCAATTTTCAGCGGATCGAGTGATGAAGGTTTGAAAATTGCTGTCTTCTCCAAATTGGTGCGTGGAGATAATTCAGCGACTATATCATTGCTATCAGTTGCTTCTGTTGCGTTTGTATCGTGTTCGGCGGAGTCGTCTGCCAGTTGATCAGCTTCTGTAGGCAACGATATTTGTGCTAAATGCTGCGCCGACGTCTGATGAATATCTTCGCTGGAATTATTGATTGGTGTGTTCAAGTTTTGCTCGTCTGCATGAGAGTTGGAACTTGGAACGCAGTCACTGTCGAAATGAGCCTGGCCAATATCGGGTTCTTTGCCTCCAATATCAGGTTCATCCCCACCATCTTGCGGGACAACAGGTTCAGATATTCGTGGGCTCTCGCATCGTGGTATGGGCTGCTTCACCCCGACACCTTCTTCACTTGTGACATCCTTTTCGCTATAGCCTTGTTCATTGCTCCTGCTGGATTGATCTCCTTGTGCTGCAAGATTGGAATGACAGGTTTCAGCTCCTGCTGAATGTTCATCTTGATGATCAAGTTTGACCTCAAACTCCTCATCTTCAGATTCCTCATTTTCCGGTTTTTACTCTTGGAACCAGTTGCATCGCCGATATTTCATCCATGTCGAAGCCTCCGGCATCGCTTTCGTCCGTCTCGCAGACTGAGTTCTCGATAAAATTTCCTGGTGGTAAAGGTGAATTGGCGTACAACGAATCCCTGGACAGCGCTGGCAGGTCCATCGAGTGTCCAACTTCTGAGCCTTGGTCTTCCGGTTCACTTTCAAACAGATCATCACAATCGTCGTTGCCATCGTCACTCATTTTTCACTTCTATGGAGACCTTGAAAAGCAATTGTGGATGCTGCGGTGCACATATCAATAGATAGGTCGGCACGAGTTACTTCCCATGTGTGTTTTGCTACACATTTCAAGCTATTATTGTGAGCACTTTGAAAGGCCTGATGTTGCCGACTTTAGAAATCTACCAGATACGATTGTCGGGTACTTGAGTCCATAACGAAAGTGCATGAAGGTGTTTATGAGGATGTTGATCGTTACCGCCCACAACAGATCCTACTGACGATTCAAACCTGTTTCAACAACGATTGCCAGCTTTTCCCGAGATTCCGGATGAGGCCGAAATACCCAAGTGGCCTTAGCCATGCCAACGCCATTAGGCTGGGAGGCAATCTTCACGCAGCCAATGTTTTTGTTCGCCCAATCCTTAGCAAGGTTCGCTAGCTCAAAACACGAGCACGACCCCGCAGCCGTCCTCCCAGGCACTGTTTAATCCGGCAAGTATTCTCTCCATCGCACGTGAATCCACTTTCCTGTTCCAGTACTTGCATTCACAAACAAACATGGCCTTCTCGCTTGTTTGCTGCAAATCTTGCACGTACACGCCGCTTCTCTCATCATTCTTGGCGCGAACCAAATGGCCAAACTTGCTGCCGAACTTGTAGGTGTCAACAATGCAATCTGGCCACTTCGCATTGGGAGGAGCCAGAAAAGGAACTGTCCTCTATGTGCAAGCTTTTCGATCCCTGCAGCGTAACCTACGAATAAATCGCTTGCTGTAATTAGTCGAGCCGAAGAAGTGCACAACACCATTTTCATCCATAGGTTGCTTTGAAACTCGCCAAGCAAGGCAGCGAAAAAATCGGAAAATGCCGCGCCTTGCACTCCTTTCCTTCGAGACGAACAGAAAATGGCGTGAGCGACCATATCCTCGAATTCCTTGTAGTCGTTACACAAAGCATTTGTGTTATCATGGAGAGGATCAATCTTTTATGTCCGTGAAGATATACTTCGTAGAGTACATACTTTTAGCCGACGCGTCGAAGTAGCTCGGATACTTATTTCCACCAAGTATGGCGACATACAGCTCTCAATTGTCGGAAAGCAACATTTTGGTTCCCATCGCACGCTGCCGTTGTACAGATGAACGCCTGAAAGCGAAAGATCCGTCAGCTGTTGGTCGACCAAATTTGCAAAATGCAGGTGCATATCCACTGAGCCCACTTCCAGCCGACGCTTCTTCGCTGGTGGCTCATCCCCTCCTCGCCTTCGTCAGTGGCCGCGTTCGTGAACGAGATTGCCATTAGCTGGGCCCTTCTTCCATTTCGTGAGAGCATAAATTGTTTCTCATCATGCATTCCCTTGCTAACGTGACCGCATGCTTCGTTCAGTAAATCGCATAGCGCAACGTCACCGTTTCGACCATATTTCACCACTCCATCAATAAAGTGCGATGTAAACCCGCCACGTGAATGCAACGCGATGTATTCCACGACAGGATATTTGGTTGTAATGGTCTGCCAAACCGAAGGGTTTGCCGAAGGGCTGATTTCGGCCTGCAGTACGATTTGAGTGCTCGGTAAACGCGGGGCAATCGACACCCACTCGTGCCTCTGGTTCCTGGACTGTTTCGATTGAGCAACCAAATTGGTGATCTTAGAATCGGTGCCCATGACTATCACTGCCAGACCGCACACACGGAACACATTGCGTTGGAAAGCCGCCAAGCTTTTTCCACCGGTAAAATTCGAATTCGGCAACATCTCATCCAAAACGAAGAAGGGTAAGAGTTTCTCTTCTGCCGCCATCGTTTTAACTTCGGATCGGACAATCGCTTGTGAGCACTTTGCCACATGAAGCTTCGTTCGCTCTCCGAAACGTATCATTTGCCGCGCGCTCTGCTGCTGATCCGAACTGCAAAGCTTGAGCAGAGCGCAAAGAAACCCAAACGTCCACAATTCTTCTTTGTAGACAGAAGACTCGGTATTCAGCACTTGGGATTCGGGCTTTGAGACAGGGTCGTCTTTGCTCACGCAGTTGTGGAATTCTTTCGATATTGACGAGAAGTTGCGGTAAATACGTTGAGAATCCACCATAACCTCCGTTGAAAGCCAGTAAAAGTACGGTCGTCGACCTCCCAAAGCAAACGCGAGTTGCGATTTCCCCATACCAGACGATCCTACCACACAAATGAAGGGAAGTGTGTCGAGATTATCGCGATAATTAGCGCCAATCTTGTCCAAGATTTCATTACACGCTTCTGGACACTTCTCTCGGATGCGTTTCCCACGATCTTGGTAAAGTTCTAAGTCCGCCAAACAACTTGTATTCGTTTCTTCGACACGTATGTCGATCCATGTCCGTTCTCCCGGCACTTCCACGATGAGCGCAGTGTCCTCGGTCTTACCACACGAACCAATTTGTGACATTCCACCCAAAGCCCTCTTCTCGGCACGATTCCGATAGACTTTGAGTTCGGAGGAAGCGAATCCTTTGAGAAGGCTATCGTCACCGGTGTATCCCACTTTCACTGCCTCTCGGAAAGCCTCAATGCTGTGTGCTTCAGTGAGAGGGACGGAGGCTGGTTCTGCGCGATCTTCGCCATCGGCAAACACCAATTGAAACCAGACCTCCGGAACTCGAATGATGAGCGCTGTCCGTACCGAGTTACCCAGTAAACCAATTCGTGAACTTCCCCCAGACTTTCCTTTGCATCACTATTCACTATTCACTGATTCCTTTGGTATGGCTGTCGGTATACATTTCCTTCGCCGCATCTCGGAGGCTCTCAATGCTGTGGGCTTCAGTGAGAGGAACGGAAGCTGGTCCTTCGAAATCTTTGCCATCGGTAGACACCAATTGAAACCAGACCTTCGGAACTTGAACGACGAGCGCTGTCCGTACCGAGTTACCCAGTAAACCAATACGCGTGTCTTCCTCCAGGGCAGCTTTCGCGGCACGGTTCTCGTAGACCTTAAGATTGGAGGCCTCGACTCCAACGAGGTGAGTATCGCGATATTTCTCCCCACCGCCTCTTGGAAATGGAAAATTAACGCATGCTCCGGAAAGTTCTCGACGGCCAGAAGCCACCCTGTTTCTTTGTCGGTCCTCCAAACGAAACCATACGTTCCGCGTCACCATCGTTGCCTTCTTCCCCCGTGCGGCGAATTTGCGAATGAGAATAAAAGAACTGGCGGACGCAGGGACATTTTGTCAATCATATGAAGATTGGCGATTGAGAGTTTCTGACCTGAACATTGGCGATTGAGAGTTTCTGACCTGAACATTGGCGATTGCTTCTGACCCGTACCACACCGTACGTATGTACCGGCAATTGCACTCTTGTCCTGCTTCGTCGTTCCTTCCGCTTCTAGTCGTTGCACCTGCAGACACTTGTCCATTGTTAGTCAAAATCTACCAGATAGGAGGCTTGTCGGGCACTTGAGTCCATAACGAAAATGCACGTATGGGAATTACCCGCTGCCCACAACAGATCCTACTGACCATTCAAACCTGTTTCAACTACCATAACGATCTTTTCCCGAGATTCCGTTTTAGGCTGAAATACGATACCCAAGCGGCCTTGGCCATGCCAGTGCCATCACTCTGGAAGGCGATCTGCACGCAGCCAATGTTCTCTTTTCGACCGCGAAAGGGTTAATACTTACAGACTAAGGAAATGACGCGTGGTGCCGAATTGCGTCAAACATTTCCTGCAGCGAGTTGACTCGCTTGTAGGCCTCGAATGCTTCACGGAAGCCGTCGCCATACACTGGAGACGTGTCCTTCTTGAGTTGTTGCGTGTAAAACTTTCGCAGTTGTCCCTGATACGAGCGCTTCTTGGATTCCTTGCGCTCCATCATATGCTTGTGCTTCAGAAACAAGTAGCTCATCAACTGGCACATGCCTTCCTCAATCTGCATCCACAAGAATTCATGGGTAAATATTAATTCGTCGACGACTGAAGACATCGCCATAAAGGCGAAAGAAAGCACCATACCTTGGAAGGAATATTCTCAGGAAAGTTGTCACTGAGCTTGATGAATGCGTGGGTAGCTTCGTGTGCCAAAACCGAGGCGGTAAGGTCGCGTGGGAGTCCGTGGAGGATCAAGATGGCGTTTACCGAGCGGTTCTGGAAGTGGGTCAGATAATTAGTCACGAGATCAACTACATAACATTAAACAAAATCACCTTTTCGATGGAGGCCACACGAGGGACGGCATGCTTGCCATTGCGAACCATGTGCTTGATTTGAGAGACCTCTGACAAGCAAAGACCACGAGTCACGTGGCCGTCTACGGGCTTGTTTCCATTCCTTAACGTTTTCTTGTGGGTATTGCAGTGTTCGTTTAGGACTTGTGATTCCACAAGATACACGGGGATCTGAAAAGCAGATTGCCGTAGCACGGATCAGCACAAACGCGTACACTTCAATATACAGCAAACAAACCTCAGGAAGGTCAATGCCGATGTCCCGCATGTACTCCCACACCTCTTTTACCACGCCTTTGGCCTATGCAACAAAATCCGATCAGAACAACATACAAGACAACCCAAATTGTGTTTACGCGTGCAATAAATACCTCGTCCGAGTCAAGTACCAGGTACTGGCAACAATCATGGCAGACCTTCCGTCCATCGCTGAGGTTGTGATATTGTCGCCCTGGCGTAGTTGGCTATTGTGGGCAACGTGGATATTGGAAGGTTAATATGCGAATGCCCCCTCCCCTATTCAAAATCTTATACGAACCTCAACTCCCTGGCAGCTGCAGCAGCGATCACGATTTTCATGCTCAGCACAATACTTCAGGTCCCAAAAGGCATCACCTGCACAAACAAAAACATAACACTCAGCATACTCACACTCTACCCGACTATGCCGTTCTGCAAGCGAGCAGTAAACTCTGGTCGCTATCGCACCTTGAAGCTGATCTGTTGAGTCCCCGGCTGAAACGGAATAAAGTCTTCGCACACCGAGCAGCTGTAATATTTCACAACGATCCGAGTCAGAACCAAATGAGAAGGATTAGGCAATGAACATTTTCAAAGCCACTTACCGTGGGTGGAAGAGCTGCTTGTAGCATTCGTGGTGGTAGTATTCCCCATCCTTCACTTGGAACTTGCTCGTCTCAAACTTCTTATGGCACGCAGTACAACAGAAGCAATCCGGGTGGTACGCCTTGCCGTTCACGTTCACACGTTGACCATACCTACATTAACCACAGCAAAAGAGCAACAAAGTGAGTCTTCCTAAGCTTCCGAGCCTCAAAATGAACTCCAAACTCGACGCACTTGATCTCTCCGTTGCAGCCTGGACACGTCATGATGCGAATGGCGTCGCAGGCTTCACAGGTCGGAGACGCGTCGTTTGCATTGAAGTAAGTGCAGCTGGGGCAGTTCCATCCCGCGCCTTTGGCCGATCCATTGCCGTTGCTGCTGCGGTTCTCCTTCTGCACCTTCTGGCCTCCATTGGAGCTGCTCGTGGTCGTTGATGGCTTCCCACCGCCCCCAGTTCTCGTGGTGGTGGTCGTCGTGGTGGTCGACTTGGACTTGGGCGTGCATTCTGGGTGGTAATTGCCTCCGTTCACCACTTGGAAGCGACTGGGCAGCGGTCGATTGCAGCCCGTGCAGCAGAAACAGTCCGGGTGGTACGTCTTGCCGTTCACATTGAGGCGCTTGCCGTATCTAGAGCCGCAGTTAGAAATGAATTAGAAACGCACGGGCAAAGAGGACGGAGAGGGCAGAGGACGCACTTGATTTCGCCCTTGCACGTGGGGCACTGGAGCACGCGCACGGCGTTGCAGGCGTCGCAGTTGCCGGCCGAGTCGCTGGCGTTCTTAAACGTGCACTGCACGCAGGTCCAGCCCATACTGAAGAGGCTTCTGCTCCCAACGAGGAGAATTCGGAACTGGCCGCCATGACTGATTTGCCAAAACATTCACTCACGGCGGGATCAGATCTGAGACCTGCTGGAAGTGCATTCACTGGGATCAGATCTGAGACTTGCTGCATTCACCAGGATCATATCTGAGACCTACTTGATGTGAAGGCTACACCACATTGCCAAGAAACCGACAAGGATCAGCCAGAATGGTGCGTCTTCCAGCGCGGCTTACTGCGGCCTGTATGGGCCCGTAGAGGCTGCAAGCAAAGGGTGATAAGCTCGGGGTGTTCTTATGTGTGTCTTCTCTCTGTTTTTGCATCCAATTGTGGCCGTAGAACGCCTCGGACGCATCCAAGAACGGCAACACGTCCAGCGCCCCTGCTGGCGGCGCTGACGCCCAGGACCTCACCGTTTTCGTACGGTTCTGCCTGTATACGTATTGCCATTGTATATCGTATCGGTTCTAGCTGACGGTGTTGTGGTTGGGCTGATGGGTCAGGTGCAAAGTCTGCTGGAGCAAATGGTATTAGAGTTGTGGCTCTGGTGAAATGTTGCTGTTAATTGCTGACGTGGTGGGCTCAATTGCCTGGTGTTTTCGTGCAGCAATCTCGGTTTGCACAGATGTCGGACGCCATCATCGGGAGAAATATCCTTTTCACCTTGTTGTGTATTACCTGCATGGCACCGACTGACTATTGCTAGAAGAGAATGTTACTGGGTTTCCTTGACCGGTTTGGTGTGCGATTTGTTGCTGTGGTGGAAGTTCACTCGACGAAATGGGTTCGCGTATCGACGAGCTGGAAAAGTCCATCGGAGATCTCATGGAGCAGGTGAGAGGATGGAAGCAATAAGCTTATGACATTCAGCTGTGTGTTAAGATCTCACGCGTGTGTTGGTCGTGCTGACAGACGAACGAAGACGGCAGTGACAAGAACCAGGGAACGGCCGCGAGCGAAGCATCTGCAGCCAAGGACAAGGGCGAGAGCGTTTAAGCTCGCCAACAGTAAAGAAGTCATCGCAAGGTGCTTTTCAAGACCTCTACCATCAATACACGCGTGCCGTCACGCTACACTAAGCAAGACACGCAGTTGAAATCGCTCAGCCTCTTCATTTCTCGTTGCAAACAGTAAATTACGTGTCGGCATCTTCCTACATGTGTCCATCTAATTGAGAAATCGAGACGAAAGCAGCAAAATACTAAGGCCAATGAGGACACACGCCGTCGTCTAAAGGTCGCTCGCCATCCGTCCGGCTGCTTAGTCCTTCTTGTCCTTGAACTCGGCGTCGTGCACGTTCTCGTCCTTGCTGTCGTCGCTGCCGGCCTCACCGCCCTCACCCTGCTGCGCCTTGTAGACGGCCTCGCCAATCTTCATGGCCATCTTCTGCACCTCCTCAAGGGCAGCCTTGATCTCCTCCGTGTCGTCGCCCTCGGCCTTAGTCCGCAGGTCGGCCAGAGCAGCCTTGACCTTCTCGACCGTCTCGGCGTCGATCTTGTCCTCGTGCTCCTTCAGCGTCTTCTCCGTCGTGTAAATGCTCGAGTCGGCGTCGTTCTTGGCCTCGATCAGCTCCTTGCGCTGCTGGTCCGCAGACGCGTTGGCCTCGGCGTCCTGCACCATCTTCTCGATCTCGGAGTCCGACAGACCGCCGCTCGACTGGATGACAATGTTCTGCTCCTTGCCCGTGGCCTTGTCGCGGGCACCCACGTTCACGATTCCGTTGGCGTCAATGTCGAAGCTCACCTCGATCTGAGGCACGCCACGCGGGGCGGGCGGGATGCCCACCAGGTCGAAGTTGCCCAGCAGTTTGTTGTCCGAAGCCATCTCACGCTCGCCCTGCAGCACCTTGATGCCCACCTGCGTCTGCGAGTCAGCAGCCGTCGAGAACACCTGCGACTTCTTCGTAGGGATCGTGGTGTTACGCGGGATAAGCTTGGTGAATACACCGCCCAAAGTCTCAATTCCCAGAGACAGCGGGGTCACATCCAGCAGCAGAATGTCCTTCACGTCACCGCGCAGCACTCCGCCCTGGATAGCAGCGCCCATGGCCACCACCTCGTCGGGGTTCACACCCTTCGAGGGCTTCTTGCCGAAGAACTCCTCCACGGTCGTCTGCACCTTGGGCATACGCGACATACCGCCAACAAGAATGACCTCGTTGATCTCGCTCTTCTCCAGGCCAGCGTCCTTGACGCACTTCTTGCACGGGCCCATGGTGCGCTCAATGAGCTTGCCGACCAGCTTTTCGAACGTGGAACGCGTGATCTTCATGTTCAAGTGCTTGGGGCCGGTGGCGTCGGCCGTGATGAACGGCAGACTGATGTCCGTCTGGGCCAGGCCGTCCAGCTCACGCTTGGCCTTCTCCGCGGCCTCACGCAGGCGCTGCATGGCGAGGTTGTCGCCCGCCAGGTCGATGCTCGTCTCCTTCTTGAACTCGTCCACGAGGTAGCGCAGCAGCTCCTCGTCGAAGTCCTCACCGCCGAGCAGCGTGTCGCCGTTGGTGGACTTGACCTCGAACACGCCGCCCGAGATCTCGAGGATCGACACGTCAAAGGTTCCGCCGCCCAAGTCGAAGACGGCGATGACCTTGCCGTCGGCCTTGTCCATGCCGTAGGCCAGGGCCGCGGCCGTGGGCTCGTTGATGATACGGAGCACGTCCAGGCCGGCGATCTTGCCGGCGTCCTTGGTGGCCTGACGCTGCGAGTCGTTGAAGTAGGCGGGCACGGTCACGACGGCCTGCGTGATGGGCTTGCCGAGGAACCCGTCGGCGGTCTCCTTCATCTTGGTGAGCACCATGGAGCCGATCTGCGAGGGCGAGTACTTCTTGCCCTTGGCCTCGACCCACGCGTCCTTGCCGTTCGTGCCCTTGACGATCTTGTACGAGACCACCTTGGCCACCTCCTGCGTCTCCTTGTCGGCGAACTTGCGGCCGATCAGGCGCTTGACGGCGTAGAACGTGTTCTCCGGGTTGGTCACGGCCTGGCGCTTGGCGGGCATGCCCACAAGGCGCTCGTCGTTGTCCAGGATGGCCACGACCGAGGGCGTCGTGCGCGCGCCCTCCGAGTTCTCGATCACGCGCGCGGCCTTGCCCTCCATGACGGCCACGCACGAGTTGGTCGTGCCCAGGTCGATGCCGATGACCTCGGAGCCGGCGGCGGCCGAGAACATGCGCTTGGCGGCCGCCGTGGGGCGGGGAGCGGGCGGCGAGGCGCAACATGGCTGTGTGTACTTCGAGTGCGGGGAAATGCGCAAATTCAGATTTGAGGCCCACGTCAGCCACTCGCTGCGCTGGGCCACACGTACTTGAAGGTGGCCGTATACGGTATGACAGGTAAATAGACTGGGAAGGTTGGGGACGAGGGAATGCGATATGCCGGGATATGATGGGTAAGGTACTTTTTCTTGCTGACGGGCTGTCCGATCTCATGCCCCGATGTTCGAGAACTACGCTACGAGCAGGAAGCATCCATGTATTGATATGACGCAGAGGACACGGCGTAAGAAGGTAAGAAATGCTGGCATGCAAACTACCATGAGACTCTTAACGTCGGCGACCCATTTTCCCAACTGTTAAACCCTTTCCGCGCCGAAATGGGCCCGATCCTTCCAGAATGTCAACGAAGGAATGCTGGTCACGCACTTATCACATCACTCACGGTACGCTCCAATCTGCGGACCGAGACGAAGGACAAGCTCAAGGCAAAGGAGACGAATGGTGTCGCTGTTCAACAAGAAAAGTAACGGGAGGACGCTACGTCCGCGAGTGCGACGCGCTACGCCGCTGGTGGACGTGGGTCTCGCAGTCGTCATGGGCGCAGTCACGGGCGTCTACATCTTCAAGGACACGCTGCAGCGCTGGCAGGTCTCGGAGGGCGAGTACGTGGCCGCTGAGGTCAGCAAGGTCGCGCAGGGTGCGCAGAACGCCCAGTCGGAAGCTGCGCAAGGAGCAACAAGAAGTTAGAGCGGCGAGCGTTGCGTATCACGGATGGAGAGCGCGCTCTCAGGGCGTCAGCACTCGGTAGTGACGTATGGACGGCAGCAAGACACAACAAATTGCACTGGTGGAACTATTGCTATTGCAGTGAGGTGGCGCTTAAATATATTGGAGATTAGCAGAGCAATGGCGCTAGAACTCGACGTGCCGGTGGTGCGGGCACCCGATGCACGTCATTCTTGGCAGCCCCACTGTCATTGTGTATGGAACACTAACGTTGTGTTGTGTACACTAATGTTGTGTTCAACACCATATTCCAATTTGTCCAATCAAAACGGCTGGAAGTGTTTAGCAAGAAGCCCAGACGATAATGAGCGACGTGGCGCAGATCCTGGGGCTCTCGGGGCCCAAGTCGGGCGCGAATGGGTCGGCGGCGAGTGACTTGGACCAGCTAAAGCCGTCGGGTGTCAAGCAGAGCGGCGGAAGCGGCGCCAACAAGCAGAAGAAGCTCACGGGGATGCAGCGCGAGGTGCTGGAGCTGCTGGAGAGCAGCCACCGCGCCAGCCACGCGCTGTACCAGGGCTTCGGTAAGACGAGTCTCAAGCAAAAGTGGCAGGAGCGTAAGAAGTCGCCAGCCGTCAAGTGGCTGCGCAAGTCCTTCCGCAATCCTGCGAGAGCGGCGCTGGCGGGTGAGAACGGGGACGAGGGGCTCGTGCTCTCCCATTGGGGAAAAGCCCACCTGGAGCAGCCCGACTACGTGTTTGCCAGGTTCAATGTCAAGAGCAGCACCACCAGCTACACGGATGAGGAGTATGAAGCAGCTCTGGCGAATTATCAAGACCCGATGATGAAGTGGACCAAGGAAGAAACGGATCTACTGCTCAAGATGTGCCAACGCTTCGATCTGCGGTGAGATGGAGTTAGTAGTGTGGATGTTGGGGTATTTTCTTATGTTATTTGCTGCTGTTGTGTAGCTGGGTCGTGGTTTCGGATAAATACAACGCGAATCCGATTGCGAAAAGCGCGCCGAGGTCGATGGAGGATATAAAGTACCGCTACTACGAGGTGACACGTCTTCTAGCTGAGCACAGAGACAAGAAGACGAGAGGTGCAGGGGAGGAGACGCCGGCGACTCCAATAGTGAGCACTCTGAGTGATACTTTGCCTCATGGAGGAGAGAGTACTTCAACCCCTGCGGGTGCAACGACACCAGCTGCTGGCATCGTTAAAGTTGAGCCTGGAGCTGTTTCGAGTGCCCCAACAACGCCAGTGGCTTCTGCTTCTGCTGCATCTACGCTGGATCAGCACTACAGATTCAACATTGCTTACGAAAAGCAGCGCAAGAGACAGTTGGACCTTACGTTCTCTCGGACGGCTGAAGAAGAAAATGAGATTCGCCGCCTCAACGACGAGCTGCGAGGTGTGGAACAGCAGCTCAAGAAGGTGGCTGTCAGAGTGGATTCCAAGAAGAGGAAGGAGCTGGCCGACGTGCCGTACGAGATCAAGCGAGCGTTGCCTACAGGAGTGATTTTGCGAAGCTCGTTGCTGGCCCTTCCTCAGCAGAAACACGCGTTGAGTGCGAAGCTGCTGAAAAAGCTGCAGCTTCTGCTAGACGAGATGGGTGTGCCAGCACGACCTATGCCTACAAAGCCCGTGTGTGAAACATTTGATAGACTGCGCCAAGATGCCGTGGGACTGCTTTCGCTGCGGAAACACTTGAAAAGCAAACAGATCGAAGTCCAGTCGCTACGTGAGCGCTATCATGCGCTTACCGGGAAGGAGTACAAGCCTATCACCACTCCTGTCACGCTCTCCGGTAAGGTATCTCATCTGTTTTGAATGCTTCACTCTGTCGCTCATGTTTTTTCTGTATGTGCAGAACGACCGGGCGATGCAGCTGAGGGTGACAGTGGAAACTCGTCGGCTTCTGCAGCGAATCACACGCAAAACGCAATCAGTAAGGGTGCGTCCAGTGCTCTTCTCCTTTGTTGAGTTGCCCACGGTAGACTAACCACACATTTGTTTGCGTAATTGCAGGCAAGACGTCCAAGCTCTCGGAAAAAGCGCTTCGTGCCGCCAAGCGACGCAGCATTAGCAGCCACCCAGGTCTTCCTGCCAAGCGCAACAAGAAAGTGCCGCACTAACTGTTCAACATGGCTGTTTTTCAATGCTTGTTGTCTTGAATTTCGCAAACGCTACCCTGCGGGAAGCAACAATTTGCACTTTTCGTCCTCGCAATGAAACAACCGCCGTCTTGTTCACCAAACCTATCTAATCTACATGGCAAAAAAACTCTATTCGGTGGGGCAGCTTCACGATGCCTACGGGGAAGGCTTTTTGTCTTTTTTTTCTCGGGGTATACTCCCTCTTTTATCCCTCTTTTCACGAAGCATGTCCATGCTCTTCGTCCTAGTTTTCTTCTCAGCACCACTCGGTCCCCAACGAAACTGCTAAAAAGCAGACAGCGAGTAGCTACCAGCACCAATAGCCCGCCTAGAAGTACGGGTGGAAGCCACGGCCGCGTCCTCCACGGAATCCTCCCCGGGGCGGTCCACGACCTCTTCCTCGTCCCCGACCACGGCCGCGTCCACCCCGTCCGCCTCGAGACATGTTGAAGCCACGGACGTTCTGGCGCTTGGGCGTGACCTTGAGCTGTCGGCCGCGGAACATGGTGTCGTTCAGCAGGATGGCGCTCTCCACGGCGTCGCGAGAGGCGAACTCGATGTACGCGTAGCCCTTGGGCTGGCCCGTGAACTTGTCGCACAGGATCGTGACGCGGTTGATGGTGCCGCACGACTGGAAGAGCGCCTGAAGCTCCTCGGGGTGCTGCCGTAGTCCACCTGGCCAATGTAGATGGACGTGTCGTCCATCTGGGAGGGGTGGCGCCCGTTGCCGAGCCGTTGCCCATCTCGCTGAGGCTCGTGGCCGTGTTCTTCCCCATCTGGGACTCCACCTCGGACTGCATCTCGCTGAGCTTCTCGGCCTCCTCCTCCATCTCCTTCACGCGGCGCTTCATGTCTTCGATCTCGGCGTCCACCGCCTCCGCAGACTCCTCACTGGCAGCGGGGGCGGCTGCCTCGTTGGGGGCCTCCGTCGCGCCCGCGAGAGTCGCCGCCTCGGCCTCCAACTGGTTCATGTCCACCGCTTCGTCCGCCATCGCCTCTTGTCTTGCTGTTTGTATGTGGCAACGCCACACAACGTACCTTTCGTAATGCATATGGTATTATGTGCTAGTATCGGTATATTGTGTACACTTGATGTACTCACGGACACACTCATTATGGCAGCGATGGGGACGCAGCTGGAGGCGCTGCTGGCGGCTTGGGGCGACGCCACAGCGCCCATCGACGCGCGCGTGCGGGAGGATCCGCTGCTGTTCGCGTCCGAGGCGGAGATCATCGCGTCAACGCGTGTCAAGAGGCTCGCGGGGCTTGCAGCGGAGGCCTCGGCCGACTCGTGTCGTCCATGGGACCATTTGCTCTTCTTGGCTCGCGTCAGCAGCTTCTCCATCGGCTCGTGGTTCGCCAAACCAGATGCTATCTGTGCGTTTGCGTGCGCTCGTCATGGGTGGAGGAACTCAGCTGCAGACCAGCTGCATTGCAACTGGTAAAGAAGAAGAGAGAGGAGGCGTCAATAGAGAAGATCTGACGGTGGGTTTTGCTGCAGTTGCAGGCAGTTTTTATGCTTCAAAATCGATGGAAAGCTGAGTGAGGCGGGAGCGCTGAAAGTGGCCGAGACGTTCGCTGGTCAACTGGTCACGGGACACACGCAGCTCTGTCCGTGGCGCGACAACCCGTCGCCCGAAGCTTTCACGACGGTGAGAATGGTGCAAGCTTTTGGCTCTTTGAGAAGATACCTGACTGGATTTCGTTGTCTTTTTGTGCTGGTTTGTTGCAGCTGCCAATTGCGACCAAGCGTCAGGTGTACGAGACGTTCATGGATCGACTGCAGGACGTGGTGGATCGGATGCACAAGGATTCTGACCTTCACGAGTGTTTGAGCGAGTTAAAAATTGCGGACGAAATGACGGCAAAGCTACTTTATGAAGTGGATAACGGTGGAGACGGTGCCACCCCACTGACTATCGCAACGTTGGCGTTCAAACTTCTGGCAAGGTGCTCCCAGCCAGGAGATGCAAAGGTGACCTCGGAGGCGCTCGTCAACGGAGCGTTCCTGGTTATGTGTGGGTGGCAGTTCGACGAGAAAGATACTGGGAAGATGGTGTGGTGTGAGTCTTGCAATCGACGGTGGCAAGCAACACCGTCCACAAGAAATAAAGACGAGCAAAGCGAGCCGCCAGCAAAGCGCCAAAAGGCTGAAACACCGCGACCCGCTGACCCGCTTTCACAACACCGACACTTTTGTCCGTGGATTACTGGACGCAAGTCGGGTGTTGACGACTACGGCGAGATTGATCCCAAGCTGTGGGACTTTATCAAGTTGGCGGGATGGAAACAATACGCTCAGGTAAGAGAAAGCGCTGCCCGATTGTGTGAATTATTCTACCAGACTAACGCTATTTGAATCGCTCCTGTAGTCGTTGGTTTTCCTTGGTAACCCGGACGATAATGCTATTGTCGCGGTGGGCTCAGGCATTGCTACAGAAAATGCAACGAGCGATCCAGTCCAAGCACTGGAGTCTGTACGAGCTGTGCTAGGGCTTTAGAGGGCAAGGTGTCATGAATTCTTTAATTGAAGAAAAAAACAGCGTCATGCACATTCACATCTACACTTCAAGCGACCGACTGGCTTAGACGGTAAAGCCGTTGTTCTCGATGGCCTGTTTGTACCAGTACGACGACTTTTTCGGCACGCGCTCCTGCGTCTTGTAGTCTACCCAGACCATGCCGAAACGAATGCCGTAGCCCATGGACCACTCGTAATTGTCAAAGAAGGACCATGCAAAATACCCTCGAACATCGGCACCCTCGGTGATAGCCTCATGGACGTTTGCAATGTACTGACGGTAGCAGTCTTCACGCTGGGTGTCTTGCTGTGCCTCCTCCTTGGTCACGTCGGGCCAAGCTGAGCCGTTCTCAGTGATGTAGATGCCGTTCTTCGGGTGATACTTTTCGTGAATGTACACGCAGAGCTTCTTGAGTCCCCACGGCGTGACGTAGTTCCACGGAGCTCCGGTCTGCACCCAAGACGGGTCTTGGTATGCGGTGACACCCTCGTCAGTTTCCGGACCGCCAGTGTTATCGTTCGGAGGGAGATACCTGCCTCAAACTCAGGTGACGGCTTCACGAAGTTGGAGCTGTAGTTGTTCAGACCGAAGAAGTCCGAACTGCCCTTCACCAGCTTCTTCTGGTCCTCAGTGAACTTGGGTAGTCGATCACCACAGCGGTCCTTCATGATCTGCGGGTAGTCGCCATAGTACACGGGCTCCGCAAACCACCCAAAGCTCCAGGCCATAGCACGCTCCGCCGCCGCGATATTCTTCTTCTTCTGCTCCGGGTCATCCGTCGGACCAGGTTCCTTCCACTCAGCACTCAGTGTGATCCCAATCTGGCCGTTCTGCTTCTCCTGGAACTCCTTGCGGTAAACCTCCACAGCTTTAGCGTGAGCCAGCAGCATGTTGTGACCAGCCAGGTACGGCTCAAAGTGTTTGTTGTGCTTCCGTCCAGGAGCCAGCATCCCTGTGCCAAAGCCCATGTAGTTGGCCACCCACGGCTCGTTCATGGTGATCCAGTTCTTGACGCGATCTCCGAACTTGTCGAAGCACACGCGTGCGTACTGGGCGAAATGGTCGTGGATCTGCTCGCCCAGGAAGCCGTCGAACTCGGTTTGCAGAGCTAATGGCAGGTCCCAATGGTACAGAGTCGCCATGGGCTCAATCCCGTTGGCGAGGAGCTCGTTGATGAGGTTGTTGTAGAACTGCACTCCTTCCTCGTTCACTTGGCCCACGCCCGCCGGAATGATCCGAGGCCACGCAATGGAGAAGCGATAGGCTTTGAGTCCCATTTGCTTCATGAGTTGCACGTCCTCTTTGTAGCGATGGTAGTGGTCGATGGCCACGTCTCCAGTATCTCCGTTCACGGTCTTGCCAGGAGTGTGCGAGAAGGCGTCCCAGATGCTCGCACCACGACCACCTTCGTTCACGGCGCCCTCCACTTGGTACGAGGCTGTAGCGGCGCCCCACAGGAAATTATCAGGGAATCGGATGGTCTTGGACATGGCGAAGTAGAAGTTGAGACTTGAGCGGGACTGGCGAAATTGAACAATGAGCTCTTCCTGAACACTTCAATCGGCTGACGTCACTGAACTTGACTGTCAAGACGATTATGTCCCGATGCCATCTCTGTTGTGAGGAATACTAAATCGGGAAAAACGGGAAGGGGTCACGTCTAATGTGATGTTGGTGGTAAGCATTTTCACCGTGGTTGAAGTGCAGCTTCAGCTGTTGAACTTTCAGTGATTTGAATCGGAGGCGGAAATGGTTTGCTACGTATATTGTCGAATGTGGTTGTCGTTCTCGTTGTCAATCACTACTCCCTTCAAGGTCTAAGCGGTAAATCCGTTGTTGCGGATGACGTCGCCGTACCATAATGCCGACTTTTAGGAGTGCGCTCCATGGTCTTGTAGTCTACCCAGTGCAGCCCGAAGCGCTTGGTGTATCCCTCAGCCCACTCGTAATTGTCCACAAAGGACCAAGCAAAATATCCGCGGACATCCGCGCCTTCCGCGATAGCCCCGTGCAGCCCCGTGAGGTACTCCTTGTAGAAGCCGACTCGGAAGTCGTCGTTCTGCGCCTCCTCCTTGGTTTTGTCTGGCCACGCACATCCGTTCTCCGTCACGAGGATCCCGTTGGGCACTTGATAGCGGTTCTGAATCCAGACCAAGAGCTTCTGGAACCCCAGCCGACGGCATTCCAGCCCATGTCTGTGCGTCTCCACGAGTCATCCGACGTCAGTTTGGTACCTTCATCAGGTCCTAAGCCTCCGGTGCTGTCGTTCGGAGGTGGGATCTTCGCCTCGTACTCAGCTGAAGGCTCGGCGTAGTTGGTTCCATAAGAGTTGAGTCCGAAGAAGTCGGAGCTTCCTTTCATGAGCTTCCTCTCCTCTTTCGTGAACTTGGGCAAGCGAAGTCCAATGCGGTCCTTCATCACTTGCGGGTAGTCGCCCTTGTACACCGGGTCCGCGAACCACCCAAGGGCGAAGAGCAGTGAACGTTCCGCAGCTTGCTCGTTCTTCTTCTTCTGCTCGGGGTCGTTCGTCGGAGCCGGTTCACGCCAGTCGCAGTTGAGCGTGATCCCAATCCGACCTTTTGAACAGCTTGGAACTCGTTGCGATACGCTTGCACCGCTTTCGCGTGAGCCAGCAGCAAATTATGAGCCGACAGGTATGCCTCGGTCTGTGGGTTGCATTTGCGTCCAGGAGCGTGGATGCCAATGCCATAGCCTAGGAAAGCTGAGCACCACGGCTCATTAAGTGTCGACCAGTTCGTCACGCGGTCTCCGAACCGCTGGAAACACACGCGCGTACTGCGCGAAGGCGTCTTGGATGAACTTGCCGCCCAACCATCCGTCGTACTCGGTCTGTAGTGGCAAGGGCAGGTCCCAATGGTAGAGCGTCACGTATGGTGTGATGTCGTTGGCTAGTAGCTCGTTAATGAGGTTGTTGTAGAACTCGACGCCTTCCTCGTTCACTTCGCCAACTCCAGCAGGGATGAGACGTGGCCAGGCAATGGAGAAGCGATAATTCTTGAGCCCCATCTTCTTCATGAGCTGGACGTCCTCTCTGAAGCGGTGGAAGTGGTCCACCGCCTTCTCTCCAGTGTCTCCGTTCACGATCTTGCCAGGGGTGCGGGAGAAGGCGTCCCAGATGCAGTCACCGCGTCCGCCTTCATTCACAGCACCTTCCACTTGGTACGAGGCTGTAGCTGTGCCCCAAATGAAGTTGTCAGGGAATTTCACGTCCTTGGCGAGGGCTGGAGGGTCGGAGTGTCTTGGAGCCATGGTGCAGAGACCTGAAGAGTCGAAGTGTCTAGGAGCGAGCAGATTCAGGAATGAGCGTTGGTATCTTGCTGTGCTTGAAGCGAGACCGGACGATTGGACGACACGCACGACCGAGAGGAACATACCAATCTGAGCATCTGAGCTGGCCGTTGTGGTGAACGCTAGCGGATATTGTTAGGATTGCTCTACTCTTCCCTTGAACCAAGCTGCTTGCCAACTTTTGATGGTGGGGTTATAGCACTAGAGGAAGTGGATCACGACAAAGCTGCATCTGATTCTGTGCGACGGACTATTCATCGTGACGTGTGTACGACTCGATGCGCGCTGCGTACCTCTCCAGCCTCGCCGTAGGTAGACGCTGCGCTATCATTGTCAGCTCTTGTAGTGTGTTGGTGTAAGACGAAGTGACCATACGTAGGTTGCCCTTCAGACATCGCCGTCGCCGAGATTCAAGTGTAGGAGACGATTCCAGCACGCCAGGCAACCAATTCAGCTGTACAACTCGCAAGTCGTCGTGATCTGGGACTCGCCGCCCCCGTAGTGCAATGCTACTGCGTAAAAGTAGAGGCTGGGTCGCTTTGTCGGGGTTGGACATCGCACTTCAATCCATACGTAGCCTGGGTCGTTGGGCAATGCCACCTTTGTACTGAGCTCTGAGTCTGCTCGGCACGTGACAACCTCGAACTTCTCCACCCCAGTACGTTGTCTCGGTCGATCTGGTACTGCATCCGAATCAGTTCCTATATCTCCAGCTTCGCCCTCATTTTGTCGCTCAACCTTAATAGACCCAGGCACGCAGCAACCAGACACAATGATCCCTGTCATCGACCGAAACGCGATTGAAATCGTGCATGGTTCACGTCTTGTAGGCTCCGGCAGCGACTGCACTGGTCTCAGTGACTGGAAATGCAGCTGTAAAAGCTCTTGCATGTGAATCGATACGGCAGCCTGCTTCACCAAGTAGTAGTCGGTTTGTGCGTCTGTACCAGTCGGCACCTCCAGCTCCAACACCACACTGCCGTCTTGCGAGCACAGGTCGAATCGTCCTCGACCACTTCCGATGCTTGTAGCCGCCAAAATCCGCTTTTCCGGCAACGTGGGCGTCTTCCACTCCCCAAACTCCTTCAGATACGAATATCTACGCAGCACCAGGTCGTCATTACTGTCTCTCAGCAACTTGACCGTCACCATCGTGTAGATCCGCCGATTCCGCTGCACGACATTTGTGAGCATCGGCCGCTGTCCAGCAGTTGCTACGAAGCGGGCAGAGACTCCGTCGTTATGGACACTTGGCAGCTCCACAGGTTTGAGCGCCACGGACCCACCAGACACCTACAAGCAACAGCGTTAGATCTCCTTACGATCTACTAGTGTTCACGTCTCAGACCTCCGTACCTGTCCTCTCTCGCTCCAAATGGACACCACACGCGGCGGCACTCGTGGGTCACTGGACCGCGGGATGTTGCGCGCCTCCAGCTCTTGGTAAAAGGATTGAAACTCCACTCGAAGACGAGAGAAACACAACGACGCCAACGCAAGTCTGGCGCGAGTCAATTGGAAGGTCTGGAACAGCTTCCACACGCTCTGGCGACTGCTTTTCTCCACTTGAAGCAGTCGTACGAGACCCAAAGCATCCACATACGTCAGCACACGCGTGAGCAGCTCAGCGCCAGCTGGAGCGTCTCCATCGCCCGCCAGAGCGTCGGCACGCCGCCCATTCTCGTTGTCACTCAAGCGCAACCTTACGTCACTCTTCCAGACAACTCGCAATCCCCGCTTGACTGACCACTCCCCACTCGAGTGCCAAATGTGTAATCCCCGTTTGAATGGCCAATCCCCGCTTCAGTGCCCTCCCGCAACGACTGGCTATGCTTCGTCCCCTGCCATCCGCCACTGACTTTTGCCCCGCAGTATTGGAATTGTCGCCGTAACCTCAGCGTTCGCCTACTTCCTCCTCTTTCGCCATGGCTTCCATCGCTGCTGCCCGTCCCGTCGTGTCCGTCCTCGCCGTGGAGGGCGAGTCCGCCACCGTCGCCTGCCAGGTGTCGCTCCCGGCCGTGTTCACGGCCCCCATCCGCCCGGACGTCGTCAACTTCGTGCACACGAACATGGCCAAGAACCGTCGTCAGGCGTACGGCGTCTCCCGCGAGGCCGGCCACCAGCACTCTGCCGAGTCGTGGGGCACGGGTCGCGCTGTGTCGCGTATCCCGCGTATCCAGGGCGGCGGTAACCAGAGCTCTGGCCAGGCTGCGTTCGGAAACATGTGCCGTGGTGGACGCATGTTCGCCCCCACGCGCATCTGGCGCAAGTGGCACCGTAAAATCAACGTCAACCAGCGTCGTTTCGCTGTGGCGTCGGCTCTGGCCGCTTCGGCCGTCCCCGCTCTGGTGATTGCTCGTGGCCACCGCATCGAGAAGGTCCCGGAGGTGCCTCTTGTGCTTGACGACTCTGTCGAGTCGGTGCAGAAGACCACTCAGGCTCTCAAGATCCTGGCTAAGATCGGCGCTGACGTCGAGGTGGAGAAGGTCAAGGCCTCCAAGAAGGTCACCACTGGCCGTGGCAAGTCGCGCAACCGTCGCTACACCACGCGTCGTGGACCTCTGATCGTCTTCTCCAACGCCAACGGCGCGGAGAAGGCTTTCCGTAACATCCCCGGTGTGGAGCTCGCCAACGTCGAGCGCCTGAACCTGCTGCAGCTGGCCCCGGTGGCCACCTCGGCCGCTTCATCATCTGGACCAAGTCGGCCTTCGAGAAGCTGGACGCTCTGTACGGCACGTACTCGAAGAAGTCGGTCTCCAAGACTGGCTACCAGCTGCCGCGTCACCAGATGCAGAACGCCAACTTGGGCCGTCTGATTAACTCTGACGAGATCCAGTCGGTCATCCGTGCTGGCAAGTACCAGAAGCACCGTCGCTTCCAGAAGAAGAACCCGCTCAAGAACCTGGGCGCCATGGTCAAGCTCAACCCGTACACGCTGGTGGCCCGTCGCGCTGAGCTGCGCGCCGAGGCCCTGCGTGCCGAGAAGAAGAAGGCTGTGGTCGGCAAGAACCGCAAGAACACGTGCAAGACGGACCCCAAGCGCAAGACCCAGTCGCGCGCTCTGTTCGCCAAGAACTCGTCGGACTAAGTCTTCTGCTCTGCTGCAGAGTGCTGTCTTTGCTTGGAAGCGACTGCTTGGTGGCTGTGCATTGCTGGCAAATCTAGGAATGATGAGAAACTGAGTAGTGGTGGATTAGTAAAGGACGCAATCAACGAAAGAACGCCATGAAAGAGGCAAAACACACGTCTTGCTTTTGACTTCAGTGCACCCTTTTGCATGTTGGGAGTCTGCAACAACAGCAATAGCATGCACAACACCGTCAATCGAACTACGGACGTTTGTTTGTTCATCAACCGCCGCTATGAGCAGGGCGACGTTTATCTCACTAGCAAGGAATTCAAATGCGTAAAGCACGCAGCTACAGCTGAGCAGCTTAGTCTTCGTGACGCTGCGCCTTGATCAACTGCTTCTTCATGGCGTGGAAGCGCAGCAACATCCTACAAACCACGAACAAACCTCCTCCATGAGTCATTTGCCCCCTCAAAACCCTTTCCCACCTCTGTATCTTACCAGTAGATCGTGAAGGACAGCGCGCTGATCCACCAGTTCCTCTCCGAGCGCCACCGCGACGCTTTCTTCTGCAGGTCGGCCGAGAAATGGACCTCCAGCTTCGGATCCGAGTGCAGCGCGTAGCGCTGCTGCAGGTCGTAGGTCTCGGCGCAGAGCACCACGAAGGACGCGAAGGTGATGACGGAGAAGACGCTGAGCGTGCCGATGCGGATGTTGAACACGAAGTCGCCGAGCTTGACGATGCCGCGGTTGAGCGCCAGGCTCGGGAACGGGATGGTCATGAGCAGCAGCCTGGGGGAAGATGCGTCGTTGTTTTAGTTAGTTTCTAAGAGAAGAAGAAGCAGCCAGTTGCACGTACAGAATCACCGCTGGAGGGAGCAGGACGTAGGTGAAGGACGACCACATGGACGCCATTTTGGAAGCCAGGGGCGAGCTCTTCCGGTTCGGGAGCTTTTTGAGAAGTGAGAGGATCTTTTAGTGGGCGCGATGACTCAGCGACTCGGTATGCGAATAGAGGGGGAAATTGAGAGTGATGGTGGCCTGGATTTTCACTTCAACTTGCCTTGCAACGTGTACACGAGCGAGCAACACAGGAACGATCTCCTGGTGTGCAGTCGTATAGCGTCGTAGAGATGTACTGCAATACGTACAGGGATGTTTGATGGTTTTAGGCAGTTTGTATGGGACGAGGCTTTTGCTGGGCTTTTCGAACGCGGAGAAGAGAACATTGGTCGCGATGGATCTTGGTGGGGTGGATACTGCGCGTGGTTTACAGCGTCTCGAGCGACTCTCGTTCGTGGCAGAGAAACAGTCTAATGCTAGTGGAAGTCCATCGTGGAAGGCCGAGGAGGAAGACGAACTTGGAGATGATACGCAGCTTCGTTCCGGTGATGTCCCAAACCTGTACCATTGGCGCCACATTGGGCTGCTAGTCCAGTATGCAGTTGTGGGTTTGTTGTACGGCGGACTGCCGCGCACAGTGTACCCGTTTTTAAACAACTATCTGCACTTGAACGGCTACCAGACGCTGTCAGCGCGCGTGCTGCTCTCGCTGCCATGGTCGTTCAAAGTGATGATTGGCATCGTATCGGACTGCTTCCCGATTTTCCGGTCTCGCCGTCGGGCGTATATGGTTCTTGGGTGGGCGGTCTGCTCGATCATGCTGCTAATACTCGTCTTCGTGGACCAAGAACCGCCGTTCTACATGGACCCAACACTACGTGGTAAAGACCTATCGAAGTTATCTCCAAGCGAACTTACTGGTCGCGTGAACTGGCAGGCGCCAGACTCGGGATCGCTTTCCATTGTGCTCATGATGCTGGCCAGCTTGGGTTATATGATCGCCGATGTGGCTTCTGACGGGCTTGTGGTCGAGTTCGCACAGCGCGAGCCTGAAAACATTCGTGGCAACATCCAGTCGACCGTGTATTTGGTCCGCAGTGTGGCGATGATCTTGGCGGCGCTGCTGGTTGGCTTTGGACTGAACAGCGAAGACTATGGAGGCTCGTTCTCGTGGTCGTTCTCAATTAGCCAACTCATGCTGATCTTCTCACTGTTGAGTCTTGTCGCCATTCCCGCTGCAGTTTGGCTGGTACAGGAACCTGCACTTGGTGATTGTGTGCCGGGGTTTCGCGAATACATTCGCGGCTTGTGGGTGCTACTCCAGAACTCGGCCATGGTGCAGATCCTGGCCTACCGCTTTTTCAGCGGCATTTTTGACGGCTTCACGATCACTGCGAGCGACCCGATTCAACGGTACTGGGCTCGGGTGCATCCTCTCAACGAGTTTGTTCTCCGTACTTGGGCTCATCGTTTTCAGCGCGGCACTCTACATGACGAAGCGTATTGGCTTGGGTTGGAATTGGCGCTACGTGATTGCCTGGACGACTGTGACCGTGATAGCGCTGGACGCCGTCGTCGGAATGCTCACCATTTGGGACGTCGTTCGCAGTCAGTGGTTCTGGCTGGGCACTCCGATCCTGGAGGAGCTGCCACAAGCCGTGAACTTCCTCGTGTCCACTTTCGTCGTGGTGGAGCTGGCCGAACTCGGCAACGAAGCGGCTGTGTACGGCCTGCTTACAACGGTGAAGCAATCTGTCGAGTCCGTTCGCCTCGTGCATCTCCAAGAACGTCAACGCGCTCTTTGACGTGGGCGTGACGGACATCATCACTGACTCACAGCATGTGCGCTGGCAAGTCACCTGGACGTTCGCCATCGCGTACATCATGAAGCTGCTCTCTCTGGCGTGGCTGCCGCTGCTTCCACGTCAGAAGCGCGAGACCCAAGAACTCAAGCGACGAGCTCGGTGCTGGTTTTGGGGCGGTGTGGCTACCGTCGTCATCTTCTCCTTCGCTCTCGTCTGGTCCGTGACCACAAACCTCCTCTCTGTCTTCCCCAGCACCTCGTGTCTCGTTCTCGCTGGCGGCTCCGGGTGCAAGTAGCATCTCGTCCAACTTGACCATGGTGAAGACTTATGCTTTGTTCGTCATGTGCGTTTACTTTTACATATTGCGGTAGTTCTAAACAAACAGGCCAAGGACGGTACGCTGCATCTTCGCATCAAGTACAATATCAAGGTCCTACCGGCCACGCCTTCTTTGCCGAGGTGAACCAGGGCATGAAGAAGAACGAGTACGTGTACCTAGCTGCTCAAGATTATTGACAACCGACAGATCCTCGCCGCGGAGACCAAGGAAGCAGGACGCTCTGCGCCAGCTGCTTGGCTAGGAAACCACTCATTTGCGGGATCCCAAGCTCGGATATCCTCTGCTTAGCAAAACACAAACAATGGAACCCTACTCTTTCCATTGGAGTGGGTGTCTGTAGCCTGTGGACCTGCGCCTGGCTACTCTTTTCATTGGAGTGGGCGTCTGTAGCCTCCGGACACTGCGCTTGTTTGCTGTCTTGGGCTCGTTGATGCTCGTTATTGCACCCTAGTAGCAACATGTTTAAGAGTAATGGCAGAGCTTGCAAGTACCGGTACTATTCGTCGTAAAGGAAGGCGTTCCGGACTTGGTCTTTGCGGGCAATGCCGTTCCGCTTGTTCACAGCCTTCGCCTTGAGGTTGGCACGACGCTTTACCGAGGAAACCAAGCTGATCTTCGCATTGGCATTCTCTGTCACTTCGAACACGTCGCGCAGCACCTCGTTTTCCACGAGGTGAGTCTGGAAACCGGACTGTAGCGCGCGGCGGAAGACATGAGCCTGGAAGAAGCGGCTCCAGGTAGAAATTGTCAACGTTTCGCCATCAGCCTGGAGTTCCTTGTGCGGGCCTTCTCCCGTCTGGAGCGTCTCCAGAACTTCCTTCAACATGGATCGCTGGGCCTTCCGGTTCTTCTTCCCAATACTCTTCCCCGACTCGCGCATGTACGCCTCGATGCGTGAACTCAACCCGCCGATAGGACTCCCCGCCGACTCGTGCGAATACGTCCACCCGTTCTCAGCCGCGGTGAGGTACTTAAACTGTACGAGTAGTGCCAGCACCTCGCACGCCGAGGACCGCACCGACGTGTTGGTGCCGCCTCGAACAAACCCTGCTAACGCAGCCACATGGCCATGCACAATCGACTGGGCCTTGTACACCTTGCCAATCATGACCGACGGCGAGAAGAAACTCACAACGAACGCCCAACACTCCATCACTGCAATCGTGAGCGTCTCCGGGAACTCCTTTTCGTCATGTCCGTCGTCCTCTGCATCTTTCGCCGCCACAATGAAGCCACCAAGCGCTTCCAGTAGCTCCCACTTGGCTTCATCATCACGAGAGCACACGAACGTGGCAATGCTCAGCGTGTACGCCGCCTCCGTACGCAGTGTACTCTCTCCTCCGTCCGCCAGGATCTTCTGCAGAGGCGCCGCAATGTCATTGAAGAACTCCTGTTCGTCTGCTCCAAGAGTGACCGCCACCAAACTCAGCACCTTCAGAGCCAAACTGCTGGACTCCTTCCCTCTCTTCTTGAGACACCCCAAGGTGTGCGACGTGAGCGTCACCTTGGCCGTCTGCACTCTGTCGCTCATCACTTGAGCGCGTAGCATGGCCAGGATCTTCTCCAGCGCGGCGATCTTGGTGCTGTCCCTCTTCTCCGTGAGCTGCTCCATGGCCCCTTCCAGGTCGTCCTCGTCCTCATCTTCAACTTCGTCTTTCAGCTTCTTATTGCGGCTTTTGCGTCCACCGGACGGAGGCTGCAATTGCGCTTGTTGCTGCTGCTGTTGCGCCCATTGCAGCGTCTCCTCGAGCTCCGACTCTGCCGACGAGTCGCCGAAGTTCGAGACGACGCTCAAGTCCATCGACGTGTCGTCCGCCTCGCTGCCCGCCATCAGCGCACTGCGCAACAGCCGCTTCCCCTCCTCCGACAAGCGGCGGCGCTGATGCGGCTGCAACTGCAGCTTCTTACCTCGAGCCATCGATCGGTCTCTTTCGTTTCTAAAACTTCAACACGTATAGAAATGAGGTGGTGTACAAAGTTCACACACGCATACCGTTACTTCCCACTTCACACCGTTACTTCACATGTTTCTACTTAGTTTACCGCCACAATTAATTTAGGATTGATGGACGACTTTGAGGCGCCGTGGGTGGAGAAGTACCGGCCGCGCGTGCTGGCGGACGTGGTTGGCAACCGCGACACACTCGCGAGTCTGCAGGCCATGGCGCAGGCGGGCAACATGACGAACCTCATCCTCTCGGGGCCCCCAGGCACGGGCAAGACCTCCAGCGTGCTCTGCCTGGCGCGGGAGCTGCTGGGCCCCAGTATGAAGCAGGCGGTGCTGGAGCTCAACGCGTCGGACGACCGCGGCATCGACACGGTGCGCAACAAGATCAAGATGTTCGCGCAGCAGAAGGTAACCCTTCCCCGGGCCGCCACAAGATCGTGATCCTGGACGAGGCGGACTCCATGACGGCCGCCGCGCAGCAGGCGCTGCGCCGCACGATGGAGATCTTCTCGGCCACCACGCGGTTCGCCATGGCCTGCAACAACTCGACCAAGATCATCGAGCCCATCCAGAGCCGCTGCGCCATCCTGCGCTTCACGCGGCTCTCGGACGAGATGCTGCTGAGGCGGCTGCTCACGGTCTGCCAGGAGGAGAACGTGGGCTACAAGGAGGAGGGCCTGGCCGCACTCATCTTCACGGCGGAGGGGGACATGAGGAACGCGCTCAACAACTTGCAGGCCACGGCCAGCGGCTTCGGCTTCGTGAGTGATGAAAACGTCTTTAAAGTGTGTGACCAGCCCCACCCGGCAGTAGTGAGGAGATCTTGAGCCAGTGTGCGAAGGGGAGCTGGACGGAGCCGAGAAACAGGCGGTGGCGCTCTGGAAGAGCGGGTACTCGTCGCTGGACATCATCGGAACGATTTTCCGAGTGTGCAAGGCGCTGCCCATGGAGGACGAAAAGCTCAAGCTCGAGTTCATTAAACTCATTGGAGCCACGCACATGTGCATCGCTGATGGTGTGTCCACGCTGCTGCAGATCCATGGACTGGTGGCGCGACTGTGCGCGGTGGCACTGACCAAGACGGACTGAGTGGGGGAGAACGAGGTAACGAATAGATATGACTGAGGGTTGAAAGGGATTGAGGAACTTAAAGGTGGTGCTTGGAGATGCCGATGAGACAGGTACCCCGCGTGAGCTTGGTTTTGGGCCCGCTGCTGGGTTTAAACACCTTGCGTTCACGCAGAGCATCCGGTAGGTCTTTGGTCGCTAACTTGACAGGGTTGCGGCGATTCGGGAGCATGGCGCGGTTCACTTTGGCCTCGTCGTACGGCTCCGGTAATCTCTCTGGGAACCGTTCGAACGTGCCGTCCTCCCCGTCCTTAATCGGGTGGTTGGGTCTCCACGGTTTGTACGTCGGAGCTCGTGCGGCCGCGCGTTCTTTGGGGTTCATAAGCTCTTGCGCACCTGGTGGTTTGGCAAGACATTGGTCGTCCCAGCCCATGACGCGGGAGGCAGCAACGTGCTCTTGGCTATCAAAAAGTCAACGCCCTCGGTGGTAGACTTGAAGGGTTTACGGTCACCAATTGCTGCCTTGTGCTTCGCCTCGATCGTCCGAGCCACTCGCCGTTCGGACTCGAAGTCGGCGTCCATGGCTTGCAGATTCCCACCGATCAACGTTCCTGCGTACCCGAAGGTGCCGCGCCGTCCAGGGTTCGTGAGCACGTTCTTCTTCTCAAACTCTTTGCCCTTTGGGTTGGGTCGTGGAGCGGCATTTTCAGCTTTGGCTTTCTTGATGTCGTCTTCGTCGCGTTCAAACTTGCCGAACGCTCCGTAGTAGTCACCGGAGCCTGTGTGATTCTGTGCTGGATTGGAGAACGTGAAGCCGTTGGGCTTGACGAAGGTTTTCGTGTTCTCGAGTCGGCGGCGAGCCTCCAGTTTGTACTGCTCGGCGTATTCACCCCCAGTGGGTCATACTTTGCGAACCCTGGACCAAACGTAGCAGCTAGCTGACCTTTCTTGGGTGGACAGGTGAGGAACGGCTTGAGATCCCCTCCAAGACCTCGCTCCTTGGACTTCTTGTGGCTATACGGGTCGCCGACTCCAATGTAACTCGGATCGCTGAAGCCGCCATCGCGAGATGGTGTTGCCATCTTTGCTTAACCTTGTTGCGATTTTGGGCTCCAGCGAACTCACAAAAGCAGATCAGCAAGTGACAGCTATTTTCAAGCAACCAGGAGCTCATGACAAGAATGGATGACATTAAAATAGCGGACCCCTCTCTCCAGTACGGACAGTTCTGCTAAGCCTACGGAGTTGCAACGCTGATGTTGGCGTATTTCGACTTGAAGCCGTTCTTGGAGATCGTGTCGTGGTACCAGTTCGCAGAGTCCTTGGGCGTGCGCTCGAGTGTCGTAGTCCACCCAGACGATTCCAAAGCGGATACTGAAGCCGGCGGCCCATTCGTAGTTGTCAAATAGCGACCACGTGAAGTATCCGCGGACATCAGCATCTTCTTCAATGGCTTCGTGTACCCCACTAAGGTATTGGTCGAAGAAATCGATGCGTTTGGCGTCCTTCACACCTTCGTCCTTGGATTGATCAGGCCAGGAGGATCCATTTTCAGTGATGATGATGCCGTTCTTGGGCTGGTACGTCTTGCTGATGTGTACACAGAGCTTTTTCAGCCCCCACGGAGTCACGAAGTTCCAGGGAGCAGCGGTCGGGTCCCACGATGGGTCTTCGTACGCAGTCACTCCTTCATCCTCGAAGAAGGAACCCCAGCAGATACTTCACCCGGTTTGTACGAGTCCGACGGCCTGGCAAAGGATGAACTGTAGTTGTTGAGTCCGAAGAAGTCCGAGCTCCCTTTCAGCAGCTTCTTTTGCTCCTCCGTGAACTTCGGCAGACGGTCTCCCAGTCGGTCCTTCATGATCTGCGGGTAGTCTCCAGTGTACACCGGGTCGGCAAACCATCCGAGGTGGAACGCGATCGACCGCTCCGCTGCGGTAACGTTCTTCTTCATCTGCACCGGGTCGTCCGTGGGGCCTGGCAGACGCCAATCGGCGCTCAACGTGATGCCGATCTGCCCGTTTTGCAGTTCCTGGAACTCCTTGCGGTACAAATCCACAGCAAGCGAATGGGCAATGAGCAGGTTGTGGCCGCACCTGTACGGCTCGGTGTCTTCATTGTGTTTGCGGCCAGGAGCATGCACTCCCAATGCAAACCCATGACACTGTGCACCCACGGCTCATTGAGCGTGATCCAGTTCTTGACGCGGTCTCCAAAGCGCTGGAAACACACGCGTGCGTAGGCTGCAAAAGCGTCGTGCAAATGGGGACCCGATCCAAGCCAGCCGTCAAACTCCGTTTGCAGCGCTAACGGCAGATCCCAATGGTACAACGTCACGTACGGCGTGATACCGTTCGCCAGTAACTCATTGATGAGGTTTTTAGAAGTCGACACCTGCTTCATTCACTTCACCGGTTCCAGCAGGAATGATGCGAGGCCACGAGATGGAGAACCGGTACCCTTTGAGTCCCATTTGCTTCATGAGGCCACGTCCTCCTTGTAGCGGTGGAAATGGTCGATCGCCACGTCTCCTGTCTGGCCATTGCGTGTCTTGCTTGGGGTGTGCGAGAAGGCGTCCCAAATGCTTGCACCGCGACCACCTTCTTGTGCACCACCTTCGATCTGGTACGCGGCGGTGGCGGCACCCCACATGAAAGCATCGGGGAATTGGCGGTCTTGAGGCATCGTTGGAGGTTGTCGGAGAAGGTCTTGGGGTGACGATGCCAATTGGGAACTGAACAGCTCGAGGACGTGCATGTAGCAGCTTTGGCAACTGTTTGTGACGTCGAGCGGATCTGCAAGCATAAACACGACCGAGTCCATCATCTGAGAGAGGACCTCCGAGATGAGAGGCTCTGGTAGAGTGTTGAGCGTGTTGCACCGTCGCTTCAGTAGGTCGTTGCATCACTCCTGCAGCTTCGCTCGGTGAGCTTACTTGGTTCATTATGGTTCAATATGCAGCAGGGAAAGCAACAACAGTAGGATTTCGCTAGTACCCCCAGCATAAACTTCAACCGTCATGTGGTCGTAGGCCTCGTAATAGTTGCGTGTTTTGCTAGCATCTCGCCCTTTTAAAACAAATATCTTCATTTTATGCATTGTGAACGCTTTTCAAAAGCTTCAGCTTCAGCTTGCGTCGGGGTTTCTCTCACCAGTACATGTATCTCGTTGGTTGCCAGTTCATCTTCAAGTATTGCGCTTCTCGTCCAGACTCTGCAGCGATACCCTTCGTCTACTTCGAACCAATCGTGCATATTCTCGTCAAGTGTAGTAATAGCTGGATTGACTTTTCCACCTTCTTCGCCTGCTTGACGAACGC